>OY743179.1:23612107-24241691 GCA_963555705.1 Ligustrum vulgare
TCTGTAATAAGACGATCAGAAACAAAAGCACTATGGGACTCCGAAATAAGATATTGTAAAACATTTTTCATCCTTTTAGCTAAACATTCAGATATAAGTTTATAGACAACGCTACACAAGGATATAGGGCAGAAATCAGATATGTACTCCGGGCCAGATTTCATTGGTATGAGCACAATAATTGTCTGATTTATTGACCGGATGGATTGGCCCTCGTTGAGGACTTTTAGGAAGGCTATGGATACATGATGTTTGAGGAGATCTCAATGGGTCTAGAAGAATATTACTTGATAACCATCTAGCCTAGGGGCTTTATGTACTCGATGCTAAACAGAGCCTCCGAAATATCATCAATGTTGAATGGTTCCAGTAAAGAGTGGACATCTTTAGTTGATAACTACCTGTGAATGTGTTGGACTCCTGCTTCCAAGATCTCTCTAGAAGGTTTGGAGCTCGTGAAGAGCTGGGAAAAGATCCTCTCAACATGAGTCACTAGTTTATCCTCCTCCTCCATCCAATTACTGTTCTCCCCCTTAAGCGGATAATAGCATTCTTCCCGCGTCTCTCGGTCACCCTTCTGTGAAAATTTTTTGTATTGCGGTCACTGCCCCTCATCCGGTCCGCTCGGGCTCTCTGTCTCCAATAGTTTCCTCCCTTCCATTCATTATGGCAATCTCCTTCTCCAATTCCTCGAACTTGTTCATGACCGACCTGGTTTAACAGTGCTCAGGAGTGGATCTCTTCTATTCATGCATCTTGCAAGGATCTTCCTCCTGCATCCCAATTTTTCTTTGCTTCATACCGTCAAGTTATCTAAGCAGCCATTAAAAGTCTTGTTAATGTGGCCAAAGGGATCTACCTCATCACCCGAAGTTATTTCCCCATTAAGTATATTCTCTGCAACCTCAAGGTACCCTTGTTCATGAATCCACAGAGGTTCAAATCGTTTTGGTTTAACAGGTCTCTCTCTGCTCGTGTTAACCTGCTCCAGACTGATTTTCACAAAGATAGGTCTGTGGTTAGAATTCGAGAATAGAAGATTTATTACATTTGTAACTGGAAAAAGGTAAGACCACGACAGGTTTCCAACTGCTCAATCCAGCCAAGCTTGGATATGTGCATCACCCAATCTACCATTATTCCATTTCATCGTAGGCCTAGAAAATCCCAGATCCATTAATCCATAGTCAACAAGTGTATTACAGAAATTATCATAAAAAAGAGAGATGATCTATTATTACTCTCCATCCTCTCATCAAGGCAAAGAGTTTCGTTACAATCACCCATGCACAGTCACAGGAGGTCATTCATCCTCCTCATTACAATCACCCATGCACAGTCACAGGAGGTCATTCATCCTCCTAAGTCTCCTTAAAAGCTCCCATGATTGTTCTCTAAGGTTAGAGACAGGGTTTCCATAAAATCCAGTAAATTTCCAAGGCTCAATCCCATCCTTACAAATTATAGCATCGATATGGTCTCTTGAGAATGATTTGATATGAACATCATATTCATCATTCTAAAGCAACATTAGGCCCCAACTTCCGCCCCTATAGTCAACCACAAAATTAGAACCGAATCCCAACGAATACCTTATGCTAGTTGCCTTCTCGCAAAAAATCCTCAGAAAGGAAGACGATACTAGGGGAATGATTACGAATGAGGTTCCGTAAAGAGGTTAATGTGCAGGAGTTCCCCATCCCCAGCATATTCCAACTCAGGCAAATCATGATGTTGGGTGGTCCTGCTTAGAAGGACTCGCTAGTTTATAGTCAGACATAACAACTTCCATATCCTTCAGGTTTCCCATCATCCTACCCTTTTTGTCACCTCCCAACTCCTCATTAGCCCATGGAAGTTTCCTCTTACTCCTGGGACTTACCTTCCCTTTGCAATTCGGATTGCTCGATCCACCCAACAACAGTCTATTTCCTGGAGAATAGATGGCTGGTCCTCGCACACCCCTCACCATCTTTTTCCATCATTTGCCCTTCAACAGGTTGTTTAAGTTACTGTCCTTCTCTCGGCAGACGGAAGTTGACCTCTAAGTGTGGTTTAGTATTCACAATGTTGCCTTCCTTCCCTGTTATCACCTTGAAAATCTCAATATCACTGTTGGCATCCTCCTTCGTAACTTCCTCACCCCTTTGACGATGTTTGTTCCTTAGCACCCGTAACCTCATAGACTGGATTTCGTCTTGCTTTACTACTTCCCAAAGATTCCAACCCGTTCTCATCCTCATTAGCCTGGTGAGTACTTCGAATTAAGGCCTCTTGGTTCCACTGGCCGAGCTGTCCTTAGATGCTCCTCTTTCATTACTTTCAATCCTAAAACTACCTCCCAGCCCCATTTGTCTTCCTAGGAGAATGCTGTCTGCGTCTACCTCCAACAGCTAGAGCTTTTATTTTCTGATTATATTTGAATACTTCCAAACCTTCCTCATATTGTAATGGAACCTCAAACTTCTTACCCATAGACTCCAACCGTACAAATATTCCTTTCTTCAATAGTTTAGTGATGTCCAAAAAGACTCTAACCCGAGGGACAATGTTTGCGTGATCCACATCCACAACCTCACCTATAAGCCTTCCAATTTCACGAAGTACACGGTCCGTATGGCATACAAAAGGTACATTCAGCAAATGGATCCAGAAAGCAGTAGTATCGAAGTCCATTTTCGATAAATCACCAGCCTCATCAGGAGTCTTAAGCACTAAGAGCTGGTTATTAGACCACCACGGGCCCCCGGTTAAGACCATCTGCCTATCAGCTATAGAATCAAAGTGGAAAGTGAACATGTTTTGGCTACCTTTGATCTCCACCTTGAATCCCTCGTGAACTGCTAGACCAATCAGAATACCCTCTCCACAACATCTCTTTTAGCCACCTTAGAGCTTGGAATCTTACCCACCAGGCACGATTTCAGGTTAATTAAGCCATTAGTAAACACATCAACTCCAATTAAGACCTTCGAGTTGTCAAAATCTTCAATCTTCAGCTGTTCACACAAATCCCTAATTTCGTTCAGATCCATTTTGTGAGGTGAGGAAATAAGAGATAGAACACTGAAAAATAGAAAAAAGAAAAGGCTGGGAGATTTCTAGAGACTAAACCCACAAAAGTGGGAAGCTGCCCTAGTTCATGTCGGAGACTCGAGCTATAGGAATAGATACTCTTTTTTGATGTGCCCTTTTAATACTTGAAGAATTGTATCTTTATTTTCGAGGCCTATACCCTTGATGTATATCGATCTCGCATGGTTAGCCCTCTAAATTTGCAATATATTATAAATGTAGGTTAATTACATAAAATGTCACTCAAGTTTGAGCTAAATTTTAAATATGTCACTAAAGTTCAATCATTACACACATTACCACTTAAGTTTCAATTGGTTAATCAAATATGTCATTTTGGTGACTTTCCTATCCAAAAATTAGTGCTGACAATCCCTAAAGTTTGAAAAAATCGTTCAAATAGTCCTTAACAATTAATTTTAATGTAAAAGTCCTTAATTCTTTTGTCTAAATTAACAAAAGTAGTCCATTTTTATTTAAATGACCCATATATTCTTAATTGCATAAAATACATAAATCAGGTATTTATAAATCCATAATTTATAATTAGAATATAACTTTATTTTCTTCAATAATCAGGTACTAATTACATATTATATATATATATATATATATATATATATATATAAACGTAACCCCAAAACCCAAACCAATCACCAACCTTGATTACCCAACCAGTAATAGATGTAGCATCCAAGTCGGACCAATTGGACAACACCGAGACTCCGACGAACCATCTCCGACGTGACACTACCATCTCCGACGAACCACCACCATCGACTCCGAAGAACCACCACCACCACACACAATCTTCGACGCGCATAACAATCACCATTCATAATCACAACCACCATGGCCACCATCATCTCCAACGAACACTATTACATGTAACTTCTGAAACTGAACATGTGACCTGGAGAATTGAATGTGTGACGAGGGGAATTGAATGTGTGTGACTTGAAAATGAACATGTGACCAAAAGAATTGAATGTGTGACTAGGAGAATTGTGCGTAACCTGAAAATAGACGTATGACTTGAGGAATTGAACGTGTGTGACCTAAGACCTAAGACATGAGACCTAAACATCACATTTATCAAAAGTTCAAAACCCCATCTCGCAGTCACCACTGCGGCATCCCTAAGTATCCCCCTCATTCTGCAGCCGCTACTCATAAAACCCCGCACCACCTCCGCCTCCAAATACCAAATTTCGTCAACCACACCATCACGGTATCCCTGAAATACCGCTACCACCTTTGCAGCATCGGCCTCCGCCACCTCCACCAGAAGACAACACCATATGGGTGATATGCACCGCTAGGTCAAACACACTGGCGTCGATGTGATGAGCGGAAATTGCGCACAAAGTGGATACGTTCGTTGCTTCTAACAATAGGACCGATGTGCGCTGCTAGGTTATGTACACCGACAACATCTCACCTTGTTTGTGACTGGAATATTCACCCGAGTGGGTGGGTTGAGGTGTTGGGAGAGATGTTGTCGAAGGAGACTCGGAATTGTGTTGTGGGTAAAAATGGAAGAGTTGAATGGAGGCAGGAATGGTGGGAGTTAGGTTCATGGGGGTGGGGTTAGGGTGGAGCCAGCATCGGCGTTGACGAGGGTAGGGTTTTGGACTCTCTCGAAATGACGATCTGTTTCAGACTTCAATTGAAAGTGTAATGAGGAGGGATTAATTAAGGTTTAGATATAGGTATAGAAAATAATTTTAAAATAATTTAAATTTATTAATTAATTATATTACTCCTAAAAACCTGAATTTTGAAATTATTTACGTTTGGTCTCATATTTGAATTGTGATTTTTAAAATCTGGCCTCCTTGTAATTTCCTCTTCTTAATTTTAAATAGAAAATTTATACTTGGGTCGTAACATTTGCAAAAGTACAATCGGGTCTGTTTATAATTTTATTTTTTATATTTAATTAACTAAAGTTAGTAGATTATTTTTTTCATTATGATTTTATTGATCAAATGGATAATATACATAGAAATTTGCTTGTAATATTATCTAAAAAATTATTATAAGATGAGCTAATTAACTCAAGTGGCATATTTGAAATCTACCTTGATTTGTTTATTTATTTGTTTAAGATGAGCTAATTAACTCAAGTGTTGAGTTAATTTTAACTTGTACCTCAATGACTTTCTCGGAGATCGAGTTTGGCTTCCAACTTAGCCCTATGTATTAGTGTTGAGTTCAACTAGACTTTCAACTATCTCACTTTCTCATTAGTCATGATTTTTGTCCTTGCATCTATCATCACCACACTAGCTTATTGGGTTCTTAGAGAGAATCCTTCATGATATACGATAATAATCATAATTAAGGAGATAATAAAAATTAATTAAAGGCGTGTTTCCCACCAAGAAAAGAGAAATCCAATGGGGGTAAACTTGCCGGAAAGACGTATCAATTATTGTGGAAATGTGGCATAAAACTGGGGTTAGTCAAACAGACAACCCTATAAAGAAGCAGCAATGAGGTAAAAGATGTTACCATCAACTTCATTTATATATAAAATGTGAAAGCCAAAAATAAATTGGACACTTTGTGCGCACAATTTTTTTTCACACGTTTATAATTCCTGATATAATTAAACAGTGTCTTATTCTGGACATAAAAGTTGATTAAACTTGAAAAAAATAAAAAATAAAAAATAAAAAAATTTCAAATTGTACAAGACATAGTTTGGAAGTTATATAAGAACTTCATGTATCGTTGAATAGAGCACTCAATTTGCATCAATTAGGTGCTGATTCAGTCCCTACAGAACGTGATAAGCTATTCACATTTGGTCCAAGGAAGATTCAAGTGAATGGAACGAAATAGCTAGAAAGAAATATTATCCTAATTTATTTTTCAGCGAAGGTGGAACAAGAATAAAATATATATGAATATTAATTTGCAGTTGATGAGTTGCTTGTGTAAATCTATTTTTTATTAAGGCTGTCTTGGCATATTTTCAATTAGGCACTTTTGACCGAAAATTGAAACAACTAAACAACTTTTTGTTAATTTAAAACTGGAAAAGGATGGAAAAGTGAAAAATAACATCAGTATTTGCTGTTGATTACAAATTGACATTGTCGTTGTCAAGACATGCCATGGTTACATGAATGATGAAACCCTAATTATTTTAATAACATAAGAGATAATATAGAAATAAGAAGAAGTTGCTCCTGTTTGATCTTAATTTCCTACAACTCATTTATTTGTAGATGCATTTTTAATTAATCATTAACTCAATAAAATAATTTTGTATGTAAACTCAAAATCTTACTATACTTTTAAACTAAATTCTCATAAAAATAAAAAAATAAAAAAAAAACACTTTCTACAATATTAATTATTCAATAACATACTTTTTTATATTAGGTTACTATTTAGAAATAAATAACTTATTTATTTTCAGTTTTGACCGTCCATAAAAAGTTATTAATTATTCTATAACATACTTTTTGACTTATAAGTTAAACTTTTAAACTTATGCCAAACATGACTATTAAATTGACACTAATGGTCATTATCAGTGGATACCCTCAGACAACAAATAATCTCTGTCGAGAAATGTTTGGCCATATTTAATTACTAATTGACTCAAAAATTTCTCTCTTATCAAGATTTGCTTGGCAGATTTATTTAGTAATTGACTTTCTATAATAATGCACAAAGCACGATTATCCATGAGCCACGTGACAGACAAAACACTAAAAATGTAGATTAAGAATATAATCATGATTAAAGGAGACCGACTACAAAAATATTCTAATTAATTAAGGTCTAATGTAATAAATTTTACGTGTTGTATTTACACAGGCTTAAGCCATGTAAAGATAATGTTAGATTTGACCGTCCCATAGGCAAACTTTTGGTAGAATTATGCAACTTTTAACGAATGATTTTATGCTTTATTTAGGAAAAATAATGATGGTCGAGGCCGTCTTTTTACGCTATATAGTTCATAAGGATCGGACACCCATATTTCAGGACCATACAAGTCAGTTTCATGCTCCAAAATCAAAACAAGCCATCCCTAATTCCTCGACATGTTTGATAGATTAAATCAAAGGAGAGATTGAAATTTTGTTTATTAATATTTTTGGTATCGATATGTATACGGAATATTAATCATGCTCTCAAAAAATTGTAATATACATCACGATATTATCTAAGAGATAGGAATTACAAATTTACTATAAGGAAAGGGGAGATGACGAAATTATTTAAAGTTTGAGAGAACATATGGACTTACTTTTAAGGAACTTCTTGTGATTAAAAATTACTTTATTGAGGTTTTTAATTCAAAACTTACTTTCAATATAATCTTTACTTTCTTTTAAATAATTATTTATTATTTATTATTATTATTTTTTTTTAAATCAATCATATTGGGGTAAGATTTTTAACGGAAATTAGCGCATTTAGTCCCTAAACGTTGGCCTCTTTGTGCAATGAGTCCCTAACTTTTTATTCTTGGTCCTGAAGTCCTTAAACGTTACATTCTTTGGCGCAAGAGGTCCTTTTGAATTATTACCTTCCATTTTAATGTTAAAAAATTCAGGAAAGATGAAAATGCCCTTATACATAATTGGTGCAATTAGTCCCTGAACTTCATATTTGGTGCTTGAATCCCTAATATTTCAATTTGGTACAAGTGGTCCCTAAACTTAGGCATTATTTAGCGCTATAAGTTCTTAATGTTTCAATTTGGTGCTTAAGTCCCCAAACGTTGTATTATTTAGCACCACGTATCCTTTTAGATGTTTTTCTTCCATTCCATATTTAAAAATTCAATTCTATTTTTATTAAAAATATTAAAATGCTCTTATAGTAATAAATAAATAAACCTCTTTTTGACAACTTAAAATTTTAGTTTCTTACTTTGTTAGAGTCTCTTCTATTATTTCAATTAGGCTTCCTATAAAGATTTTTTTATTGTGCTAACACAAATTCTCCAATTTACCAACTTTAAAAAATCAATTTTCTTTTTATACAAAAAAAAAAAAAAAATACAAAAGAGGCTTTATTTATTTATATAAGAAAATTGATTTTAGATAAAAAAAAATTTTAATATAATAAATTTCATTTTTTTAAATAAGCCTATTTATTCGTTTAAGAGAGTTGATTTTAGATAAATTTATCTTTCTATTTTCAGATAATTTTTCAAAAAGAAAATTATTTCTTCTTTTTATAGGAAATTTACAACTTTTAAGGCTTATTTAAAAAATGAAATTTATCTAAAATTAATTTTCTTTTAGAAACAAAATGAAATTTATCTAAAAAAAAGAAAAAAAATTAATTTTCTAAAATCAATTTCTTAATTAAACAAATAAATAAAGCCTCTTTTTGTTTTTATTTTTATTTTTATTTTTATTTTTTGTATAAAAAGAAATTAAAATTTTTAAATGTGGTAAATTGAGGAATTTGTGTTAGCACGGTAAAAATCTTAATAAAAAGCCCAATTGAAACAACATGAGAGGATTTGACAAAGCAAGAAATAAAAATTTTAAATTGTCAAAAAGGGACTTATTTATTTATTAATATAAGAACATTTTAATATTTTTGATAAAAATAAAATTGAATTTTTAAAGACGGAATAGAAGAAAACCATCTAAAAAGAAATTGGCGCTAAATAATAAAAAGTTTGGGGACTTAAGCACCAAATTGAAAGGTGAAGGACTTATTGCTCTAAATAATGCCTAAGTTTAGGGACCACTTGCACCAAATTGAAATGTTAGGGACTTAAGCATCAAATATGAAGTTCAGGAACTAATTGCGCCAATTGTGTATAATGGCATTTTCGTCTTTCCTATTTTTTTAACATTAAAATGGAAAGAAATCATCCAAAAGAATCTCTTGCGCCAAAGAATGTAACGTTTAAGGACTTCAGCACCAAAAATGAAAAGTTCGGGACCCATTGGACAAAGATGCCAACGTTTAGGGACTAAATGCCCCAATTTCTCGATTTTTTAATTATCCACGGTTTGGCTGTTAAATAAACCAAGTTTTTTGGTTTACTTCGCGTATCTCGAGGTAGATGTAGGATTAAAAATTAGAAAAAGAAAAAATGTGTGATTAAAAAATTATATTGAAAATTGAAATGATTATAAATGGTTTATAAACCATTTTATCGAACACAGGCCTAGTCGTCACATTATATCTATGTATTGTTAGCTTCAATTGTAAAAATTAAATCTCACTAACTCGTCGCGATAGTACTTAGATGCAAGGTGTAAAGTGCGCTATAAAGATCTATTATTAAAAAGCGATTCTTCATTAAAATTCCCGTGAAGCTAATTATCTATCAACAAAATTATTTATTTGCAACTTGAAGCTATAGGAATGGACTGTTTTTGTCAAAAGCTACGAAGATTCTTTTAAGCACTGGCCATTTTTGGGGAGAGTGATCTTTTTCTATGACATTCCAAGGGGTACAAATAGAATCAACATGACTCACTTATATAATAGAAGTTGAAGTACTTGAAAAATAACAGGGCAAGCTCAATCCCAACAGAGGCCAAGTTCAAATCTAATGAGGAAAAGTTCACGCTATCCACACATGGTCCACATCGGAGTATATGTACTCCGACTTGAGTGAACATCAACCTCAACATGCAGCGTGGTGGTCCCATCTTCAATTGGGTGTTTACTGGATTAAACTCCACTCCATGGAATAACTCAGAGTTCACAAAGTACTAAATACTTAACAAGTGGCTGCCGGAACCTCAAAACCTAGATGCATAGCAAGTTTCCTTCATACATCTACAAGAACTGACATTTACAATCAATCAACAGTTGTAACAAATTGTGGCTCACCATATCTTAGGTTGGAGGACCCCACCAAAGTCTAAAAATGACAAATAATAATCATTATTTACCTTGGAAATGATGAAAGGTACATTTTTTTTTCCTATAGTAATTGTTTAATTGTTGCCTATAAATATATGACATTTTGTAACGATGTAGAGAAGAGAAAGAGGGGAGGACATAGAGATAGCAATAATACCCACGGACCTGATATCCGTTGAAGACCCAACATAAATGGGTAGAGATTACTCGAATTAATAGATTCGTGGGTAGGGTATGAAGGTAAACTTTAAAATTCGACATGGGTATGGGTCGAGTATGAGTTTTACTACAATACACATACCTGACATGCATACCCATTAATTTCCTTAAAAATAATAGAATTTAGAACAAAAGTGATTGTGTAAAAAAAAAAAAAAAATATAACTCAAATATCCATAGACATTGTTAACGTCCAGACCTTAATTGACTTTGTTAACATCTAAAAAAATTGTTTAAATTCGCTTGTTTAGTTTCACTTTAGAACAATCTTTTTTAAATTCAAATTAAAGTGAAGCCCAACATTTAACTGATTCAAGTTAATCCGAAGCACATCTAACCTATAATATATTTACAGCCCTAAAATAAATAACAAAAAAATAAATAATGGATAATGGATGTCAGATGGGCATAAAAACATACTCGCACCAGACCCGTTCCCGACCCGCACTGGACCCGCCATTAATGGATATATGGGTAGGGTATGGAGGTTATAAATCTCTAGAGAGTAGAATATGAATTTGGAAAACCCGACGCATACCCGACCCATTGTCATCTCTAGGAGGAAAAAAGAATGCTCTCAAAGAATCATTCGTAACATTACAATAAAAACTTTCAAGATCACTTTTCAACATGAGCCTTGATACTTATCCTTGAGTCCGAAATCAATTCTCGCATAATGTCTTTTTCTAATTTCAGTCCATGCTTTCCCTACCTAAACTAAATCAAGAATTGGCATGGATTAGCGTCATTTTTTAACGTTAATAGTTTGGCACTAGAAGGTGGACCTCCTCCTAAAACGAAGTTCTCCATTACCTAGTACAAAAGATCTCATACAAAACCCCCTAAAAACCCATAAATTCAATACCTTTCTTCCTAAAATACTCGTAAAAAGCCGTCAACCTAAGTCGGAGCATGAACTCTAGCAATTCCAGGAGAAGGAGTCCTGATGTTGAAATGCCCCCAAAATTTGGGAAGAACCATGGCGAGTCGTCATTAGACCCAAGGGATCTGCATATGGACTTGTTCATATACAAATTGGATCACCCTGCCAAAACTAGAGCTCGTGTCGAGGGCAACCAAAATGTTGCATGCCAGCCGCAATGGAGGTAGAGGTCAAGTCTCCATTCTAGTAGCACAGGAACACTCGTCACATAAGGAGAAATCTCGATTTCGTTGAAAGCGGTCCAACGAAAGGGATGAATTCTCCCTAGCAGATGCCACGCACAAAGGCGTGATGGCAGTGTCTTCAAACACTTAGGAGGGCCAAGTCATTAGTCTCCGAAAAAGACCACTGCGAGATCAGAAGTTTAAACCCTGGAGAGCGGATACTCCCACAATACAGTGATACAGAAAAATAAACTAGAAACATTAAAACAAAGAGTTGCAGAACTAGAGTTAAAGGAAAGAAGCTCCTCGCAAGAGCTCAGCTAAAGTAGCACTCAATCAACAAAAATATTGCCTTTATCACTGATCTGTCGACCATGAGACAGACAAGTGCAAGCACGTGAAGGAAGAAATTGAGGCCCTCATTAGACAGGGTTACTTGCGACAGTTCGTTGCAAACCCTGTGGAAGGATGTGAACATTATAATGCGGCACTTCCTCCACATTAGCAAGGAGGACAGAGAAACACTAGTACAATTTGAGTCATTCGCGTTGGTTGTAAAAGTGACGCGTTTGACGCAGATGCACCTAGTATTAACAATAAGCGTCGATTGTTGACCAACGCGTAAAGTATAACTATACTCGTCAATTGCATCCACAACCTATGCATATAGTATAGCTTTATGTATCAATTGTGGCTTGACAACCGACGCATGCATGGCTTGAAAACCGACGCATATTCGGTTGTCAAGCCACAATCGACACCCTTTCTTTTTAGATTTTGATATTTTATTTTATTTTAACCAAAATCCTGCAAATATCATGCATCTATTATCCACATTCTACACATTCTCATCATCAAATATAGTTATCAACAGTTAACATATATATAATCAACATATACGCATAATAAAATTAAATAAGTCAATTTACATTAATATTGTTAATTAGTTACAAATGTTTACATATTAACATTAAAAAAAAAATTACATACAATCTTTATATAAAAAATGACACAGTAAAACCAAAACATTCAATCTCAACATATCCAAAAACTCAAACATACAACTCCGTCAAATTTCAACATCATCAACTATTCCAAAATTAATTCCCAACCCCTCAACATCAAAAGTCTATAATCAATTGTTCTTTATAAAAAAATAACATTCTTTCAATAAAACTCCCAACACTTAAAAAATTGTAATATATCCATCTACTAACTCAGAATCAACAATCTAAAATTAATATTCAAACTAAACTAATAGATGCATGTGTTGATTTTATTCAAACTACACTAATTAGTTTTGTAAAGATATATACCTCAAATTATCGGAGCCCAATACTCAATAATATATCAATCGACCTTCACCTCAAACTCGAGCTTTAGATCTGCCAAAAAAAGAAAAAAAAAATTATTAGTTTTGAGTTACAAAATTATATGACACCTCAAATTTACAAATCCAAAAACCTGAATTAAAAATACAAACTAAATTCCTAAGTTTTCCAAATTAAAAATTACATACACTTATATATGTATATAAAAACACACATCTATATAATATTTCCTAAAATAGTTAATAAAAACAGATAAAATAAAATTTGGAAATTCTACAATTAAATTTCACATATTAAAAAATTTAAAATATATATACAATAAATAATATGTGTGTATAGTTGTATTTACACACACACACACACACATGCCTATGCCTTTTGTTCATGTGAGTAGCATATGCATCCGTTCATTTTAAGAATCGATGCATATGCTTAAAAGTTAATTACAAAAATGCCACTGCATTTTTGATACACATCGTTTTGTCTATAAACCGATCTATATTCTTTGATTTTTTAAACTTTTCTGTACTAATGAAAGCAATCATGATCGGAGGTGAAAATGATGTTTGGAAAAACTTAAAATGTAGATGCGTCCAAGAGATAAAGGAAGAGATTAGCCCGTGATGCGTACATACTCTTGCAAAAATAAGTTAACACGGCCTGGCGTTCCTCTGATTTTGACCACTTAGAATAGTTAAAATCTAGTGAAACAAATGCCTCTCATGTTCTCCAACTACATAGTGATGCGCTAATAATCACTATAACAGTGGCCATGATCAATATCCACATAAATTTAGTGGTAACGAGAGCTCAGTTATCGTCTTAGATCTAAGGACCTATGATCAAATGTATTTAAGTGAAAATTGGCTCCATCCATATCCAAAGCCACTATAGCGCTCTCGGGAGATTCCAGAAGTGGTAAGGGACAAATAGAACTCATGGTGGAGCTAGAGGAGACCTTCCTTTTCAAAGGAGGACAACTAGAGATTTTGTAACTGTCGAGCTAACGTCTAATTACAACGCTATCTTTGGGAGACCAATACTTCATGAACTAAAAGCAACCGCCTCCATCTAGGCTAGGATCAACATCAACACTAACCTCCCCGTCAATCCTAGGGTAGGATATCTACCTAAAAAGGCGAAACCAATTGAGCAACTTGATATTGTAATACACCATCCGAACTATCTAGAGAAATAGCTCTCAATAGGCCATGAACGCTAAGAGCCCATGAAATCCAAACTGGTAAACTTCCTAAGAACTAATTTAGAGGTATTTTTCTGGAGTCACTCTAACATGGAAGAAATAGATCCAAAGATAACATACCATAAATTTAACGTAGATCCTGACATCCAACTTTGAACCAATAATGATGTGAGGCCCAAGCAAAAAAAAGTGTGTAAGTTATTGATTATTGGATTTATAAGGGAAGCCCAATACCTAAAGTGTATCGCCAATCTGGTTCTCGTGAAGAAATATAATTGGAGTTGGATTCGACTTTACGCTCAATAAGGCTTGCCCAAAAGATAGTTTCCCATTGTCGCGAATTGACCAAAATGGTGGACACCACTACATGGCATAAGCTCCTAAGCTTTTTGGACTTTTATTCAGTGTACAACAAGATTTCCATGCATCATGAAGATCAAGAACATACTTCCTTCATCATGTACAGGGGACTCTACTACTACAAGGTCATGCCTTTTGGACTAAATAATGTGGGAGGTATTTCCCAATGATTGTTCAAATCAGTGTTCCTCAACCTCATTGGAAAAACTATGGAAGTTTACATTGATTACATGCTTGTCAAGAGTACCAAAGCTATCATTCATATCCAGCATCTGAAGGAAATGCTTACCATAATTCAGAAGAACAAAATAAAGCCCAATCCTCTGAAATTGGGCTTTTTGGAGTATGTTTGGGAAAATTCTTAGGTTATGTGGTTAACCAGAGAGGAATCGAAACCAATCCCAAAAATATCAAAGCAGTACTGGACATGAAGGCACCAACTAAACCAAAGAAAGTCTAAAGCCTTACTAGAAGAATTGCAGGACTTAGCAGGTTGGTTTCCAGATCACAAAAAAATGCAAGTTGTTCTTCTACATGCTCAAAGAAGTTAAGGATTTCCACTGGATACTTAAATGTTAACAAGAATTCAAAAAGCTAAAAAAGCCCCACTCACGACAATCTTGTTGCCTAATCCTAAGGTCGAAGGTTCACATTATCTTTATTTTACAGTATCTCCACATTCTTTTAGTGTAGTACTCGTTAGCAAAGAAAAATAGCTCAACTACTGACATACTACACTTGCCAAACCCTTCAAGCTATAGCGCTCATGTATTCTCCAATGGAGAAATTGGCTTGCGCACTAATCATAGCCACAAGAAAGCCGATGCCATATATTCCAGAGCATCACATAATTTTTTGAAATATAACAAAAAACCCGACGGACCAAAAACTCCTGGGTACCTGATCCCGTTAAGGGCGATCTATCCCCTCTAATAAGGTCCACGGGGTGGATCCTCGTCCGCCTACCCTGAGACCTATTGTAACGCCCCGAGTTCCGAGGAGCGCGGGAACGTCACTTTTCTAAATTCTTGAATAAACTTTGTTGCGGAAAAATGATTAAATATTAAATATCGCATTTATCGAATAAAAATTTAGCGATAATTCAAATGGAATAAGTATTTTCGTACAAGTATTGCAAAAATGACAATTCTTGATAAAATGAAATAATCATTTCAAAGTTCACTACTTTTAAAAAAAAATATCAATTTGTAATTTGCCGTCATTGCCCATCACTCGCCATCGTCTCCGAAATCTGCAAAAGTTGTTAAAATAACGGGTTGAGCATTTCAAAAATGAAATACTCAGTAGACTCATCGCCAATAATTAATCTACAAGATAATTGAACAAGAAATTACGCAAATAATGTAGTGACATTCTTTTCTTATTCATAGGCATCACATAGTGAACGCAAATGAACACATTCTTTTCTTTTCTTGGCTAGCAGATAAGTTATGCCCAGCATAACATAATTCTTTATCTCAAAAGATATATTCTTTTCTCATGCAATTAAGCATAAAATCACACAAATCTACATAACACATGCAATTATAATATAAATCAATTAGTGGGGGCGAGTCTACCTTAAACTTAACGAGTGTGGTTGAGCGGGAATGACTTCAATCTTTCAAATCTCCGTACGCCTCGTCTAGCCAATAAGTTAAATTAGTCTTTAGAAATTTATAGTTTAAAAATGATAATTTACAATTTGAGGACTAAAATTGCTGTTTTGAAAGTTGAGGGGCTAAAATGAATACTTTGAAAATTGATGGACTAAAATGAATACTTTGAAAGTTGAGGGACTAAAATGAATATTTTTGAAAGTTGAGTTGAAACTCAAAACGAATATTAAACTATAGGGCTGAAATAATAGATTTTAAAAATGAAGTGGCTGATTAAAATCATTTAAGACTTAAGGGCTGAAATTATAAGTTTTAAAGCTAAAAGGGCTGAAATAAATCATTTTGGAACATAAGGGACTGAAATAAACATGTTCTCAAATATTTTGTCTCAAAGGTTAATTTTTAAAATATATATCATATTTCCTCATTCCCTTCTCTCTCTCTATTTTCGTCACTCAGAGTATTAGAGGGAGAGAGAGAGAGAGCAAGGGCGGAGACGGGCGATCGGCCAATTTCAGTCAAGGCTGCCGGAGCTCTTGCGCCGGCGGTTGGCAGCGGTACTTCCGTCAACACTTGGCGGCAGTGGAGGTGGTTTTGGGTGCAGAAACGAAGGCAAAACCGAGGCTTGGGTTCAGATTTCCGGTGACGAATCCGGTTGAAATGGATCAAGGGTGAAGGTAAGTTTCTGGGCTACTTTGATTCTTAGTTCTGGGTTCTAATTTGGGCATTTTATACATGGGTTATGGCCGATTGATTGGGTGGTGGAGATGGTTGTGAGTTGTGAACATAGGGCAGTAGCGATTGGCGTGGTGTGGTGGCGATTTGAGTAGTCTGCACGGTGGTGTGGTGGTGGTTTGGTAATTATAGTCGGCTATGGGTTCACTCTTGGATCTTGTGGTTGTTTGGGTGAGGAAGTGGCGATTCCGACGCAGTGGTGGTTCGGTTGTGATGGTGGTATTGCAGGTGATTGGTTGGTGTTTTGAATATTGACGGTGGTGACTGGTTGCAGTGGAGTTCATGTGATTGAGGCTTTGGGTTTTACAGTTGACCGGTGGGCAGTGGCGTTGGGTCTTGGCCGTGGAGTCAGGGCGTGAGGTTCGACTCTTTGGCGATGGTGTATTGAATAGATGGTGGTGCTGCAGGTTCGGTGAAGGTAGAGTGGTGTGGTTGGGCAGTGGTGATTGAGGTGGAGATGAAAATGGTTTGGAGTTGGGCAGTGACTTTGGTTGTTAATTGGTTGATGGTCGGCCGTGGCTTGGATTGGGAATTGGTGGTGGATTGATTTTGAAGAATGTGGTTGCAAGACACGGTTTGGCAGCGGTTTGAGATGATGATGCATAGGCTTTGTTGGCGGTTGACTTGGGGTGGTTGCAGGCTACGTGAATGGAGGTGGATTGGCTGTGGCGTTGTGGCAGTTTGGAGTTGCGAGCAGTGGTGGCTGGTGGAGTTTGTGGTTATGGGAAATGGTGGTTCGATTTGGTGCAGGTTGTGGAGTGTATATGTATTGATTTGCTTCTGATCAAGATTATGGAAACACGGTGAGATTGAAGGGAGTTACAAGGGGCAATGGCGGATTGAAGGGGAGGGATTTTGGGAATTAATTTGATAAAATCTTGCTGTGTTTAGCTTTCAATTGTTTTGGTAACTTGGCAAGTTCTGAGGTTTTGGTTTAGGCAAGCTGAGGGAATCTGCAAGAGGATTAAGGTTAATTGTGAAGTTGGAGTGGATTGTGGATAGTGTAATGTGAGAATGAAGATGGAAAAGACTACATTGTGTTGAATGTCTGCGGCTCGTTGGAGGGTAATATGATGGAGGCATAATATGTATTGCTTGTTTGTTGTCAGATGGATAAGTAAGGAAAATGGTTATTGATGGAAATTGGGAAAGGATTTTGGGATTAAAATGAATGTGAATTGGGGATAAAATATTTCGGATTTAAATAATTAAAATTTGGATTAAAATACATAAATAAATAAATAATGAAAATAAGATACTTTTATAAAAATTGAAATTGAAATTGAACTACGATAAATTTAAATAAATTAGATTTTCACTTAAAATGGTTAGGCGAAAATTTGTTTAAAATAATTGGGTCAAAGTTGTAGCAACATATTTTTAAATAATATTTAAATAAGTCACGGAAAATTCTCGGTCGCTACACCTATAGTTTTTTAAAAAAGCCAGAAAAATACCAAAAAAAAAAACTTATAAATGGAGCATAAACGGGGCATAGGATTGTCTTGCCACTCCACTGTGTGGGGCGAAGTGGGACATTGCAAGTTCGAGGTCGGGCAGACCCGATCAGCCTCCAATCGACTGATTTCCATCCCTAATTATTTTAACGAACTATCTACTTCTTCAAGTTCATCGAAAAGCAGAGACTTCAAGGAAGATGGTAAAATGGGTGGTGGAACTGGGTCAATTTGAAATCTTTTAGAAACCAAGAACTACAATAAAGGGCTAGATCCCAGCTGATTTCATTGTAGAGTTCAACCCTAGAATTGAGAAAAAAAGCTAGATTCCAACCGCCCTTGGGAACTATTCATCGACGGATCTTCTACCGACCTTAAAGCGAGAGCAGGGCTCATTTTAATTAGCCGTGACAAGCATTTTTTTCAAGTGCGTTGCTTCAACTTCAAGGCTTCAGACAACAAATTGAATAAGAGGCCCTCATAGTAGGGCTAAAGAGATTGGCAGAACTCAGATTTTTTCCCATTGTGACTATCGATTCGTGGTCAACTCTTTAAAAAGAGTTTATCAAACCAAGGACGAGTGCATGACTCGATACCTTAAGACAAAGCAAAAAGAACTAAACTAGTTTAACAACTATAATGTAAAGCAGATTCCACGAACTCAAAATATTCCTGAAAACGCATTTTGCTAAGTTAGCCACTGGTGATTTGGTGGACGAGCTCGATAACACTGATGGCAGTACACCTAAAACTGACATGGATGGATGAGATTTTCAATATTTTGAAGGATGGAAGGGCTCAATGGACCCAAACCTAGCTTGAAAGTTAAGGATAAGATCAGATATGTTCATAATCATAGATGCAATCCTGTACAAGAAGGGATATGCCACTCTACTCTTAAGATACCTTGATAAAGAAGACTCCTACTATGATTTGAGAGAAGTTCATGAAGGCGTCTGTGAAAACCACAATGGGGGGGGGGGGGGGGAGAGAGAGAGAGAGGGGCAGGCCATCGTCCAAAAAATATTAAGGCAAGGCTATTATTAGCCCATACTAAAACAAGTTGCAATTGAATTTTGTACAAGAAATGCAATAGATGTCAAGGACTTGTTGCTCCCTTATAAAAAGTCCCAAATAAAGAGCTGAGTTTAGTTGTCAACTATTGGCCTTTCACTAAATGGGGAACAAATCTAATAGGCCCCATGCCCACTAGGAAATGAGTAGGTTTTGCTACAGTTGTAGTGAATTATTTTACTAAATGGACGGAAGTAGAACCATTAGATATGATTATCGAGCAATAGACTACGGTCTTCATATGCAAGTTAATTACTTGTCGCTTTGGGATTCCTCACTCCATTGTTATAGACAACGAAAAGCCGTTTGATAACAAGAAGTTCAGGGAATTCTGTGACGAGAACAACTAAACATCTTCTCACTCCTAGCCATCCCGAAGCTAACGGACAGGTTTAGGTATGGCAAAATGGCTCGTAAGCTCGAGCCTCTCTGGCTCGACTCAAAAAAAGCTCGGGCTTAGCTCAACTAGCAGCTCGAAGTCTCGAGCCAAAGCTCGAGCCGAACTTTTTTTTTTTCAGGGACGAGCTCGGCTCAAGCCAAAAAAAGTCTGTCCAAAAAGCTCGAGCATTGAAATTCAATCACAAGCTTGGCTCGGCTCGGCTCGTTGTATATATACATTTTCAATAAAAATTTTATGGATTTTATTATAAAAACTAAATAAAATTTGAAAGCTCGAGACTTGGCTTGGCTCGGCCTGTCTCGGCTAGGAAAAAGCTCAAGCTTAGAGCTCGAGTTGAGCCTTATTTTTTATGACGGGCTATTGCCCGGCTCGGCTCAAGCCAAAAAAAGTTCGACCCTTAAAAGCTCGAGCCTTGATCTTTGGCTCGTGAGCCGGCTCGTTGACATCCTTAGTCAGGTTGAAGTAATAAATAAAATCATCAAACAAACTTTGATAGCCATGCTTGATGAACTCAAATGAGCTTGGGTGAAATAACCCTCCAGCATGTTATGGTCTTACAAAACAACTAGCTAGACCAATATTGGAGAAACACCATTTTCTCTAGCATTTGGAACAAAGACAATCATCCCTGTAGCGGAAGGAGTCCCATCCTATTGAACTCTACATTTCAAATAAAGAGTGCAACAATGAATCTCATGGCAGGATTCGGCCTTTTGTAAGAAAAAACAAATATTTCAAAATTCCTGTTTACAAGCAAAGGAGAGAAATGTACTACAACAAGTAAGGTTAAAAAAAAAAAGAAAAAAAAGAAAAAGAGATTTTGATGTAGGAGATTTGGTCTTCAAAAAGGTCTTTGGCTATGAGAGAACCTAATGTTGGAATCATTGCTCCAAACTGGGACAGACCATATAAGATAACAAGGATAATAAGAAACATCACCTACTAGATGTAGACCTTAGAAGGAACTCCTCTCCTACATTATTGGAATGCTAAATATCTCAAGTTTATTATCAATAGGAGGACAAGGCCTATTTTTTGAAAAAAGGCCTGTTGGACGCACCTTTTGTACCTCTTCTTTTGGTGACATGAATAAAGTTATTTTACCAAAAAACTAATTCTGCAATATCAAGGGAAATGCCCAAGAATTCAGAACAAGGAATAAAAACCCAACCTAAAGTCTGGGTAAATAGTTCAAAATATCCCCATGAGAGGATAATGACTCCTAAGTAATGAAAGTGCTGCACACTTGGAAGGGAGTTCTGCAAGCTAAGAGTCCCAATAGACGGGGCATGAACTATTGAGCTTAGTTCTCAAATAAAATGACTTAAAAGAGTTAGTAGTCCTGCAATAGGCTTAAGTAGAACCCAAATAACGAACCTTATCCCATGAGAGTATCAGAAGGTTCTGGAGGACTAAAATAAGGTACTAAGAAATAGAACAAAAAAGATTGATAATTCTACAACGTCCAACAAACCTCTAAATGAAGGGCTCGAACTAACGAGCTCAAAGTGCTTAATAGGATATACTCTCGCTTAAGTTTGATTAAAAAAAGACTCTAAGGTAAGAGCTATTCTAATTACGTTAAGTACTTATTAATGGGTTGAAATATTCAAATTATAAGTGCTTAAGTATGTTAATTAAAAATATTTCAAAGCACGGTTCCATTCAGATTTTATGACCATTATCTGAAAATTTTGTTATGTAGAGGAGAAACGAGAAATTGTAATATATAGAGGAGAAACGAGAAGTTGTAATAGCTCAACACTTGGAAATTTTAACTTTGTACTTAGCAAAAGAACTACATTACAAGTAAATGGAGGGTACTAAGGCATTACACAAAATCTCAAAAGTAAGTTTAAAAAGAATTACTGGACGTCCACCACTGGAGCTCTTTCCTCAAATTCCTTAATAACAGACTTAATGCTCATTATGTTTAGCTTAGACTACACCACCTCAAACTTAGGAGATACCTTGTAATCAGAATTACTTGGGTAACATTCACCTGATCTCGATCTTCCGCAGCCTTGAGGTCAGCCTCAGAATTCTCCAATATCTCCAAGAGTTGTTGCAGTATCCTTACCTCCTCCTCAAGACTTCGTTGTAGATCTGCACTTTTCTCTTCCTTAGACCTTTAGCTTCTCTTCAACCAGGGTCTCGAAATCCTCTGCTGCAACAACAAACTCTTGTGAAGCACGTCGAAGGTGCTTCTACTCTTCAAGAGCAGTGGATTTCTATTCGATCTCCAACTGCAGCTACCTCTGCCTCTTGTCCATCCTCCTTCGATGACCAGCAATTGCATTCATCTATGTTGTTTCCTTGGAGCTATTAATTTCTACAATCATATAAAATTTTGCAGCATTCATTTCCTGGACATTTTTCTGTCCTTTTTGTCCAGGACCTGGAAATGACTCTGTAAACATGATGGACCTCTCTAGGTAGGCTGGAGTCACATAGGGAGAATTACTTTTGTATAAGTCCCTCAATGGTTTGAATTTCTCCACCTTCGAAGCATCGAAGTACACCTCCTTATCAGCAGTGTTTCCAAGAAGGGCTTCTCTTCCTGCTCTCCCAAGTACGGAGATAGAAATCGTAAAAACATGGACTCAAGATCGGATGCTCGACATCGGTAGGAAGCGCTCTCCATGGACTAATGATCACCTCTACAGGATGAAGGTTGTACGAAACACATTTGAAGGCCTTTCGATTTCACTCCCTTAGTAACCGGAGCTTTCCTCCTTTTTCCATGGCTGGGGACAGCAACCCTCCCTGGTCTTGGAAGCTCTTAAGTCATCCATTGACTCTTTGCATTTTTCTTCAAAACACAAGTGTCTAGTTATTAATAATAAATTGTGAGAAAACACATCAATAAGGGTATAGACTTACTTTTCTTTGGGGGGAAGGAGGAATAAGTGAGGGCTTCTCAGAAAGTAGATCGGCCTTGAACAAGTTCTCATCAGTTATCAAATATTTGCAGTCCCTCCACACGTAAGCATACTCCCTAACTTGCTGAGTCCTATCCTTGGACTCAAAAGTATGATTGTATCTCTCGTAACACTTAGAGTAAAGAAAATTATTGTGGTTAAACTCATTTGTTAAGGATGGAAACAATAGGAAATCAACTTACTAAGACACCTTAAGCTAGCATCAATGTTTATTCCATAGCTGGATCATCATCAAAGAATATTCAAGGGCCAGAAATTCAAAATCAGTTAATTTTCCATTCTTTAGTGGAGTTTGAAAAACATTTAATAAGGTTGCCCCATTGTTTAGGTTGAGCACTTGCATAATAAAATTCGGAGTCCTTAGTCCTTACCATCATACTTAAAACTATACAACAAATAGAATTTCTCTACACTTAGCTCTTGAAACCCAATTCATCTCAAAGTATTATCATTCCTACCAAGGTTATCTATTCGTTCGGAGTCAACCGAAATGGAGCTAAGGATTGAAGAAACTTCATAATCACAGGAGAAAGAGGTAACCTAAGCTTTACTTTGAGCATATTCTTATTTACTGCAATATGAACCACTAGAGGATTAAAAGCCCTATCCTCATAACGAGTAACTGTGAGATCAATCTCTTTCGGATCCTATGCTTTCTTCTACAACTCTTAAGGTCGCTCTCAGTTACCACCGTCTCATTTTTTTTAGCCGCCTACTCTGGCTCACTTCGAAGGTTAGCTAACACCTAACAACTCCTTGTTGCGTGTTTATCTTACAACAAGTGTATGAATCGCACAAGAAATATAGTGGACAAAGAGTTCGTATATCGTACCCACAATGATTGAGATAATTATTATTCTAGATTACTAATCTTAACCAAAATGAGAAATAACCAATTTGATGTTTTTAAATTAAAATTTAAACTAACAATTAAAATCTACTAAAAAATAAAAATTCAAATAAAACAAGCAATTTCTAAAATCAATATAATATTTACAACACTCCCCCCTTGAATATGCTAGGATCTAGAATCCACTTTTATTTTCATCTTTTATATCTTGATTTAAATGTTTAACAACAATTCATGGATTATGAAAAATCTCCTTCAAACGATGAATTAAAATCTATCCGTAGATGTGACCCGCCTATATTTCTATGACGAATTTGAACAATTATGAAAACATTAATGATTCATGAACAATTAAAGATTATATAAAGTATAGTGATATTTATATCCCCTATCGGATTTTATGACAATTAAAACATGTCAACAAATTTCTAATCTTTCGAACCTAAAAAGGGGCCATAAACATCATACAATAATTGGTCAAATAATTTCAGAAACATGATATATGAAATTAATTGCTCAAACTTATAAATTCTATTAAATTAAACAAAAATCTGGACAATAAAAGTTTCATCATGTTCTTAACGTAAATTAAACTAGCCTAGGAATATAATTAAAGATAGACAACAAAAAGATTTTATGGAATTCATCATCCAGATGTAGGAATTAATTATCTTGAAGGAGAGATCTTGAATTTTGAATCTTGTACCAAAATGAATCTGGCTGCACTAACAACCAAGCGATCACATGGAGGAAAAGGGCATGAATGCTTGGGCAAAAAATTTAGGTTATGTTGCACAAAAAATCGAGTTGGTGATCGCTTGGTTTCTTGGCGCTCAATCGCCTTGCTTAATCTTCTTTCTCCAAATTTTATTCACTTTCCATATTTGCAATTTAGCCATTCTCTTATTTGCGCATTGAATTTCGTCTTTTGTGATGTTCAATTCAATAATTCATCTCTTGATTTGCACAGTTTAACTCTTGAACTTCAGAATTTCTTAAATTAAGCCCCGAATATATTCTTGATTATTCGTCTTCTTCAAATTTGCATAACTTAGTCCAAATTGCACTTATCACCAATTTTCGTTAAGCTCACGGTATTACCATCTACGACCTCTTGTGATGCTATAGTGACCCCCACTATAGAGATTCAACGCCATCAACGGAGAAGCTCTAAGGATCTCTCTAGATTGTTCTTATGAACTTGTCACACTTCCCCCACTCATAATAACTCAAAAAACTACCAACAAAACCCTCACAACAATGCCAACAACTTCTAGAAAATTTCTACTATCGAAATCGATAGTAGAATCACCAAATGAGAAAGAAAGAAACAAAAAAGGTAGAGAAGATGCAAGAGGGAAAAGAAGCAGTGGCAAGAATACCTTCGAAGACCTCAAGTAACTGGATTGAAGCTTCGTCGCAAAATTTACAGTGCATTGCAGTAACTCACCGAAGAAGAAAGAGAGAGAGTTAAAACGCGAAAATTGGGAAAAAGAGTTCGAAACAACATAAAACGCACCAAACATGCCCTTACTCTTGGGCTCCTACTTTGTCACGTTTGCAATAAAGTAACAGTTGAAAATCATTACCTAGAGAATCATGAATCCTTTTAAAGAATAAAATGAAACAATTGTCCATTAAGACCAGGGGCTTAAGGTCCGAACTGAATTCATTTAGTTTAAACCTTAGGGGGAAATTGTTAATATACTTCACAGATAATAGGGCCAAGCACGAGCCCAGTAGGGGCCAAGTACGAAGGCTCCATCTTCAATTTGGAGTTTACTAAATTGAACTGAACTTCACTCTACTTCCCTAGAATAACTCGGAGTTCATAAGGTACTCAACACTTAACAAGTGGACTGACTAGATCCTCAAAACCTTGATAAAATAGCGAGTTTCATCCACAGTTCTGCAGGAAGTGACATGTGCAATCAATCAGCAGGTATCACAAATTGCGGTTCACAATATCCTTGGTCGGATGGGCCCATCAAAATATGAAAATGTCAACTAATAATCATTATTTAGTTTGAAAATGATGAAAGATACATTTTTTTGTCTACAGTAATTGATTAATTTGTTTATCATAACTAGAAGGTATTTTGTAATATTACGGAGAAGAGAGAGTGGGGGAGGGAAAAGAATTCTTACAAAGAAATGTTTGTAAGACTACTTTGAAAACTCTCAAGATCACTTTTCAACGTGAGCATTGAGACTTACCCTTGAGCACGGAATCAATTCCCACATAATATCACATCGTTCTTTTTCACAATGATCATAATTTATAAATAAATTTATGAAAAACATAATTTTCTAAACTAATTTTTAACCACATACATTTTTTCTCTTCAATTTTTAACCACACATCTACCTAAAAATATCAAAATAAATAAAATAAAATAAAAAACTCCTAAGTTAGACGTCGAATAGTCCGTATGTCATTTTTCTAATATCATCATTACGCTTTCCCTATCTAAAGTTGACTAAAGAATTGAAACATGTTTGCGTCATTTTTTGACATCAACAAGTCAAATGGAACGTGTTGATAAATTAAGGAAATACAAGTTTGTTTAAATATGCTTTTATGTTAGACCGAATATTTGAGAAATAAGTGATTAAGGTTAACTAAATGAAGAGTGAGAACAAAACGAAGTACTTTTGATTTGATCCCTCGTGACAAGTGGTCGGTTTTTGATTAATTGTCTTCTATTTTGACTAAACTTTCAAAAAATCTTCTTCCTATTATCTACAATCGCACAAAGTGATGTTAAATTTGAATTTCTAGATGAAAAAGAATTCCACAATCGTAATTTATTCTATTTTAGTGATACTTGTATTTATTATTAAACACGATTGAATGATATAATTAGTAAAATTCACAATTGAATGATATTTATTTTTTTAAATGAAGAGCACGTCTACAAAACGAACCTTGTGAGCTTCTATTAGAAAGGGTTAAGTGTGTTAGCCCAAGAATAACTAACCAAGAGAGGGGGAGAGGGGAAGGGTGAATTTGTTTATAAATTTTTTTCAATAAATAATCTCAAAGTACAAGTATGAACACTTAATGTTGTAATTAACTTAACTATCAATGTAGTGTGTTATAAATGTGAAAACTTAATTGATAAAGCAATTATAACACTTAGAGATAGAATTGCACAATATAAATTGAAAGAATAGGGTAAATATAATGTAAGTAAGTAAATGGGATAAGAAGATGCAAACGCTATTTGAAGATGTTCAATCAACCAATGCGATCTACGTCCTCTGTTACCAAACTCTCCGTCATGAGTAAGGCCAAATTCACTATAATGGTAACTTACAACAAGGAGTATCAAATCCTTAAGTGACTTACAATAAGGAGCATTTATCCTTAGGTGACTTGCAACAAGGAGCACATATCCTTAAGTGACTTATAACATGAAGTACTTATCTTTAGGTGACTTACAACAATGAGCACCCATCATTAACAGCAATCGAGTTTTCAAAAGGATCTCGAAACCACAATATAATGAATTGATTTACAACTGAAATAACTCACTTGACAAATGATATACTTAAATTAAGCCTCAAGAGAGTTATGCTAACACTTCAATAGATAGCAATGAATTAAACTTGAGTGTTAGGGAAAAACTTTGATACAAATGATAATGAATAGTTAAATGCAATCAAACAAAGTTTTTTAAAGAATATAATCTCTTGTTAAATGACTGAATCAAGTTAATTACAAAGAGATGCCACACTTGAATAATCAATAATAAGTTAAGTTCAAAGTGTTTGGACAATGGAATTTGATGAATCAAGTGATAATGAAAAGTATAGTACAAATAATCAAAGTTCTTCAATTGAAACTCCCTTTTTAAATGATTAAAACTTGTTTAGAACAAAGTGAGACCTACACTTTAATTCCAATGTATAATGTGAAGATATTGAAGAAGTTTATACAATGTAAAACAAAAAATCTTCACAAAAACCTTGATGAATTTTGATAAAACAAAGTTTGGATCAATCAAAGTTTTCTTGCCGACTTAGAATCTTGATGGAATAGATGAAGAAGTATTCAATAGATCAAGGAATTCCTTTTGTAATCAATGAAATAGAATTCAATGCAATGTAAACTCTACGATTTTCTCTATCAATTTCTCTCTTAAATGCTCTTGTAAGTTGGTTAGAAATAATGGAAAAGAGAGAGCTATTTATAGAGCAAATTTTGCACATACTGACTCTTGCGATCGACCTATTCAGTCATGCGGTCAACCTCAATATAGCCGTTGGAGTTCAAAATAGATTAATGCGGTCGACCAGTCTTTTCTTTCGGTTGACCTCAATGTGGTCGACCTCTCTTGAGATGTGGTCAACCTCATTTGACAACATTTCAAAAATATGATTTTTCAAATGTTTTGATCAAAGTTGATTTTGAAAATGATGTTTTAATGACTTTAAAAGTGTTACTTGAACTTATGAAGTACATTGTCAACTATTGATGCATTAACCTTACATCTGTTAAGAAGCGATTTGTAAATACCCAATTTCTTTGTAAGCTTCATTCATCAATCTTCATACTATCATGCTTCTTGTCTTGAAACTCGCATTTTGTGTTTTTGATCTTTTATCTTCGAGAGATGGTTTGTACTTTGAATTCTTTGAAGATTATCATTACATGAAACACTTAAAGCATACTTGTTAATAACACAATATAATCTTGTTTGTTATGATCAAAACAATAAGGTTAAATTAACCATTGGTCAACAAAGTACACAATTACACACATTTAGGCTTAAAATTCTTTCTAATCCGGTGATTTGTAACTAATTACAAAAGTATCAAAATAATTTTCAAAATCAGGTTCGGTAATTAATTACAAGTAACATTATTTCAATTTATAATTAGTCATAATTATAATTTAATTACAATTGCAATTAATTTCCATCACCACTGCCACCGCCGATCACCACCTAATTTGTAATCAGCCACTGCCACCGCCACAATCAACATCGGAAATACAATTGTAACTTTATTTCAATTTTATAATTAATTACAATTGTAACTTATTAATTAGTAAAACATTGGTATCATTCGTACTTTATAATTAATTACGTTAATGTAATTTGTAATCAGCCACAACGCACAACCACCGTAGTCCGATCACCATCGAAAATACAATTGTAACTTTATTTCAATTTGTAATTAGTTACAATTATAACTAATTACCACCACCACCACCACCACCACCTATGAACACCTAAAACCATCACCACCAATAACCATATAAAACCATCACCACTAACAATCACTTACCAATTAATTATAATTGTAACTTTATTTCAACTAGTATCACACATGTGCGTTGCACGAAAAAACAATATGAAATGATTTTACTGTAAATATCATTACAAAATAAAAATAAAAAACTGAACACATAATTTGCTTTGATTAATGATATATACTATCAAGGAATGCTCAACATAGAAATAAATTACAATTCTCATCAATTTTGGAAAACCTCTTTAAATAATACATTGTTTGTATAGTTTGTAGTTGCTCACACCCGTGTGATACACGAAAGTTGCTATAGAAAAAACATATTTAAACAATTGCTCAAATTTAAATTAAATTATGCAATTTTTCAAATACATATTGTATAGAATAAAAAAAAATTATCCAAATATTTTTAACTAACGTGAATAGAAATAATAACCTTCAAAATATTATAACTTACATAAAACAAAGTAATTGTAACAAATTAAATATATGCAGTCCTATATATAAATAAATGTAACAAATTAAACAATATTGATGATGCACAAAAGTGAAAATCAACATCAAGATTTGTAATGCACGAACGTGGAATTCAACTCAAGAGATCATCGCATGATCAATAATTTTTAATTTTTAAATACGATACATTTAATTGAAAATAATTAAATGCATATTTAATTATATGTCAATAAAAAATTTATTAATGAAAATAAAAATAAAATATATAGAGTGAGTCTTTTTGTCTATATATGTCAATAAAATTAGGAAATAAAGTTTTACCATTTTTTACGGCCTATATATTATTTTTTTAATATTTTAATAAAATTGTAAATTGTTGAATTGTTTTATCTCTTTACGGGAAAACATGCCATGAATTAAGTATTTTAGAGATTGTACCGTTAACATATCAACTACGTTTCTGTAATTAACGTTCAATAAATGAAAATTTCTTTTTAAAAAATTTTTTGAACTACAAAATTAGGCTCATACAATACATGTGCAAAACTCAACTTACATATTCTCTTTAAGACTGACTTTTTTTTTTTTCATATGTTTTTCTTCATCACATTCTTTCCAAAAAGAGATGTAGAATAGACTTTTTTGGTATAATTTAATTTTTTAAGCATTAATTATTAATTTCAAGTGTTTTTCTAGAAAAATAATCATTAATTTTAATAAATATAGTTACATTAATTTATTCTTTTTTCTTCATACTGACATTTTTTATTCATATTGTTATATTATTATTTTAATAAAAATTACTGATCGATCAATTGTTTAATAGAAATTATATGAACCAATTGTTAAGATATAAAATTTTTGCATATTTTTGTTATTTAAATTTATAATAAAAAATAGAAAAATGAACAGAATTAGTAAATAAATAAAAATAATGTGAAAATGATGAATGAATTGAAGAAATCTTAAGTTTGTAAAATTAACCCCACTTATTGGATTTGCCTTAAAAATTCGTATAGTTATTATTTATTTTAATTTGATGAGAAAAAACCAAAACAAAAATTAATCATCTATGACTAAAATGAATTTAGTTAACTAATTATAGATAATATTATATGAATTAAATAATATAATTTAAAATGAATTAGATATTGAGGAAAAATATAAAATATAAAATAAAACTTTAACTTTAATTTTTAATATTATTTTACGGACAATATATTTGCAATTTGCTCTAACTTGTTAGCTTACATTAAACTTCTAACTGTGATATTTAATTTGATACTCATATTACATATTTTTCAATTTCAAAATAGTACAATAATTATTTAAAGAATAATAATAAAATAGAAAAAAAAATAACATTTTGATGTTATTAATAGTATAGCACGGATGCCAATACAATTAATGATATATATAAAATAATAATTGATAAAATATTTAATATAATATTTATTTTTTTGACGGGAAATTATGTATATTTTGGTGACAGCTATTCATCTTTTAAGAATATTAAGATTAAGATTAAGATATTAAGATTTGTAATTTAGTTACAATTGTAACTAATTACTACCACCACCACCAATCACCATCTAAAACTATCACCACCGACCACCACCTAAATTTGTCACCACCAACCACCACCTACGGTTATGGCTGCTGGAGTGTAGCTCTGAGACTTGTAGGTGTTATCACCACCTAAAATCATCACCACCATGAACCACCACCTTGTCACTACCTACACCACCAACTCCAAAACCGCCACCACCACAATAACCAAAAAAAAATACCGCACAGCCAAAAAATAAAAAATCAACACCATCTAACCATATCTCACCTCCGCCAACTATCACCGTGAAATGGAAGTTGAAGTAAAGCTCCTCCTACCTATTTCCACTTCCCACCAGTGCCTATCCACCATCCTCTCCCGCCAAAACAGCAAGACCAATTTCCAAGAAAATGTCTTTTTCAACGACACCATCGTCGAGCTCTCCACTAAATTTGTTGTACTCTCCTCCGATTCTACGACCTCGATTCCCACTATGTTCTCTCCATGAAAACCAAGCCCGTTATCTTCGAAGGCATCAGTTGCATCGAGGAGCACTAAGCAGATTGCTTGCAAGTCCACCGGAGGCAAGGCTCCCCGGAAGCAACTCTCCACCAAGGCCGCTAGGAAGTTAGCCACGACCACTGGCGAAGTGAATAAGCCCATCATTTCCATCCCATTGCCTGAGATCGAGAAGTATTAGAAGTCCACTAAACTCTTGATTCACAAGCTTCCATTCCAGAGGTTGGTTAGGGAAATTGCTTAGGCATTTAAGACTGACCTCCGATTCCAAAGCTTCGCTATGGAGGCGCTGCTGGAGGCGGGGGCGTACCTTGTTGGACTGATTGAGGATACTAGGAAAGAGAGAGGAATAGGAATGATTAGGGCTTGATTTGTATTTATTCACCTGATTTAGTAAAATAGTTTAAAATTAACTGATTTCAAAGATTTAAAGATTATATATATCAATGGGCGTAATTAGTCCTATTCGAAAGGGAAAAATACATATATAAGGTGTTTACTATACACAATTTCAATTCTAAGATATAAGTTAAAAAAAAGTTCAAAAATCAGGTAATAAATTAATATACATAATATCTTATTATTATTACTATATTAAAGGAGGATGGCATCAACGAGTTTTCTCTCCAAACATTCCCCCCCCCCCAAAAAAAAAGTCACATCCTAAATGGAAAAGTAATAGAAATCTTGAAAATGAAAAATGAATGTAGTAGTAGTAGTAGTAGTAGTAGTAATAGTAGTAGTAATAATAATAATAATAATAATAATAATAATAATAATAATAATAAACTTGTAAAATAATAATAATAATAATAATAATAATAATAATTTGTAAAACTATTTCAAGAAAATATATTGTTAAAAAATGGAGATATAAAATACTTTGAGAAACTGTGTTGTTTAAAACATGTTTAATTTAAAAAAGTAATGTAAAGAACTAATTTGAAAAGTATTATTGGGGAAATGTATTGTTGAAAAGTTTTTTTCCCCCTCCTTAATAATGATATTGTAACCAATTTGAAAAAATATATATATATTAAATTATTTTAGGAATATAAAATTATATTATAAAATGTGTTGAAAATTATATAGCTAACCCGAAATGTTTTAGTCTAAATAAATATTCCTTATTTTTGGGTTCATAAGTTTTCCACTTAGATTATTAGACTATTATTTTTATTATTAACGGTAAAATAGTTTGAGAAAATATGTTGTTTAAAACATGTTTAATTTAAAAAAGTATTGTAAAGAACTAATTTGAAAAGTATTATTAGGAAAATGTATTGTTGAAATATATATATATAAAGAATTATTAATCTTTTTAGGAATATAAAATTATATTATAAAATGTGTTGAAAATTATTTAGCTAACCCGAAAATGTTTTAGTCTAAATAACTTAGGAATATTCCTTATTTTTGGGTTCATAAGTTTTCCACTTAGATTATTATAGTATTTTTTTTATTATTAACGGTAATATTTATGAATCCAATCAATATTTATAGCTATCATTGTTAAAATTATAATTTAATTAAACATTTTATTTATTTGTTGTTCTTAATATTATAAATCATACGTGTAGCTGTTAGTATCAAAATTATATTTTGATTATTATTATTGTTGTCTTTAATATCATAAATCATATTTTTTGAATTACATATCATAAATCGTATTAAAATTATGTTGTTATTATTATTATTATTATTATTATTATTATTATTATTATTATTATTATTATTATTATTATTATTATTATTATTATTATTGTATTTGTATGTTTTGATTATAATTACCATCATTAATTTGTTGATATCAAAATTTTGTTATCAATGCATAAATTAAATGAAGTTTTTTTCCTATTTTGATTAGGTATTTTTTTTTTCAGTTTCAAATTCGATAACATTTTGTATGAAAATGTTATTTATGTATATATATATTTTTTTAATATGATTGTATAATCAATATAAATTTTTATTGAAATCATTTTCATTCATAGAAATCTCGTGCATCGCACGGGGGAAAATCTGGTATAATATATATCTACCTACACCCAACCTCTCAACCCAATCTACCACCCAACCCTTACCCAAGATCTCATTTCACCATTGCAGGTGCAAACCAACCACCCGCCTTCGACGCACCGTCCTTCTACCACTCTCTGACACCATGATCTCTTAAAAAACCCAACTAGAACCATCACACTTTCGATGCACCACCACCATCAAAATCACCACCAGAACCACCCCAATTTCGACAGACCACCCTCACCGCCACCGTGATCCCTGACCCGCCACAACCACCATAGTAATGTCAGTCTCTTCAACACCATATATATATATATATATATATATATATAAAAAGTAGATTATAGAATTTAATCATCCTATAATTAAGCAATCAGTTGAGGATCTTACCATTTGAATTAGGACTCTTTAATTCTAAAAATTTGAAATTTGAAAGACGATGAAAGAGAAATTAAATTGGGAATGACATAGAAAGTGTGACCTGAACAACGAATATGTGACTTGAATATTTCAAGTGTGACCTGAGACATAATGCACAACATGTGACCCGGACACTATACTTGTGACCTTAACATTTGAAATGCAGTTCATAATGTTCCAAACGTGACATGAGCAAAAAACTAAAACTTAATGAACCAAATGTGACCTGGACAACACACTTGTGACTTAAGCAAAACAAGTATGACATGTGACCTAATCCACAACTGTGACAAGAACGGCAGAACTAACCACCAGTGACCTGAACTAAAGATCTGTTAGACACCGCAACAACCATCTCTTCACCACCCGTGACCTGAATAATACACGTGACTTGATGCACCAACTGTGACCTGAACGAATGAACACGTGACCACTTCCTACACCACACACAACAACATCAAGGAAGCACCATTACAGTTCACACTGCGACGACCGTCGGCACCATCCACCATCAAATATTTTTCGACTTACACAGATCGCCCATTAGCACAACTCAACCACTACAATCACATACAACACAGATCATCCAACACCACATACACACCTCCGACATTTACCTTCAACTGCCGTTGTGTACTATCGCTGCACGCGGTGGTGGGGCTTTATGGTTTTAAAGTGGTTGGGTTGATGTCGACGAGGGGACCGTCGATGAAGAAGATGACGCCACGATTCAATCCTCATTGCTTCTGTGTTGTTGGCTACTGAAATGTATTTCGTTTTGGTGTGGGGTGGAGGTATGTAGGCTGGGGGGTTGGGTGGGTGTTTAATTTAATATAATATTATCATTGTTAATTAAAAATCTTAATTGCACATGATTTGTGTATAATTGAGGGTTAAACGATTATTGATTTTGAAACATAAAAAATCGGGGGGCTTGTAATTTCCTCTATTGGAAATTACACATTTGACAAACAATCTGGGCTTTCCTAAGATCCGGGTTAGTTCGACATTTCTTACAAATTTTTTAGGGAAAAGCACAAACTACAAACCTAAAATTATCACTTTTTAAAGTTAACAAACTTAAGATTTCATTTTAAAAATCATGTGTTAATAAAAATAAATAAATATAATATTATATAAAAATAATTGTCTATTAAATTTCGAATTAAAGGTAATATAATTTTACTCAAACACCACACACACTTAATATTTTCGTCCTCACCCCTGCACCCCATCCCATCCCACCCCACCCATCCCTACCCCACCCAACTTTCATCCTACCCTACCCTACCCCACCCCACCCACTCAACCCCACAAAGTCACAGTTAGTCACAAAGTCATAATTGGATCACATACAAAATTGAATTGCAAAATTTACCTCCACCCTACCCTGCCCCATCCAGCCCACTACACAAAGTCATAGTTGGTCGCACAAAATCAATTTTACATATTTAAAAGCAAAACCCACCCCACCCCACCCCACCCCACCCTATCCAATCCTACCCTACCCTACCCTGCAAGTCACAGTTAGTCACATAAAGTCACAGTTCGATTACAATTAAGAATTTAGTGGCAAGATTTACCCCACCCCACCCCACCCTACCCTACCCTACAAAGTCATAGTTGGTCACACAGTCATTGTTCAGTCACAATTAAAAATTTAGTCGTACGTTTCACCTCACCCCACCCCACCCCACCCCACCCCAAACCTAACCCTTACCCACTTGCAAAGTCACAATTAGCTACACAAAATCATATTTCAGTCACAATTACAAATTTTGTCGTAGATTTCACCGCAACCTACCTCATCCCACCCACCCCACTGCACCCACTAACAAAAGTCACAGTTCGATCATAATTACAAATTTAGTGGCAAAATTAAATTTACCCTACAAAGTCACAGTTCGGTCACACAAAATCACATTTTTGTCATACAAAGTTACAGTTCATTCTAACAAAGTCACACAAGGTGATAATTCCCTCACACAAAGTCACAGTTGACACAACTATAGGTCATATCAAGTCCTCGTCCAATGGTCACACAGAGTCACAGTTGGTCACAATTTCTAATATATTTGGTCACAATCATCCATAATTAGTCACATATTATTTATTTATTGCTCACAACTTACTCATTTTCTTGATCACAATTAGTTAATATTTTTTTGTTACTATTACCAAATAATTGGTCACAATCAATATTCAAAGTCACAATTAGTCAATATATTTGATCACGATTACATAATAATTGGTCACACGCTATTCCCCCCCCCCACCAATCCAACCCCAAACACCCAACCCCTTCCAAGTCCCAAAATTAATCCCCTTCCGTGCAATACCACCGTCACGCCATTGCTATCGGCACCACCACCACCACCACCACCACCACCACCATCACCATCACCATCACTTTAACCACACCACACCGCACCACACCACACCACCACCAGACAACACCACACCATCAGACAACATTGTACCACCACCATCTCCCTATAGTCATATTTGGGGCTGATGTAATGCATCCCCAACCAGGGGAAGATTCAGGCAACAGAAATTCGAGAACCTAGAATTATCATTCAAAGTCGTCACTACGTCGCCAATAGAGCTGCAAGGCTCGTCGCTACTGTAACGGAATCAGTTATGGCTACTAAATAGATAATAAGAGCAATCCACCACTGCACCCAACGCACCACTGCCTGCACCCAACGCAGCTCCACCACCGAATGATTACTTTTGCCTGCACCTACCGTCTCACATACACCCACATAGCGAAGGAGTCAAAGATGCTACCTCCAGCAATCCTTTGGTGACTCTGATTCCTGTTGTCAACGAGGAAGATTGATTTGAATTAGGGGTTAGGTTGAATTGAGGGGTTCCATCTCTCTAGTTTGCCGTTTGGGAATGAAATGAACGACTGTGTGGGTAGAGGGGTATTTTTTCCTTTTTTTGATAGGTTAATTCTGTTGAATTTTTAATAATAAAACACATAATTAATAAATGTTAATTTGGAATTAGCACCTGACTTTTAAAAGTGTAAAATTCATCACCCTATTAGTACAATGTGAACTTAGAATGTATGGCTCTATGTAATTTTCCTAAATTTTAACTTAAAGCAATGTTTAGCACAAAGAAAAATAAAAAATAATTACCCAATAAAAAGGACCTGGTCATAGTGTCTAATATGAGGCATACAAACTTAAGGGAAAAAACCATATATCCCTAAATTATAAATAGCATTTTTTCGTTATAAACTAGAAAGAAAATGAGAGAAGAATAGAGATTCTAATAAGCTTGTGTATTTTATTATGAATTAGAGCCCCATATATATAGAGGACACAAGATACATAAGCTAATAATGTCTAGGGTTAAATGGGTACGACTATTATTCACTAATACAATATAATATTTACCACACCCAACATATTACAAAAAATCTGCCTCGTTAAAACCTTTTTTTGATAAAAATCCAATTGGACAAAAATATCAAACGAAGGAAAAATAGTACAGTTATTCTTGAAGTAGTAAGATAAATACTGGCTCATTAAAATCTTGTAAGGAAAATTCAATAGGGAAAAACCTGGACTAAGGAAAAATAGTATAGTCATTCCTCCTAATGTTGATCACTGTAAATCATTGAGTCGCCGCATCCCAATTTTGTAAACCAATGTCTTGAATGTAGATGTTGACAGTGTTTTTGCGGATAAATTAACTATATTGTTACTTGAGTGAATTTGTTGAAAATTCTGTAGTATTTTGATGTTGCCTCGTTAAAACCTTGTCAGAAAAACCAATGAAAGAAAACCTGAACGAAGGGAAAAGACTACAGCTACTTCCCCTAATTCAATCTATATTAAATAATTCATATCTTGATCTCTTCAAAAGTCTCGTATAAGAGAGTATATCGATAGATATATAGGAATATATGGCTTATGCATTATGTTGATCATAATAATCATAAAAACACTCTACATGTGATGGCATTGTACAAAGAATATGCCTCATTATTTACTTGAGTCATGTTTATCAATTTCACATGTGTCTTTGAAATCTCTTAAAAAGATCCAACCATATTTAAATTATCAATGATGATAATAACAAATAAAAATATTGATCTTTGTATCATATATGTATTATCGGTCATTCTTTATCAATATATCATAACAACTACCTCATTAAAAATTTTGTTAGGAAAACTCCGTAGGAGTAAACCTTAGTTAAGGAAAAAAGAGTGTAGCACATATTAGCTCCTCTTCATGGAAACATTACTATTATATTGATATTGCATATAATTATTTCAATCGTTAACCGGTGCAATATCGAATATGTTAACCAAGCAATATAAATGACATATATCTCATATTATTTGTTCTTCAATTATAAATTCAATTATCCATTTGAATTTGAAGAACTATATCATATTTTCCAATCATTTGAACATGCTGCATGGAGCCATGTTCTATAATCAATATTCATCAATGTGTTTAATGCAGTTCTTAAATATGGAAGTGGCTTATTCACTTCAACGATGAATTAACTTATTCACTTCAGGTGAATAATTAACTATGAATTTAAATCTTGAAAATCAACTGCTAGAATTTTCAAATATTATTTACAATAATGGTACATCCCAATTTCAAAACTTTTTCATATAGAGTCATTTATACCGTTCTTCATGTAATCTAAGTTTATACGACCAATTACATTCCATTACAAAGTGATTCTATTCTAGACATATTAAATATTTAGATCGCAAAGTATCTGTATGCTTTGATCGATCAAACGAGTTTCTTAAAAACTTGAACTAAATATTTCGGGCATATTTAATCCTTCAATGATTATAGTATATGTTTCACATTGCAATTATCAAATTGCTACCACTAAATTTAGTCGTAAAACTTTAGAAGGTAACGATTCCTATATTTCAAATAGATTTTCTCTAATCATTTCACCACAATCTCAAAGTACCGAGTTATTGATTACCCTTTTTAATCTCACTCATTGGTACTTCAAAGAATATTCCCAACACATCGAGTTGATGATCATACTTTTTTATATCACTTATTGGTACATTAAAGAGCGTAAGCTAATAATTAGAGTCAATAATCTTTCAGTATTTACATTGCTAATAATCATATATTTATCAGCACTTATTATGCATTGTTAGACAAATAAAATATTATATCTACTATATATCGTTTCATATGCAGTGCCAGATCTTTGAAACATTCGTTGCGCTATAAGTCGTGTATTACCCATATACAATTTGCTTTCTATTTGAAAACACCTATAGGTAATTTAATGGCTTCATACATTTAAGTATTTGAACTTCAGGTCCCAAAATTTCAGGTTTTATAAAAAGTTCAATTTAGCCTGTATGCATCTTTGACCAACTATTTTTATGTCGATTTTCTTTTATTATCCTCGCTTTCATTCATATTATGAAGCGCTTTCTTATAAAATTTATGGGCTTAAAAATCTCAAGCATCATGTGGCCAGCTTCTTAGTTTGCTTTTGCACAAGTGCTTTATAAAGTCTATCGACAAAATTATCATTTCAATTCGAATTGATTTCCCATAACGATATAACTATAGACATCTCAATTTTCAATATTTCAAGTACTTGAACCTCTTCTGTAGATTTACAATTACTTATGTCAATATATCCTTTCTCACTAGTATATACCAATAAGACCATAGTAATTATTTGCACTATTTTTATTTATTTGGGGATCTTTATTTGAATTAGATATTGCTACGCTTCAGGCGTACAATACATCAACATGAATAGAGTATATGTAGCTAGTATATGAGATTTTATTAATCTCTTATAGAGATTGCATCTTGTAATTATGTTATCTTTGAACTTTTGTTTCTATTTTCAATAGAACTTCTGGTTCTTATTATCAATCGCAAGGATATAGATAACATAATATGACACATTTGTATTGTTTTCAGTTACTAATCCTCCCCATAATGTTGAGAAATCACGTTATAAAGTGATGAGGTTCGAAGCGCGGAAGAAACGTCAGAAAGTTCCAAACTCAGGTTGTGGTTGGACAGATGAATCATGACCCAATATTCACGACGCGACGGCTCGACGATGCGGAATAAAGAACCACGAATTTTGAAATGCAACAAGGACTTGTCCAATCTCCCTGATAAGTTTCTGGTTTTGAATGCCACAAATATTCTCAAGAAATATTTGATAAGTTCGGTATTTGAAAGCCACAAGAAATATTCTTGATAAGTTCGAAAACATAGGAATCCACCTATATCTTTTATTGAATCCTCAATAAAAACTGTTTATATCAAAATCGAAGTCTGATTACAATGAATGGAAAAAGCGTATAAATAAGCAAACAAAAGCCCTAGCCACTAATTGGTTCAAAATAGAATTATAATTAAGCTAAAATACTAAAATAGGAAAATAACCTAAAAATCAAAAAGGAAACAAAATAATTAAAAATCCTCGCAAAATCTGGCCAATACTCAGTTACGGCAGTAAATACCGCAGTTACGGCCGTGACGAATTTGATTACGGCCGTACGTCACGTTCTGCCCAAAAATTGCGATAGCTGTGTTACGGCCGTAATTCCAAAGGTTACAGCCGTAAAAGGCCTGCTGCTTAATTTTCTGGTTCTTTTCGACATGGTTTGATCTTCAAATCTCGTCGAACTTGTTGAATTCTTATTTTGGTCTGAATATTTAAATTTTCCCGTCAAGCCTGCTATGACTCCGATTGTTGAGGGTCCGGAACACATCATATCCTCTTTCTTTAGGATGATTCGTCCCGAATCATAGCTTTTTTCCTGTTGTTTCACTTCACCTCCTGGATCAAACGGAAAATTTCTCCTACCATTGCACATGATCAACCAAAAATATTCTGCAACGGGGGTCACATGAATGACTTGAAGTTGAAATACCTTTGGACACTGGTGGTGTTGCCCAAATTCCATGTACCATTAACCTGCAAGGCAAAATTAAATAAAGTAGGGATGAAAATGTTAGGTTGATGAGGTACAAGGTATGGATCCTTGTATTCATGAATTATCACCATCAATTCCTCTTTTGGAATCACAAGGCCATTCTCTTCACCTCGTTCTTCCTTTGCATCGTCAACCACCTTTTCAAAATTTTTACTCTCAAATTCAACCACATCTCTTATCTCCACACTCGTATCACCATGTTCGCACACTACCTCATCACTATCCAAATGTGGATTTTTCAATTCAAAGTTCAAATCTTGAACTTCTACACCAACTTTCATTTCATTCCTCTTATCATCAACAATTTCATTCCTAATCAATTCCTCATCAAATTTTGGAGTTTGTTTATTTATTTTTAATTTCAACTCTCCCTCCTTCTTATCAATATCCTTATCCCCACGATGCCTCCTATTACACCACTTTTCACTCTCCTTCCTTACACTCCGTGAATTTTCTAGTGCTTCCTCTAATGTCAACCCATATAGTGGGCATGTTTTCCCTTTCTTAAGGAATTTGTATATGTGCATACTTTTATCATAAACAGCCTCCCTCAAATGTCTCCAAGGTTTTCCCAATAAAATATGATAAAACTTCAATGACACTACATCACACCATACATCCTCACTATACATTCCCTGGGTGATAGGCACTTGAACTTGTTTGGTTACTTTGAAATTTCCAAACTCCCTCATCCACATCATCCTATAAGGTTTATAGTGTGGTCCTAGGGGCAATCACGGTTCTACTAATGAAATTAGTAAAACACTTTCCATCAATCGCCAAACTGCACCCCTTATGATCCACATAACATCTAGTTTGGAATAAAAAGCCCGGATCAAATTCCATTCCTTATGTGGCGTTAAAAAAAATTCAAGAATGAAGAGGATTTAGACATCAAATAGCAAGAACGACTTTTATTGACTTGGAAGAAAATGAATATCAAGAATTTTAAAGAAACTCAAGAAAGTGGTTCTTGAATTTAGAATAACTCTTTTTTTTTTTTTTGAATAATGAATTTTCGAAATTTAATAATAAATTTTTTTTAAATAAATCTGAAAATTCGACACGAACACAACAAAACAAACCGAATAGGATTTGGATAAGAATTGAACAAAATAAACACTTTTGAATTTTTGTTGAATTTTTATATGGATCAAATTGGAAAAAATTTACTGGCATGAAGAACACTCAAGAAAAGAAAGACTCAACAACAAGATATGGATAATTCTTATAACAAACTCAATGATAAACATAAGAATTAAACTGGATAGAAAAAAATAAGAACCTGAATTCAGAGTCCAGCTCTGATACCATATGATGAGGTTCGAAGCACGGAAGAAACGCCAGAAAGTTCCAAACTCAGTTTGTGGTTGGACAGATGAATCATGACTCGATATTCACGATGCTATGGCTCGACGATGCAGAATAAAGAACCACGACTTTCGAAACGCCACAAGGATTTGTCCAATCTCCCTGATACAAATATTCTCAAGAAATATTTGATAAGTTCGGTATTTGAACGCCACAAGAAATATTCTTGATAAGTCCGAAAACATAGGAATCCACATATATCTTTTATTGAATCCTCAATAAAAACTGTTTATATCAAAATCGAAGTCTGATTACAATGAATGGAAAAAGCGTATAAATAAGCAAACAAAAACTGTAGCCACTAATTGGCTCAAAATAGAATTCTAATTAAGCTAAAATAGGCAAATAACCTAAAAACCAAAAATGAAACAAAATAATTAAAAATCATCGCAAAATATGTGCATACTTTTATCATAAACAGCCTCCCTCAAATGTCTCCAAGGTTTTCCCAATAAAATATGATAAAACTTCAATGACACTACATCACACCATACATCCTCACTATACATTCCCTGGGTGATAGGCACTTGAACTTGTTTGGTTACTTTGAAATTTCCAAACTCCCTCATCCACATCATCCTATAAGGTTTATAGTGTGGTCCTAGGGGCAATCACGGTTCTACTAATGAAATTAGTAAAACACTTTCCATCAATCGCCAAACTGCACCCCTTATGATCCACATAACATCTAGTTTGGAATAAAAAGCCCGGATCAAATTCCATTCCTTATGTGGCGTTAAAAAAAATTCAAGAATGAAGAGGATTTAGACATCAAATAGCAAGAACGACTTTTATTGACTTGGAAGAAAATGAATATCAAGAATTTTAAAGAAACTCAAGAAAGTGGTTCTTGAATTTAGAATAACTCTTTTTTTTTTTTTGAATAATGAATTTTCGAAATTTAATAATAAATTTTTTTTAAATAAATCCGAAAATTCGACACGAACACAACAAAACAAACCGAATAGGATTTGGATAAGAATTGAACAAAATAAACACTTTTGAATTTTTGTTGAATTTTTATATGGATCAAATTGGAAAAAATTTACTGGCATGAAGAACACTCAAGAAAAGAAAGACTCAACAACAAGATATGGATAATTCTTATAACAAACTCAATGATAAACATAAGAATTAAACTGGATAGAAAAAAATAAGAACCTGAATTCAGAGTCCAGCTCTGATACCATATGATGAGGTTCGAAGCACGGAAGAAACGCCAGAAAGTTCCAAACTCAGTTTGTGGTTGGACAGATGAATCATGACTCGATATTCACGATGCTATGGCTCGACGATGCAGAATAAAGAACCACGACTTTCGAAACGCCACAAGGATTTGTCCAATCTCCCTGATACAAATATTCTCAAGAAATATTTGATAAGTTCGGTATTTGAACGCCACAAGAAATATTCTTGATAAGTCCGAAAACATAGGAATCCACATATATCTTTTATTGAATCCTCAATAAAAACTGTTTATATCAAAATCGAAGTCTGATTACAATGAATGGAAAAAGCGTATAAATAAGCAAACAAAAACTGTAGCCACTAATTGACTCAAAATAGAATTCTAATTAAGCTAAAATAGGCAAATAACCTAAAAACCAAAAATGAAACAAAATAATTAAAAATCATCGCAAAATATGGCCGCTACTCAGTTACGGCCGTAAATACCGCAGTTACGGCCGTGACGAATTTGATTACGGCCGTAAGTCACGTTCTGCCAAAAATTACTGATAGCTGTGTTACGTCCGTAATTCCAAAGGTTACAGTCGTAAAAGGCCTACTGCTTAATTTTCTGGTTCTTTTCGACACGGTTTGATCTTCAAAGCTCGTCGAACCTGTTGAATTCTTGTTTTGGCTTGAATATTTAAATTTTCCCGTCAAGCCTGCTATGACTCCGATTTTCGAGGGTCCGGAACACATCATAAAGTATCACCAATTAAGATTCGTGCTATTTTATAACAACTGATTTCAAACTAAATAAGTATTCTTAGCATTCTTAAATTCAAATAATAGGGGATTATATTGTAGGAAAGATGTATATCTATCTTGCTACATGTAGTTAGCATTCCTTAGTGAAAAGCATTTTGTTCTCAATATTAATAGTTTAGCAATTGATTGGAGGAGTTCAAATAATTTGCTAAACTATGAGCAATTGAACTACCATCCCAATTAGTAATTGTTAAATATTTGGGATGTAAAATCACTAGCATCAAGATAATATTATTTTATCTGAAAATGTGCTCATACTATATCAGTTAAAGCAAATAATCTTGTAACTATGAGTATCTAGTAAACCATATAACCATAATATTTCTAGATAGTTTACATGTAGGGTAAGTGGGCCCATAGTTCACCCTAAATACATTTCAGATAATTTTGGGATTCAATCCAAGTTTCATCTAGTGATAGTCTAATAACCAGTTTGCTCCGAGAACAAGCAACATATGAGAATTTATTGTATTTGAAGAATATCATGGTTCTTCATTTAATGCATTTTCAAATTCTCAATTTTACACATCTTATTGATATGGTTTGGTCTTTACTGGTCGTGCAAATCTTATTAAACGTTAGTTCAATACAATGTTTATTTTAACTGTACCAACATCATTATGTCACACATTTTATAAACTTATTATGTTTCTTTTTAATTTAGTAGACAATAAATTACTATCAATAGTCAAATTTATCGTCCCACTCTCAGCATAATAGATAATTTACTCTTCTAGAGTATCAACACAATGTTGGTCATATATTTTCAAGAGCATCAACGCTATATTCGTTTAATAATAAAATTTTCAATTATGTTTTTTCAAGAGTATTGACTTAATCAAATATATGTGCTCTATTCAATAAACATGTGCTTCTGGTGCAATAGGTCAATAATCTTCTTAAATATTGAAATTTTAATATCACTCTTCAAGAGTAGATAATATTCTTTTATAATTGTTGTTCTTCTTCAAAAGCAACAACAAATTAAATGTAAAATAAAATTTTGCTTCTTCAAGAGCAAAAATAAAATTTTAATTTTAATCTTAATTTTATCTTAATATATATATAAAAATAGAATAGCCGTTACCAAAATACACACATAGTTTCCTACCAAAAAAATAAATACTATATTAAATATTTTAGTAATTATTATTTTATATGTGTCATTAATTGCATTGGCATCTGTGCTATTCTATTAATAATATAAAAATATTATTTTTTTCTATTTTATTATTATTCTTTTAATAATTATTGTATTATTTTGAAATCAAAAAATATGTAATATGAGTGTCAAATTAAATATCACAGTGAGAAGTTTAATGCAAGCTAACAAGTGAGAGTAAATTGCAAATATATTTTCCATAAAATCATATTAAAAATTAAAGGTAAAGTTTTATTTTTTATTTTTTATTTTTCCTCAGTATCTAAATCATTTTAAATTAAATCATTAGGTTCCTATAATATTATCTATAATTAGTTAACTAAATTCATTTTAGTCATAGATGATTATTTTTTTTTTTTGGTTTTTTCTTATCAAATTAAAATAAATAATAACTATATGAATTTTTAAGGCAAATCCAATTAATTGGAGATTAATTTTACAAACTTGAGATTTCCTCTTCATTCATCATTTTCACATTATTTTTATTTATTTACTAATTCTGTTCATTTTTCTATTTTTCATTATAAATTTAAATAACTAAAATATGCAAAAATATAATTTAGATTTTAACAATTAGTTCATATAGTTTATATTAAATAATTGATGGATTAGTAATTTTTATTAAAATAGTAATATAACAATATGAATAAAAATTGTCAGTATGAAAAAAGAAGAATAAATTGATGTAACAATATTTATTAAAATTAATGATTATTTTTTTAGAAAAACACTTGAAATTAATAATTAATGCTTAAAAAATCAAATTATACCAAAAAAGTCTATCCTACACCTCTTTTTGGGAAGAATATAATGATGAACAATATATGAAAAAAAAATGGTCAATCTTAAGGAGAATATGTAAGTTGAGTTTTGCACATGTACTGTCGTATGAACCTAATTTTGTAGTTCAAAAGGTTTTTAAAAAAGAAAATTTCATTTATTGCACGTTAATTGCAGAAATGGAGTTGATATGTTCACGGTACAATCTCTAAAATACTTAATTCATGGCCTGTTTTCCCGTAAAGAGATAAAACAATTCAACGGTTTATAATTTTATTAAAATATTAAAAAAATAATTATAGGCTGTAAAAAATGGTGAAACTTTATTTCATAATTTTATTAACATATATAGACAAAAGACTCCCTATGAATTGCTTTTCTTCTCCTTGCAAGTAAAGAGCTAGAGGATTAGGTCAGGTACAAAAGAGACTGTTTCAATCCATCGGATACAGTATAACCTCGGAATATCAACGAGAGCAAATGATTGAGGTTCTGCAAAAAGCCCGTGTAAAAGACAATATCAATCCCGGTGAGTAGTGTCAACATAAGCACTTTCTCGATTATAACTGTTAGTCCTTCTTCCAGCGTAACCATTGGATTCCCAGGAAGAGATGAAAGAGACTCGCGAAGAATAGTCAAGTGGATGGAAATGACATAAATAAAGCCCCCGAGCGGAGAAGCGCAAGTCAAGAGCTCAGGTGGATTATTCTAATCGAGATTAGGAGTCAAAGGTCCCAACAATCAAGTAGTTTATCATATCCTTCTATGAATCGTACGAGCACGTCCTCTGTCACCCCCCCCACTGCACTTACAGCTCTCTACCCCAACCCAACTTGCTCTGGCCCGGGTCCTTCCTTTCTATATTTTATTTGTATTTTCATTAATAATTTTTTTATCGACATATAATTAAACATGCATTTAATTATGATCGATTAAATATATCGCATTTAAAAATTTAAATTATTAATAATGTGAAGGATCTATTGAGTCAAATTTCACGTTCATGCATCACAAATCTTGAGTTAGATTTTCACTTTTGTGCATCATCAATATTGCTTAATTTGTTACATTTATTTATATATAGGACCGCATATATTTAATTTATTACAATTACTTTATTTTATGTAAATTATAATATTCTGAGAGTTATTATTTTTATTCACGTTAGTCAAAAATATCTAAACGAAAATTTTTATTTATTATATAAACATGTATTTGAAAAATTGCATTATTTAATTTAAATTTGAACAATTGTTTAAATATATTTTGTCTATAGCAACTTTCGTGTATCACACGGGTGTGAGCAACTACAAACTGTACAAATAATGTATTATTTAAAGAGGTTTTCCAAAATGATGAGAATTGTAATTTATTTCTATTTTGAGCATTCGTTGACGGTCTGTATCATTAATCAAAGCAAATTATGTGTTCAATTCTTTTCCTATTTTGTGATGATATTTACAGTAAAATCATTTCATATTGTTTTTCCGTGCAACGCCCGGGTGTGATACTAGTATTCATGATGCTACAATATTCTTCTCGAATTTCTACATTAACGATTCGTTTTACCTTCGGAACTAACAATATTTGTACTCTACATGAGTGATAATAAAATATTCTTCTGAAATTTTTAAATAATGTGTGTTGTGTTTCTTCGAGGACATAACACTATATTTGTTTAAAATATACTTTAAATTATGCTTCTTCAAAAGCATTAAGTGATTATTCTTCTTGGATATTGAAATTGTAATATCATGTTCTTCATGAGCAAGTAATATTCTTTTAAAATATTAATAATGTTGTACTACTTCTGGAGCAACAACTAGATATTTTAAAATATTAAATCTCATAGGTTTTTTCCTTTGGAACAAATAATAATATTTTGTAATATTCACACATGTTGTGCTTCTTTATGAGAAACAAATAATAAAACATTGAACCTATATAAGGATTTGCTCTTGTGGAGAAATAAAATAACATTATAATAATAGATCTTTCACAATTATGCTCTTCAGGAGCATATATAATATTACCATAATGAAGATTTTGCAACTTCAGAAACAACCACGAATTATTCTTCTGGAATAATTATAGTTCTTAATTTACGATTCTTCAAGAATGATTAGTCAATATTCTTCAAAAGCAACAACAAATTATTTATGATAGTTAGATTAATATTCTTCTGGAATATTAATTATACAATTACGCTACTTCAGGAGTAACAATATAATGAATTATTATTTTAAAAGTAAAAAATCAATAACAACAATAATATTTGTAATGGAAATTTTTTTGATTAATATTCTTCTAAAATATAAATATATTGTTATTCTACTTCAGGAGCAACAAGATAATAAATTATCAATTTAAAATTTATAAGATAATAACATCAATAATACTATATACATTAAGCACAAAAAGAACTTTAATGCAAATGAGATTATATACGCATAAAAAAATGTTAATATAAACAAGATTACATCTACAAGGTAGAATCACATATCAAAACAATATAAATTGGATAATCACAATTTGAATACTAACTTGAATTGAAATAAAATAATCATGTTCAAATAAAAAATTCTATTCATAAGTTGAAATTGTAGATTAAAATAAACACAGTTAAAATATTAACCTAAATATTCAAAACAATAAGACAGACGAAAGTCAGATTTAGAAATTTTGAATTGAAACTTTGAATTTGAAGTGAATTGAAATTCACAACAATGTTTAAGATTGAAGTAAAATATTTGAGAACAACAATAGCTCATAATTGAAGTCAAACTGGACTAAGATTGAAAGCCACAACAATGTTTTAGATTGAGGTCAACATTATTTTTGAAAGTCAGATTCGGAAATTCAGAAGTCAGAATTCAAAAGCCAAAATTTAGAATTGCATGGGAACTTGATTTCAAATGTGAAACTTAAATTGAGACGTGGAAATTGCATTGAATTCGAGATTTAAAATTGGAAGAAAAACATATGTGCATCATAACTAGAAAGAAAAAGAAAGAAGAATAGAGATGTCAATAAACTTGTGTATTTTATTATGAATCTCATATATATATGGAAAAGCAGGGATACATAATGTAAAATGTTCAAGGTTACATGGTACAACTATCATTCACTAATATAATATTGTAAAGACCAAGTTATTTTAAAGGAAAAAGAAAAGTAAAGATTGTCAAGCCATGTTTAAAAAAAAAAAAAAAAAAAAGGGGGAGAACGAACAAAATTTTGGGAAAATCAGGCGGTGGACTTGATTCATAAACAAATCCATTACTTTTCTTTTACAGAAATTCCACATACATACAGAGAAGTCGGGACAGAGAGAAAATTGAGAAGAAGAAAAAAAAAAGGAAAAAGAGGAGAGAGAAGAAAAAATTGGCGTCGTAGATAACGTGGTTTAGAAATAAGTGGTTTATGCTATTAAGCATTTGTTCTTCGACTTAGTAAGGCTAGGAAAAGTTATTTATTTCCAAGTTTTGTTAAATTTAGGGTTATTAGATTATTAGTTTAATTCAAAAAAGTGGATTTGCCAAAAAATGAAAAGATTAGATTTAGCCCCTGTTTGGTGGAGATTAAAATTAGATTTTTAGTAGATTTTGATAAAAGTTGATAAGATGTGTGGTTGAAAAGTTGTAGGTCCCACGAAATCTGTGGTTTAGATTGATTGTTGACTTTGACTTAGATTAAAATCTAGATTTTAATTTCTACCAAACAGGGGCTTAATATCACCTTTAAAATTATCGAGCTGGTTGATATGGCTAGTCGTTGATTTAGATATTATATCATTTTCAAGCGGTAATAAATCAATTGGGACAGCTTATCAGCCAAATTAGTTTGCACGTACATAGACTATGAGTGGAACAAATTTAATTATTTTCAAATATTGATAAATTGCTTATATAATTACGTAAAACGTGATTATGTGAATTATATGTCCAATTATGTGATTATTGTGAAATATTATGAGAATATGAGATTTTTTTGGAATTGGAAAGATTGTGAAATGATTATATGATGAAAGAAATGTAAGACATGTGATAGAAATCATTGAAATGTTAGACAGATATGTGAAATTGAAATCGGCTAGAAAAGTACTCGTGATTATATACTCATTCTAGTTCATTGAGGTAGCCTTGGCCGTATTCTATACTATATTGATGGGTCTTGACCGGATGTGATATTACCTTGAGACGGTATGACCGTATATGATATAGTTCACTGAGGCGGTCTTGGCCGTGTTCTAGAATTGATTATTAGAGGTCTTTGAGACTAGCTTGAGAGACGATCTATACATGTATGACCATATTACAGATTTTAATCAGATGGTACATTTTTGGTTGATTTATTAGAGTATGGTCATACCTAGAAATTACAGACTATGATGACAGTTTTCTATTGATATGATGAGACTGTGTTATAAATTTGACTAGAGATGATATCTTTTTAACATTATGAGAGTGTCTGACATTTTTTACTATAATTATACAGTATTACACTGTGAAGTATTACATGATGTAAACTTGATTTTCGAAAAAAATGTATAAATGAGAAAGTATAATTATTTTCGAAATTCTCCACTCATTGAGGCATCAACTCATATATTTTTCCCACGATTTTTCTTATTAGGTAGCGGTTGAGTTTCTTGGCAGCTTTTAGAGTTGAGCCTTTGATTTTGGAGTCAAAGCCACGTGACTGTGTTAGCTATTATGACTCATTTCATAGAACATGTGTAAGTGTTTTGGGATGCATGTTCATTTTTGGATTGCACTTGTGCATCACATGTAGAAAGTTATAAGGCTCACTTTGTATTTCACGTTCATATGCACAGTTAATGTTGTTTTCATAATGAAAGTTTGAAATTTGGTTTATCTCTATTTCGATGGAAATTATAGTGGTGTTGTTGGGATTTTATGTATTGATTACAGGTTGGTTAAACCAAATTATAGAGGAAATAATGCCATTTTTTTCTTAAAAATGAGTTAAGTAAAGTTGCAACTTTTAATAGCTTTGATGGTGGGTCCTACTTTTAGATGGTATCGATCATCGGCGCGCGTCACGTTTTGGGTCCACTAGTGTTAATCGAGGCGGGGCGTGTCAGTTTGGTATCAGAGCATAGTTTTGAATCTATATGCTTGCATTATAAATGCATTATGGTGTTTAGCATATCATGAATATAGGTGAGTCATGCCTCGTGATGGTAAAACTCGAAGGCTCCAAGATATGTTGCCCCAGGCTCACATTGCTCCTGAAAGAGATGGCCCTAGAGAGCCTGAAAGGGCAGAAGAATCTGTTCATCAGCCATTTGAACATTTAGGACACGAAATGTAGTGGGAAATGATCATATTGCTGTTGAAAGGATTGCTACTGCTGTTGTTACAGCTATACGTGGTACAGACAAAAATTTTAGTATTGAGAGAGCAACAAAGTTAGGGGTTAAAGTGTTTAAATGCACATATGATCCTGTAGTTGCTCAGGGATGGATGATCAAAGTGGAAAGAGTTTTCGATGTTATGAGTTGTCCAAATAATCGAAAATTGTGCCTCACTACTTTCTTGTTAGAAGAGGGGGCATATGATTGGTGGTAGTCAGTAAGCAGCACATATCGGGATCCTTTTATTATCACTTGGGCAGATTTCAAATGTGTTTTCTATTATGCTTATTATCCCCGTGCTTTTAAAGATGCAAAGCAAGAAGAATTCTTGAAGTTAGTATAGGGGCACGTGCCTGTTGCTGAATACCATGTGAAATTTATTGAACTTTCCAAGTATGCAAAAGTCCTGGTTAGTAATGAAATTGACAAATGTAGAAGATTTGAAAATGGTCTCAAAGAAGAGATCATATCAGCAATGGCAACTTCTGGTTGGAACGAATTTGGGAAATTGGTGGAATCGGCCTTGAGAGTAGAGAAGAGCATTTCAGAGAGATCAATTGGAAAAGAGCAGGCGCAGTTCAAAACTGGTGGCAGACAAACATGGTTAGGTGTTTCTAGCTACAGACTACCTCAGAGGGATAGTAGAAGATTTTTACCAAGGCCAATTCAAACCCAAATCAAGAGGAAATCAAGGTTCTAGATTCAGTCATAGTACTGTATAGCAACATATACTCAAGGTTCTTTCTAGAGACCATTCACTTTTAGACAAGATGAGAGTTCCAGCAATGCTAGATTTCCTCAATGCCAGTTATGCTGAAAATCTCATTGTGGCGAGTGCTTAAAATTTCAAGGAGTTAGTGTTTGTTACCATTGTGGTCAAGGAGGACATATTAGGAAGAATTGTCCAGTCTTATTACATGAGAGTGGCACGTCACAGAGAATGTTTCCACAGCAGAGTATTGGTGACACGAGACAAAGTCAGATCCAAAGAAGTAATTTTGACAAAAAAGCTGGCACAAACAGTGGCGTCCAGTCTAATATTGCTGGTAGTAGCGATGTTAAGCCAAAAGGCCAGGCAGGAAGACGAAAGACCCAAGGAAAAGTTTTTGCTATAACTCAATAGGCAGTAGAGAAGTGACCAGATGTTATTATGGGGTGGGGTGTGTCAAATATATCATTTACAACATAATTTAATATTTAGAAGAAGTAATTTAGCCACTGTTCGGTGGCGGAAATAAATCATGTTTTTGGTTTATTTTATGCATCTCGAGCTAATTCAAGGGTTAAAAATTGGAGAGAGAAAATATGTGTGATTAAATAATTGTATTGAAAATTACAGAGTTTATAAAAAAAAAAAAAAAAAAAAAAACCATTATTCCCGAACAGAAAATTAATTATGTAAAAACATTTCAAATTTCTTACTAATATTTTAATATGCATAAATCACACTTCACATTAAATTCGTTTTTTATTAAAAGTCTTTTGTTTAAAAATATATATTTTTATATTTTTTAGGTAAAATATGTGGTTGAAACATGGAGAGAGAAAATTTGTATGGTAAAAAGTGATTTAGGCTCCGTTTGATTCACATAATTTTCCATGAAAAATATGATTCTCCACGTGATTTTCCAATTTTGCGCTTTTTGGTTGCCTAAATTTTTCATGGAATTCATTTTTTCACTTGCCTCGAAATCCTGTATTTTCCTTGTTTTGGATGAATTCGTTTTCCAAGGGGGAGGATGTTTTATTTTCCATGGAAAATCTTATACCATTTTTGTTACGTTGGATCCTTTTTGTTGTTGTTAATTAATTAATTTTTTCCCAAAAAATTAACATTATTATTACAAAGTACAAACTTGTTAAAAAATGAAAAAAAAATATTATAATAGCTAAATTTTACTTTATTTTCCATAGAAAATAATGTCAATCAAACAACAAAAGTTGGAAAATTCTTCACTTTTTCTACATAGAAAATTAAACCAATCAAACACATTAAACTTTCAATTCTCAGTAATTTAATTCCCTAGAATTCATTTTCCTGAAATTCATTTTTTTTCACCCAAATTTCACCCTCGTTATCAAACGCAGCCTTAGGGAATTGTGTAGCAAAAAACATGTTTGGCAAACGGAGGAAATTGGAGTCGATTTTTAGCAGCTAGCCGAAGTTGGAATTTTCAAGAAACATCTTTGAATAAAAAAATTCCAAGTAAATCAATTTCATGGGGCAGATTTTGAATTGAGTCAGGGCATCTGATTTGCGGTGTTGATTCACCTTCGAAATATTCGATTTTTTGATAAAGAAATCGAGGTAAGCATCGGATGTCTTGATCATCCTGATAATCTTCTATTTTTTGGGTATCTTGCAGTAATTATACCACTACTACTAGTTCATTTTCTGAGTATTACGATTGTGTACCTTGAATCTACTTATGGAAATTTCATGTTCAATCTCATGATCTAGGAACCTAGGAATTTGTCCTTTTTCTTTTAGTTTGGATTTTCGGATGTAATGCAGTTGTCGATTTCAAATAATAGAAATTTACTTCAAGAGACATTCACAAGACTAAAAGCAAAGTGAGAATTTGTTGAGGAATAAATGGGAAGCACTCGATGAAAGGTAAATAATTATTTATATATACGATATTAATGGATTGTTTGAATAAATATTTACATAGATAGAACTGTTTTCTAAAAAATGAAATATGAAATACTAAATGATTCATAATCAGATTACACGAATGATTATCTGTTTCAGCTTGCTTTTCCTGTTATGTGTGCTATATATCACTTGTCTAGATACATTGTCCTAGATAGCGCAAACCAGTGAGTGTCACACCTCAAGAAAACCAATAGTTCACTCAATGGGAGGGGATTGGTTATAGTTAATTTTTCCCCTATTGCAAAGTATACTTCTATTAGAAATTTGCTTTCCTTATTTGGTCATTTTGATTGGAAATTGGATCGACTTGATGTCAAAACTGCTTTTCCAAATGATGATTTGGATGAAACCATTTACATGTATTAGCCAAAAGGTTTGATGTAAAGTTCAAATTGAGAAGGCTTGCTTGTTGAAAAAATCTCTATACGGCCTAAATCAAGCACTTAAGCAGTGATATAAAATGTTTAACTCATATGTTCAAACTTTAGGATTTGTTAGAAGCAGTTTTGATTCTTGTTTCTTTTATAAAGGCTCAGGAGGAATTGAATTTGTTTACCTTCTGCTATATGTTGATGACATGTTAATCGCCTGCCATAATAAATCTGAAATTGATGAGATTAAATCAAAATTGAAATTTGAGTTTGAAATGAAGGACTTAAAAATTACTAAAAAAATTTTAAGCATTTAAATTAAAAGAGATAGATAAAATTGCATTTTCTATGTAAATCGATAGTCTTATGTGGTAAAAGTACTTGAAAAACTTTCTATGTTTGAATGTAAGCTTGTTAACCTGTCACGCTGCTTCTTGCTAATCATTTTAAATTTTCAAATGATCAATAACCCAAAACACCCGAAGAATATGAAAGAATGGATCAAATACATCATGTTAATACTGTTTGCACTAGGCTTGAATTCGAACATGGTATAAGCATTTTAAATAGATTTATGGAAACACTTGGTGAGACACATTGACTTTCTATAAAATGGATGTTGAGATACTTAAAGGGTTCATTTGTTTTGGGGCTAAAATTTAATAAATGTGATGAAGGGATATTTTTGAAAGGTTACACAGAATCTGACTTTGCAGTTGATTTAGATAAAATGAGATCAATTTCTTCTTATATTTTTTACTCTTTGTGATGGGTGCATTAGCTGAAAACCCCAATTTCAAAAGATTGTGGCTCTGTTTTCTACTGAGACAAAATATATTGTAGCTTGTGATGCTGTAAAAGAAGCAATGTGGTTAAGGGGATTGTTAAAGGAAATTGGTTTTATGGATAATGCTATCAATTTGTATATTGATAATCAAAGTGTCATTCATCTTAGTAAGAATCATGTATACCATGATATGACTAAACACATTGATATTAAATTTCATTTTGTAAGGCACGTGGTTGAGAAATGCACGAGTACTCTTGTTAAAATACCTACCGAGTTTAATCCATCTAATGTTGGTATTAAAATTATTCCTTTGAATAAGTTCAGAAACTGTTTAAAGATTCTGAATATTACTTGATAAAGTATACACGATAATTTGATAACTTCCATCTTTTTACCACATTTCTGATTTTGTTTTGTGTTTTCATAAAATTGACTTAAAATCTTTCATTTGTAGGTTTACTAGAGCAAATGAAACTGGTAGTATGATCTAGTGATATTGGAAAAGGCCAAGAATTATCTTCAGCAAGGTAAAAGTTGTTATAACAATGGAAAATACCTCGCAAATTCTTGCTATGATTCTGGTTTGAACCTATGACCGTTGCTATGATAAAAATAAACATGTGTGAAATGCGATTCTTTTAGTTGATACACCTCTTCTGTTGACCCTACACATGGTTAAATTCTAACTATTGGATTGGCATCCCTTTTTGATGCTTAATATATAAGTGTATTGGCTCTTGGGTGGTTACTATGGCTTTTGAGTCTCGTCATTGTTTTTCTCTCTAGCTTTTGAGATTTGGGCTAGGGTTTCTGGTTCTCTTCTTCATGGGTAAACAGCACTAATAGTCCCAAAATTTTGGATTTTTTTGCGAAAATTGTCCACAACGTTTAGATTTTCACATTTATACCCCCCAAAATCACCAAACATTGCGAAAATGGTCCATACCATTAGACTTCGTTACTTTTCACAGTTAAAATCGTGTAAATAGCACAAATGGTCCTTAACCTTTGAATTTCTTACGATAATAATCCCTAATATAATAAGGTCATGTTTGGCATATTAGATTGTAACTTCCAAACGTTTGACTTACTTAGTCCCCAACATATTAAGTCCCTATACATTTAGCGTATTTAGTCCCTAACATATTAAACCACATTTGAGACCAATTATTTCAAATAATGTAGTTTGTAATTGTATATATTTTTATTTTTTTGGAAGAATTTGTGATTAAAAAGTAAAAAAAAAATAAAAATTGTAGATTATTTTATTGATGGAATGTTTGGTTGAAAATGAGTTTTAAAAAAATAAAGTTTATTCTGGAGTTCTAAAGTGCACAGTAAAATATTTAACAAAGATTCGCTGCATTAACATTTCAACCTATTGGTGAAAATAATAATAATAATAATAATAATAATAATAATAATAATAATAATAATAATAATTCATGGAACCAGTGACGGATCTAGGACAAAAATCCAGCTAGAGCGGTTGACGATTGACCGTGGACCGTTGACGGATGATGGCGCAATAGCTAAAATTTTTATTTAATATTTAATTAAATAATATTAAAAACTAATCAATAAATATATCATCCTAACATCATCTCCAATGTTAGGATCATACGAATCGATTGTGGTCTTTTCCTGGATTTGACACAAGATCATTCATGTTGAATGCAGTGTGAAATTTTGTTTTGTTATCAAAGTCTTATAACTCTTGTGGTATACTAGAAGAAGTTGCGAGACCACTAGAACTATAATTACTAGGTTGAGAATTCCATTTAGGTTGAAAAAATATTCCATTATCTATAAATCAACGATCACAATTCACAAATTAAATCAAAGACTCAACAAATCTGAGATCCCAATAAACATAATCACAATTTAGAAGTCAAATATTCACCAAAATCCAAATCACAATTCACTATATAATTTATTTCACATAAGGGGAATATGGCCTCACCAGTGATGAGTGAATACATTTCAAAAACCTAATATTTACGCAAAATTTCCGAATAACATTTCAAATTCAAAACTAAAATAAGGCTAGCCTCACATACCTGAGATTCAAACGATGAGAAATTGAGTGGAAGTGACATTGGACTATTTACTCCTTAGGGCTTAGAAGTTAGAAATTGATAATCTAACAAAAATTGAGAAATCAAGATTCAGATTAAAAGTTAGAAATTACAAAATATATAAAATTACAATATACAAAAAAAAAAAAAAAGAATTTATCGTGTTCACATTTCCCGTTCAGACCTCTTTTTCACAAACATTTTCACACTGCTATTAAATGGAAACCTCTTCTTTCCCATTATTCTCAGACTACTCGTCAAACTTCTGTTCTTTAATTCAAGACCCAGACCCCAATATTATATCAATTTTATAACTTAGCATTACCGAGCTGGACTGCTGGAGGAGTGTCGCCTGCGTTGATGGTCGAAGTGCTGGAGCGGTGGAGCAGGGCCTGGAAGAAATACTACCTGTTGGAGAGACGGAGGAGTCACGGAGTGGAGAGGCTGGATTTGGAGGCGTGGAGCTACGATTGTGGAAGGATTGAGCTTGAGAGTCAGAATTGGGAAGGGATTTAGGGATTTGGGCGAAAAAAAAAAAGGGTTCTCCTTCTTTGCACAGCCGGCGACAGTGGCGGTCCACTGGCGGCCAGGTAGCGCGGTCGCGCTACCTCGCCTAATGGTGGCTCCGCCACTGCATGGAACATAAACAAATAAATACATTGATCATCATTTTAGGAATTGAATAACAAATACATTTTTATCAATTTTACTTTTGATTTCTATTTCGATTTTCGATTTTGAGAATCGATTGATTTGAAATGTAAGTTTGGAGAATTTGGGTTAAAAAGTAGGTTTTTTTTTTTTTTTAAAAAAAAAAATTATGCATAAATTTAAAAAAATAAAAATTAGTTGAATGTGTGGAAGAAAACGAGTTTTGAAAAAAAAAATGAAATTTTGAAAATCGATATTGATCGGTTCTCAAAATCGAGAATCGAAAATAAAACTGATAAAAACATATTTGTTATTCAATTCTTAAAATGATGTCCAATGTATTTGTTTGTTTATATTCCATAAATTTATTTATTTTTACCAATATGTTGAACTGTTAATGCGGTGAATTTTTGTTAAATATTTGATTGTGTACTTTAGAAATTTAGAATAAACTTAGTTTTTTTAAAACTCGTTTTCAACCTTAAATTTCATCAATAAAATAATTTACAAATAAATTCAATTTTTTTACTTTTTAATCACAAATTTTTAAAAAATTACAATTACAAGCCACATTATTTGAAATAATTGGTCTCAAATAGGGGCTTAATATGTTAGGAATTAAATACGTCAAACGTATAATTTTTCAGTATATTATGGACTAAATGTGTCAAACGGTTAGAGGTTACAAATTAAATATGTCAAATATGACCTTAATATATTAAGAACTATTATCGAAATAAACTCAAAGGTTATGGATCATTTGTATTATTTACATGTTTTTAACGGTGAAAACTAACGGAATCTAACGGTATGGACCATTTTCGCAACGTTTGGTGATTTTGAGGGTATAAATGCCAAAATCTAAGCGTTAAGGACCATTTTCGCAAGAAATCCAAAGATTGGCGACCATTTATGCAGTTTAACCCTTCCTCATCAACATTTCAATTATAAATCTTTAGTAGATCTTTTGAGAGCTTATATTTTATGATATATAGTTGTGGGTGTGATGTTTCTTTAGTAAACATTGTACTGGGACAATTGGAACTGGAATTTGTTGGATTCTTACAATTCGTAAAACTTTAGTTTCGTGGTTGATTTTGGTGGATCTGGAGCAAATCTATATAGTCGATGCTCAATTGGTGAATAGTGCTAGTACGTGAACATCCGGACCTGTTAGTTCGTTAAAAATCTTGTGTGCATTTGTGTATTTTTTTTTTTTTTTTTTAAGTTCTTACTTTATGCAATTTTGGTTTCAAAGTACTAGTTATCAGTTGATCAGGGACGAACACACAAGGAGTATTACGCTAGATGCTTCTAACAACTCAGTGATAGTGACCAATGGAGAGTGGACAACTATCGATGCCATGGTAAGACATTTTCTCCTAAACTAAAGAGGCAACCCCATTGACCGAAGAAGACGAGGTGATGAGCAAGGGTGGAGTTTTTACAACCTTCAAGATGTGGCAGCTGAGGCTATATAGGACATAATATTAGAAGAACGTGTAAGCAACCTCGGTCATTGATTCACGTATGTTAGAGAAAACGAGGTTCGAATGTATAGTTAAAACATGGAACGCATGTGATTACAATATTGCCAAAGTTGTTAATGATCACTTGGTGATAGCATTACTTGACTATAGTTAAGCCCTAATTAAAGAGGTGACAAATCATAGTTACCACTGTAATCATTTTTAATTGATAGCTTGACGGATATGTACGTGGATTCTACATATTAATATTTGTTTATGCATTCATAGTGCCATCTTTAATTGACTTTTCTGGCACGTTAAGTTTCTTTTTTATTGTGGCAAATGGTAATAGTTTTCAGACAACAAAGAAGTTTACTTTCAACTTGCTGAATTCGTAGGTGTAGACTTGAAGTCTCGTAAATGAAATGGGTTTTACTCAAGGTGTAAAACATCTGATTGAAATTCTCTGTAAGACACTAAATAGTCCAGACAATTGTGGCCATGATTATTCTACTTGTAATACAAAGAAATGTCCTTTACCGGGTTTTCTGAAAACAAACCTACGGATTCTACCAGTTATTCCAATCCAATCCAATCCATGGTTTTTGAATCTTCTTCACTCGGAATAACTCCTCTCAAACATCTGCACCATAACAAATGAATCTAATTAAGCTACTTAGAAGAGTACAAGTGGTCCAATTGAAGATGTAAAATCTACTCTAATTGCTCGCTATTGGGATATCGACAAGTTTATAGCTTGCAACTTTAGTTTTATTATTTTTATTTTCAAGTTCATGTATTAATTGTTAATGAGTTATATTGGATGACTACCGAGGTTGCACAGAAGAAACTATAGATGAAGATCTAGCAATTTCTTAGTGAATACCATTGCTTAGTCTCCGATTTTGTTTAAAGACGAAGATTTAGCAATTGGGGGGGGGGGGGGGGGGTTGGCAATGATTGAGGGTGAATTGAAATTGCGTTTGGTGGAATGAAATTGTTAACAAACAAATTTGACCTAACATAAAAGTGAATAGGATATTGACCCTGGACATTAAAATAGCCTCTAATGGATGAAATGCCACTTGGCCCAAAGGGCGAGTACGCGGCGAATAGAATGAGAAAGAATTCGTCCAATTAGGGCGAGGGAAGCATCAAATAGAAGATATCTTGGGTGATATTTCAACAAAAATGTCCACAAGAAGGAGGAGAGCATGGAACATAATTGGAAAATCAATGGAGCAATTACCCTTTGCAATTGTCCATGACTTTCCCAGATCCGACGGTTATTGGCAAAAGAAGTTACTGGGAAACTTATGGGTAGCCATTCTCAAAGGTGGAAGTAGTGGGATCACTAAAACATAGGAAATGACAGTTTTGAAATCGAATGACAGTTTTAGAGGAGCAGTTGGTAGATGTATAAAAGCAAGAAATGAAGACATTTTGAAAGACCTACAAATCAATTCTCAAAACATAATGCAATATCCTTTATTCTAATTTACACATCGAATATATCTTTTCCTGTAATTGTAGACGCTCGTTTCTTGGAGGCAATGACTTTACTCTCAGTTGCACCCTTTTTGGGAACTTTGTGTCAAGAGGTTTGTTCCTGCACACATCGGCTAAGTTTTCTACTTAACAATTTTGCATGAAATCACGTGCGGATAGTTTGGCACGCCCGGGGGACATTAGTGTAGAAGAAGAGTTACAATGTCTCCGAAAAATGATGAGCAAATGGAGAGTAGGAAGTTGGCTAAAATCCAGAGAGTAGCCACTATAAGCCTATGATTTACCCCAATGCGATGTGGTCGCTGCTTGGGGACCTCACCCTGAACTTGGTTGAACAGGTAAGACTTCAAAACATACATAATAATTAAAAGCTTGTTTAAACTTGGAATACACATTACGATAATATGGCTAGAAAACTAGGTAAATTGAATTAGTTAATGACCAAGTTGGTAGGTCATTTCAGTCACTTAACTAAATTTGGTTTTCCTTTAGGATGCACCCACAACACAAACTGTAAACATTAATCCAACAGAGAATAACCCTCCTCTATGATATACCTCATGAATGACTCAAAGCAATGAAGTTCAACATGTTGGTAAATCTCTTATTGGGGCATGTTAAACTTGTTGAGTAATGGAAAAAATGAGAGTCAACAAAATAAAAATTATTTAGTTAGTAAAGAAAGTCAAACAACCAATCAAATGAATGGAGAATACTTACTGTCTATCCTAGTCCAAACAATAGAGGGTTTCCACCCATTAGACCACCTGCAATACCTTATGTACACTAGCCCATAGACATGTCATATGACCTTAATGCTTTGTTTTGGGAACATATTAATTTAAGTCCTACAAGAATAAATTGGCTTGGGAATAAGGATGATCACACGACCAACTTATAGAAAGCCTTATCGAAACTGAGTAGATAAGGCTTTCACACAGCCACGAGGCTATACAATTCCAGAATTTTCGTTGTTTACGAGTCTGGGGAGTTTTTCACTATTGAAAACATTGGGAAATTTACCCTTCAATACGGGGAAGTGGGAAAGTTAATGAGTATCATAGTTTAAGAATGTTTCCTAGCTCTTACATTGGGGTAGCTTTCTCTTGGCTCATCAACTTGTCGGCTAGTTCGATTCAAAATTGGTATCAAATGGAACAAATATTTCACGCCCAATTTTACAAGTCTGAATTAGAGGAAAATTTGGCATTTTTGACAAATCTTAAACATTTACCAAATGAGTGGGCCGAGACCTTTCTTCAACGGTTTGAAACGGTTATGAGTAAATACTTTGTACCTTTGATAGAAAAAGATTTTGTGAAAATTTCTTAGAGTTGTCTAAGCTTCGACTAAAAAAATGAAAAAAGTCGCAAGATAGGGAATTTTGGGAACTATTTCATCTAAGTGCTAATGTTTTTCACTACAAACGATTGTTAATGGAGAAGGAGCAAATGAGAGACTCTAGCAAAAGAACTTATTAAAAAACCCCAACTTGAAATGCATGAAATTGGGGTGGAGCAGGTCGAAGCAAAATTATACTCGGCCAAATTGGTTAAGGGGAAAATGTACACATGTAAAATGTTAAGTTAGAATCAGAATCCAAAAATGAAGGATTGAACGACAAAAACAAAAAAAATCAAAACGTTCTCATTCTACATTACCAATGAAGAAGCTATATTTGACCAACTTTATAAAGACAAATAAACATAAGTTTTAAAGCCTGACAAATAAACATAAATTTTAAAGCCCAAAACAAGTCAAGGGCAAAAAATACTGTAAGTGGCATAATGCTTGGTCACATATGACTAACAATTGTGTAGTTTTTCAAATTGTCCTACATGATGCAACGAATCTGGATGAGTTATGTTCGATAACACGAAGAAAATGGAGTGGACGAAGATCCGTTCCCAGATCTCATGGGAATGAATATGGTTATCGTAAATATAACCAAACTGAACCTACCAAAGTTCAAATTAATGTTGGACGTGGAAGAAGATGAACCACTTCCTAGTAATTTTGAGAGACTAGAGCCCAAAAGTAAAACAATAACTGGTCTCGATAGGGTCGAAGAAGGTTTATGTACATAGCCAGTATATATCATTCATACAATAATCGAACGTGGAAATTTCTCCCTTTTGATCAACTTACTATAACTTAGCGGAGGAGGTTCCAGTGGAATTACGTCCAAATTATGCGTCGGCTTCTCTGCCAAAATATTCAATGTGAGATCAATGTTATCGAATGTGTCACCAACGAAGACATGAACAAACAAGGGGAAGGGGACGCAAAAACTATGGATAAAACCAAATTTGAATGTAGAAATAAATATGAAAAAAGGTCGATACTAACCATCCAATCGTCATCCAGTTTGACATGGTTCCTCTAGTCGTGGCCACCAACTACCAACTGGCGGGAGAATTCAAAAGTATAGGAGGAGTTAGTACAGAAGATGAAGAGGACGCTTATGTTGAGGAATGAGCAGCCTTCACTATCACTTATGCTGGTGAAGGCAGGACTTAGTGGAGGACGCTATGACTGACATAGCGGAAGGACTAGACTTGAGAGTTGAGGCTAGAAGAAGAATCTTGCACAATATATTACTGGAAAATTTATACTAGGGGTGAACACATAAGTCGCCAAATAGTGCAACCGAACCAACCCCCAACAAATGGGTTGGTTTGGTTTAAGTTTCAAATTTCAAAACAGAGGTTTTAAACGGACAACCCGCCAAATTTTAAAAATTAAAAAATTAAACAAAAACTAAAGGCAAACGTTCAATTAAAAAAATGCAGCACACTTTTTATTCTCAACAAATCAAAATTAAGGAGTCAAAGACTAAGAGGCCGTTCACTTTATGTTTTGATTTCCAGTTTTGAGTTTTTTATTTTGTTTTGAATTTTCTATTTTCGGTGTTTGTTTTAAGATTTCTAAAACTATGTTCTTTTTGTGATTTTGAAAAACTATTTTCCAAAATAGAAAATTGAAAAATACGTTTACTTTGAAATTTCGAGAATCATTATTTTGTGATATTTTGAATGTGAAAATTTTTTGATTTTTTTTTTTTTACAATAAGTTTTAATTTCAATATATCAAACAGTGCTATGTTTTATTCATCGTTCCACTCTCAATCACAACAATTTAGTCTACATTTGGTCAATTAGTATATTACTTTCTTTGTGAAATCAAAATGCATACAAACATCTCAATTTTTGTGTAAGATGATGATGTAATTTATATAATAACCAGTTCTCATAATAGCATCTGTGTTAGTAAGCAAAATAGTTAACATCCTTTAACCGCAATGACTCATAAAATGAAACAAAACATTAGAAATGAGCGAAATATATTGCAAATCCGACTTATTTTCCTATCATTCTAATTAATTCCATATGTTATAACATTTTCCCTAATTAATTCCCTATGTTTATGCACGTCTCTCTCTCTCTCTCTCTCTCTCTCTCTCTCTCTCTCTCTCTCTCTCTCTCTCTCTCTCTCTCTCTCTCTCTCGGTGCAATAAATAAATAAATAAATAATTCGGTAAAGTTCGTGAATAATTTTAAAACATAAACATTTGAATCATTAACCTTAACCATATTAGGCAAAATTCTCTATGCTTTCCGCGTTCTGGAGGTTTGAGTTGGTTTCCATTGAAAATATCCAAAACAACTTTTCACTGTTTTCTGTTTTGTTTGTGTTGTTATTTTGGTTTTTTGAAAATTCGTTTTCAAAAATAGGTAAGTAAAGTGTTTTCAGTGTTTTTGAAAATTGAAAACTAAAAACGGTCTGAAAATAGTAATGAGAACGAGACCTAATTTTCTCAAATTCACAGTCATTTGGAAAGAATTCTTGCTCGTACATTTCACAATCATCATTTTATTAAAATAAAATTTTAAGGTAAGAACTAACTACAATTTATTTAAGAAAATTTTAAATGTTTGCTTCTATATAATTAGTTTGTTTACTATGTAGCTTGTAGATATTGCAGTAATTATTAGTTGATCTACATTCAGTATTAGATCTACATGCAATCATCATTTATTGCGGACCATTTCCATTTTGAATGCTAGAAAGTTAGTATATAATCATTTTGACATCTGTTTACTCTACAGAAAGACATCATTCTGCGTTGCGTTATAGTGGTTGGTGGCTACATAAGTGTTTGATGTATTTATTCTTATGTATAAGATGTTATTTGTTTTACCAACAGATTCTTATTACTTGGATCTTAGAGATTTTTTCATGGATCGATCATGATATGGTTGATGCATTGAATTTATGGAACTATTATACAATTAATAACTGTATACGATAGAATTTGTGTCTTGATTTATTATATAATGTCTTTGTTTCGGGTTTAAATGTCAAGAATGATAATAAGAGAACATACAATATTTACAGCATGCACTCAAAGAGAAGTTGGATACTATTATAGAGCTAGTTTTAACTCGAAATATCAACTTGAAATTTATGCAAATATGTGTCTTTGAGATCATTTAGAATCTACTAATTCATTTGTTGGCAAACCGCAGTTTTAAATCACACCAAACCGCAAAAAATTGTTTGGTTCGGGAAGATTTCAAACCGTTTTAAATGGTTTTGTTTGAGATCTTGCTATAAATCGTTTCAAACAAAACCTCGTTCACCCCTAAGTTATACGAAGTAGGTAACCCAGTTGTTGGTTTGTTAGGTGAACCGTCGGGATGAGCATTTGACTATTAAATCATATATGGGAAGCCAGGTTCTGTTGGAAGTAAAGTATAAGGCATCGCCCAAAATAATGCCCCCACCTATAATATGGAGAGAACCTCCAAGTATAATTCTACCACCTACATGCTGGCAAGATCCCTTTAGTGCATTACTACTGAATACGAGTTAGAAAGGACCCTCCAGCATAGTTCCACCACCAATGGGTTAGGGATAACCACCTCGTACAATATTACAATCGGTAGTACCATCTTCGAGATATTGGTCTGGATGTCAAAGAAGAGATTGATCTAAGGGCAGAAGCATGAAGAAAGAAGTTATCTTACAATAAACTATTAAAGAAACTGTATGAAGCAAAAAATCTAGCTATGGGCTTAACGGACGAACTTTCAGAGAGCAAGTTTGATTACTACGTGTTGTATGGGATGCCCAAACTAAAAAGAAGAATTACTTACCCTGAAAAGTACAAAGCAAACATAAATGGGGAATCATCCAATATATCTGCACCATTCGCTAAGGGAGGAACTAAGGAAGTGATGAAGATTGACGTAACAAAGGTGGAAGATGTTGGGATAGAATATAAAAACTGGAAATAGACTTGGCCTAAGGGTGATATTTTAGAAACCAGCTCATAAGTTAACTAAACAATAAAGATGAAGGTCCTGATAGAAAATGGAGCAGCAATCAATACTACCCCTTACAGGATGCCAAAGAAGTTCATCAAATCAGAAGATGATATCACACCTACTAAAGTCGTCCTAACCAGCTTCAATGGTAGAGCAACATCAGCGAAAATGGTGATCCCTTTAGATGTAACTGTAGGTAGCACAACCAGGACTACGATATTCTTCATAATAGACGGACCTACATATCCTACTTAGACAATATTGGATACACAGAAGTAGGTGCATACTTTTCTCTCTTCACCAATGTCTCATATTCTAGAATTAAAGAGATGAAGCGGAGATCGTTCAGGCTGACTGATAAATACAAATATTGTAATTATTTAGGTCGTTAAAGTAAGTAATTGTTTGTTTATTGAACGATATTTTACTCACACATGAGGTTTGATTAATTTTCATAATAAAATTCAAATAAAGGGGCTTGGATTCGAATCAAAAGAAAGATGATTAAAAGCGGGTGAAAAATCATATTTGGGGATTAAGTTGAACAAGGGACAAAGTTTGCGGAGCAAAGTGTACAAGGTAGAGACATGAAGGACTGCAAGTGTAAAGAAAGGTTGAAGATAACAAGTTCAACACAAAAAAATCCTTCTATGCGATTGCATAGAAGAAATTAGGCACAATCACACCTCTGGGAATTTTTTACGCAGAACGTATTTGATGCCTACTACGTGATCACAGCTTAATACCTATGCGACTGCATAGGGTAAAACCTCAGTTACTTGAGAGAGAACTCTTTCCATTTTACAAATATATCTTACCTAAACTTGAATATGGGAAACCCATTTTGTATATGTTTTCAACCCTAAAATGAGCGGTATAAAGAGACTAAAACGATTAAACAAGAGGAGACCGCTAGCCCCCGTAACTCATCATTGAATCCTCTCCAACTTCCTAGTCTTTTCACTTTCAACATCAAACAAGGAGGAGAATTTACTGCGATTCAGAAGAAGAAGAACATAATTCCACGCTTGAACTCGAAGATTAACAAGATTGGGGACGGATTCTTAGTGCAAGAAGATGCTTAGATCTCAATCCTTACAATTCTAGGTTTTATTTATCTATTTATATGTTCTTTTTCTTTCAAAAAACATGAGTAGCTAAATTCTCATTCAGGATTAACGACGTAGATTTAATATTTCGCCTTTTATTTTACTTCTGAAGTTGGTATCTTATTTTTATGTATTGGTTTTATTATTTCTCTTAATGCATGAACTAAATAGCTACTATTTCATTAATTTTTTTGAATTATAACGACTTGAGAACGAAGTAATACATTTAGATAATGTAATAAAATTTAGCAATTTCAATAAAAAGATAGAGATATGAATTTGTGGTTACATGTGATCATTTATGAATTCCTATGAGATTTTATGCATTTAGCTAAGGAATAATTTTGAGCCAGCATAGAGATATGTGGTCTAATTTGAACTCGAGAGAGGTAAATTTGATATATGTGTGAATTCGTTCAAATACAATTCTAGAAAACAACATGAGATGCCAAATCAAACGATGAAATTATTTCGAAATCGTTAGTCCCGATATTTATTTATTGGTAAAAAAATCATCATTTAATTTAGTTATTTTTATGGTTAAAAATATTTTCAATTAGTTTAATTTATTATTTCTTAGTTATTTGAATTATTTTGTGATGTTACTAAATTAATTTTCGTTATTTAATCCTTTTGCACTTCAAATTTCATAGTATAGTTTTTCCCTAGTTTTGGGAGTTTTAGATCAACATAAGTTGATAAAAAAAATAATCTAATCTTCGTCCTGGACTCAAAAGTACACTATACTTACTCGAACAGTATTGTACAATTGCGATATTATAAATTCGGAGCACTGACAACTGGCATTTTCATCATAAACTAACTTTTTAAAATACTTCATGTATAAAGGAGACTACAGACTAGTTACAGTGGTGTAAGATTGGGAGAAAACAATAGTAGTGTCACAAAAATGGGTAGCCATATTCCATGGAGACTCTAACAGATTTATTTAGCCAAATGAGGTCAAACATAGTGACCTTTGAAGAGTCAGTCATTGATAGAAAGCCTAACAAGAACCAATGAATAAATCTAGGGAAGAAGAAGAAGAAGCTCCAGTTTCAGCCATGAAAGCCAGACTCACAGCTTACAATGATGAACAGAGAGCTGAATACAGAAGAGAAGCTAGAATTTCCCCATTAAGGGAAAAACTGTCTGTACACACCATGAAGCAATGGATCTGGTGAGAGGTTAATAAAGCAGCTATCTCAGAGAAGGTGACCTAAGTGAAGACATCAAAAACTTGGGAGTGGATTGGACGTGGACAAGAAACAAGGATTCACCAAAGCACAAGATCCCCTGAAAAAGTCAACCTTGGAGATGAAAGTGAAAATAATCCAACATTTATCAGCTAACTCATGAATCAGGAGGTAAGCTTAAACTCATTTCTATCTTAAAAGAATAAAAATAGTGCTTTAAATAAGAATATGAGGATATTTCTGGGCTAGATAGGGGACTAGTTGAACCTAGGCTACTTACTAAACCTAATTACAAACCTCACAAGCAACCCACAAGGAGATTTACACCCAACATCTTACCTAAAGTTAAGAAGAAGATTGAGCATCTTTTAAATGTCAAGTTTATTAGAATGGCCAGATTGTTGAATGAATGTCTAACATAATCCATGTTATGAAGAAAAATAGTAGGATAAGAGTATATATAGAGTTTAGGAACTGGAACTTAGCAACACCAAAAGACGATTATAATATGCACATAGCTAACTTCTTAGTTGATTCAACTATAGTCCATGTGGTCTATTCCTTCATGGATGGATACTTTGGATACAATCGGATTTACGTTGCAAAAGATGATATTCATAAAACAACATCTAGATGTCCAGTTGCTTTAGGATATTATGAATGGCTAGCAATGTCTTTCGGCTTGAAAAATGCAAGAGCTACTTACCAAAAGGCCATGAACCTAGTTTTCCGTGACATGATTAACAATTTTGTTGAGGTTTATATGGATGATATAGTGGTCGAATTCACAAAATTAGTGATCATTTTGACCAATTAAAACGTTCATTTGAATGATTAGACAATATAAGTTGAAATTGAATCCTATAAAATGTGCTTTCAAAGTAAGCTTTAGAAGTTTCCTGGGATTCTTGGTGAATCAAAAAGGAATCAAAAGAAAAGAGTCAAATACTTATGAGATAACACCATGAACCATGTACTTTGATGACTCACAATTTATCACAGCTAAAGGCGACTCTCAATTAGTGATTTACCAACTCGTAGGATCTTTTAAGTGTCAGAGCTATTCAATGGTGGGCCCATATGAAATCACCCAGGAATTAATTGATGGGTTTGATTAAGTTGAGATCCATTATGTCCCTAGAATGTACAATCACATGGCCAACAACTTGGCCCAAACAACATCAGGATTCGCGTGTGAGCCCTTAAAACTCCCTATAGTTAATGCAAAATAATCAGATATGTTGTACAATGAAGGAAAATCGAGTCAAATATCTTATTTATAGAGGATGGAGAATAATACATTGGAGAGAAGAAATTATAAGTTCACTGAAAGAACCCAATGGCAGGGTAGAGAGAAGATTGAAGCTGAGGGCCCTTAATTTATTATTGGACGATGTGTTATGAAAAAAATGTTCAGACGGCACGACATGCTACTATAATGTGTATTCTATCTAAAGACAAATTCATAATAGCTCAAGTTCATGAAGGTATATATTGAGCTCACCAAGCTGGAAACAAAATGAGATGGTTGATAATTAGAAGTAGTTACTTTTTTCCAAAATTGGGGGAGATATGTGTTTAATAAGTAAAAGATTGTTTAGCATGTCAAAAGCACTGGCCAGTTTAAAGAACCCCTGCAAAAGATATGACCCCTATTATCAAATTTTAACCATTTAGAGGCTGGGTGTTCTATTTGATAAGGAAGATTTACCCACCTTCGTCTAGCAACACACATTTATTATAATAGCCACAGATTTCTTCACCGAATGGGTCGAAGCAGTTCACTTTAGAGAAATTTCACAGGAACACGTTATCGGTTTCATTGGAGATCACATAATCTGTAGGTTTGGAATTCTTCAGGCAATAATGATAGTTAATAGGACGTCCTTAAATTATGAAAGAGTCAAGCAATTTTTGCACGAGTTTGTGATTCAATTGATAAACTCAAAACCTTACTAAGCCCAGTCCAACGGCCAAGCAAAGTCATCAAACAAGTGGCTTAAAAAAGTCATGAACAAGTTAGAAGCTCAAAAAATGAAAATGGTCAATTATTACAGTTAAGAAACTTGTACCCAAGTCTTTTGATCGAGACGAGTTAGTATAGGAGGCCATACTACCTATTGACAGCATTTACCCTAAGTTTGGAAATCGTTACCTAACTGGAAATGACCATATGAAGTAGAGACTATCTTACCCAATTGATTTTATCACTCAAAATATCTAGATGACAGATTGCATATTAGAGTGATAATGGAAAATACTTATGTTCCTTCCATCTAATAAAAGTGTTGTGTGTGCTAATTGGGACAAAATGACCAAAGAAAAAGCAAATAGCTCAAATAAAACAATAAGTACTGAATAAAGTGTTTATTTCATTGAGCGAATCAATGGGAGTACAGTTATAAAAATCAGAACGAAAATGTCCTAATCAGATAGGCCTAGTCAAATAAATTCTCCAAGAGCACATGAAAATCCTTACGTCATCTTAATCATCGCACAATTGGGCATCCACAGAGTTGATATCAATCATTTTAGCATTAGAGAGGATAATTCAGAGTCAAGGTTTGTGCGGAAAGTTCCTTCTCCACCATGTTAGACAAAAAATGATCATCCAAGCCTTCAGTTGATTAGACTCCAGGATAGCGAGAGCAATTTTCTCTCTTGCATTCTAAAACACAAACATAATACAATTCTAAATATACAGGGTAGGAGAAGATAGGAATTTAGTGAGATCAATCAAGGCTTTGGTTAGCTTCTCCATGCTTTTCGGCATTACAGCACAATGCACATCTACATCAAGGAGTTGTGTAAAGTGTACACAATCTCCTTCAGTACAGCTATTTCCAAAGGAGTAAGCACTCAGGGCATTGATGGAGGAAGAGGAGCAAACTTTATGGAGTCCTAGTTAGAAAAAAATATTATGGATGGACTGTGACATTGAATCAGCATCCTAGAAAATGTAAAAAATCAAAGCTAGGATAAGAATAATAGAGAAAAGAAAAGTGCATATTCACCTAATAAAGAATGGAAAACTTACATTAGTTGATAGATGAAAGATGAAGCCACGTTCTCGAAGCGAGGAAGCATCCTCATGCCTTTCAACCACAACAGGAGTTGGGTTAGAAATGATGTCAAGAGATGTCCCCAATTGTTTTCCAACACTCTAGACCTCTACTAAAAGAGATTGTCGTAAACGATCGGCTACAGAGGAACCATAAATGGTGTAGTAGAGAATTCAGTCCTAAATTCAGAATGGAATGTGCTACATTGAAGGATTTTGATAGAACTTGTGTTAAACGAGGTGGGCTATTTGGTTCGATGATCGTTAGGACAGTTGGTCTTAGAAAGGATACATAATCAAAATAGGGATTGGAAGAATGATTTTCCTGCGTGAATTTGGCTTGATGAAAGCCTACTAAGTTTTATAGCTAAGGAGTGGGCAATACTTAAGTTGAACCGACATGACCACCCTCTACTTCCTGCTCCTTGTTGGAGTTAGAGTTAGGTTCCTTGACAAAAGGGGAAGTTACATCTCCAGCTAGCACCCTTACCTCACCTAAAGAACCGTCAACTTGAGTGATATCAAAGCTTGTTGCAGACTCTTCCACTGTCTGCCATTTTTTGAAAACACCAAAGGAAGAAGGTAAAATGAAGCCATAGAAAGATACATGGATATAGTTTGTGTATACATGATACCTCCTAATTAATGGTTGGTCGGCCCCAAAGTCAGAACTGTCATATGATTCTAGAAATGCCAATTTTTAGGTGCTAGAAGTTGTGCCTTTAGCCGAAATTGGGGTGAATCCAGTAGCCTTGGTAAGAAAATGAAATTGCACCCTTAGATGTTGTTTCCCTTTGGAAGGAATCGGTATAAAAGGAGCTTTAAATGCAGAAGCACTCCTTGTCTCTAAGTAAGGTCAGAGGACCAAGATTGATGGCGTGAAATGTCGAACTCTTCGGGACATAAAAATATCTAACCTTAAAAGATGACCAATATCTGTCAATGTACGGATCAGTGGAGGAGGAAGAAATGAAGGGGACGAGATGGAAAGATTTCACCAGTGTTGGCATTAATTTATGCATTACCAGCTTCACTAGTAGTCACCGCGAGGAAGTGATTGTTGAAGTGGAGGTTAAGGCAGAAAAAATGAGACTTACCAAATTTGTGCTTGGTCAAAATGACGAGCCACGAAGTTGGGAGAATAAACTTCAAACCCTAGTTTTGCATTAGTTGTCAATCAAGAAGTTATGGAAGAGCTCCTGGCCCGCATGAGGATAAACTGTGAACGACCCAAACTATATATATAAAAAAAAAATGAATTTATGGAAGAGCTCATGCCCAACTAAGAATCAAGACCAGCAATGAATAGAGGACATTTGTTCCTAGAAAAAGGGAAATGGAAGGAAGTGCCTCCAAACTGTAAAAATGAATGAGAATTTCTTGTTGAGGTAGGCTAAATGGATCCAGTTTGCACAACATTGGTCCATAACAAGCAATGGGATAAAAAAAAACTTGGTAAACCCAAAGTGGGGGAAGTACGCCCTAAACTAGAGTTGGGCGAGACATAACGGGCTCGAAACAAGAAGGAGAAGAACCTGAATAAAGATGGTTCTGGAGGACAACCAAGCTTCTATAAATGATGGCCAACATGAAAGAACACACGTCCAAAGGACGACCATATGCTATCTCAGAAGAGAGGAGAAAATACTAAACGGCAGATTTGCAACTGTGAACACAAATAAAAACTTACAAAACCAGTAATGAATGAACGCCACTCGCTTAAGGTTGGAAGGTGCACGGTCATCTAGGGATGACATTAATACCCACGGACACGATACATGTTGGAGACCTGACATAAACGGACGTGGATTACCAGACTAAATGTGTTTGTAGGTCGGGTATGAAGGTAAATGTTAAACCCCGATATGGTATGGGTAGGGTGTGAGTTTTACTACAAAATTCATACACAACCCGCATATCCATTAATTTCCTTAAAGAATTATAGAATTTAAAATAAAAGTGATTTTGTGAAGAAAAAAATTCTTTAAAAAAAATGAGAGATATGACTATAGATTGTCATTGAAAAGTAATTTTTTAAAATAGTAAAATCGTTAAAAAAATAAGTGCAAGTGTGTTATAGGTAAGATCAATTTCTCTAATCTTCAATATGTCGGGTCGATAGTGAATTTTTGGTTAATTTCTATCAGATTTTGATAGTTTTTAAAATAAAATATCATATTTTTTTTATCAACAGTAGTTGCTGCCTACAGAAAAGATATTAAAAAAATTATTTAACAACGTGAATCATGGAAGTATATATATATAGTTTTAGAGTTTGTTACACCAACACGTGTATTAAAAAAATTAAATAAATAAATAAATAATAGGTAATGAGTTTCAAATGGGTATGGAAGCGTACCCGCCTCCGACCCATTCTCGACCCTCCATTTTTAAATGTGTAATGGGTAGGATATGAATGTTGTAAATCCCTAGTAGGTAGGGTACGAATTTGACAAACCCGACCAATTGTTATCTCTATGACATCTCCCTCGATACATTAAATTTATATGTTAACATATGAAATGAATATTTAATTAAAAATAAAAAATGAAGGAAAGCGATTAATTAACAAAAAAGCACAATTACACATACCTTGATTTTTTGTTTATTTATTTTTTTACAATTCAAATGCTTACCGTTCCAGAAAGATTCTTGAAATATTATAATTTAAATGTATTTAAAGCTTAAAATGGGAAAAGAAAATTACATTTAAATAGAATTTGTAATAAGTAAAAAAAAATAGATATATCTATGATATATGCTCAGAATTGTATTAAAACAAAAAAGAAATTAAATAAAAAATAGATCGATGAACGCTCCTATTTCATCATCTTTCATTTTCTATTTTTTAAGGAAAAAAATTGTTTGATATTGACAAAAAAAAAAGTTATATTTGATTTTTAAGAGGAGAAGGCGGACAAAAAAACTTTTAAATCTGATCTTTGGACAAAATGAATAATAAATAGTTAATTAATATTACTTACCATTTTAGGAAATATGTTTTAGATGAAAAATGAGTCAATACCTATTTTTGAGAAGTGATCTCCATTTATGTATTACTCCTTCTGTCTCATGAAGATAGAATTGTTACTTTTTTTAACATAGTTAATAAAATGTAATTAATGTAATTGAAAATATAAATTTTTCTTACATTTTACTAATATATCCACACATGAAATAACTTAATGAATATGATTATTTTACATTTATTGATAACAATGGATATTAATAAGGTCATATTAGAAAACTTAAAAATATCTAGACTTTCAACAGGAAAGCGACCTATAATTTGGGGCTGAAAATGAAGGAATACAAGCATATCTTCACATGACGGAGTGAGTAGTTTGACCATTTGCATAACTCATTTGCATAACTATTCAATTATAATGATTATTGACGTAATAAATCTTTTCCAAATATAATTTCTAGATAATCACAAATTAATTTATCACTATCCAAAAAGTCATCTACCATCTCAATTTATAAAAGTGACGCAAATATTTAATCTACAAAACATAATACTTTATCACTTACCCGTTTGAAATTGATTTTTCAAAAATCAGTTTTTCTGAACAGTCATTATTAATCACACATTCTTTAAAAAATCATCTTTTATAATTTCTCATACTACTTTTTAACTACACATCCTAAAGAAATTACTTTTTACAAAATCAATTCTCAAAAAATCAAAATCAAACAGTTAAGTTCCGTATAAATCAGTCTACAACATGAAATCACGATCAATGACAGAAATTGAAGAAAAATTAAAACAAATCATAGAAACGAACTATCAAAATATTCAAAACTTATTCAATAATTTCCAATGCAATCGTGACTTTTCATCTTCCGCCCAGCAGTCAAAGGATCATGTTACCCCGGAAAAAAAATATAAAAAAAAAAAAAAAAAAAAAAACTTTTTTTATACGTTTTAAATAAACATGTTTGATTACATCCAATTTTGAAATAGAATAAATTTGCTATCATGTCTTTATTTTTCTTTTGATAAAAATTAGTAATATATATTCTGCATATTTTGATTATTTAAATTTATAGTATTAACATAAATAAGCGAACAAAATGAGTAAATAAATAAATAAATTACAAATTAATTGATCGAAATATGATGTTGTAAAAATTATTTGGATTTAATTGAATTTACTTAAAAAATTCGGATATTTATTATTTCTTTTAATTTGATAAGAAAAGCAACTCGAATTGAAATTAATTATTTAGGATCAAATTGAATTTAGTTAAGAAATTATAAATGTCGTTGTACGTAGTACTTACATAAAATAATTTTGAAATAGTGGGACATTCAGAAATGTACAAAATAAAACTTTTACCTTAATTTTGATGTGATTTATGGATGACATATTTACAGTTGGCTCTCACTTGTAAGTTCTTACTAAAGTTCTCGTTGATCTTCGATTTGACACCAATATTGCATAGTTTTGATTTCAAAATAATAGTATAATTATTAAAAGTACTCTGGTTCATTCAAATACTTTCATATTATATAATGTAGATTAGAAAACCTGTTTTTGGAAAGTATTATTCTTTATATATGATATGATATACGACAATAGCTAAAGAAATTTATCATCAGACAATTCTTGTCACTAATAGAGACGGATTGTCAACGAATTAGTAGTTTGTTTGTTTATTTATTTATTTATTTATTTATTTATTTTTATTATTATTATTATTATTATTATTATTAAATGAGGATATCAAATTACCGACCAATTTAACAATATGTTACTAACATTTCAATTTTGCTACATGTACATAATTGTTTACATACACGGAAGTGGTGATATATGATTTAAAAAAAAAAAAAAAAAAAATTAAACCAAATAAATAAAAAACTTTTCCGCTCTCGTTTTGACACCATAATAAATCAATATATATGTAATTCAATTATGTACATATAACTTATTCATGAAATTTTGTTGGGACAAAATAAACAAATTAAAGTTTTCCCAACAGATTTTTTTTTAATAGATGATTCTGATGGTAATTATATTGGTAAACATTTTATTCCGTTGGCAATGGCATCCTTTAAAAAAAAAAAAAACATATAACTATGACATCGACCTAATCCTTCTAATAATTTACTATCTAAAAGCATGTTTTGGAAGTGTATATAAACACTTTAAATTATAAATTAAATAAAAATATGTGATGAGTAAGTAATACAGAATTTTTGTGAGTCCCTCAAATAGTCAAATTGCGTGGACAAAATTGTTTTGAAATCTTATAAACTTCTTGACATATGAGCCGAACATAGGACAGGATAAATTTCAAATGATTTTGCACATCGAGATAGCAATAATCTCACTGTTATAAATGATCATCTAACTCAAGACTATGTCATGCTATGCAATTACAACATGGAGAAGAAAAAAAAAGACATGTCTAAAGTACTGAACAAATGGACCAACTGAGATTCTTTGAAGACCTAAAGGTGGAATGCACTGTGTGTGTTTGCACTAAAGGAAAAGAAACTTAAAAAGTATGAGTGGATAATCTAACTGTCATTACCTGGGTGCATTTCAGAGAAGGAGCACACTGTCCTTCCCACAATAGATGTTGTAGAAGTTATCCATGCTAAAAAAACAGTGGAACCCCACCTTAACGGCCCCCACTTGTTCCTCTTTTGGAGTTTTGATGAAGGATGTAAATTACGGTATGTGATTCGGTATAGCAATGTTGAAAACTTGTTATTTACCTGCGCTTGCAAGAAATCTCATTCATACCAAATGTTCTTTTTTTTTTTTTCTTTTTTAACTGGGTGAACATTTAGTGTCAGACGGGGCCTCGCCCAATAGGGGGCAGACATGTATGGTGTCCACTGGGGGCACCTCAAAATTTCCATATCGAATATGTCATATATGTATCTGTTTGGTCACGCATATCTTTCATGCCATGTTAGTTGCATTTTATTCGTATTTAGCATGTCATGTAGATTGGGTTGAATAAGATAACAATAATTTCTTCTTTAGACATATCAAGTTGAATAAGATAACTTAGAACACTCCTAATGCAATCGTGTAGTACACTAAAAAGTAGTGTCACATAATACACATTATAGATAAAAAAAAATTGTTCTCCAATACATGTTTACTAAGACCATTGGTGGTCCAGGATTTTATATCGGACCGAACTGAATTTTGAAATTGGAGAGGGGGGGGGTGCTGTTTTGCAGGCGTCCAGCCTCGTAGTAGAGATATTTGGGACTTGATGCTAACTTCATAAATATAAGAATAAAATCATATTCTAAGCCTAAGATCACATTTAAAGTTAATCACATTTTAAGCCCACAAATTACATTTTAAAATCTAAATTCTAAAGCAAAATCAAAGCCTAAGTCTGATAATCTAAAGTGAATTCTGTTGGATAAAATTCAATAATGTGGGGCCAAACATGTATAAAAATAAAATGTGTGGTACTATCTTAAGGATTTAGTCAATGAAGTGATCCACTAAAGATTATTCGGGACTAATGGGTATTAATTGTCGTGAGATTAAAGTGTAGAGACGGATTCAATGTTTTAAATTGATGAGGGGCCAATTTAATAACATTGAAACATGATAGTTGCCCTACAACTATTTATACAGGTCATGGTCCCCAATTGAGCGTGGCTTTTCATAATTCTCTGCATCCCCGTTAACAGAGAAAAAACATAAGGAGAAAACCACGAATCAGTTGGAAGACCATAACCCCATTCGATCAAACACAACAATGAATTCAGGTACGCTTCCGCTTCAGTTTGGATCTTGATAATTACAGCATGATGTTCGTGGATTTTAGATGAACATTCATCTATATCAAATTTAATTTTAACAAGTGGTATCAGAGCCAACATCGTGTTGAATTATCAGATCAATTTTTGTACGAATATATGTGAAAAGTGATTCTGTGCGTTTGTATATTCAAAATTGAGGTTCTGAATTCAGAAACATAATGGATTCAGAAAATTGATTTCAAAATTCGAAATATATACATACCATACACTGCAAGATCGAAAATTTAGGAAACATGTTTTGGTTTATTGATTCAGCCGTTCCTTTCCTCTGTGTGTGAATGTATATATGCGAAAAAATCATGGTTTACAGATGGATTCAGTTCTGGTTTTTTTTTTTTTTTTTTTTTTTGTGTTTTTCGAATTGGTTTTTTGTTGTGTATGGATTCAGATTTATGTGGGTTATGTGTATTAATGGATTAAGAATGGAGGTCGGAGATGGGGGTTGCAGCAGTGCTGCGTCGGGCGGATTTCAGCGGCGTCGTGGGCAGAGGGTTACAGCGTCGCGCGCAGTGACGCTGTGTTCTGGCTGCAGCGCCTTACTGCGTCGCGCACAGCGACGCCGTTCTTGGGACTGAGCAGCGACGGGCGGCGCCGGTGATGGCGTCGCGTCCTTGGAACTAGTGTGCGGTGGCTAGGGTTTGGTTCCAAACCCTAGCTGTTGCAAATTTTGGGTTGAGGGGCTTCATTCGGAAATTTGAAGTTTTGAAGGGCTAGGTTGCAAATTCACGAAAATTAATTTTATTTCACATCAGGTCCTCCTGATTTGTTTTAATAATTTATAAAACCCTAAGTTTATAAAAACTTTTAAGTTGGCCCTTCAAACTTCTGAATTTACAAAAATAAGTCCCTAAAGTTAAGAAATCAATTAAGTTGGGTTTTAAGAATTCTGAATTTTACGATTCGGTCCCTAAAGTTTCTGATTTTAATTAATTGTCCGCTAAAGTTTTGGAAAATTGCAATTTAGTCCTTCAAGTTTAAAAATATTTCATAATTGGCCAATCAAGTTTAATTAAATTGCAATTTAACCATCCAACTTAATGATTACTTAATCCTAAAGTATTGAATTTCATAATTCAAATCCTAAAGTCTTAAATATATGCAAAACAGTCCATTCAAGTTCAAATTTTGGTATGACGGACTCTTTTGAGAAATATAATATTTCGAAGTGAATTAATTGAAGCAATATGTTGCCAAAGCAACCTCTCTTGTGAAAATTAATTAACTTAGAATATTAGAAGGTTTCGTGTGTGTGTTGTTCATGCGGATATTGATCGGCCCAAAGGAAGGTCAATGTTTGGCTGGAATTTCACACGCACCTGTGGTGATAAACACGTGACGATTATTTGGTTTAACGTGTGATCAATAAATCGGTCCAAAGAAAGGTTTATTGATTGACATGTCTTATTGTCAGTGTTTGATTACTACATCGAGAGTATCGCTTACAAGTTAATATTTCTGTCCAAAGACTAAATATTGATGTTGTGCTAGGTATCTTGTGATGGGCCTTACCATTATTTGAAATTATTATTTGCATAATAAAGTACTATTGTAAGCTATTTCCATCTTCTTCTCTATACAGTTAATTCATCTGCTACCACAATATCTGCAAATCTTAATTCAATTCCCATGCTTGATGGGTCAAACTTCAAGGATTGGAAAGAGAACGCACTAATTGTTCTCGGCTGCATGGATCTTGACCTTGCTCTCAGGGTTGAGCAACCGGCTTCTCTTACGGATGCAAGTTCACCTGATGACAGGAGGAACTTTGAGAAGTGGGAATGCTCAAATCGCATGAGTCTAATGATCATTAAGCGCGGCATTTCGGAAGCCTTTAGGGGCGCAGTATCTGAAGAGGTAACTGATGCCAAGGAATTCCTTGTCGAACTTGAAAAGTGTTTTGCTAAAAACGATAAGGTTGAAACGAGCACGCTTCTGCAAAGCTTGATTTCAATTAAGTATAGAGGCAAGGGGAACATAAGGGAGTACATCATGAAGATGTCTCATACTGCTTCAAGACTTAAGGCACTAAAGCTCGACTTGTCTAATGACTTGCTCGTGCATTTAGTATTGATATCGCTTCCTGCACATTTCAGTCAGTTTAAGGTCAGTTACAACTGTCAAAGGGAGAAATGGACTCTAAATGAGCTCATTTCATATTGTGTGCAAGAGGAAGAAAGGTTGAGGCAGGATAGAACTGAAATTGCTAACTTGGCAAGTACCTCTAAGGATAAGGGCAAGAAAAGAAAAACAGAATATGCAGCTGCTAAGGGTCCAGATCAAAAGAAGCCACATAAGGACAAAGAGGGTTGTTTCTTTTGCGTGAAACCTGGACATTTAAAGAAGGATTGTACCAAATACAACGCTTGGCGTCCAAAGAAAGGTACATTTCTTAATTTGGTCTGTTCTGAGGTTAATTTAGCTTCAGTACCTAGAAACACTTGGTGGTTAGATTCTGGTGCTACTACTCACATAAGTGTTTCTATGCAGGGTTGCCTGTTCTGCCGAAAGCCAAATGATGCTGAAAGATTCATCTTTGTGGGCGATGGAAAATCGGTGGAAGTTGAAGCAATAGGCACTTTTAGGTTATTATTGGGAACTTGTTTTTATTTGGATTTGAAAGACACTTTTGTTGTACCGTCATTTAGACGAAATTTGGTTTCTATTTCCTTATTGGACAAATCAGGATATTATTGTTCTTTTGGAAATTGTCAGTTTAGTCTTTCTTTAAATTCAAATATTGTTGGTACTGGTTCATTATGTTCATATGATAACCTATATTTGCTTGATACTATTGCATCATATAATGAAACCTTGCATGTGGAATCATGTGGTACTAAGCGAAAATTAAATAAAGAAAATTCGGCAAAACTATGGCACAAGCGCTTAGCTCACATCTCAAAAACTAGAGTTGAACGACTTGTGTCAGATGGCATTTTGGATTCCCTCGACTTTACGGACTTTGATGTTTGTATTGATTGTATTAAGGGAAAATAGACCAAAAAAACAAAAAGGTTAGGTGCTAATAGAACTTCGGACGTCTTAGAATTGATACACACGGATATTTGTGGACCATTCCCTACGGCTTCCTGGAATGGTCAACAATACTTTATATCATTCATAGACGATTACTCATGTTATGGGAATCTATATCTTATTCATGAAAAGTCTGAGTCACTGGACATGTTCAAAGCTTTCAAAGCTGAAGTTGAGAATCAACTCAACAAGAAAATTAAAAGCGTTAGATCTGATCGTGGTGGTGAGTATTACGGCATATATGACGGTTCAGGTGAACAACGTCCAGGACCATTTGCTAGATTCCTAGAGGAATGTGGAATCGTCCCACAGTACACCATGCCAGGTTCTCCTAGCATGAATGGTGTAGCTGAAAGATGAAACAGGACTCTTAAGGATATGGTAAGAAGTATGATTAGTCATTCTACTTTACCAAAATCACTCTGGGGGAGAAGCATTAAAGACTGCAGCTTATATTCTGAATAGAGTACCAACTAAAGCTGCTGCTAAAACACCTTATGAGCTTTGGACAGGCAGAAAGCCTAGTCTAAAGAATTTCCACATTTGGGGATGTCCAGCTGAGGCAAGGCCTTATAGGTCGCATGAGGATAAATTGGACTCCAAAACAGTTAGCAGCTACTTTATTGGTTATTCTGAGCGATCAAGGGGCTACAAATTTTATAATCCCACACTTAAGTCAATTTTTGAAACGGGAACTGCAACATTTTTTGAGGATGTTGAGTTTGGGGGGGAGAAATAAGGTTAGAGACATTATCTTTGAGGAAGAAGCTGAGGAAGGATCGATTTCGATTCTTACTGTTACTTTTGACAATGTGCAGGTTTATATACCTATCATTGATCAAGAAGTACATCCGGAAACTCAGCATGATAATGTTGAAGAAACTCCCATCCAAAATCTAGAAATGCAAACTCAACAACCTCAACAAACAATACCATTAAGGCGATCCACTCGAGAAAAGAAAAATGCTATTTCGGATGACTATATAGTATTTCTCCAAGAACATGAGGAAAATAATGGAATGATGGAAAATGATCCAATCAATTTTCATCAGGCCATGAAGGGTTCTGACTCTCAAAAGTGGATTGATGCCATGAATGAGGAGTATAAGTCTATGCAAGACAATAAAGTTTGGGATCTTGTCCAATTACCAGAAGGTGCGAAACCCATTGGTTGTAAATGGATTTTTAAAACCAAAAGGGATTCGAAAGGTAATGTGGAAAGATATAAGTCTCGTCTTGTATCTAAAGGCTTTACACAAAAGGAAGGCATTGACTTCAAAGAGACTTTCTCTCCGGTTTCAACGAAAGACTCTTTCAGGATAGTCATGGCACTTGTTGCACATTTTGACCTTGAGTTACATCAGATGGATGTAAAGACGGCGTTTCTTAATGGAGACATTGATAAGACGATTTATATGGTGCAACCAGAAAACTTCGTGTCAGGAGACTCGAAGAATATGGTTTGCAAATTAAAGAAATCCATCTATGGACTCAAGCAACCTTCCCGTCAGTGGTACTACAAATTTCATCAAGTGATCATCTCGTTTTGTTTTGAGATAAATGTTGTTGATGATTGTGTGTATCAAAAGTTCAGTGGGAGTAAGCATATTTTCCTGGTTTTGTATGTCGATGACATACTGCTTGCCACTAATGATATAGGCATGTTGCACGAAACCAAGGGTTTTTTGTCAAAGAATTTTGAGATTAAAGATCTTGGGGACGCCTCTTTCGTATTAGGAATTCAGATACATCGGGACCGCTCTCGGGGTATTCTTGGATTATCATAAAAGAGCTATATCGATAAAGTTCTTGTAAGGTTTGGCATGCAGGATAATAAACCAGGGGACACCCCTGTTGCTAAGGGAGACAAATTTAGTCTCAATCAGTGCCCGAAAAATAATCTTGAAGTTAAGGAAATGCAAAAGATTCCCTATGCATCAGCTGTTGGGAGTCTGATGTATGCTCAAGTTTGTACACGTCCAGACATAGCGTTCATTGTTGGAATGCTAGGCAGATATTTAAGTAACCCTGGGATGGATCATTGGAAAGCAGGAAAGAGGGCTATGAGGTACTTGAAGAGAACAAGAGATTGCATGCTTACATACTGCAGATCGGATAAGTTAGAGATCGTAGGATACTCCGATTCTGATTTTGCGGGATGCCAAGATAGTAGAAGATCCACATCAGGCTACATATACCTGCTAGCTGGAGGAGCCATTTCCTGGAGGAGTGCTAAGCAGACACTCGTAGCTTCTTCCACAATGGCAGTAGAATTTGTAGCTTGTTATGAGGCATCTAATCATGGGATATGGCTGCGAAATTTTGTCACCGGGCTGCGCATTCTGAATGGAATTGAAAGACCATTAAAGTTATATTGTGACAATAACTCTGCAGTGCTATATTCCAATAACAACAGGAGTTCAACTAAGTCAAAGCACATTGACATTAAGTTCGTGGTTGTGAAGGAAAGGGTACAGAGTAGACAGATTTCCATAGAGCATATTGGGACAAACTCCATGATTGCGGATCCGCTTACTAAGGAATTAGCACCCAAGGTCTTTCACGAGCACACTGCTCGTATGGGTGTAATATTTCTTGAGGATATCATGATTTAGTGGGAGTTTGTATTTTGGTTGCTTTATGTTTTGATTTTGGACACATTTGTGTATTTGGATAATTTTCTGTACAGAAATAAAGTATTCAGTTCATTCTACTCTGTTACATTATGTTTGGTATTGATCTCACCTAAGGAATAAAGTCGGACCAATTGAAAATAGGCATGTTTGGATCACATAACATGTAATTTTCATACTACACTCTCATGATTGATCTATGTCATTTGGTTGTGTTGGTATACGTGACCATTGATGGATTTAGTTACGATTAATGTAACGAAAGTCGCTTTGATCCTATATTGATATGATTGATGGACGAGATTGTTTGGAAATACCCTTAATAATGATAGCACATTTTTGAGCTCATAAGGTTGTACACATTTGTAAGGATACATGTATGGCCCAGTGGGAGATTATTGGATAAAATTCAATAATGTGGGGCCAAACATGTATAAAAATAAAATGTGTGGTGCTATCTTAAGGATTTAGTCAATGAAGTGATCCACTAAAGATTATTCGGGACTAATGGGTATTAAGTGTCGTGAGATTAAAGTGTAGAGACGGATTCAATGTTTTAAATTGATGAGGGGCCAATTTAATAACATTGAAACATGATAGTTGCCCTACAACTATTTATACAGGTCATGGTCCCCAATTGAGCGTGGCTTTTCATAATTCTCTGCATCCCCGTCAACAGAGAAGAAACATAAGGAGAAAACCACGAATCAGTTGGAAGACCATAACCCCGTTCGATCAAACACAACAATGAATTCAGGTATGCTTCCGCTTCAGTTTGGATCTTGATAATTACAGCATGATGTTCGTGGATTTTAGATGAATATTCATCTATATCAAATTTAATTTTAACAAATTCACATTCTAAAATCAAAATGTTTATACTTATATCATTATTCAATAATCTCCACAAATCACATTTTTAGATAAGCTAAGATCACACCCACATTTCAAAATCGGAAAAATTCAATAGTTTCCCAAAATATACAATTCTAGAAATATGCAATTGCAAATTATTGATTAGAAATCAATATATACTATTCCCAAAATCAATTCGCATTCGCATTCTATAAATCAGAATCTAAATCATATAATGTCATATAAATTTATAATCTACATCACATATTGGAATTTGATTGTGATGTTAATTAATGTTATTAAAGTTAAAAACTTGTAATGTTCTTGCAAATCTGTGACCTTGATGTTAATGTTATTATAGTTAAAAACTTATAAAGCTTAAATTACACAAATTTCAATTTAAAGCTAAATAAAATTTAAAAAAAAAATTTGAAAATCAATAATTAGGATTCAGAAATCTAATCAAACTGGTTATTGGAGCTTAAATAAACAATAAACATCATTATTTGTTATTTACCAAATATTAGTCCAGGCACTAGGCAGGCACCAGTAAAGATGGCAATGGGTCGGGTTTGCCAAATCCATACCCTACCCACTAAAGATTTACAACCTCCCTACCTTACCCATATACATATTAAGAATTGCGGGTCGGGTGCGGGTTTACTTCTATACTCATTGAAACTCATTACTAATTATTTATTTATTTTTAATTATTTTTTTAGGCTGTAAATAGGTTATAGGTGTTCCGGATTAACTTGAATCAGTAAAATGTTGGGCTTCACTTGAATTTGGCTTGCAAAAAACTTGTTATATGTTGAAACTAAACAAGTGAATTTGAACAATTTTTTTATACGTTAACAAAGTCAATAGTTTAAACATATTAATGTTTAGACTTAACAATGTCAATAGATATTTGAGTTCTATTATTTATTTATTTATTATTTTTTAAACAATCACTTTTGTTTTAAATTCTATAATTTTTTAAGGAAATTAATGGGTATGCGGGTCGGGTATGAGTATTGTAGTAAAACCCACACCCGACACATACTCATGTCGTGTTTTAAAGTTTACCTCAATACCCTACCCACGAACCCATTTAGTCGGGTAATCCCCACCCTTTTATGTCGGGTCTCCAACGAGTATCGGATTCGTGGGTATTATTGTCATCCATAGGCACCAGCAAGCAGGGGGGCAGTAGGTGGCGGCCAGAGGTGGACTGGTGACAGAGCTCATGCACACAGAACGACATAAACCAAAACACTAAGAATAGCAGGCACAGCCAGCAGGGGGAACAGTCACCTCAGTCCACACGGCACACGCAGGCCACAGTGAAGGAGAAGACGGAGCAGCGGCGCTGGGGCAGGAGCTAGTGACTAAGGTTTGTTGGGTTGGCGTTTTCTTAGAGGAGAGACGGATGGGGACTGGACTCAAGACTGGTGAATAGAGATAAATTAGAAGTAAGTTGGACTGGACGAGTTTGGAGAGAAAGAGTGAGAGACGATAGTGATTTGGGTTAGATTTGTTGGATTATGTTATGGCCTATGGGTTGTTGAATTTTAGGCCGAGCTAAGTCAGGTTTTGGGCCGAGCAACTTCTTATTTTTTTTTTTTTTTTTGAATCTTGACTAAAACAGCACAGGATATGCGTGCTTCAATGCACATATCTTTTGTGATCGATGCACTTAACTCGCCTTTTATATTTTAGACAGATCATGATTGAACAAAATATAAATTCTTTCACGTTGCATGTTATTCTTTAGTCTCAATTTGACGACTGTTCTTTTGTTTATAAATAAGGAATTTGGATTTTTTAAGGTAAAATGTACAGTTCAAAAGTGATTTTGAAAATGTATTTGATTAAAATGTGATTTGTTGACGGAATGAAGAGTAAGACTGGACCGTACAAGGCCTAAGGAAATCTAGTTATCCCAAGGTTATTATGAATAAAATACAAGGAGAAAGAGAGCATATTTACATATTAACTAAAATGAATTATAATGGATATATCAGTAGAAATTATCATACCATATTTGATACAGGAACACGGTCTTGTTTATTTAAAGAAAATGTATTACCTCAAGAAATGTGAAGTAATAAAAAAGATAATGAAAAAAGAGTCATACTAACAGGATTTGATGGAGTACAAATCTAATAACTAAAATAGTAAGGAATGTTAAAATACAAATAGGAAAATATGAATTTCAAATATCTTATGTATATCAATTTGATGATATGCTAGGAGACATATTATTAGGAAATAACTTCATAAAACAATACTATCCAATAATTATTGATGAAAAAGTTATATTTTTATCTACCCTTTGTCACCATATAGATATAGCAATTAAAATTAATGATTCTTATTGTAGAAAAAAAATGCTTCATATAGGATATCAGGGTGGTTAGAATAGACAAAAATTAACACAAATAACACAATTTATGCCTAATAAAAATAGGACAGACTTAGTACAAGAACATTTTGACTAGATAGCAATAAAGAATATTACAGAGGAATTATTAAAACTATCCGGAGACAATTCTTTAGAAAAATGACACATAAATAAATTTGTGGCAGAAATTATATTAGAAAATTTTACTAAGATTATTAGTATAAAATCAATTAAACATAGACCAAAAAAATTACCTGAATTTGAAATGCATATAAAAGAAATGTTTGAAAAGAAACTTATTAGAGAATCTAATAGTAAATATAGTAGTCTAGCCTTTATAGTAATAAAACATTCAGAAAAAAAAGAGGAAAATCTAGGATGATAATTAATTATATGAGATTAAACACTTATACAAAAAAATTAAGTTATTCAATTCCAAATCAACAAGTGTTGTTTAACCAAATTAGGGGAAAGAAGTATTTCTCTAAATTTGATCTAAAATCAGGATTTTACCATATTATGTTGACTAAAGAATCTTAAAAGCTACCACAAGGATTTTATGAATGGATTATTTTACCATTTGGATTTAAAAATAGTCCGGGAGAATTCCAAAGATACATGAATAAAATATTTAAAGATTATTATCATTTTATTATTGTAAATATTGATGATGTTCTTATTTATTCAAAAACTAGAAAATATCATATAAATCATCTTAATATCTTTATAGATATTGCAAGAAATAATGGAATAATATTATCAGCTACAAGAATGGAAATAGCTAAAGAAAATGTAGAATTTTTAGGATTTATAATTAGTCAAGAAGGAATTAAACTAAAAAAAAAAAAAAAAAAAAAAAAAAAAAAAAAAAAAAAAAAAAAAACTAGGTATAAAAATACAAGAATTTGACAATTATATGAAGGATAAAACACAATTACAAAGCTTTTTAGGAGTTATAAACCAGACTAGGAAACATACACCTAATTTAGCAAAATATCTTACCACAAGAATTTTACATTCCATATACAAATTTTTTTTTGTAGGGAAATGTTCATATTTGTGGGTAAAGGCTTTTCCCTAAAAAAAAAAAAATTCGTGGGGAACTTTGTAATTACATCTAATACTTAAAAGAGTATCGCAAACAAGGTTTCAATATCTAAAAATAAATATAAATGTTCTTAGTGAGAATTAAATAATGTCCTTATGAATTTGTTATACTACTCGTCCAACCAATGCTCATGATCATCTTGTAAACACCTCAATGTGGTAATTCGGCCAGCCAAATATAAAGTCCCTCAAGGGTGTTCTGAAAAGATAGTTGAATAAACCCCTTTTGATAAATTTGTTGAAATATAAGGCCTCTTGTTAGAATATGTTACTTAATATTAAACTAAAATTGAGAGATTGAAAAATTACATGCATTTGAGACCACATCAAAAATGAGTTATTTTGTTTCACTTGAGAAAATATAGAAGTTTTGAGAAACCTGTAGGGACCCCAAGTACCTTTGAACCACGTCCAAAGCCCTTTTATGAAAAGACCACCAATGTACTAAGGTTCTATTAGCAACGATGATAATATGAAAAATATGAATGTCAATAGTAAGTTGAGTTCAAAGGGGGGGGGGGGGGTTGGTCTTGCATGTAGTCAATAAGAGGAACCTTAATATCTCTTCCTCTATGTCGATAGTAAGATCTGGTTTCCTCATCCTGGACCATCAACATAACACCCAAGGACGACAACAAAAAAAGACATGTGGTTTTGTAGAATTTTGAACAGAGCCTAAAATTATATATCAAATCAAAGAGCACATATAAGCTTGAAAGAAAAGAAAACTCACCTTTAACACAATTCAAACAATGCTCTTTTACTAGATGGACACCATGGTCCAAAGATGAAGAAGAAGAAGTACAAAAAATTAAAGACCTTTGTAAAGATTTACCAGAATTAGTATTATCCAAAGAAGAATATGAATGAATTGTAGAAACCGATGCATATGAAACAGCATGGGAAGTAGTACTTAAATATATTTATCCAAAAGAGGATGAGGAAAGGATTGCACAATATACTAGTGACATTTTTACTCAATCTCAAACTAATTATCATATTAATGAGAAAGAAATATTAGCTGTGAAATTTGCTATTAAAAAGTTTGAATTATTTATTGTTACTACAAAATCTTAAATTAGGACTGATAAAACTCAAGTTAAATATTTGTTAACTAAGGAGATTGATCCAACTATTGCCAATAAAAGATCAATTAGATGGTAAGCAGAACTTAGTCATTATGATTTTGAAATTATTTATATTAAAGGTACTGACAATTTTATTACAGATTATTTATCCAGACATGGAGGAACTACTTGAGAAAGTAGAATAACTTAATTTAGATATGAGTCAAATGAATATCAACTATTCAAATATATTCAACCATGTAAACACTTGCATGGCGCAGATAGTACAAATTAACAATGAACTAGCTTTTTGCAAATCAAGGGTTAATTCTCTTGAGGAAATGTACAAAGGAGGATCTCAATCCTCTCAAGTGAAGAATTTATCTGTAGAACTTCTCATTGAGGAAGAAGTATCTAATGTATCAGTTATTGGAAGTTCGTCTTCCAAAGCCATTGGAAAATCTATTGAACCATGTAAAGAAACTTTTTTAAAAGCTGTGAAGAAGCTAGTAGTTGTAACAAAAGAGCTATCAAAAAGGGAGAAAACTATGAAGAAACTAAAAAAATTCTTGAAGTATGTGGAGTATCTAAACAAGAGGACAAAAGAAGAAGAATGACCAAGGACAATTATCCATCAAAAAAAAATCAATTACTTTTCCAGGAGTCGAACAAAGATCAGTCAAGGGATTGTTTGATCAAAAACTTATCCAGTATATCTACCCTAGCAATGATATGAAGGAAATATCATTATTACCTAATTCATTCCAAGCAGCAGTTAAAAACTTAAAACATACTTTGGTATAACCAAAGCTGAAAAAATTTATGTCAGGATCTACTCAGTCATCCCGGAATTTATTGATGAGCACTATCTAAAAAAAGAACATATTGTAAAACTTGGAGTAACTAGCAAAGATATCCTTTCAAAATCAGAAATTAAACCATTTAACAAGGAATAACATATCCAAGCCATTCCAGAAAAAAGGGCATTGGGATTTAAAATCATGTACACCGAATTAAGAGATACCCTTACACAAACTAATGCTTTGGGTATACGAATTTAATGATGACAAATTATTAATCTACAGCAATGCAAGAATTAATCAAGTTAATAGCCAATTATGGGGATTAAGAGAATATGTTGAGAATATACTTATCAGTAATTTAGATTTGAGTCAAGGAGCTTATGATTATCTACGTCAACTAATGAACGTAGAAACAGGCCACAAGTGTAAAAGCTATGGGAACCTACTCAACTACAATGAAGATGGGGTTTATCTTGTCCGATATGAATTATTTAAGGCATGGGGGTCCAAACCCATGTGAAACTTTAGAAAAGTAGCAGAAATTATTGTAATCTTATCTTTACTTTATCTACTTTAATTGTAAACCATATATGTAAAAGTTAGAGAATCTTATCTTGTTCCTCAACTTAACTTTTATCAACTATAAAAGGAGGAGTCTCTTTTCATTGTTAGCATCCAAAAATCATATAGATTATCAGCAATAAAAAATCTATATTCTCTCCATCTATTGTCTTTCTTTTCATTCTTAGTTCAAAATATCTTTCATCAAACCAATCCAGAAATAACTAACAAAAGGTATAAGTAACTAAACTCCACCTAGATATACATGAAGCCATTAAATAGTTAGTAATACTCTATTTATTTATAAGCCCATAAGTTTATTCTTTATGAAATTTTTGTTAAAAGAGTGTATCCAGAGGTAGGAAACGAAACTGGATTGTGCTAAACCTCTTTGAAGTGTTTGTCTAAGTGTTAAACAGAAAGTATTGGAGTAAGTTTTTCGAGCATCCATTAATACGTGAGTCTTTCGAGCAGCAATGATCTTCTATTGAGAAGTGTTTAATACTTGATAAATAATTGGAGAGTATTTGGTCAAAAATCTTTTAAAATCAAATTTACAAAAAAGCGCGATGGACCCATAGATAGAAAGAAGTATTGATAATTATTTATGGTGGATTCTATATCACATTTATCATTGATTTTGTTTAAATCTTGTTATCAGAATTATATTGTTAAATTTATCATTTTGTTTATGATATTCCTTGCATGTTTTTACATACGTTGAAAATATGTCTTTACCGTGCCCAGATTAACTATAAAAAGAGAAATAGAAATTATTAGAAGAAGATTAGAAGAAATTGTTCTTATAATTAGAAATAGTAGCATAAATTTGGAAAATATAAGAATCCTCTTAGAAAGAATAGAGTCATTATAAGGTAGAATTCAAAATTTAAGAAATAGAACTAACAATTCTAATTAACTATTTAGCTTCATAATTTATGAATTTAACACCTCCATTGATTAGTTTATGTCCAATAATCCTTGATGAATTTAAAAATCTAAGTAGAAAAACAAATAGACAATTAGAATACATAAGAGAAGATTTAGGGAAACATTATAAATTATTAGATTCTGCAATTAAGAATTATCTAGATACATATATATTAGTACTTGAAAAAATTATCATATAAAATGATAGATTAATTGGAAACTTAGAAGAAAGAGTTGAAGAATTAGATATAATTATAGCAGAAAAGACTTTGGAATTGGAATATAATAGTAGATTTTATTCATTTTATTGTAATACCAAATATATCTTAAACTTAGACACCATACCTGACGATTAGAAAACTAAAGGATTTATAACCATAATGATAAGATGGTAACTACACATTTAAAAATTTTGTCCTTTAGCTTACTAAAATATACCAAGGCCCAAAATCAAGTTTTCGAATCTATACAAAATTACAAATGAAGAATAAAGCGGAAAAAATGATGAATAATAATATATATAGAGGCATACAGTTTAATTTCACGTAAGCTCGACCAGTTAAATACATGGTCCAATAGAGAATTGTAAGGATTTAAGGCTCAGAATCAAACCACAAAGAACAAGATCAGGCATAAACCACAAAGAATCAAACTCTTTATTCAGAAAAACGTAAAGTTACAGAACCAGAAATCAAAACCAAGAAATATACATATAACTTCCTGAAACAAAAAACTCGTATAACAAAAACACAAAGATCAACTGAGTTTCAGAATACTCTGACAAAACTCACAAAAAATGTATACTGATTGTTACAAAATCAGTATCTAACACTATCACTGAGGATATACATACAAGATCTAAGAATTTCAGGAAGAAATCATAAGAAATCACAAAGTACAGACGGAGGCGATTAAAATCTCCTTTTGAGAGAGAGAGAGAGAGAGTTAGGGTTTGAATCTGAGAAGAAAAGTCTGGATCAAAAGTGAGTATGCCGAACGTCTCCTTTGCTTTTTCTTTACAAATGGACGGTACAGATCAATCAGAACAGATCCAACGATTTGTATACAGGCGGTGGAAGTTAATGGATCAAGAAACCGGTTCACAGCATTGGGCTCAAGCAAGAATTAAAGATTGGGCTGCATAGATGGATTTAAGACTTGGGCTAAATTCCGGTCCATATCCATAATTAGTTCAATTGTCCAACAATCTCCACCTCAATTGAACTGGTGTCCATAATCTGAAAAATATAGCAAACAAGTATCAAAGTTCAACCAAATTTAAAAAACTCAATGCATCTTTAAATTTTTTAATAGAAATGATCTTTGTTCCTGCATCAGCAGGATTAACATGCGTTGGTATTTTAACAAGTTTTACAATACCTTTATCAATAATGTCCCTAATGAAATGAAATTTAATATCAATATGTTTTGACCTATTTTGAAAAACAGGATTTTTACACAGATGTAATGCACTCATGCTATCAGTACAAATTTCAACTTCAGACTCAGTAATGCAATCAATTTCAGATAATAAACCCTTCAACCACAAACATTCCTTAACAGCATCTGTAGCAGCTATATATTCTGCTTCAGTTGATGATAAAGCAACAAGTTTTTGAAGCTGGGATTTCCAGCTGATACAGGAAGAGTTTAAGGTAAAGAAATAAGAGGATGTTGATTTCCTGTTATCAACATTTCCAGCAAAATCTGAATCAACAAAACCTTTAAGTTTAAAATCATATTTGGTTTTTGAAAACACTAGACTAAGTCTAGTAGAACCTTTCAAATATTTTAAAAGACATTTCATAGCTTCCCAGTGCAATTCACCAGGATTGCTCATAAATCTACTTAAAACACTTACTGCAAATGCTATATCAGGTCTGGTGCAGACCATTAAATACATGACAGATCCAACAGTATTTGAATATGGCACATTTTTCATTTTAAAAAATTCATCATCAGACTTAGGACAATGTTCAACAGACAATTTAAAATGTGCAGGTAGAGGTAAAGATACAGGTTTGGATTCAGATAAGTAAAATCTGTTTAAGACCTTTTCTATGTAATGTTTCTGGTTTAAGAACAATTTCCCAGATTGTCTATTCCTAAAAATATCCATGCCAAGTATTCTTTTAGCATTTCCTATATCTTTCATTTCAAATTCAGAATGCAATTTATCTTTAAGAACATTTATATTATGCATATTTGGTCCAGAAATAAGCATGGCATCCACATATAAAAGCAAGTAAATGAAATCAGTTTTGCCAAGTTTAAAATAAAAACAGGAATCATATTTACTTTTCTGAAAATTTAGGCTTTGTATATAAGAATCAAATCTCTTATACCGCTACCTAGGAGCTTGTTTTAGCCATACAGAGATTTTTTCAGCAAACAGACCAAATCAGAATTTATGCCTTTTTCAAATCCTTTAGGTTGATGCATATAAATTGTTTCATCTAAGGAACCATAAAGGAAAGTAGTTTTAACATCCATTTGCTCAAGTTCCAAGTCAAATTGAGCAACCAAAGAGAATAGAGTTCTGATGGAAGTGAATTTTACAACAGGTGAAAATATTTCATTAAAATCAATTCCCTCTTTTTGAGAAAAACCCTTTGCTACAAGTCTAGCCTTGTACCTAGGTTTCATGTCCTTAGATTCACTTTCTTTCAGTTTAAAAATCCATTTACAGTCAATTATCCTTTTATTTACAGGTCTATTGACTAAAATCCAAGACCATTCTTTAAAAGTGAGTCCATTTCATCTTGCATTGCTGCAAGCCAAATTTTGGAATCCTTAGAAGATATAGCTTCTTCAAAGGATTGAGGTTCAAGTAAAGTAGGATCAGAATATGTAAAAGCAGACACAAAATCAGGATCCTCAAACCTAGGAGGAGGTCTAATCTCTCTTCTAGGTCTATCCCTAGCCAATTGATAATTTTCTAGATTAGTTTCAACTTCAGGGATATCATTAAGTTGTGGTTCAGTGCCTGCAGGTTCATGTTCAAGTTCAGGAGTGACATTAGGCTACTGTGGGGGTTGCTCCACCTGAAACTGAGTATTGGGCAGGCCATTTTCATCACCTAAATGGTCTGCACTCAGCTCAGAAGTTATAAAATCTTTTTCTTTAACAGGATCAATCAATTTTTCATTTTTGCAAGGAAAATCATTTTCATTAAAGACCACAGACCTACTCAAAATGACCCTGTAACCTCCCTGTTCCCTGACCCATAGCCTATAGCCCTTGACTCCTTCTCCATACCCAAGAAAGACACATTTTAAAGACCTGGAGTCAAGTTTAGTTACAGAATGGTGTGAGTAGGCAGCACAACCAAAAACGTTTAATTTTGAAAAGACAGGAAGATAATTATTCCAGATTTGATCTGGAATCTTAAAATCAATAGCACTACAGGGAGAAAGATTTATTAAATAGGATGCAGTTTTGACTGCTTCACCCAAAAAAATTTTAGGCAAATTTGAATCAAGTAGGAGACACCTAGTTCTTTCAAGAAGTGTCCTATTCATTCTTTCAGCAACCCCATTTTGCTGTGGACTGTAGGCAACAGTCCTATGCCTAAGAATACCTAAGGTGCTACAAAAAGAATCAAACTCTTGATTACAAAATTCTAAACCATTATCAGTTCTAATGGTTTTGACTCTTTTTCCTTTCAAATTTTGAACTAAGGTGATCCAATTTTTGAAAACAGACACAGTAGCATCCTTAGTTTTTAAAAAATGCACCCAGGTTTTCCTAGAAAAGTCATCTACAATAAGAAGAAAATATCTGAAACCTGAAACTGAACCCACAAGAGCAAGACCCCACAAATCAGCATGCACATATTCAAGCACATCAGAAGATTTATGAATACCTTTACCAAATGAACTTCTTTTCTGTTTGCCTAACACACATTTTTCACAGAAGTCAAGTTTATGCAACACATCATTACCAAATACACCTTTGGTCTCAAGCAGCTTAAGTCCTTTTTGACCTATGTGTCCTAATCTTTTATGCCATAATTCAGTTTTATTCAATTCAAACACAGCATTAAAAGACTTAGCATAAACAGGCAAGGCATTCAACATATAAATCCCATTAATTTTGGGAGTACTCATAATCAAGCATTTATTTTTGAAAATACTCAAAAAACCATTTTGCATTCTGATCTCAAAAGATTCGGAATCTAAAACTCCAAGTGAAATCAAGTTCCTTTTCAAATCAGGAACATATCTGGTTTTATTCAAAATAAGAGTTTTGTTATTTTCAAGATGTAACAAAACCTTTCCAATACCTTTCACATTACAAGAAATATTATTGCCTAGTTTCACAGAACCAAAACAATCATTACTGAAATCAGCAAACATATCCTTTTCAGGACACATGTGAAAGGTGCAACCAGAATCTAAAATCCATTCATTCTTATTATCTGACTCAGTAGTGACATAAACCACCCTATTATTATTATTATCTTGCACTGCAGTCTCAGTCTGATTACTGATACCCTGTTCATTTTTCCTTTTAAAGCAGTATTTAATATGATGTCCAGGTTGGCCACAATAAAAACAAATTCTAGGTGGTTTATCTATATTGGCAGTACCAGCATTATTATCCTGAGATTTAAAATTGTTCTAGTTTCTGAAATTATTATAATTTTTAGCATTATTATCTTGATTTCTGAAACCAGACAGACTCCTAAAGTTATTGTCTCTAGACCTATTGAAGTTGCCCTTATTTTGAAAATTTCCTTTTACAGGCTTGTTATTCCAATCCCTATTAATGCTAGAAGTATTCCAATTTTTATTGAAATTTGTTCCAGCCTTGTTCAGCCTAGGAGAGTTCTTCTTCCTAGAGGTACCTATCACATTATAGGCTTCCTTAGGATTATTTTTAAACTCTAACTCTTTATTTTTAAGGAATGTATGAACTATTTCAGTGGTCAACTTCTGCCCCCCATATTCTAAAGCATTCCTCAAATCTTTAAACTTATCCCCCATAACATTTAGTAAACAGACAACTTTTTGTTCATCAGTAAGTTTTTCATCACAGTTTAACAGGCTTTGTGTGATCTTAGTAAACCTACTCATGTTTTCTTCCACATCCTTAGATGGATCAAATTTAAAAGAGAAATATTGTTTCCAAAGAAAATACTTATCAGGCAATGACACGGTATCATAAAGTTCTTCCAATCTATCCCATAATTCTGATGTAGTTTTAGTCTTGCCTACTTGTCTAATGACATTATCAGATAAGTGTAAAAACAAAGTGCTCCATGCAGTTTCATCCATTTCAAGTTGTTTGTCCTGAGGGGTATCAATTGCCTTAGCACATTTCATTTGAAGTAGTAAAGCTCGCAATTTTTGGCTCCAGAGGTTGAAATCCCCTTTGCCATTCCATATTTCAACATCTACCTTAACAGTAGCCATTGAAATAATGACCAAGATTTTGAAAATATTTCAAGTTATTAAGCTTTAGTAGTTCAAGAACAAATAATCAGGCAGTAAACAATAATGCAGGTCACAATCACAAATAAGACAATATCACAATGTCAAGAATTTTATTCAAGAAAGTTCACTAATATTCAGAACACAGTATTAAGTGAATCAAAGTAATCAAGGTGATCACAATTTAGCAATTAATTATTCAATCAAGAAAAAGTTCAAAGCAGTATACTGATAAAAACTGTCCTTCCAGTATATCCCTCAACCTATACTGGATATTCTCACACTCCCTCAGATTCCCGAATTCTCAATGAAATCCTGGACAAAGGTAAGCTAGGGGTCCAAGTTATAGGCTTCAACAGAGAGATTTGGGAGAGAACAGGAAATTTGAAAGACAAATTTACAGTATAGGATTGCAGTAATTGAATAATATCACCTGATTGCAGAATTATATTAAGCTATAACAGCTTCCACAAAGAGTCAGAATCCCAGAAGTCCAGGGCCACAAAGTACCAAAATCAATTGTTCACCACAAAGAAATATCACCAAGTATCCACCACGAAGAATCAACCACCAAGAATCAATGTAGGATCTATATGTGACCAGAATATTTTATAAAAAAAAAAAAATATTCTGTGTCTCAAGATCCTCTGAAATATAGACTCAGGGAAAAAAGATCCAGATACACACAAAAAAAAAAAAAAAAAAAAAAAATCAGAAACCCTAATTTAAAATTGGTTTCAAAAAGAACAAAATCCACGAGGTTTTAAAAAAAAAAAAATTTATATAAAAAACCTTTAAGAATAATTTTGAATCTGAAAGATTTTAAACAAAATTCTTAGAAATCAAAAGATATACTATTAGGGTTCGAAAAAATAGACTTAAGAAAATAAAATTTCTTTAAAAATTTAAACAGTTCAAAAAACCCTAAAATTATTTGAAGAAAACAAATTCGTTTCCAGAAACCCTAAATTCCAAAAAAAAAAAAAAATACTGGATCTAACCAGGTCTGAGTCAAATCCACCGGTTTTTCAAAGAACCCTAAGGCTCTGATACCACTGTAAGGATTTAAGGCTCAGAATCAAACAACAAAGAACAAGATCAAGAATAAACCACAAAGAATCAAACTCTTTATTCAGAAAAACGTAAAGTTACAGAACCAGAAATCAAAACCCAGAAATATACATATAACTTCCTGAAACAAAAAACTCGTATAACAAAAACACAAAGATCAACTGAGTTTCAGAATACTCTGACAAAACTCACAAAAAATGTATACTGATTGTTACAAAATCAGTATCTAACACTATCACTGAGGATATACATACAAGATCTAAGAATTTCAGGAAGAAATCATAAGAAATCACAAAGTACAGACGGAGGCGATTTTATGAGAGAGAGAGAGAGAGAGAGAGTTAGGATTTGAATCTAAGAAGAAAAGTCTGGATCAAAAGTGAGTATGCCGAACGTCTCCTTTGCTTTTTCTTTACAAATGGACGGCACAGATCAATCAGAACAGATCCAACGATTTGTATAAAGGCGGTGGAAGTTAATGAATCAAGAAATCGGTTCACAGCATTGGGCTCAAGCAAGAATTAAAGATTGGGCTGCACAGATGCATTTAAGACTTTGGTTAAATTCCCGTCCTTATCCATAATTAGTTCAATTGTCCAACAAGAATGAAGTGATCACCAAGTGGACATTTTCAACAAGGGTAATCGATTTAATAAATTTAGTAAGGGTAATCCTTGCAAGATGCGGCGATGGAGATTCATCAAGGGGCAAAATACTGCACATAAATTAATTATAATTAGGTTTTGACATCGCTTTTCCAAAAGTTATCCAATGATTTATTGCCACGTAGCATGCAATTAGTGGAAGATTAGTTGATTTTACCTGTGGGAGAAAAGTGGTTGATGAGTATGAATTAGTGGATTTCACTGGTACTAAATTCAAAGCAAAATGGACCCCAATAATCAAAAGATATGGAAAAAATTAAATAAAGAGTCAACATATGTTTGCTTATTTATTTCGAAACTTATTATCTCTTTTAATGGGGGCTAAATTTCCAACAAAAAACATGTTAGTCACTCCGTTCCACGAAGATAAATTTGTATTTCTTATTTGTCCGTTTCAAATTATAGATCAATTTCCTAATTGAAAGTCAACACATTTTTAAGTTTTCTAATATGCATTTATTTAATATTCATTGTTATCAAATATGATATAATCATATTATGTTATTTAATGTAAGGTGACATTTTTTTTAATTTATGCGAAAATATGAGCAATCCTACCTTCACTGGACAGAGTTAGTAATTAAAAAGCTTTTAAATAGTAGTAATTTTCATATATTCTTTGATATTTTTACTAACCTTATAATATAAACGATAAACTAATTCTTATTACTGGATCGTCATTTCTCCATTTCGTTCCATTTGTTTGTATATCTATATATCTACTTACACACATGTTTAATGGAAATTTTAACATACTTTCAACCATTTGCTAAAGATTGGGGGCTAAATTTGCTTCTTTTTTTCCGTTCTTATTAAGCATTCAAATGTCTTCATTAATTTCACTCTATCTTTATATATACCATGGAAGATCTTAGATCTTTTACAATTATACATAAGATGCTAAGTTTGGTCGAGTTCCTACTCGAATCACATGAATAGAATTTTTCCTAAAACATGCTCAACAACTTAAAACTGTGGTATCCAAACATAAACCGTTCTTACAATTTCTGCTGATGAGCCTCCATATCCTAACATCGTAATTATTTATAAACTAGTTTATTTATGATTTTGAGGTAAAAAAAAATGTTGTTGAAAAGTAAAGAGAAAAAATGTGTGATTAAAAAGCGTATTGAGAAATTATGTGATTTATAAACTGATTTATAAATTATTTCCCAAATATTGAAGGCCAATAATTCAAAGTAGGTAAAGGGTAAAGTTTACATGTTTTAAGAACTAGTACGGATCATAAAAAAGCTTGAAGCAACTTTCATTGTGATAGTGTTTAAAAAAATTAATAATAATAAAAAAAAAAAAAAATTGGCTAGTGGATAATGATGTAATGATTTTGCCCTACTCAACTCTACAATCTACATATATGTATATTATATATAACCCTCTTTTCTAGTCTAAATTCTCCCTCAGCTTAATTTAAAAGCTTGAAGCAACTTTCAAATTCATTGTGATAGTGTAAAAAAAAAAATGGCTAGTGGATAATGATGTAATGATTTTGCCCTACTCAACTCTACATATATATGTATATTATATATAACCCTCTTTTCTAGTCTAAATTCTCCCTCACCTTCATTTTAAAGCCATTCAAATTTCCGTACAAAATCTGTTTCAGAACTGTTCGTGAAAATGTATTGGAATGAAGCATTTCATGGATCTTGAAAAGCACAGCAGTTGGAAAGGGTTCAAGTGCAAATTGTTTGTCTGAAATTGGCCATAACCTCGAGCAATTTAAGGTTATGGCTAATTTATGGCAAACCGGCAAGTCAAAGAACGGCAATGGGCTCTATTAGAGTCTTTTTTATGGCTAATGTTTGTCTTTTTATCAAGTAGGTGATAAGAAAAGTGTTCTTAGTTCAATTTGGTCGATTCAGAATTCGATGTTGTAGGTTCAAATCCTTCTCGTATTGCATTAATAAAGGATTGTGATTTTAATTTTTGTTTCCCTTGATATTAGAGTACTTGTGGTGACTGATGTTGATCAAGAATTCCATTGGTGATGGCCAGATTTATGCCTGTCCTTTTGTTAGATTTCGAAAATAGAATTACTCGAGAATTAAAGAATTTCTTTAATTCAAGAAACAATATCGTTTAAATGTTTATATGTATGTTATATGAAGAATATATTATTTATATTTATTACCTAAATTTGGTGATCAATTCTTGAATTGGATCTAAATCACGAACTTCCAATATTTTGGATCACCAATATTTTTCAACAAAATTAAATTCAAGAACCTTATACTCCAAACCTCCAAATCTTCTATGGTGTTTGCCAAGTGAAGACTACACCAGTGGGCGAACACCTTTTTTAATTAAATAAAGAAATTAATTATTGGACAATAAAACTATATCTTCTTTCTCTAAATCGAACACCGTGGAATTATTATTGTATTCAATGTAGTTAGTTGACACTTTATGTGACGACCCGAATTCTCGACCATTCGAGTGCCACTAAAAGTGACTCATATCATATTATCGAGACTTAAATAGTAATGTAAAATTATTCAAAAGAATAATTAGAATCCCATAATTTAATTTGTGAATAAAAATAGAACATAATTTTCTTACATAAAGTTCAACATAATTATCTCATCAATCTTAACCACTTTTGCCACTTCCATGTTGACCGCCTCGAACCTTCAATTATCTGAAAATGGTAAATATCGTGGAGTGAGATTTATAAAATCCCAGTAAGTATACCAAGCATAATTTTCTTTTGAAAGCATATGGTCATTTTCATCATAACATAGGATAGGATCGAAATCCTCATAAACATAGAGAGACACAAGAATTTTACCGAACTTAGATGACAAGAATTCTTATGTGTAGCGCTACTAAACTCCGGTCCCCTTAGCATAATCATAAACATATCATATGGGACCCATAGCAATCTTGTGAGATTGATTTCATAGCAATGATCCAAACATTTTCGTAAAAACATAAGGTATATTTACTTTTCATAAAAACATACTTACTTTTCTTAAAAACATAATGTATTTTACTTTTCATAAAAACATACTTACTTTTCTTAAAAACATAAGGTGTATTTACCTTTCATAAAAACATACTTACTTTTCATAAAAACATAAAGTAATACCTTTCATAAAAACATACTTACTTTTCATAAAAACATAAGGTATATTTACCTTTCATAAAAACATACTTACTTTTCATAAAAACATAAGATATACTTACTTGTCATAAAAACATACTTACTTTTCATAAAAACATAAGGTGTATTTACCTTTCATAAAAACATACTTACTTTTCATAAAAACATAAGATATACTTACTTGTCATAAAAACATACTTACTTTTCATAAAAACATAAGGTGTATTTACCTTTCATAAAAACATACTTACTTTTCATAAAAACATAAGATATACTTACTTGTCATAAAAACATACTTACTTTTCATAAAAACATAAGGTGTATTTACCTTTCATAAAAACATACTTACTTTTCATAAAAACATAAGATATACTTACTTGTCATAAAAACATACTTACTTTTCATAAAAACATAAGGTGTATTTACCTTTCATATACTTTTCCATATTTATACAAATATTATGCTCTTCATGATTACATATAATGGAGTCTTATCAACCATTCATATACTTTTCCATATTTATACAAATATTATGCTCTTCATGATTATATATAATGGAGTATATAAATCATTCATATACTTTTCCATTTTTTATACAAATATTATGCTCTTCATGATTACATATAATAGAGTCTTATCAATCATTCATATACTTTTCCATATTTATACAAATATTATGCTCTTCATGATTATATATAATGGAGTATATAATTCATTCATATACTTTTCCATATTATTAAATTAAGATTCTCATAATTATTATATATAATGGAACCTCTCATGCTTGCATATATTTTCTTAATAAAAATAATTTTTGTATAAATAAATATTGGGATAACATTGAATTAAGTACTTGGACTTAATATACTTTAAATCAAGAGAATGGAGATATTTTTAGAAATTCGGAATTTAATTTAAAATCGAACGATCTCGATTATTTCTTGACTTGGCTATACGAATACGTCACGGCGTTACTTAATAAAAATGGGTGAAATAGTAGCGACACGATTTTAAAATAATTATTAATCGCGTAAAAATTCTTGGTCGCTACAAACTTACCCCCTTAAAATAATTTCGTCCTCGAAATTAAACTTACTTGATCTTATGATTTCTGAACACTTAATCAGAATCTCTTCTCTTCATTCTCTTAGTAATCTCATCATTATAATATCTAACCCACTGAACTTTTACTAAATGCATCTCTTTGTTTTCTTAAGAACATGTATTTTTCTTATCAATAATAGACATATGTGTCTACTCATAAATTCTAACTCAAAATGAAAATTTCCAATCGTATGTGATATTTCATCATATCTTGTAGTACTCATGTAACCTGTCACTTATCATCGTATCATGTAACCTCAAATATTCGTATTAATATCTCTAAAATTTCAATAAATCTTTACTAACATATCATACCATAATAATTTGTAATTTCTTCTTATCACCAAATATCCCAAAATAATTAAAACGATTACCTGAATATTCTCTATGTAATATACCCAAACATGTTATTCACATATCAACATAATCATCAGTTTATCTTTCCAATATTTGTAACCCAAAATTTCTGCAAAATTCAATAAACAAATATCTCCCAAATAATTAAAATTCTTAACTCAAATATCATAACATTTCCCGTAAGGTATTCCTTTCACTTGCACAAACTTATTAATCCTGATTCAATACAGTCATTATTTCACTTTCACGTATCCCCGTATTATTTCTATACCTTGATTATTATATCAAAATATCAGTACCCAAAAATCCAAGAAAATATTCCATATCTCAAATCCCGTCATCATCAAATCTTCCTTTTATCAAGAAAGTAAACGGCGCATAAACTCTTGTTCCCTCTTTTCCATTATTCTATTCCGCGCTTTCTTGCTGGAATCAATATCACGCGGATTCCCTCCGATCCTTAATGCTTTTAAATAGTTCATGCTGGGAAGAGGTTAGATCCATCAAAAACATGGATATCATTCTTACAAACATTCGCAAGTATTATTCCAGTCTTCCAATGAATGATCTGAGGAAAATTTATCGAATAAGACTCGAAAGATTGAGGTTGCTGATGGCTCATGGTGTTTCAGAAGATGTTCGCTGGTTGATCGAAGCAAAGGTTCGACTATCTGGTGAATTACCTATGACATTTCCAAAGCACATGCCTGGTTTAGGAAAAAGCACCTTCGCAAAGAAACGAAGAGCAAAAAGGCTGAATGGTTGCTACAAATGTGCTCGTTGGAACTGTGATACTCGTTGCAAAACAGTAGGATATTCTTCTACTAATCGGGATGATAAAATCAAATTCATAAAGGGTGGACTGAGTAAGGAGTCTTTGGATGATATTCGACTGACTCTTGAGACGCACCCAAGTGGTTATGTGCAATGTGAACTTCTCTCCTTATATGCTCAGTTTAACGAGGACAAAAATCGTTGTAGTCTCCAAAATATAATAGCAAAAGATCCTGTTTGCCAGTCTGTTTTACAAAATGAGGCTTCTGGCAGTTCAACAATGATATAAGGTAAATCTCTTGATACACATTTAAAATATTTTGCTGTTTTCTTTCACGCGTTTTGGAAATAAAATATATTTTCCTTTCTCGAGTTTTGATAAAGCTGGAAATAAATCACCGAAAGGTGATATCTTTGGTAAAACAGTCAAAAGTTGGCCGATTTTGTCAAAAGTAAATCTTTACTTTTTCATAATCAATCAAAAACAGTAAATTTTTCCGGCTTTAAATAGCCAAACATATTTCATAGTTCAGGCATCCCAAAATCACATCTTCTTCGTAAGTTTTCTCTTCTATACTATCAAAGATGGAAGCACCAAAACTTCGACAGATCAAAACTATTTGTGTATTTTGTGGATCAAAAGTGGGGAAAGGCTTCAGTTATCTAGAAGCGGCCGTAGATCTTGGAAAGAAACTGGGGGAAAAAGGTATCACTCTTGTGTATGGGGGTGGTAGCAGTGGTCTAATGGGTTGTGTTTCCCAATCTGCTCTTGCAGAGAAATCAAAAGTAATCGGTGTCATACCTGTCCCTTTGGTAGATGTTGCAGGCAAAACACGAGGGCATGAAGTTCAAACCTTATCCATCCATGAACGCATAACTTGTATGCTATATGGTTCTGATGCCTTTATAGCCCTGCCCGGAGGTTTTGGTACCTTAGAAGAAATCTTTAACATTACCTCGTGGGCTCAACTAGATCTCCATACTAAGCCTATTGGGCTTCTGAATGTTAACAATTTCTTTGATGGTTTGTTAACCTTTCTTGATTATGCTGTGGAACAGGGATTCATCTCTCCATTTTCCAGAAGGCTTCTTATTTCTGCTCCTACTATTGATGAACTACTGGATAAGCTGCAGTCATATATCTCAATACAAGATCCAGCAGGGGTTAAGATAGATTGGTCGCAAGGAAGGGGAATCAAGCGAAAATGGAGTCCGGTTAATGTAAACTTAACTTTATGAATCTTAGAATAGGTGGGGGTAGAGTACGGAGTATTCTTACTCTCGAGACACCCCTCTAATTTCCTAGGATTTCCTTAATGTTTAAATCTTGTGTGTACCTCAAAGGTTCCAGGTGGTAGATTACGGAGTATTCTTACTCTCGAAACACACCTCTTTGAAGGTTTCTTTATTTCCTCAAAAGGTCAGAGGTGGTAGGATACGGCTACTCCGGAAACACATCTCTCAATTTGAGGAATTTCCCATGTTGCTTTCTTTTGCTTTTGCGTGTTTCATGTATTTCTTTCCAGTGTGACTCTTGTGTGTTCTCCTTACGAGAAAATAATAATATCTCTGTTATCATCTACTAAATCTCGTTTGTGATGTAAATGAATTTGCATGTCTAACCTCAATTCTCTTAGTGATTGCATACCATACTATGCTCTTAATTCCAAACGATAAAATTCTAGGCAGAGTTTCCTTTGAAATTTGGACTTATTCAAACCGTAAGCATACTTCATAACTCACAATAATAAATAATTCCACATTTGATCACAACGATCTAAAAATTGACCACAATTTCATCAAACTTCAATATCATAAAAAAATATTCCAGAAAATCAATTCATAATTCCTCAACATAGAAATTTCAAATCATAGTCGTCAATATCACAATATCACTTCCTTCAATACCTTAATTGGCTCAAAAGATTACTCATACTTATATTTATAAGTCATAAATCATATTCCCAAAATTTAATCACAAGGCCAAAGTTCATAATAAATTTCTCTTCAATATAGAGGCATAATTCACTTACTCAACATAATAGCCATTACTTAATTCCCAATAACCAAATCTTTAAATCTCTAACTTCATAATGCTTCTCATAAAAGTCTCATTAAAATCATATCACTTATAATCTTAACATCTCATAAAATTTCATAAAATTGGCTCGCTATTTCTCATTAAATCTAAATGATAGATAATCTGAACATATTTCTAATCATTTCTGTTGACTTCTCATACTTAATGCCATGTCTAAAATCAATTATGCAAAGTCCATTTAAGGTTTATCATTTCTAAACTCGAGGACAACAATTATTTTGAAAATCATTCTTAAGTCATATTATTCCCATTATGCTCAACACCCGTTCTCTTTCTTTCTTTTCTTTCTGAATTTTTTTTTTTTTTTTTTTTCAGAATTGAAACTTGAAGAGTGGTACCAATAATCATCCACAGTTTTTCCTTGCTTTTAAGCAAAGGTAGTGATAAAGGGATAAATTATTGAACCGAAAATTGAAACTTGAAGAGGAAGTACTAATAACCATCCACAGTTTTTCCCTTGTTTTTACACAAAGGTAGTGATAAAGGGATAAATTATTGTACGAATTCATTATCAATTTTTGTTTGTTTAATATATTATTCCATATATTTTGGGCAAAAGTTACAACCCAACTTAATTTCTAATTGAGTCAATCTTACTAAGCTTAATATGAACCAAAATTCATATCAATATCATCTATGTCTCATGATTCTACATAAAAAGGAATAAATTAAAATTCAGGCTTCTATCAATTCATATCATACTCAACATGTATATTTCACTTAAAGATTCATAACATATGAAGATTTCATACTTAACATGTCTTAATAAAATCGTAAATGACTTGCAAAGCATATAACATACCTGGTTCGAGGAGTCAATACGTGGAGAGTGACATAGTAGAGTGATGAGTTAAAATATTTCATATAATCTTATTTTCCTTTAATCAACAATAATTTAATGTGGTTGTATCCAAATCAACATTTTCTTGAATCATAATTCCTAATTAATCACAGTCTTCAAAACAAATCCAATATCGATATAGTAATTATCTCCCCATCAATAATTAATAACTTAACCCAAATAAAATTTATCGTCAAATCTTATTTTTCCTTTAGTCCCCGAACTTCTAGAAATTTATCAAAGACATCAATATAAACATCATATCACTAACTAATTATATTCCATAAAATTTTCAGGACATTACAAACTCCCTTGCTTAAAATGAATTTTGTCCTTGAAATTCGCACATCAAATTTCATCATGCTTTTCAAAATCATAACCATACTTGACATGTGAAAATTCAATTTTTTTTTTTTATAATGAATAGTGATTTCGTTCACTGTTCATCATGAATAGCACGTCGTTTTACTGTTCACGTGAATAGTGATTTTTTTTTTTTTTTTTAAAGAAATAAAATTTCAAAAATCTACAGAATCGTTTTTAAAACTCTTTTCTCTGATACCAACTGTGACGACCCGAATTCTCGACCATTCGAGTGCCACTAAAAGTGACTCATATCATATTATCGAGACTTAAATAGTAATGTAAAATTATTCAAAAGAATAATTAGAATCCCATAATTTAATTTGTGAATAAAAATAGAACATAATTTTCTTACATAAAGTTCAACATAATTATCTCATCAATCTTAACCACTTTTGCCACTTCCATGTTGACCGCCTCGAACCTTCAATTATCTGAAAATGGTAAATATCGTGGAGTGAGATTTATAAAATCCCAGTAAGTATACCAAGCATAATTTTCTTTTGAAAGCATATGGTCATTTTCATCATAACATAGGATAGGATCGAAATCCTCATAAACATAGAGAGACACAAGAATTTTACCGAACTTAGATGACAAGAATTCTTATGTGTAGCGCTACTAAACTCCGGTCCCCTTAGCATAATCATAAACATATCATATGGGACCCATAGCAATCTTGTGAGATTGATTTCATAGCAATGATCCAAACATTTTCGTAAAAACATAAGGTATATTTACTTTTCATAAAAACATACTTACTTTTCTTAAAAACATAATGTATTTTACTTTTCATAAAAACATACTTACTTTTCTTAAAAACATAAGGTGTATTTACCTTTCATAAAAACATACTTACTTTTCATAAAAACATAAAGTAATACCTTTCATAAAAACATACTTACTTTTCATAAAAACATAAGGTATATTTACCTTTCATAAAAACATACTTACTTTTCATAAAAACATAAGATATACTTACTTGTCATAAAAACATACTTACTTTTCATAAAAACATAAGGTGTATTTACCTTTCATAAAAACATACTTACTTTTCATAAAAACATAAGATATACTTACTTGTCATAAAAACATACTTACTTTTCATAAAAACATAAGGTGTATTTACCTTTCATAAAAACATACTTACTTTTCATAAAAACATAAGATATACTTACTTGTCATAAAAACATACTTACTTTTCATAAAAACATAAGGTGTATTTACCTTTCATAAAAACATACTTACTTTTCATAAAAACATAAGATATACTTACTTGTCATAAAAACATACTTACTTTTCATAAAAACATAAGGTGTATTTACCTTTCATATACTTTTCCATATTTATACAAATATTATGCTCTTCATGATTACATATAATGGAGTCTTATCAACCATTCATATACTTTTCCATATTTATACAAATATTATGCTCTTCATGATTATATATAATGGAGTATATAAATCATTCATATACTTTTCCATTTTTTATACAAATATTATGCTCTTCATGATTACATATAATGGAGTCTTATCAATCATTCATATACTTTTCCATATTTATACAAATATTATGCTCTTCATGATTATATATAATGGAGTATATAATTCATTCATATACTTTTCCATATTATTAAATTAAGATTCTCATAATTATTATATATAATGGAACCTCTCATGCTTGCATATATTTTCTTAATAAAAATAATTTTTGTATAAATAAATATTGGGATAACATTGAATTAAGTACTTGGACTTAATATACTTTAAATCAAGAGAATGGAGATATTTTTAGAAATTCGGAATTTAATTTAAAATCGAACGATCTCGATTATTTCTTGACTTGGCTATACGAATACGTCACGGCGTTACTTAATAAAAATGGGTGAAATAGTAGCGACACGATTTTAAAATAATTATTAATCGCGTAAAAATTCTTGGTCGCTACAAACTTACCCCCTTAAAATAATTTCGTCCTCGAAATTAAACTTACTTGATCTTATGATTTCTGAACACTTAATCAGAATCTCTTCTCTTCATTCTCTTAGTAATCTCATCATTATAATATCTAACCCACTGAACTTTTACTAAATGCATCTCTTTGTTTTCTTAAGAACATGTATTTTTCTTATCAATAATAGACATATGTGTCTACTCATAAATTCTAACTCAAAATGAAAATTTCCAATCGTATGTGATATTTCATCATATCTTGTAGTACTCATGTAACCTGTCACTTATCATCGTATCATGTAACCTCAAATATTCGTATTAATATCTCTAAAATTTCAATAAATCTTTACTAACATATCATACCATAATAATTTGTAATTTCTTCTTATCACCAAATATCCCAAAATAATTAAAACGATTACCTGAATATTCTCTATGTAATATACCCAAACATGTTATTCACATATCAACATAATCATCAGTTTATCTTTCCAATATTTGTAACCCAAAATTTCTGCAAAATTCAATAAACAAATATCTCCCAAATAATTAAAATTCTTAACTCAAATATCATAACATTTCCCGTAAGGTATTCCTTTCACTTGCACAAACTTATTAATCCTGATTCAATACAGTCATTATTTCACTTTCACGTATCCCCGTATTATTTCTATACCTTGATTATTATATCAAAATATCAGTACCCAAAAATCCAAGAAAATATTCCATATCTCAAATCCCGTCATCATCAAATCTTCCTTTTATCAAGAAAGTAAACGGCGCATAAACTCTTGTTCCCTCTTTTCCATTATTCTATTCCGCGCTTTCTTGCTGGAATCAATATCACGCGGATTCCCTCCGATCCTTAATGCTTTTAAATAGTTCATGCTGGGAAGAGGTTAGATCCATCAAAAACATGGATATCATTCTTACAAACATTCGCAAGTATTATTCCAGTCTTCCAATGAATGATCTGAGGAAAATTTATCGAATAAGACTCGAAAGATTGAGGTTGCTGATGGCTCATGGTGTTTCAGAAGATGTTCGCTGGTTGATCGAAGCAAAGGTTCGACTATCTGGTGAATTACCTATGACATTTCCAAAGCACATGCCTGGTTTAGGAAAAAGCACCTTCGCAAAGAAACGAAGAGCAAAAAGGCTGAATGGTTGCTACAAATGTGCTCGTTGGAACTGTGATACTCGTTGCAAAACAGTAGGATATTCTTCTACTAATCGGGATGATAAAATCAAATTCATAAAGGGTGGACTGAGTAAGGAGTCTTTGGATGATATTCGACTGACTCTTGAGACGCACCCAAGTGGTTATGTGCAATGTGAACTTCTCTCCTTATATGCTCAGTTTAACGAGGACAAAAATCGTTGTAGTCTCCAAAATATAATAGCAAAAGATCCTGTTTGCCAGTCTGTTTTACAAAATGAGGCTTCTGGCAGTTCAACAATGATATAAGGTAAATCTCTTGATACACATTTAAAATATTTTGCTGTTTTCTTTCACGCGTTTTGGAAATAAAATATATTTTCCTTTCTCGAGTTTTGATAAAGCTGGAAATAAATCACCGAAAGGTGATATCTTTGGTAAAACAGTCAAAAGTTGGCCGATTTTGTCAAAAGTAAATCTTTACTTTTTCATAATCAATCAAAAACAGTAAATTTTTCCGGCTTTAAATAGCCAAACATATTTCATAGTTCAGGCATCCCAAAATCACATCTTCTTCGTAAGTTTTCTCTTCTATACTATCAAAGATGGAAGCACCAAAACTTCGACAGATCAAAACTATTTGTGTATTTTGTGGATCAAAAGTGGGGAAAGGCTTCAGTTATCTAGAAGCGGCCGTAGATCTTGGAAAGAAACTGGGGGAAAAAGGTATCACTCTTGTGTATGGGGGTGGTAGCAGTGGTCTAATGGGTTGTGTTTCCCAATCTGCTCTTGCAGAGAAATCAAAAGTAATCGGTGTCATACCTGTCCCTTTGGTAGATGTTGCAGGCAAAACACGAGGGCATGAAGTTCAAACCTTATCCATCCATGAACGCATAACTTGTATGCTATATGGTTCTGATGCCTTTATAGCCCTGCCCGGAGGTTTTGGTACCTTAGAAGAAATCTTTAACATTACCTCGTGGGCTCAACTAGATCTCCATACTAAGCCTATTGGGCTTCTGAATGTTAACAATTTCTTTGATGGTTTGTTAACCTTTCTTGATTATGCTGTGGAACAGGGATTCATCTCTCCATTTTCCAGAAGGCTTCTTATTTCTGCTCCTACTATTGATGAACTACTGGATAAGCTGCAGTCATATATCTCAATACAAGATCCAGCAGGGGTTAAGATAGATTGGTCGCAAGGAAGGGGAATCAAGCGAAAATGGAGTCCGGTTAATGTAAACTTAACTTTATGAATCTTAGAATAGGTGGGGGTAGAGTACGGAGTATTCTTACTCTCGAGACACCCCTCTAATTTCCTAGGATTTCCTTAATGTTTAAATCTTGTGTGTACCTCAAAGGTTCCAGGTGGTAGATTACGGAGTATTCTTACTCTCGAAACACACCTCTTTGAAGGTTTCTTTATTTCCTCAAAAGGTCAGAGGTGGTAGGATACGGCTACTCCGGAAACACATCTCTCAATTTGAGGAATTTCCCATGTTGCTTTCTTTTGCTTTTGCGTGTTTCATGTATTTCTTTCCAGTGTGACTCTTGTGTGTTCTCCTTACGAGAAAATAATAATATCTCTGTTATCATCTACTAAATCTCGTTTGTGATGTAAATGAATTTGCATGTCTAACCTCAATTCTCTTAGTGATTGCATACCATACTATGCTCTTAATTCCAAACGATAAAATTCTAGGCAGAGTTTCCTTTGAAATTTGGACTTATTCAAACCGTAAGCATACTTCATAACTCACAATAATAAATAATTCCACATTTGATCACAACGATCTAAAAATTGACCACAATTTCATCAAACTTCAATATCATAAAAAAATATTCCAGAAAATCAATTCATAATTCCTCAACATAGAAATTTCAAATCATAGTCGTCAATATCACAATATCACTTCCTTCAATACCTTAATTGGCTCAAAAGATTACTCATACTTATATTTATAAGTCATAAATCATATTCCCAAAATTTAATCACAAGGCCAAAGTTCATAATAAATTTCTCTTCAATATAGAGGCATAATTCACTTACTCAACATAATAGCCATTACTTAATTCCCAATAACCAAATCTTTAAATCTCTAACTTCATAATGCTTCTCATAAAAGTCTCATTAAAATCATATCACTTATAATCTTAACATCTCATAAAATTTCATAAAATTGGCTCGCTATTTCTCATTAAATCTAAATGATAGATAATCTGAACATATTTCTAATCATTTCTGTTGACTTCTCATACTTAATGCCATGTCTAAAATCAATTATGCAAAGTCCATTTAAGGTTTATCATTTCTAAACTCGAGGACAACAATTATTTTGAAAATCATTCTTAAGTCATATTATTCCCATTATGCTCAACACCCGTTCTCTTTCTTTCTTTTCTTTCTGAATTTTTTTTTTTTTTTTTTTCAGAATTGAAACTTGAAGAGTGGTACCAATAATCATCCACAGTTTTTCCTTGCTTTTAAGCAAAGGTAGTGATAAAGGGATAAATTATTGAACCGAAAATTGAAACTTGAAGAGGAAGTACTAATAACCATCCACAGTTTTTCCCTTGTTTTTACACAAAGGTAGTGATAAAGGGATAAATTATTGTACGAATTCATTATCAATTTTTGTTTGTTTAATATATTATTCCATATATTTTGGGCAAAAGTTACAACCCAACTTAATTTCTAATTGAGTCAATCTTACTAAGCTTAATATGAACCAAAATTCATATCAATATCATCTATGTCTCATGATTCTACATAAAAAGGAATAAATTAAAATTCAGGCTTCTATCAATTCATATCATACTCAACATGTATATTTCACTTAAAGATTCATAACATATGAAGATTTCATACTTAACATGTCTTAATAAAATCGTAAATGACTTGCAAAGCATATAACATACCTGGTTCGAGGAGTCAATACGTGGAGAGTGACATAGTAGAGTGATGAGTTAAAATATTTCATATAATCTTATTTTCCTTTAATCAACAATAATTTAATGTGGTTGTATCCAAATCAACATTTTCTTGAATCATAATTCCTAATTAATCACAGTCTTCAAAACAAATCCAATATCGATATAGTAATTATCTCCCCATCAATAATTAATAACTTAACCCAAATAAAATTTATCGTCAAATCTTATTTTTCCTTTAGTCCCCGAACTTCTAGAAATTTATCAAAGACATCAATATAAACATCATATCACTAACTAATTATATTCCATAAAATTTTCAGGACATTACAAACTCCCTTGCTTAAAATGAATTTTGTCCTTGAAATTCGCACATCAAATTTCATCATGCTTTTCAAAATCATAACCATACTTGACATGTGAAAATTCAATTTTTTTTTTTATAATGAATAGTGATTTCGTTCACTGTTCATCATGAATAGCACGTCGTTTTACTGTTCACGTGAATAGTGATTTTTTTTTTTTTTTTTAAAGAAATAAAATTTCAAAAATCTACAGAATCGTTTTTAAAACTCTTTTCTCTGATACCAACTGTGACGACCCGAATTCTCGACCATTCGAGTGCCACTAAAAGTGACTCATATCATATTATCGAGACTTAAATAGTAATGTAAAATTATTCAAAAGAATAATTAGAATCCCATAATTTAATTTGTGAATAAAAATAGAACATAATTTTCTTACATAAAGTTCAACATAATTATCTCATCAATCTTAACCACTTTTGCCACTTCCATGTTGACCGCCTCGAACCTTCAATTATCTGAAAATGGTAAATATCGTGGAGTGAGATTTATAAAATCCCAGTAAGTATACCAAGCATAATTTTCTTTTGAAAGCATATGGTCATTTTCATCATAACATAGGATAGGATCGAAATCCTCATAAACATAGAGAGACACAAGAATTTTACCGAACTTAGATGACAAGAATTCTTATGTGTAGCGCTACTAAACTCCGGTCCCCTTAGCATAATCATAAACATATCATATGGGACCCATAGCAATCTTGTGAGATTGATTTCATAGCAATGATCCAAACATTTTCGTAAAAACATAAGGTATATTTACTTTTCATAAAAACATACTTACTTTTCTTAAAAACATAATGTATTTTACTTTTCATAAAAACATACTTACTTTTCTTAAAAACATAAGGTGTATTTACCTTTCATAAAAACATACTTACTTTTCATAAAAACATAAAGTAATACCTTTCATAAAAACATACTTACTTTTCATAAAAACATAAGGTATATTTACCTTTCATAAAAACATACTTACTTTTCATAAAAACATAAGATATACTTACTTGTCATAAAAACATACTTACTTTTCATAAAAACATAAGGTGTATTTACCTTTCATAAAAACATACTTACTTTTCATAAAAACATAAGATATACTTACTTGTCATAAAAACATACTTACTTTTCATAAAAACATAAGGTGTATTTACCTTTCATAAAAACATACTTACTTTTCATAAAAACATAAGATATACTTACTTGTCATAAAAACATACTTACTTTTCATAAAAACATAAGGTGTATTTACCTTTCATAAAAACATACTTACTTTTCATAAAAACATAAGATATACTTACTTGTCATAAAAACATACTTACTTTTCATAAAAACATAAGGTGTATTTACCTTTCATATACTTTTCCATATTTATACAAATATTATGCTCTTCATGATTACATATAATGGAGTCTTATCAACCATTCATATACTTTTCCATATTTATACAAATATTATGCTCTTCATGATTATATATAATGGAGTATATAAATCATTCATATACTTTTCCATTTTTTATACAAATATTATGCTCTTCATGATTACATATAATGGAGTCTTATCAATCATTCATATACTTTTCCATATTTATACAAATATTATGCTCTTCATGATTATATATAATGGAGTATATAATTCATTCATATACTTTTCCATATTATTAAATTAAGATTCTCATAATTATTATATATAATGGAACCTCTCATGCTTGCATATATTTTCTTAATAAAAATAATTTTTGTATAAATAAATATTGGGATAACATTGAATTAAGTACTTGGACTTAATATACTTTAAATCAAGAGAATGGAGATATTTTTAGAAATTCGGAATTTAATTTAAAATCGAACGATCTCGATTATTTCTTGACTTGGCTATACGAATACGTCATGGCGTTACTTAATAAAAATGGGTGAAATAGTAGCGACACGATTTTAAAATAATTATTAATCGCGTAAAAATTCTTGGTCGCTACACTTTAGGTACCACGTAGTCTCTATTTATGAAGATGAGATAGAATCAATCCAATTGCAATTAAAATTTCAAGTTCAAACAAGAGTTTTAATTCAAACTAAACTAGGTGTTTTAATTAAAGTCCTTTGTGCATTCCTTGAACTCTATTTACAATCATAATTAAGTTTACAACTTTCATGATAATTACTATTAAGTACAAAACTTTTATATTAATTGTAATTATGTTCCAATACTTAATGGAGCTACTACATGGACCTAATTGGACATATATTATCCAAGCTCCAATAATCAGATTTTGCCAGTCGACCCTAAACCACCAAATCTAATTATTAGTCTTTACTTTTTTCACTAAAGGCTAAAGCCTAAACATAAATAAGATCACAGTAGTCAATTAATCTGTAATACTTTCCCCTGACCTGTCATATATGTATTTTATCCTTGTCAGAGATTTGATAGTTAAGTACGAGCATAAATGACTGTTTTACCACTCTAATTATTCTCACTAACTTAAGTACCATTTCTTTAACGGTCATGTGAACGAATTACATACGTCGAAATTTAGTCGCTGCTAAACATTGAGTTCAAATCTAATTGTTCAGTAGAAAATAGTTAAATAGTTACTCTACCTATTTTTCAGGACGATGATTCCCAATATGAATTCATGTTCTCTACTTCGATCATTCTCAATCTCTAAACTCACCGAGATATTTGATCAATCAAATTGATCTCACCCATTAATGAATGAAATAACCATTAAAGTCACGAAAAGATATACATAACACTATTAATAAATTTAGATGAAATACACGATGATCAAATGAAATTTAATTCTCTACACAATCACGTCATAGAATGAAACTCAATACATGGTTCTTTTAATACACTTCAAGTGTACTAGTGTCACCTTTAACTATTTCTGTAATAAAGAAAAATCACAACTTTGAATAATGAATCAGTCAGCACTGCAACTTTTTAATACGAGGTGCCCTTATATATTGGTTGTGAACAAATTATTTTTGACAAAATATAAGTTGTGCGGCACTATACTTCTCAAAGCAAGAACTGAACTTATATTATCTGAAGTGATCGTTGTCAATTTAATTCACATGTTCAATAATTAATAATATAATAAATAAACTAAATTAGAATTTATTTATTATAAAATATTATTTTATCATTAAAAAATATATTTAAGTGTTTGGTATTGTTTAAAATGAGTTTTTTTAAATGAATAGTGATTTTTAGGAGAAATGGTGGTTGAAATTTGGTAGAAAAGTCAAATATTGTGAGCTTTACTTTTAATAGATAGTTGAGATTGTATACTATAGAAAAATGAGGAAATTTTAATGAAAACCAAACAAAGCTACAAACACCTTTATCATCCAAAAAAATGTTGGACGATATTTGCGATGAAAATTATGCTATGCTTGATTGTTTATTATTTGCCTAGAAAAATTAAATGCTACTTCATGGAAAATAATTTCCATCTTTTATGTTTAATTGTGAAATTTGATTGGAAAATATTTTCTTGGTACAATCACTTTGAAACACATATTAGGTCATTTGTTTGGAAAAGATTTTCTCACCATTTTGTCAAGTAAACATTTTCTCACTTAGTTGGAAAATATTTTATTTTCCACCTTTTTGAATCAAGCAAACATGTTTGATTACCTTAGTTTTTGCCTAGAAAATATCACGTCATGGAAAATATTTTCACCTTTTGCGCTTGTTTGGTATTTGATTGGAAAATTTGACTTCAAAAATATTTTCTATGGTACAAATAATTAAAGCACACCTTAACCATTTGCATTGAAAAAATTTTCTTACCTATTTGGTGAAAAAACATTTTTCACCTTAGGTGGAAAAATCTTTTCGTCACGTTCTCTTAGTCACGTTGATCATTTTTTATTATTGTTTCCAGAAATTAACATTATTATTATCAAACACAAATAAGTGAAAATTTTGCAATTTTTTTATTAAAATGACTAAATTTTATTTTATTTACTATAGAAAATAATGTTAATCAAACAATAAAACTAGGAAAATTTTCTACTTTTTTTACCTAAAAATTTAATTAAATCAAACATTTATAATTGATATGTTTTACGAAAATAATTTTCAGGCAAATCAATTCTTGAAAAATATTTTTTTACCACGCGTTCACATCACGTGTGCGATTGCGTCTATACGTGAGACGATGAAGAGAAAAAGATATTCTTTTCTGTGACGATACACTATTTTCCATTCCATTTCAGTGGAACTAAGGCTGCATTTGAAAGCGGGGGTGGAATTTGAGTGGAAAAAAAAATGAATTTCAGGGAATTGAAAGTTTAATATGTTTGATTGGTTTAATTTTCTAAGTGGAAAAAGTAGGGAATTTTTCAACTTTTGTTGTTTGATTGATATTATTTTCCATGAAAAATAAAGTAAAATTTATCTATTTTAATAAAAAAATATTTTTTTAAATTTTTTCATACATTTGTACTTGATAATAATAATGTTAATTTTTAGAAAAAAATAAATCAATTAACAACAATAAAAAAGGATCAAATGTAACGAAAATGGTATAAGATTTATCATGGAAAATAAAACCTCCTCCCCCCTTGAAAAACGAATACATCTAAAACAAGGAAAATACTGAATTTCGAGGTAAGTGTAAAAATGAATTTCATAGAAAATTTAGACAATCAAATAGCGCAAAATTAAAAAATTATGTAAAAAATCATATTTTCAATGGAAAATTCCGCGTATCAAAGTCAGCCTAATGTTACAACCACTCACATTGTGAAAACAACATCAACAACAGTCGATAAATAGAATTATTCTTGTTTCACAATCTCACTCATAATGTGGGTGACAATTCACTCACATTGGAGTGGGACCCTCAAAATTTTGAGGGTCCCACTTCAATGTGAGTGAATTGTCACCCACATGGCCACATTGTAAGTGAGATTGTGATCGTAGTAAGATTGCGATAAATATGGCCACTTGTACTAAAAAAAATGACGAATTTCCATCAATGATGGCGTTTACCGATGGGAAATTTGGGTAAAGCATGGTGTTGTTTACTGTTAAGGTTATAATACCAAGTACGACATAGAGCAGTAATCTTCCACGAGGATTGTTTTTGTTAAAATTTTCGTGTTTAAAAATATGATTTTTTTTTCTATTTTTAAAGTAAAATATGTAATTAAAATGTAGAAAGAAAATATGTATAATTAAAAAGTAATTTGAGTAATTATATTGTATAAAACTTTTTTTTTTTTTTTTTAAAACAAATTTGTCTAACCGAGGCTTAACTATTGAGTACTGAAAGTCTGAAATTGTGCAAATTTTGACTTTTTGAGCAATCAAGCTACTGTCTATGTGGAATTTGTCTACTGAAATTAACTAGACGAGATTGAAAGGTTTGTTAGCGAAATATAATAAATTGTAAAAAAATGGATAAACCAAAATTAATGAAAAAAATTCAAAGATTAGTAAAATGAAATAGGGACAAAATGAATTTGAAAACTGAGACACTGTATGTAGAATATGAAAAATCGAGATCTGTGTAGACATTGTTTCCTAAAAAAAAAAAATTAGATTTCCACCCTCATTGATGTGCTTTGAGAAAATTAGAACAGAAATACGATCGGTAAGAGCAAATTCAAACCCCTTCAATAAAATAAGAACAGCCTCTACATTTAGATTTTTATTTGTCTAATTTCACGAAAGAGAGAATTCACTCTTTTATCTTGTTGATAGAGACTTCTTAATTAATAATCCTTCTCATGATACAACAGAAGAACCAATATTCAACGTAACACAAAATTACTATCTCCTACGAACTAAAGTGTTGCCTGAATAAAATCACTAAAGACATGGTCAGCCACATTGTTGACATCAACCCATCAAATGATCAAATTGCCCTCAACTTAAATTTTGAAATCACCCTATAATATTATGAATAATCCCAGCACAATTTGTAGCGATCGAAAATTTTTCAATTGATTATAAAATAAATATTTAATTTCTTAAAAACGTGTCACTAGAATTTCACTCATTTTTAAATTAAAACGTATTCGTCTAACCATATTAATTATTTTGAGCCAATAAAATATAATTTGAGTCCAAATTTATTTAAACCCCAAAATTATTATTTATTTTAAATTCGAATTATTTTAAGTCTAAAGTTCCATAGTTCAATTTTAATATTATCCAAATTTATTTTTTATCCAAGTCTTATCTTTTAAATAATTATTTTAAGGTATTATATTTGCACTCGATTTCTTGTATTACAAGTTTTCACAATCATATTCTAAATCAAACGTTTCCATTTTCAAAATTATATTCCAACTATAACACCTCTCATACCAATCTATATACACATACATATTTCCTCAGTCCAATTCAAGACACAAAATCACGACACTTTTCAAAGTTCAATTTCCCTAAGTATGTTTTCTACCTTCACCATTAACGAGCCGCAATTCATTCCTCGAACCCCAAAACGTCCATAGCCGAGTCTCCAATCTCACTGCGAAACTCTCCTCACAGCAGCCAAACGGTCGCCCAAATTCACAAACTCATGACACCATTACTGCATTATTACCAGGCTGCCCATCACCGGAGTAACCAACACCAATCAGCTACCCAACCAACATTTCCGAACCCAACCTCGAGCTAAGAACCGAATCAAACACCAGAGGAGCTCACTGCCATTGCCCAACACCATCAATATGGCAAACACCATTGCCCACCGGTCAACTGTACAACCCAAAGCCTCAATCATACAAACCCAACCACCGCTACCACCACCCATGGACCACCGCAACTACCGGCCAATTTCTCACTGCACAAGACCGAAACACCATCCCTATCGCTATTGCCCCTTCACGACACCTTCTCCTTTGACACCCAAAAACAAACTCAAAATCGAAAAAATAAAATGACCCACACACTCACCCTTACCGCCGGCTGCTTCGACCGGAGTATGGTCGGAATCGCAGCTCCCAATCCGCCACATCTCCACCTTGATTTGGCTGCACCGAATTCGCCCAACTCTACTTCTTCCACAGCTGTCATCGACACCCCTGGATGGCGGTGTCACCGCATGCGATCTCCGGCAAATGGCACCGGAGCCCCCTTCCCCGTCGCCTCGCTCCCTCTCTCTGTCGTTTTGAATGGAGAAGGAGATGAGGATTTGATTTAATGTTTTTAATTTTATAAATTGCCCCTCTAGTCCCCTTGTTTTCAAAGTTAATTATTTAAGCCCTATCTTATCTTATTATCTTATTATTATAAAGGAGGATAGTAGGTTTGTTTTCCCTCCAAGATTTTCTCCCCAAAAATCACAAGGTGTGGCCCCCATCAATTAGCCATTCTGATTTTTCATTTCACTCCAAAATCCAAAATGTAAGAAGTCAGAATCTTCCTCTAAAAGAAACACATCCATCTCAACCTCGAAACCTGTGTATATTCATTCAAAATTCAATTTTCAAATTAAAGCAAACAATAAAAAACCCACGAGCAAACATCCCCCAGCATAAGAAAATGAAGCAAAAAACAGAGGTTTTGTGAAGAAATGAAAGGCATCGTAAACACCATTGCCCCCGGTGAAGACAATAGCATAAGATCTGAGGCGGAGGGGATAAGCGCGAGGCTGTTCGGGGTGCCGATATGCGGGAAACACGGGAAGGAATGCGAATCGAAGGTACTTCGGTGAACTGTAATATGCATTTGCAGCTGCAACTTCCTGCCTCTGATGTGAAATCTGAACCTTCTTCTCAAAATAGCGGTGATGATCAAGAGACAACCTGACTTAGGAGGTGCAAATCGCGGAGTCAAGGATATTTTAATTGATATTTAATTAAGATTAGATCATCATCAACAGTCGAAAATATTAATTTATGTTAGTTAGGAACCTATTTAGACTTTAATTTCGTCTGGAGCAAAAAATTGACTTTTACTTAAGTACTTAAACTTTGTTTATGTACAATATATGATTTGGCAGGTTGAGGCTAAGTTTAAATATTGATACTTTCTGTTGATTTTAGTAGACCACCACTATAACTTAATTACCAAATAAGATTAAATACTAAGAAGAAAAGTTTGAGTTTGTCTGATTTCTCAAAGTTCATTTTTTAAGGCTATTTTTGCATTATTTACCTTGCAAGTTTGTTTATATAATTCTTGATATGCAGTAGTTTATTGCGGTGATGGTGTTACCACAATTATTATTAACCACTTCATCCAGTGGTGTTTGATTCCAGACTAAGGAGATATCTCATTGTTGTTTTGTATTTAAAATGGTGGATATGATTCCAGACTAAGATTAATTTTATGACGCATTTGAAGATTCGCATAATGTTTACATAGTCATGGAGTAAATCTAGATGTTAGAGCAATAGCTGTTAAATATATGTTGGCAGTGTTTTTTTATTTATTGAGCTTTGACATGCCATTGCCAATGAACAGCAGGACATGAGTATGTTCCCCATAAAGACAATTTTTGGAAACGTTTCTCTTCCCCGACAACAATCCCTTCCATTGATGAAGGTAACAATGATCTAGATAATGAAATGCATTTTTTTGTTTTATGTGGAAGACCACAACTCAGTATCCATATGTATATTCATATTTACATTGGAAAGATGGAGGTTTGATTTATTTAATGTCTTTGTTTTAGGATGGACTTCACCTTTTAATATGTCACCAAACACCAGTTTGAGTGCTGCCATGCTAAAAGAACTGCTTCTCAGATACTATCTTAAGAGCTAGACATCATACTCTCAGAAACTTTAGCATAAATACTATGTTGATTGAGCTCTTAGTTTTGTGGACTTACTAATATCTATTTCTCCGTTGATTTCTGTTTGGGAAAAGAAGATTAATCCTGTCAGTATGCAGTAAGATAGGGAAAGATTGGAAAAGTCGTTGTTTAAAGGTGATATAAGCATATCCCTAATCTAATATCACGGTGTATTGTCATATTTTTTTAGTGCCTTCGAGTCTACTTTTTTAGTTTTATAAATTTTTCAGATTGCTTTGACAAATCCCTGCTGCTAGGTTCGAAAATGATTTGGATCTCCATTCAACAATGGTGAGAATTCTAATCTTAGGCATTTTTATATTTATTTTTAGTTGTCCCCTGTTAAATATTCTTCTGATTTTGTAAAGTAATTATATGATTTTTATCTGGTATGAATTGATTTCGTTTTCTTTTCCCTTTCAAATTTGGGAGTCATGTTGTTGTTTCCAGTTTCCAAATGGAAGAGGCGGAGGAAGACTCCTGCCAGGAAACCTGCTAGGCACAATTGTTTCAGAAGCTGCAGTATTCCAGGTATTTGTTAGATCCTTTTGATTGAAAAAGAATTGGGAATTGGTTATTTACAAAATTGGGTTATGAATATTCTGAATTTTAATGACTGAATTTGGAGTAAGACTGCCTGTGTATGCTTTCTAGAAGATGTACAAGATTGAAGTTGAAAAGAAAACAATAGTGATGAGATCCCAGTCGGGGAATCTCGTCGAAAACGCAGAATAACGAAATTTAAAATCTAGGAAAGATTTAGATCAGATTTGACGCGAAAAATAAACAAGAATTAAAATACTGGAAAGATAAAATTGACGATAGGACATTGACCCAAGATTCACGACGCAAGAAATTGACGATGCGGAATCGAGATCTAAGGTTTTCGAAACACCACAAGGACTTGTCAATTTTCTTGATAAGATTCTAAATTGGAAACGCCACAAATATTCTCGCGAATATTTGATAAGTTCAATGCCACAAATATTTCACAATATTTGATAAGTTGGATTTGTTCTCGAAGAACACAAAAGGGACTCCTCAACCTTTTAATTGGAGAAAACTCTCTCAACTTTATTAATCTCAAAATCAAACTTAACTAAACTGTTTTTTACAATGAATGGAAGAAGCGTATAAATAAGCAAAATAACTTAGCATCTAATTTACTCAAAATAGAATTCTAATTAGACTAAAATTCTAAAATAGGAAAATAACCAAAAACTAAAAAAAGGAATAAAATAATTAAAAATCTGGAAAATCTGGCCGCTACTCAATTACGACCGTGAATAATTCTTTTACGGCCGTAATGGCCTTTCTGATTAAAATTGTGCCATCGATTACGGCCGTGACGAATCTCTTGCGGCCGTGAAATGCTCCTTTTACGGACGTAACTTCCAGGCTTACGGCCGTAAGTCTCGTTCTGCTTAATTTCTGCATTTTCCTTCGATAATTTGTTACGGCCGTGATAGTAAGTGTTACGGCCGTGAAGGTCCTCTTTTACGGCCGTAAGGTATTTTCTGCCCAAATTACTTCTTTTACTCGGCTCGGCTTGATCCGTCCCTCTTCTCGGCTCGACCCCAACATGGAACTTGCTCCGTTTTGCACGTAGATCATTGTCATATTTCCGATGGCTCGACTTCGCCCTTTGATGCCTGGTCCGGATCACATCAAATAGGCTCTGAAAACAAAGAGCCCCCAGTTCCCATCCTGGACTCCCTTCTTCTTGGGGAGGTAAGGATCTTGGAAATTTACTGTGAGTTTTTTAACCACTTTTTTAAATAAAAAAAAAATCTGTACCTTCTCCTTGAGGAGGTTTATCTTGAAAATTTACTGTGAGTTTTTTTAACCACTTTTTAAACCAAAATCCTTACAACTTAGCTAAAATTACTGTTATTTTTGTGGTAGTGGGAGGATCGGATGCAAAGAGGCCTCTTTTCCTATGACGTCATTGCTTTTAATCAAGGTGCTGATAGATCCATAACTTGACAACCAACCATGGGCTGTCAGTAAGTGTTCCAGATTCTTCCTCTCAACAATATGCTTCCAAAAGGTTCCTAACCAAGTAGAGGGTGAAATAAGTAATATTGCAGGTAGGAATTTAGTTATAAATAACAGTGAAAAACTGGTAGAAAGGCATTGAGAATTCTAAGAATTGCTTTCTTCTTGTGGAGAGACCAGGCCTCTCGAATAGCCTTGGAAATTGTTCTTTTCTTTCATTTAATGAATATCATTTTCAGTTACATATAATCCATTTCGTGTCTTCTTAATACATAATAAATTCTTCCAATTCAACATACTCATTTTCCTGGGATATTCTTCCTTTGATAGCTACTTCTTATCTTTAATTGGAAAGGTGTTGTAGCTTTAATTCAAACTCAGGTTCGGGATCTCATCAGGTGCTCTTTTTCATCACTTTCCCTTTTAATAACTATTAAATTTTGGTGGATTGGACGTTGGAAACAAACTCTTTCTATTGTTGCCCTATTTTCAATTTTTTTGCATTTAATCGTATGTGAATTCTTTACTTAGGTGATTCCAGGTCAATATGGCTTCACTGCACAACTGAATGAAGGCAGGCACCTCAAGAAGAATCCAACTTAGTTTCATAGTATTTCGCTCTACTCTGGTCAAAGTTGCCGTCCAGGTTAGTTCAAACTTTTTGAACATGCAACATGAATACATCCTGCTTTTAGTTCCGTATAGAGTTCGTCTAAAATGATAATTTGGAGCAGTAAAAACTATTATATCACTTTTTTATATTTATTTTCCTTTTGGTAGGCTAAGAAGTTTCGTGCTAGAATTTATTGTAATGGGGTTTAGTTCTTACAAGCTCAATTCTTTCTTCAATTAGTGTTTGGTTGATATTATGAAACAAACTGAAAATTTTCCAGTCAAAAAATTTCTGGTTCTAAATAGTAGAAGTGCTAAAAATCACGGTGATATAGAGGTAGTGGCATTTTCTTTCCTTTTTAAACAGCTATGTCTATATTTCAATGTCATATATGCAATAAGCTATAACTTATATTATATCACACAAGTCAGGATTTCAATTTATAACTTTTGCGCGTCTCTTACTGTAATGACCAGGGCCTCTACTCAAATGAGTTAAATGCATGTCTTAGATCATCATGGGCATGTGTGCTAATGTCTGGGGATGAAATAATGGCATTTCAAGTATTTCCTAGAACATGTTCATTGATTTCTAGGCATATTGTAACTGAATACGATTTCTAGACACATTGTACTTGAGCATTCTATAATTGTCAATGTAATTATGGGGTAGGAAGTGATGGGAGAAGGTTTCCTGCATTGAAATTTTTGAAATTAGTAGTTGTACTTTACACAACTGATCCTAATGGCTATTTTGGTAAAACATTTTTTTTTTTTTTTTGCATTTGCATTTGCATTTCAAAAAGTAAGGTTTTTGGGTAGTGCCATTGAATAATAATGGCCTTTGATTGAAATCGCTACTCACTCATAGTAATTATATACTAATTCTGAAACTCATTAACAACTTAAGCTTACAATGATTGGTTTTCTCTAGAATTTGGTGTGAATTGTAGGAAAGTTTACAAGCTTTTTGTTTAATTTATGACTGGGAAGCGATTGTAGAGTAGTACGAGAGCGATCTTGAGGTGGCAAAGATTTCGATGAATTTTCAGAGAAGAGAGGTGATGACGACCAAGATGAGGCATTGATGGGGGAAGGTTTTGGGAAGAGCGTGAAGAGAAATGGAGAGTGGAGTCCGATTTGGAATCGGATGACCAAGGTGGCGTTGCGGATTACAATGACGAATTAGAGAAAGAAGAACGGGAATATTATGAGGAGGATGAATATGTAGATGAGAAAATTGAGGAAGAAGAGGACATACATATTCAAGATGAGGCGATAGATGTAGAATAGCAAGATCTATTTCCATCTTCCCAGGATCCAAAATTGTGGACGGTAAAATATGTGGTATGCTAACGGGTATACTTTTTACTTTGTTTCATTTTTTTTGGTACCTCAACTGCTAAATTTGGTTGAGTTTGGCTATATCTGTGTGTGTGTTGTGGTGCGTGCCTGCATGCGTGTGTGTGTGTGTGTGTGCAGATTTATGTTGAGGTTTTGTGGTATGTTTATTATAGATCTTGGCGTTGTGAACATCAAGAAACTGGGGGATTCAATTGTATAGTCTATTCTTTTTATTCATGTTCCATTTTTGATTTTTTAGGTTTGGTATTTCAAGGAGGCTTCCTACAATGGAGATTTGAATTTGTATTGTTATGGTAAAAACTAAAAAGTAGTTTTGGACTTACATATATTTAGTCTTTTTTTCCAATTATTTGGACAACTTTTTTTTTTTTAATTCCAACATGTCGAATACTTTGTAAGCTTTTTGTTTGGATCTATTTGGATAAAATTAATATGCTCTTATTGTTGATTGATCTATGGTTGTAACATATTTTAGTTTGTATTAACATGATTGGTATATCACAAACGAAATACAATAATTGCTATATTAGATCACTTTTTGTATCCTTTACTATTCTAATTTAGAGGCTGCACACCTGCTATTGAAACTATCTTTAGACTTACAGGGGAAAAATTAGGAAATTTCAGAGCCAACTGAAAAGGTTAATATCTATATTTGCTGTAGAAATTTTTTCTTTACAGATGGCTGCATAGCAAGTTAATATCAGTACATTGCATGAGTTTATAAGTCTATAATTCATTATTCATGAAATAGATCTTATCTTGCAGCCTTCTGTTGATTCTGGCAATAGGACCAATGGACTGCTTCACTCACGGGATGGATCATTGACTCCTATTCTACGGGATGTGTAGACATTTCTTGAAGTTACCGACTCCCTTTTTGGTTCTAGACTCTCCCATGTGGAAGGGTTGTAACTTGTATTTGAAGAACTGTCAACCATCTCCATTAGACCAGAATGGAGTACTTATATATCAAATGAGGATTTCCTTTTCAAAGTGGCTGTTTTTTGTAACATAACTAACAAATTAATTATTAGTTTATTTATTATTGTGTGTGTGTGTGTATATATATATATATATATATATATATATATATATATATACATATATATATATATATATACTTTGTAATTGCTTTCATTTCTTTTTTCTTATTATCTCTCTATTTTTTCTCCTAATTTGGTGAAAAGATATTTTTACAATTCATATATTAGAAAGCTATATTTTTCATTTTTAAATATTTTGGGTTGTGTTTGTGTATTTCATTATGTGGTATCAACCTAAATTTCCCATTACTAAAAAACAACCGAGATTTTGTCTAATTTTGACTTAAGTTTCAATTGTTAACAAAATTTGAATTTGTATTATTATTATTATTATTATTATTATTAAATTGACACTTGCTTTTGTTACTTATTATTATTTTTTATTGTTCTATGTCAGTATATTATACTTTATCAATGAAATATGTATGTGCATCGCAAGGATGTGAAACTAGTTAGTTTTAAAGTTACTTATTTAAGCCCCTTCAGTTTTAAAAGTATTATTTTGATCTTTTGATTTTAAAATGCTTTGATTCAGCCCTGCACTTTTGAGAATAAATTAGTTAGTCCCCAAGATATTTAAAACATATGAGTCAGCCCAATGGTTTTCAAAATCATTTATTTTGGTCTCAACTCTTTTAAAATTTCAACTATGTTTAATTTTCAATTTAAACCCTAAGCATTTATTCTTCTTTTAAAACTTTAAATTTCAAAATACTAGTTTAAGAAATATGTATATATTGGCTAGACGAGGCGTTTGGACATTTAGAAGATTGACGTTTTCCCGCTCAACAAACTCGAGACTACTTTCAAGGTAGGTTCATTCCTTTTCTTTAAATTGCGCAATATTAAGTAAATTACCATTGTAAATTCCTACATGTTATTATGTGATTTATGAGAATTACTTATCTTCGGACATAATGTTATTTGCTTTCGAGCATGAGATTACTTGTCTTCGGACATGATGTTTACTTGCCTCTGGGCATGAGAATTACTTGCTTGTTTAAGCATGATGTTTTGAGAATTTATGACTTAAATTGCATGATTATGTGTGTTATTTATGATATCGTTTATTTAAACTTGCTCTGAGCCTACTGAGTATTTCGATGAAATGCTCACACTTTCTTTAAACTTACAAATATTCAGATTTCGGAGTTGGCGGCAGAGCGCGCGATGGTGGCTATTGAAGAATTATTAATTATGTTTTGAGATAATTGACTTAAATGCATTTAATTTTGAGATTTCGAAATTTTTATTATTGTAGAAGTTATTTTTTTTAAAAAAACGTTTGAATTATTTATCATTGAATTTTAAATGAAATTGAATTTTTAGCTATTTTTCGTAAAATCATTATTTTCGGAAACCAATTTGAAAGGATGACGTGACGTTCCGGGTGTTTAGAACTCAGGGCATTCCACAATTCCAGAAATGCCAAAATAATTTCAGGGAGAAAGAAAGGGCCATTTGAGATGTGCCAAACCGACCTTCCTTTTGCAAATCCAACTCATTAAACTTCATCCAACTTTAGGCACGTCCTCACTATCCCTATCTCTATTTGCATTCAACCCACAATTTGTTTCCGTTTCTTCCTCATTATCTCCCAAATTTACATCATCTGCCATGACTTCAGTCGTGGTCAATAACTCTTCATCTGAACAGGGTAACTGATTTTCTGTTAAAAAAAAAAAACTATATTTTGCAGGTTACCACGGTTTTTTGCAACCGTTCAATTCCAAATACTAATACAGTTAACCCCAAAGTAAACAAGTAACTTTCTTCCAAGGCATTATTGTAGATTTTTAACAACAAAAAATCAGTAAAAATTGAAATAAAATATGAACATTCGGTAAAATAGACACACAAATAGTTCAAGGGCCGTGCATTTGGTGAGAGATTTTGCAATTATCTTTCATTTTCTTTTATTATGTTGGTAGATTTATAACAAAATAAAATCAGTAAAAATTGAAATACCTTTGTCAACCATGGTTGTCAGAGATGCCTAAGGTCGGGAATGGAGAGGAGTTTGAGGTGAGTATGCAAGCAAAATCGCGACCGCACACAAGTTCAAGTCTCAAAGGCCAATTTGATCCAAGATTTGCTCCCCATGCACGCGTACGTGAAGAGATCCTCTATACCATACATGATTACACACTTTCAAATTTTAATGAATATAATTCACCATTTGCTGGAGTTAATGGAATACGCGGAAAGAAAATGTGTTTTTCATCATATTGTTCAACGATTATTTTGGCATGGATAACATGTCTCTTTAAATCACGATAAATCGCTTTTGCTTCATTGCAAAAATCGTTGTCCATATTCTTTAAGAGCATAAGAGGACAATTTCTTTTGAAGATTAAATTGTATGGTATAGTTATGATCTCATCTTGATAAAATTGATTTGTATCATCAAAATCTTCACTTTCTTTAAGAAATAATTCACTTAGTTTTGTCATTGAGATAGTCAAAGTACTCATTTTTTGTTAAAATAATTTAATGTTGTATCATAAAATCAGAAGAAGTTACACGCAATAATATGAAATTATATAACTTGTATATTATTAGACAAAAAATTAAATAGTTATTATGTCATTAATATTATTAATTTAAAATGATGGTATTGGTAAGAGTTTAAGGCATTCATTCTAATTGTCATGTAATTATTGAATATGAAAATCAATGAAATAGTACGTGTAAAATGTCATAAACATAATAATTCATAAATTATTCTACATTAATGTAGTGTAATTGTGAATTAAAATTTATAAAAAAAAGTTTTTTCATGTGACGTATGAAAATAAGTCATTGATTAATGAAATTGTAACATTTTGGATTGAAGGCCACGTATTTATTACATTCAAAATATACACTTTCTAAACTATGGAATTTGAATAGAACAATCCAATTTTAGAAATTCTGAATGTAATATTTTGATTTTTATATTTATAATTTGCAATCATGATAATATTTATTAAATGACGAAGTAAAATTAAAACATGATTTTCTTAAAAATCTAAAACAACAGTTGTAATATAAATTAGCAAAAAACTTGAAAAATTATTTAGAAGAGCACTCCAAATAATAAAAAGATAAAAGAGGTAAATGTGAATTAAAAATATTAAAATATTTTTCTCATGTAGTCTATGAAAATAAAAATCATGAATTAATGAAATTGTAACCTTATGGATTGAAGTCCATGTGGTTATACATTCATAATGTATATAGTATAAACTACGGAATTTGAGTGGCGATCTGTTTGTATTTTATTTTGTATTTTAATTTTCGAAAATATTTTATATTTCATATTTTTATTTTTATTTTTGTTTTCAAATTTGCTGAAAACGCGTTTAGTTTGCCATTTTTGAAAACTGTTTTTGAAAATGAAAAGTTGAAAAAACGTTCTGTTTGAAATTTTGCAGAATACTACTTAAACTATTTTTAATTAATTTTACTTGTAGAATACTACTGACTCAAGCTCAAATTTTCTTTCATAATACACTAAAATATGGTTAACATAGCTTGATCAGGTTCGGGATTTAAGGATGCTCTGGTTTTATTAAAATTCAGAAAATGCAAGTTCTTTCGAAATCACCAGAGTCCATTTATCAAGGCATTTTTTGAAATATAACAAGAAGAATTTTCACTTATTTTTTTTTTTTTTTTTTTGTAATATTGATATTGAATTCGATAAAACTTTAATATGGGCTTAGTTCCAAGTTATGATGATTCTCAAAAAAAAAAAAAAAAAAAAAAAAAAAAAAAAAAAAAACTTTATTTAGGCCTAATTCCAAATTAGGATAATTCTCCACAAAAAAAATTTAAAAAAAAAAAAAAAAAAAAAAAAAAAAAAAAAAAAAAAATCATTATTATAAACTTAGTTCCAAATTAAGATAATTCTTTAAAAAAAAAAATAAATAAATAAATAAAAAATCCCAAAACGCGTTTTCTGCATTTTGAACATTTTTTTGTTGAAATACACTTAAAACATCAAAACGAGGTTTTGAGCGTTTTGCGTTTTGTGTACATTTTTTTCCAAAATGGATTTTCGAAAATAGTAAAGAGAACGCGTTTTTAGTATTTTCAAAAATAAAAAAACAGAAAACGACCTCAAAATAGTAAAGGGAACATGGCCTTAGTTTTTTTAAAATTGTGTATGTAATATTTTTAAGTCTTATATTCATATATTATAGTAATATTGATCCTTTCGTAATCGTAAATAAATGAAAAATAAGTATAAAAATATGATGATGATGATATTATAAAATAATATTATAAAATTGTAAATTGTTAGACAATAAATGAATTATAGTAGATAAATGAGAAAGTATACTAATATGAAGTTATATTATAACATTGCAATTGTTAGATAATAAATTAACATTTAATTTAATTAAATAAAAAGGTAAGGATATATTGGGTATATAACTAAATATATAAGTATAAAATAAGAAATCACGAATTTTTCACCCATCCCAAATGAGTAATATGTTTTAAGAATTATATTAAGATGTTGTAGTTGTAATAATATATTTTAAATGATGAAGTAATTTTTTTTTTTCTTAATACTAAATAAATGAAAAAAATGTAATAATATGAAATTTTATTACAAAATTATAAATTGTTAGATTGTAATATAATAAATTGTTAGACAATAAATTAACTAAATACTAAATAAGCCCCTGTTTGGTCCTCAATTCTTGGGTAAATTGTGGCTTAGAATAGTATTTTTGAAAGAATATGTAGTTAAAAATTATTTCAAAAGTCAAATATAACTAAATATATAAGGGTAAAATAGGAAACCAAAAGTTTCTCTATAATCCTCAATTTTAAGAGAGAGAGAGAGAGAGAGAGAGAGTGTGTGTGTGTAGATTGATAATAGATAAATACTTAAGAAACCTTAGCCAAATTATTGAGTAAATGTATTGCTTAGGACATTTACAATGGACATGTTAAACTACATGTGAGTAAAATAAAGAAGTTAGGGGTTGAAAAATGGTATACAATAGATAAGTTTAATCACATGTTAAGGGAATCTTTTTTAGCACATGTTAACTTATTTGTTAAATTTGGCTAATAACTTTGTGGATGACATTGCAATTTTAAGTTGAAAAATTAGCCCAAAATTTTTTTTTTCTTTTCTTTTCTTCTTTTTTCTTTAATTTTTTTTAATATTCATAAATAAATTTTTTTTTTAATTTTCATAATATATAATTTAATGAGATCTTCAAAATGAGTATCATACTAATATATAAATTTTGGTATTTTAAAAATAAATATTACAACCCGTAAACTCCAAAATAGAATGATTTTAAACATTTGCTTTTTAGCCTAATTTCATACGTATGAAACTATAGTTGTTTTCATATCTATCCAAATTGGTCTAATTCCATACGTATAAAATTATACCAATTCAAAAATATAAGAAATTTCATACGTATGAAACTATAGCTGTTTTCCTATCTATCCAAATTGGTCTAATTTCATACGTATGAAATTATACTAATTCGGAAATATAGGAAATTTCATACGTATGAAACTATAGCTGTATTCCTATCTATCGAAATTGGTCTAATTTCATACGTATGAAATTAGAGTTATTTAGAAATTACGAAAGTTGTTGTATGTTTGATAAAAAACTGCTATATACATGTATGATGTGACGTTTAACATTTAACTTTTAGTTATTCATTGTAGCAATTTTTATTAGTTAACTTTAACTTGTAGATATGACATTTAACATATAACATTTTGATCATGTGGCTAGCTAAATTTAGAGCCCGTTTGATTCATGGAAAATTTTTAATTTTTGTGATTTTTTGGGTTTGTTGATGGATGTATAGTTTAGATTGATTTGAAAATTAAAAAATTGTGAGCTTGACCAAAGATGAATGGTTGAAATTGAATTTGAAAAACTTTTGATTCACCAAACAAGCTCTTAGTATATCCATTGTGGATGTTCTTATAAGTTATAAATTTTACCAAACGAAGCCGCATTGGACTTGATGGCACCATACACCGCGTGCTTTTTCAGCCTCAGCCATCCACGATAGCTAGGCGAGCGCCTAGCCTTAACTCACAAGCTTGGTAAAGATTTGGCTTGCAAGGTAAGCCAACCAGATGGCTTCGTGATCCAACGAGTAGAATAGGCCATTTTACATCCCCTACCGAATCAATGGAATGGAAGTAAATAAATGCTTTTACATATTGTAGTATTGTCGGCAATTGAATCTGATTATGTGGGCATTAGTAGAAGCTATAAAGGAACGCTCCTCTGTTGTTTAAAAATGGAACACTTGACTGAAGTTGATGTCTAAATATATCTGATCAGATCACACAAAATTCTTGTAACGCTTGTCCATTTCAGTTCTATTAACACAAGTTGATGTTTTCTAGATAAAGCACAAAAATATATTATACCGATCAAGAACATGTGTACAGAAGAAAGAAAAATAGGAGTACTATCTTGGGCCAGAGAGCTCCATTGCTTCAATCACAAGGGAGGTTTCTTCGATGAAATTGGAATAACTTTGTAGAGGATATCCGTACCTCAGAGTCGTCTCAATTGATTGTGATGCGTCCCATTTTTCGGCTAGACCATCACCTTCTAACATCCTTAATGCTTCCGACATTTTTGGACGTTGGGAAGGATTAAACTGAGTACAAAGGAGAGCAACTTGGACCATTTCTTCTAATTCTACCCTGTCAAAATCGTTCTTTAAATCTTTGTCCACCATAAGGTTCAGCTTACCATCTTCATGGAGCTTCTTTACCTGCATTTCAGTGAATCCATGTAACGATTAATTCCAAAGAAAGAAAAAAGAGCATTACAGAATTGTTGTAATTCAGTAAGAAAATTATGATTACAAGAATACAGTTTTATGATGATGATGATGCCGTCGACATTTAAACATACCCAATCGAGCATCACTCCTTTTTGGTTGGCTCCCCGTCCAAAGTCCACGGCCTTGTGACCCGTAATTAACTCAAGGAGTAAAATTCCAAACCCAAAGACATCAGTCTTTTCCGAAGATTGACCGGTCGATAAATACTCCGGAGCAATGTGGCCAACAGTGCCACGGACGGCTGTGGTAACATGAGAATCCCGGTGGTCCAGGAGCTTCGCCATTCCAAAATCCCCAACAACTGCCTCAAAATCTTCGTCCAACAAAATGTTGGCCGCTTTCACATCACGATGAATAATTTTGGGGTCGCATTGTTCATGCAAATATACTAGTCCTCTTGCTGTGCCTAAAGCAATCCTTTTCCGCCTAGACCAGTCTAATACCGGCCTCCCATGAACATGAGCTGAAAGGGGAAAAAAAAAAAGGGAAATTAGTCGCAAATATGACCATCTAGACATCATTTTGAGGTAGCAATTACTATGGAAGTTGCCCTTCCATAAACTTAAGGCAAAAAAAAGAACTTATAATTTCTGTATAAATGGTTTGAGGTGAATTCTTAGCAATGCCTAAAACAAGCAGTTGTGAATCCAAAAACGGTACATCACAAGTTCATTGATGTTTTCCAATATGGTTCAATGAAAGCAATATTTGGAGCGAAAATTCGATTACCTTTCAACCTAGACGCCACACTCCCGTTTGGCATATATGGGTAAACGAGAAGCCGCTCATTTTCAGTTGAACAGAACCCCCAGAGTCGCAGAAGATTTCGATGGACAGCTAAACTAATCATCTCTACCTCTGTCTGAAACTGAATTTCACCGCCAGCAGCATTATAGTCCTTTAACCTTTTGACAGCCACAACAGTCCCGTCATTTAAATGGCCCTTGTACACAATCCCGAATCCTCCCCTCCCCAATATATTCTTCGTGTTGAAATGGTCAGTTGCAGCTCGGAGCTCCTTAAAGGTATACCTTCTCAAATGACCTAAGCGTACCTCTGGATCATATTGATCTGCCAATCAACCTTATAATAATCACAAGCCCAGTAATAGACAAGTACGAATAACAGTGCCAAGTTATAAGCATTCCATGTTAGTCATATCAAAGCAAACGACGAGTGTGCTTTACACTGAAATGGTGTTCCATTATCAAAGTTCAGGAATGAATTAACTTTGTATTATTATTTATTAGCAATACTTCGTTTTACTTGCACCTAGAAATTTCAAATGCAAATTTGCATTCTTATATTGGCTGACAAATCCTGAATCTTCTCTTCCCTTAATATTGAATTTCCTTAATTTATGGGACTTAAAAGACAATAGGTGTACTGATTTTGTGAGGAAGAGATTTCTGTGCTGCCGAGTTCCAGATGAAATCTCCTTTCAGGACTTACTAATCAGCTATGATTTAAAATTTGAACTAGCCCACAAGCAACTTCCAGCTGAGAATGAGTGTTTGAATAGCTTTTCAGTTACCAAACAAAGTACAAACAATGTGTTGTGCAAAATTCGTAGATAATTAATTCATGTTCTTTCAGCCAAGAAGATGCTTGATTATACAGGCTTGTTGCCAATTTTTCTACTTCAGTCAAATTGAGTTTTACTTATGTCGAAAGTTTAAAGTACAAGGAAAAACCTTGAAAATTTCAACAGAAACGTTCGTGCAATAAAGGAACAACGAACCCCAGATTTTGAAAATATACTGCTTCAAAACAGGGAATTAGAATGCTCATACTCCAGTATTTAAAACTGATGAAACTAAAACCAATTCATTAACTAAGATAATTGATATCTTCATGTAGTCACATAAAGATTGAAATATTTCAGTGAACATATCAGAGATCCAACGATATACAGATAAGTGTAATACAGAACTGACCATTAACATCAAAGAAAATCTGCCGACTGCGCCTATATCGCCACCAGACAAGCAACCCAATAACAGTTACAACTAAAAATGCAGACCCAAAGCTTGTTCCAAAAGCAACAGCTATATGGCTTTTTCCTCCAGATTCTGAGTGATCTAGAAAGCAAATAAGATACTTAGTACATGTTGCCGATGATACAAACATGTAGCAATCCCAGACGTGTCATGAATAACCCTTTACTTTAGGAAGAAATAATAATAATGAGAAGCAATTAGAAAACAAGCAATACACTCAATGTAAGAGCTATATCCGCACACCACAGAAGGCTTTCACTACATTGTAGAATAAGTGTACAAGGTATATCTTTTATCTGTGTCTCCAAGAAAATGGACCTCTAAAGATCCACAGTCCAGCAGTAAGTGCATCAATGATTAGGTCGCACTCCATCCAACGTGAAGACCATTGTCTCTTTCTCTTTTCCATTTCCTGGACCAGGGGACGGAGAACTGGGGGTCAAAGAAATGCATACCTTTCACAGTATCTGGTGGGAAGGACAATGGTTCCGGATAGACAAGAGAACAATTGTTTTGAGAGCTCTGCCTGCATATTGAAGGATTCCCAACTATTCTGAAAACCATTTACAGAAAAAAGAACATTAGTTTAGTGAGATAACTAATGATGCCAGACTGATCTTTATCAGAAACAGGTAGAGAAACTCACTTGAACGTTCTTGCAGAAATTTTCGGAATAGAACCACTAAGATTATTGAAACTGAGGTCGCTGCAAACAATATATGTTCAACTTATTCAAAGAAAAAAGAACACCGTAATGTAATTTTGGATCCAAATATAGCATAAAAAGAAGCATAAGACCATACACCAGAGTGAGGCCTTTGACATTAGAAAGAGTGTCCGGAATTTGTCCAGAAAGGCTGTTGTTGCTAAGCCGCCTGACTTGCTCAAAGAAACAGAAAATCTGAGAGTCAGTCTTGAGTCATTGGAAATATTAAATTGCAAAAGTCCCTAGAACTCACAAATAGTTTAAATTCTTGAGGTCTCCTAGAGAACTTGGTACTCCGCCAATAAATTTATTGTTTGAGAGATCAAGCATCTGAAGCTTCTCCAACGTCCCAATTACAGGAGGAATAGGACCAGAGATGTCATTGTTCTGCAGCAGCCTGCAAAGAAACACGTGACTTGGGCAACGTGATTAGAGTGCTTTAGCATTGGCCATCAGATGATGCACCTTCCAGATTATTACGCCTCTATTCGGCTATCTTGTTTAAACTGCACAATTTCTCAAATCACTTTTTAACTATATATATTTTATCTCTCCAATTTTTAACCACAAATCTTACCTCGAAATATTAAATAAATTGTGGCTGCTCATTATAATGAGCAGCCGAACAGATCAACGTCTTCCAGATTGTTAGATAATATATTAAAAACGTTATAATGGAAACAAGAATTTCCATATACAAAGCTGTATCAAATGAAGTGAAGCAACCTATTACAAAAAGGCAATGGAAAAATTACGGTATAAACGACTTACACAGATTGCAAGTTAGTGAGATTCCCAATTCCAGGCGATAATTTCCCTGACAATCCCAGGCTAGGTAGCCCTCTGATACCACGAAAATCACCAAAAATAATGCATATAATGAAAATTGTATTCATCATCATGAATGAAAGAATTAATGATTTCTCAAGAAGATGTGTAATGTTAGGCAACTTACAAAGCAGAAACATAACCATCTGGGGAACAGGTTATCATCCTCCAACTACAAGGATCTACAGAACTACCATCCCAATTCTCCAGAAAATTATATGGATCGCGTAAATCATTCTTTATAGAAATCAAAGCTACAACTGCATATCATTAAAGAACACAACATAATTCGTCAAAAACAAAATACTGCCAGTAAGTTTCCATTTTAACCTTACTCATCAAACAAGTTTAAACATCAGTAAAAGAAAAAAAATTACAAGGCATGTTTCAAAACACGGAATTACTATGCCTAAACACGAAAAGGGGGCAGAAAAAGGGATCGACGGTGGAGTGTATTTATTCGTATAGGATATGCAGGTTCTCTGCAGTAAATCACACTCAATTTAAAGATTAAGATAGAAACTAAGAGAAACAAGAGCTGAAGTTTAATCTAAATAAAAAGAAATCACACCATGAATCATACTAGAATATAATGAATAAAAGATGAAAATTTTACCTTCATAATTTATACCAGAAGGAGACAGAGTTGCAGAAGGACCATTTATGATTGCTAGAAATATCAATCCGATTTTCCAGAAAAGAAAATCTCTTTTCTCCATGTTTTTTCAATTTCACCTTCTCTTCAAAAGCTTAAGGGAAAAAGTCATTCTCACGATTTCATTTCCTTCACATTACCTTATTATGAAAACAGCTCACAGCAAAAGGTCGCCTCCCAGAATCAGAACCTCTTAAAGAATATATACAAGTATCATATAAAAAATGCTATTTTTCAGCTTGTCTCTAAAAGAATCTTGAAGTCACTCTTTGCGCCACAAAAATAAGTACCCATATGACAAAAGGTTTCAATCTTGTTCAAGAAAATAAGAACCCACTTGCAGTCGTGTCAAACCAAGAAAATGAAGAGAATTTTCTTGAAGAAGTGAAAAATAGACTAGGGCTGAAATTCTGAGATTCTTGAGATGTGGGAATTTTCGTGTATCCCTACAAATTCCATTTGCATATGCTGACGATTTTTAGCTTCACTACACTCAAATTTCAGCTCAGCATCAAAGTAGATGGCATTTACCTTTACCGGTGCAAAAAGGTTCTAAACAAAAGACACGCTGTGTTTAAAAGAAAATGTTTTTTGAGATTTTTATTGTGTATTATTGTTGTTAATAAGGTAATTTGTTTCTTGGGAAATTTACGATGTTAAAAGTTTTTTGTTTAAAAAAATATTATTTTATATTTTCAAGTTAAAATGTATGACTAAAAAGTGGAAATAAAATTGTGTAATTAAAAAATAATTTGATAAATTGTGATATTTTAAAAAAAAAGTTTTTTTTTTAGGATTGCCTTGCTTTTTTATTCAGTGATGATTGGACTGAAAGGATGCGAGGATTGATCAGAGAAAACAATAGAATTGTCTAAAAAAGCAAAAAGCGAAGGAAATTTTTGCAGGCAAGTTTTGGGCAGTTCACGTGCTTGATTTGTCCTCGTCTATGTTGGCTTTTGGACTTTTTTAATCTTTTTTGAAATTTTAAAATGATTTTGTTTGTTAAAGTTTTTTGCAGATTTGGCCCACAATGTACTGAACCTTGTATTTTCTAATTGAAAATTCTTGATCGATTTTGAGCATATTTGGTGTAAATAATTTTTGAAAAAATTTGAGTTTTTAGGTGAATGTGTGATTGAAAAGTAGTGAATTTCATAAAAATATATGGTTGAAGTTGAATTTGTGGGAAAGTTGAAAATTATTGTATGGGAGCAAACACGCTCTTTATTACTTTTGTTTTGTTTTTTGATTTGTTTGTGGAAATTGACAAAGTCGAGTAGCTTGTCGGTTCGATTTGGGTCACCATGCAAGTAATCTCGCACTCACATATGAGAAGAGCCAAATGTGAGCTAACTCATATTCAAATCTTCTAACTCTCTGTCTCATCAACTCGTCCTTTTTATTATATTAGTATTAATTCACGTGCTTCGCACGTTTTATGTATGCGATAAAAGAAATTATGCTTTTTATATCTTATGTAATAAAATATAAAATGAAAATTATTAAAATCATCATATTATACAAATATAATTACAACTCATTGAATATAAAATATAATAAATAATACATTATTATTTATGATATATAGAGTATTAAGGTATATTAAAGAGTAATACTAAATCGTTTTATATAGAAATTAGAATCTTTTTAAACTCTTATGATCATGTCAAATTAATTATTATTATTAATTTTAGTGACTCTTTGACGACCCATTAAATGCGTGGTTTAAACCAAAATTTAAACTACACAATTTTTCAAATCACACACATTTTCTTTCTCAATTTTGTAATCACACATTTTACCTCAAAAATCAAAATAAATATTCTCTCTCCAAATTAATTGACGGTCGAATGGAGCCTTAACTTTAATAGTGAAAATAATTATTCACGTGAAAATTACTCGAGACTTATTTATTTATTAACTTATGAGTAAATTTTGTAATAGGCATTTTCAGTTTTTCTCAATTATTAAGTGTACACCATGACATTTCTGTAACAAAACGAAAATCTGAGAGTAGACGTTGAAAATGGGTTTGAACATAGAGATATTTTCATTTTTTTGGCCAGGTTTTAACAAAATGAATTTCTTTTTCATTTGATAAGGATTAAAATTATTTTTTTTTTAGATTTTGATAATAGTTGATGAATTTGTGTGGTTAAAAATTTGTAGGTTCCGTAAAATATTTGGTTGAAATTAATTATTAACTTTGGCTTAAATTAAAATCTGGATTAAAATCGACACCAAATGGGGGCTTAACTACGTTCATCATATAAGTGAAGATTGAATACTCTATAAATATGTTTTAATAACTTACCTCTTACCTCTCGTTGCGTTTGATTAAAAAAAGAAAAAGAGTTATTTTCATTAAAGTGACTCTCATGTTAACATCCAAATAAATAACTCTATATTTTTTATTTTGATTATTCAAAGTGTTATTGGTTTTAAAATCTATTTATTTTAACATAAATCGTAATTTACCAATTATTCATCATATTGATTATTTTAACCCTTTTCATTCTATTTTTATTGTTGGGTTATCTTAATTCTGCTATAATATTATCAGAATCTTGTATTTTGTAAAAAAATTACGTCTATGTTTAATTTACGTTGCAAACTTGTAATGATTCAGTTTTAGAACAATATAAACATTTGTATTGAATTACAATGTGGTATATACGATTGAAAAGAGTTATTAATAAACATATTTTATAAATTATATGAATTGAATATAAGGACCTTATATTGAAAATTGAATTTATTATTTAATTAAATCAAAATCATTTGAAAAATCATTCAATTTTTTATTTATGTCGAAATATAATTTTTTTTAAATTAAGGGTATTATAGACATAAAAATTGAAGTAAGGGCATAATTGACAATTAAAAGATTCATACACGTTCATACTTTTATATATTAGTGATGGTGATGTTTTTGTAAATTTTGAAAATTGATATTTTCACCTTAATGAAGACATTAATGTGTCAGAAAAATTCTACTTTGTCAAAAAAAAATTAAGATTCATCAAAGTCTAGGCTTTAGTGCCCTTCTCTGGTCTGACTCACGACACATTTGATTCTTTTTTTTTTTATCGTAAAAAGGTGTATCTCACATTCTGAGGGTTCGAATCGACCACGCCCAAGATCATTGGTTCGAGATTATAAATTCAGGTTACACTTCCCAGGGATTAGGGTGGAGGGATTTGAATAAGTATGAACAATTCTCAATAACTCTCACTTTCCAAAAGGAACAAATCCAATATTTCAGGATTTGAACCCTACACTTGAACGCGCTGAGCACTTTCCAACCCTTTCATTTGTCACTGAAAGATGTGCCCTGGGGGCTATTCTTCTTCTTTATTAGATGAGGTAAAAGTTATAAAACATTACTATTATTTAGGCTTGACAGTGACTATATGAGACGTAAAAAGAGTTAAGATTACATAAATAGATATATCCCGTACAAATTTTTTGTAAAAAATATTCAATTACATAGCTACAATACTACCTTAGTAGTTTACAATTGAACAAATGAAAAGATGGTTGACAAACTATGTGCTTCTCTTCGAGTTATAATATTGTTCAAGCCACGTGAAGCATCTCAATCTAACATACAATTTACATAAATAGACTTCACGTTTGTAAATGCTGATAAAATCGTTAAAGTTGTTAACAAGTTCTATGTTATACTTGACAATATTGAGTATTGATATCACTATAAGCCATTTAAGTAAATCGAACGAGTTGGCCCCTACTAATGTCCCATGTCATATAAGTGTTCCAAGCGTACGAGTTTCATACATTTTGAACTAGAGTAAAGATAAATCTTTGTAGTTCGAGCCCGACTATGAATTACACACTTCTATAATTCTTTCTCTTAGAGAGTACTTATTTGTTTTAGATTTGTAAAATTTATATTATTTTGAATTAACTTAAAGTATGTTTGATTCCATGCTCGAATTTACTAGCAATTTTTTTCCCCTTTTGATTTGTTGATAGGAGAATTAACTGACTAAGTCGAGTTGCTCGTCTTGCTCATCTTTTGGTTCCATTCAGTTCACTATGTAAGTATTCTCGTGCTCACATATGAGACAAGTCAAATGTGAGCTAACTCATATTCAAATCTTCTAGCTCTATTAGTCTCACCAACTCGTCCCTTTCATTATATGTTTTTGTAAAAAAATGAAAATTGATAATTTCACCTTAATGAAGATAATAATTTGTAAGAAAAAAATCTATTTTGTAAAAAAAAAAAAAAAAAAATTACGATTCATCAAAGTAGTCTAGGCTTTAGTGCACTCTTCTTTGGTCTGACTCACATCATACTTGATTCTTCTTCTTTTTCTTCTTTATTGGAGGAGGTAATAGTTGTAAAATATTTCTATTAACCATGTTTCGTATAAACTTTTAATTGCCATTCCCTTAACATGTGTGGTGTATAACAAATGGCTAAATAGATTGAGGAATAAATGAATCAAAAAGGGCAAAATCATGACTCACGTCATACTTGATTCTTCTTCTTCTACTACTACTTCTTTATTGGAGGAGGTAAAAGTTGTAAAATATTTCTATATTAACCATGTTTCGTATAAACCTTTAATTGTCATTCCCTTAACATGAGTGGTGTATAACAAATGGCTAAATAGATTAAGGAATAAATGAATCAAAACGGGCAAAATCATGATCTGGAGGTTTGGCGTTCGATCTCATATTTGAACCTATAATACATTTTCAGAAAGGAAACAGTGAGATGAACAAGATTACTCACTATGTCGTGGTGTATGGGTGATTTTAGTCATCTGAGATCTCTGGCCCTTGAAAATAATTTTTTAAATATTTTAATGTGGTTCTATCATTTTGTTTATTTCAAATTCTTTCAATTTTAGTTGATTTACACTAGGTTTTATATTTTAGAATCTTATAAATGAAGGATTAAATATTTGTTTTTCATATTTTTCAATTATTAAACTTTAAGTTTATCTCTCACTCCTGATGAATTCTAAATTTCGTCTTTCTTTTAAGAATTTCGCTTGAATTTCTTACTTCATATTGTATTAGCGTGAGACTTCTCTTAACATTTAATACATTAGATACTATCCTAAAATAGCAAATTGACATAAAAGTGGGAGTTGAACTGTCGGACTCATGTGGTGGTGGTTGAGCAAACTAATTGACATCTTCTTTTATAAAGTTTCAAGCATCTAAACTATAGAATGTTGGCAAGAGGTTACTCCCATCCACTTCGCATGTTAATTTAATGATACACAACCTAACCCATGAACAAGTGATGTATATAAAATTTGCTTCGTGTAGCATGGCAACTTTTATAAGTCTCACTCGAGTTTGATCGACGTACTTATACATTCTTTTGATATATAAAATTATGTTTTACTTTTATCAAAAAATAAAAAAACTTATACTTTACCGATCAAAAAAAAAAAAAAGTGATCTATATGAAAGTGGTTTTCTTTATTTAAAATGGAAATAGTTATTATTTATTCTTGATTCAATTTTCTTGTTGGGGAGTGAGTTAAAATGGCTTATTTTTTTAATTTATTTATTTGAAAAATGTTTATCCAAGGCCTAATTGGGAGGTTGGTATAACTAATTAGCTACTCAAAACTTATATTTTATAAAAGTAAACAAAAAGGAATATTTAGAACTCCAATGAAATTACTCCAAAATGCTCCGTGCAGTGCTAGTTGGATAGGAGTTGTTGCTATATTCTTTCTTGGACATTGTGTTTTATTTTTATTTTTTTTATCAAAACTTTCTTGGACATTGTGTGGTGTGATCAATTCTATAAAATTTGACATAAAATCTTAAATTCACACATATAAGAGTAATTTATTTATTTATCTATCATATCAATTTCAAAATTAATAGCCCGATCATTCAAGGTGCATTTCAAGGGTGGCAAAATAACATTATGCCCTGTTTGAGCCTCATTATTTGATAAATAATGTGATTTTAAATAGTATTTTTTGAAAAATTTATGATTAAAATTTATTTTAAAAATCAAATATTATGAATTTGATTAAAATGAATGATTGAGATTGAGTATTGAAAAAACTTGATTTTAAAATAATGGAGCTCAAATAGGGGCTATCCATGTGGGATTGGGGATAGATTCTCTAAAATGCCCCCACAGTCACACACACGGCCACATGGTTAGATATAGTAAACTTGACACTCACGATCCTCAATTTATGAGATTTGTTGCAACCTAATCCTCAACTTTTATTGTAACGTTTCAAATGAGTTAATTTCATTAGTGATGCTATACTTAATTGAGTCAATGATACTGGTGAAATTGAATTTTCATTGACAGCTATTTTCTATGCATTTATTCTTGGATTATAGTAAAAGAATAGGGTTAGTTCTGTTCGAAATCACTATATTTTGCTTTGATTTTAATTGAATCAGTATTTCAATTTTTGTCAGTGTGGTCACTACATGACATATTTTACATCTCATATTTTTAGAGCCACGTAAATGTAAGTATTTTTTGTTAGTCAAAGTGTTAGAATTGGACATAGTGATCTAAATTGAGAAAAAAAAAATAATCCAAATAAAATTCCAGTGAAAGTATAACGACCATTGGTGAAATAGTCCATTTAAAATCTATCAATTTTGTAGCATCTTCCAACAACAACAATAATAACAACAATAATAACAATAATAATAAACGAACGACGTGTTATTTGATAAAATGAATAAATTCGTCAATTCTGCTATAGGGCAAATTGTTTGATAGAAAGTTTTATACTCATACACGTAGAAACAATCTTTTAATTCATTAAATCAACTTCAAAATCAACAACTCACAATTATCACCATCATCTTCGATCACCTAGGGCAACACCTAAGGATGGCAAAATAGCATTTTTGATAAATTCATCCACTAAGAAACAAAATCACATGGAAACCTTAGAAAGTAAAGAAACTAATCCTCTTACTAATGAATTTGATAAATAGTTTTCTAAAATCGTAATGCTAGTATAACCTAGATCTATAGAAGTGATCACACACCCGCATAGAGGTGTCAAGACGGACGGGCCGAACAGACTCGTGAAAATCGACCCGGATTGACCCGGGACCGGGGGCCGACCCATGACCCGTGCGGGCGGTTCACGGGTCAAGAAGTTGTGAACCGCGGGTTTTGCGGGTCAAACCTTCGCGGGACGCGGTTAACCCGCTGGCCTGTAAAAAAAAAAATAATAATAAATTGTTTTTATTAAATATGGTAACATTGAAAATATCTCTTCTTCTAGAAACTCTAATACAACTTTTAAAGTAAAATCTTATTTTTTTTTCTCTCTAATAGCTAAAAAAATAATGTTTTTTGACAATAGTAATTATAAATACATTTATCATTTAATTGTTATTTGTTTATATTTTATTTAAATTTGCAAATTTAGAAGTAATTCATATAACATAAACTATAATTTTAAATTCTATGTAAATATTTTATGGTATAAATATGAATTTATCATTTTAATCATTTTGTATTTGGAAACTTGACAAAAAATTTGCTATAAATATGAAAAAATCTATGTTTTTATTCATACGGGCCAAATCAAAACAAACCGCGACCCGCATGGGCTCGACCCGCATGGGCCAGCGAGCAGGCCTGGGTTGTAGTTCAAAATTTGCGGGCTGACCCGTAACCGGCCTGTAACCCGCAGCGAGCGGGTTTTTTTTCAAGCGGGCCGTTACCGGGCTTTTTATTGGCGGGTCGACCCGGCCCGGATTGACACCTCTACACCCGCATAGAATCTATTGGAGATCACCGATGAAAACTTGAGGTTTAAGTTTTTGTGAAATCAAGAACAAAGTTGATAGTGATCATTGTAAAGCACGTTATAAGGGTAATATTCTTTAGACATTTATCTATACAAAACTATTTGATCCAGTCAAATACACAAAACGGGTGAATTCCTGTGGTGGGATAACCTAGATCACAAGAAATTAATTTTTGTGATCAGACATAACGTTGTGTTTCTTGACATAAGATGAGTGAGTTTTTTTGTTGGGAATTACACACAAATTCTCTCTCTCTCTCTCTCTCTCTCTCTCTCTAATTAATCCCACATGAATATTTGATATTCAAGAAATAATAAGCAAACCAGAAAATAAGTACGAACACAGAAATTTATGTGGTTCGGAAACTTACTTACGTCCTCGGACCCTCGTCAAAGCTTTTCACTATATAATAAATTGTTACAATTATATGGAATTTGCACCCACCAAACCCCCCAATAATTGTAAGAAAAATAACCAAACTTTACCACATCTACCAATTTCTACTTCTTTGTATAACCTACAAAGAGCCCAAGAAAAACTAAGATATTATACTACATTTTTCCTCACAATATGGCTCATCAATACACATATTTATAGTTAAACATAACCCAAAACGTGTATTACTTGTACCTCAAGATATTTCCTTGTTGAAGTAAAATAATCAGAATAAGGAAAGAAACTCGCGCCAAAAGATTATCTTCATTTTCTTTTCATCTTTAACTTGGTCTCCAAGTTAACTACTTTAACAAAAAAATCAATTATTCAAGATATTTTTGGGTCAAAACTCAACAATCTCCACCTTGACACAAAAATTATTCCAAGCCAAAAAATTCAAATTCAATCATTCGATAAACAGGCAAGCATTTAACGATCTCGTACTCCACCATATGAGTATAACCAGCACTCAGAATTATCAACGAACTTCGAGCTTTTCATCGGCTTATGTTGAAATAAACCTTGCTGAAAAATTACGGTGCAACCCCCATGTTTTGCTTTCCTTGGGAGCTCATCAGCCATCGATATCAATTTCACAACACACCTTGCATTAACGTCAAACCAATGCCCATGTGCAAACACATGTACCTGCTAGTAAGAACACATCCTCTATCATGACAACTGGCTTCATACCATAAGGAAGTCTCATCTTACTAAAGTACATCATCACCACCCTTCACTAAGAGAGTCGCATTGTCCACTTCAGAGCAGTTAGCCGACTTTGCTCCACCTTTTGGACAATTTCTTAGCACATGACTAGATTTACCACAATTCCAACACATTACCTTCTTCTTCATGGAGTTACCTCCCTTCCACTTTTTAATAACAAGCAAAGCGTTTTCAGATGAACTGTCACTTCAACCTAATCAACTTAACTTCTGAAAATTCCACCGTTTCCTTCCCGTACATCAAAATTAGCATGATGTACTCAAACGTTGATGGAAGAGACCAGATGTACCTTATCCTCATCATCAATCTTAACTCCAATAAATTCCAGTTCAGAAACAATCTCATTGATAATACTAATGTTCTGTTCATCAAAAACTTTTTGTTTAAAAACATGTTTTTTATGTTTTCGAGGTAAGATGTGTGGTTGAAAAGTGGAGAGAGAAAATATGTGTGGTTAAAAAATAATTTGGAGAATTGTGTTGTTTAAAAACTTGTTTTTTGTGTTTGTCAAACAGATGCTAAGATGGTCTAAGATTTTCATACCCGCATTCATTCTCAAAGAATGAAACCGCTCCTTCAGATACAAGTTATTTGACAAGCTCTTCATATGATATAGCTCTTCCAGTTTTTCTCATAGTTCCTTCACAGCGAATATCCCATAAATATTTGCAAGACATTTTTGGCGAAACAAAGTTATAATATGCTAGCAGCCTTCAAATCCAAATCTTCCCAATCTTCATCACTCGTGTTGGATTCAGTTTCTTTGTCAGAACTCGGGGTTGGTTTTTTCTCCAAAGCTTTCTGCAGTCCAGTCTGAATCAATACATCCATGACTTGTACTTATCACAAGCCAAAATTGATCTTCCAGTCAAATTTCTCCTCGTTGTACTTTCCAAATATATTTTCTTTTGCTCCAAAAAAATCTTCGAACTACCTGATACTCTATTAATTAGACGTCGATTTCCCTTAACCTCACAAGAATTTTTTATGTTCAAGAAATAATAAGCAAACCAGAAAATAAGTACGAACACATAAATTTACGTGGTTCGACAATTTGCCTACGTCCACGGACCCTCATCAAAGCTTTTCACTATATAATAAATTGTTACAATTATATAGAATTTGCACTCACCAAACCACCCAAGTATTGTAAGGAAAATAACAAAATTTTACCACATCTATCAATTTCTACTTCTTTGTACAACCCACAAAGAATCCAATAAAAACTAATATGTTAGACTACATTTTTCCTCACAATACTCTCTAATCAATGTGCAATTAATTGGTACCTCAATACACATATTTATAGGTAAACATAACCCAAAACGTGTATTACTTGTGCCTCAAGATATTTCATTGTTGAAGTAGAATAATCAGAATAAGAAAAGAAATTCATTCCAAAAGATTATCTTCCTTTTCTTTTCATCTTTAACTTAGTCTCCAAGTTAATTACTTTAAAAAGAAAATCAATTATGCAAGATATTTTTGGTCAAAATCCAACATTTTTTTTGTTTGTTTTTTTGTGCCTAATATTGTTCAGTCTATCAAATAAATTAGGATATCATGCATATTTTTTGTTAGCCTAACATCAACAATATTGAAGCTCCACTCAAGTCTTTCTCTACCCGCAACAAATACCATGCTTAGTGGAATGATCTCAAGGTTGTGTTTGAATGAACAATTTGCCATGAAAAATGTCACTTCAAAATAATATTTTTCGACTTTTGTGTTTGATTGGACATTTGGCTTGGAAACATTTTTCATGTACAATCACGTGAAGCACAATTTAAACTATTTTTCAAGCAAAAAAATTCTCACAACTTCACAATAAAATTTACGTGGAAAAGGAAAATTTTCATGTGTACAAGGACAGATCCCATTAAGGCCCAGGTGGGTCCTACGGCCCACTTGAGATTTAAAAAAAAAAATTGGAAAAAAAGAGAGTAAGATTTGCACTTTTTTCTTCAAAATCTTATTCTCAATTAGGATTTCTGTAATCAGGTTTCTTGATTGCTAGGTTTAATTCTCATTTGCTATTATCAGGTAATACTTAATATCTCATTGTAAGTGATTTTCTTTGAGTTCTTTTATCTAGCTTTTCTGTCATCAAGAATTTAACAAGTTTATTTGATTCTTACTTTGCTCTACATTTATTTATTTTTCATCTAATAGTTAATATCTCATTATAAGTAATTTTTTTGATTTAATTTAATTCTCCTAAAAAAAAAATTCGGAACCCCCGTTCTCCCCCCCACCCCCCCACCCCCACCCCAAACATTTTTTAATTTTTGCTCACACTGACCAAATATCCTGGCTCCGTCACTGCACGTGAATCAACATATTATATATCTTCTCATCATCCCATATGGACTCCTATTGATCCTAAATGAGGTCTACTAGCTTTGTAATATATATATATTTGGTGTAAACAATTTTGAGGATGTTTGATGTGGGAGAACTTGAAGAAATCTTTGAATTTGTGATTGAAAAGTATGTAAAATGGTAAGTCTAGTAGATATATATGGTTAAAAATGAATTTAAGGAGAAAGTTGGAAAATTTATTCTGAACCAAAAGGGGGCTTAGTCCCTATTTAAGTATCACTAGTATTACATCCGTGCGATAGACGATCATTTGTTGTTCACCATATCGAATTTATATGCTAACATATGAAATTATATTTAATTAAAAAAGATAAACGAATGAAGACATTTAATTATCAAAAAATGTACAATTATACATACCTTAATTTTTTTTTTTTACAGTTCATACATTTACCGTTCCAGAAAATTTCTTTAAATATTGTAATTTAAATTCATTTAAAGCTTAAAAATGGGAAAACAAAATTACATTTAAATAGAATTTATAATAAGTAAAAAATATATATATCTATGATATACACTCAAAATTTTATTAAAAAGAAAAGGAAAAGAAGAAATAGATTGATGAACGCTCATATTTCATCTCCTATTTTTAAAGAAAATATTTATATGATATTGACAAAGTTTTTTAATTCTTTTTTTATTTTTACAAATTTAAAAAAAAAATGTAATTGATTTTCAAGAGGGGGGCAGACCAAGGAACTTGGAAACTTGGAAAACACGACTTTTTAAAAATATGTATTCATTTGGATTATTTTAAATCTGAATCTTGTCAAAAATGAATAATAAATAGTTAATTAGTACTACTTACCATTTTAGGAAATACGTTTTAGGCAAAAAAATGAGTCAATCCTGTTTTTGAGAAATGCTTACCCTTTATATCACGTTTTTCTCTTGTGAACATATTTAGTCCTTATTTGAGCCCTCATTATCTATAAAATGAGTTTTATATTAATGATTTTTTGAAAAATGTGAACTTAAGAACCTGTTTGAGACCATTATTTCAAATAATGTAATTTGTAATAGTAAATTTTGGGAGAATGAATTGTTAAAAAGTAGGAATTTTTTTGAATTTATATGTAGATTATTTTATTAATAAAGTGTTGGTTGAAAATAAGTTTTAAAAAAAATGATGTTTTGAATAAATGATATCTAATATGGGCCAATTTTCTTTACCAAATGGCCACATTTGTAATAGTTAGGAACATTGAATGATTTATTATATATATAAAAAAAATTTCAATGACCATTTGAATAATTATTCAATTTTATTGATTATTGACATAATTAATTTTTTCAAAATATAATTTTTAGATTATCAAAAATTAATTTATCACTACCCGAATAGTACTATTAGAATTGATATTAACTATGTTAATACAATATTTGATATTTAATTATATTAAAAAAAATATTTCATTTTATGTTTACTTTAAAATTACAAATTAGATACACGTGGTCCTATATTTAAATGAATTTAATAAATTAATCGATATGAAATATTAGTTTCTATTGAATTTTACCGAATGTATATTGCAGATACATTTAACTTTATATACCAAAAAATCATCTATGCATCTCATTTATAAAAACATCAAGGGGAGCATAATACTTTATCATTTACACATATGTAATTAATTTTCATGAATGAGTTTTTATAAACATTTATTCTCAATCACTCATTTTTTTTAAAAAATATTTTTTACATTTTTTCATACTACTTTTTAACTAAGCATTCTAAAAAAAATCACTGGTCACAAAATTAATTCTCAACAAATAAAATTAATTAGTTAAGTTCCCTATAAACCAATCTACAATGTGAAACCACGACCAATGACACAAATTGAAAAAAAAAATTAAAAAAATCATAGTTACGAACTAACAAAATATTCAAAACTTATTCAATAATTTCTAATACAACGTGACTTTTCTCTTTCCACCCCGTAGTCAAAGGATCTTGTTGCCAAAAAAAAAACTATTTTTTTTACGTTTTAAATAAACGTGTTTGACCACATCCTATTTGAAATAGAATGAGTTTGCTGACATGCCTTTATTTTTATTTTAATAAAAATTAGTTAAACTAATTGTTAAAATCTGAAATATATTTTTTGTATATTTTAATTATTTAAATCTATAGTATTAAATATAAATAAATGAACAAAATGAGTAAATAAATAAATAGATAAAATTGATATTAAAATGACAAATGAAATGATCGAAAAACGAAATTGCAAAAATTATTCTAAATTAATTGAATTTACTTTAAAAATTCGAATATTTATTATTTATTTTATTTTGATATGAACAAAAATTCGAATTGAAATTAATTATTTATGATCAAATTAAGTTTTATTAAGAAATTGTTATATAATTGTAGGACTTAAATAAAGTAATTTTTAAATAGTGAGACATTGAGAAAAGTAAAAAAGTACAAACTAAAATTGTTCCTTTAATCTTTGATGTAATTTTAAGGATAATATGTTTATAGTTAGCTTTGTATTAAATGTCTCTTTGAGATCTTCAATTTGACACTCATATTGCATATTTTTCGATTTCAAAATAATGGTATAATTATCAAAAGTATTCTGGTTCATTGAAATACTTCCATTTTAAAAAAGACAGCTGAAGCGGGAAAGTTCCAAAACCCATTTTTTGGAAGTGCTCTATCTTTATATGTACTAGTGTTACACTTGTGTGATGCACGCTTATTTGTTATTTACATTTATTGAATTTATATGTTAACATATGAAATGAATTTTTAATTAAAAATAAGAAACAAAAAAAGACAATTAATCACAAAAATGTACAAATTAAACATACCTGAATTATTTTTTATTGCTAATATGTTTACCACTTCAGGAAAGTTCTTTAAATATTGTAATTTAAACAGAATTTGTAATACGTAATAAACAGATATATCTGTGATATACGCTTACAATTTCATTAAAAAGAAAAATAAAAAATAGATCGATGAACGTTCCTATTTCATCCACTTTCATTTTTTGTTTTTAAAGAAAAATATTTATGTAATATTGACAACTTTTTTTTTTCTTTTTTCTTTTTTTTTTTTTTACAAATTTTTAAAAAATTGTAATCGATTTTCAAGAGGGTAAGGTGGACCAAGAAGTTTAGGGACTTTAAAAAAGCGGCTATTTAAAAATTTGCATTCAATTGGATTATTTTAAATTTGAAATTTGTCCAAAATGAAAAATATATAGTTAATTAATACTACTTACTATTTTAGAAAATATATTTTTGCGAAAAAATTGATCAATACCTGTTCGTGCTTTCCCTTTATCTATTTCGTTTTTCTCTTGTGAATATATTTAGTCCTTGTTTAAGCCTCATTATATACAAAATGTGTTTTTTAATAATGATTTTTTAGAGAATATGTACTTGAGTCCTTGTTTGAGATTCAATATTTCAAATAATATTATTTGTAACAGTAAATTTTGGGAGAATGAGTTTTTAAAAAGTAGGAATTTTTTAAAGTTATACGTAGATTATTTTATTAATAAAATGTTAGATGAAAATGAGTTTTAGAAAAATAAGGTTTTGAATAAAGGGTACCTAGTAGGGGCCAAATTTTTTACCAAGTGATTATAATTGTAATAGTTTGAAACTTGAACGACTTACTAGGGAAAAAAAATTCAATGATCATTTACATAACTATTCAATTTTAATGATTATTGACGTAATAATTTTTCCAACACATAATTTCTAGATTATCAAAAATAAATTTATCTCTACCCAAATAATGGAATAGTACTAATAGAATCGGTATTAACTATCTTAATATAATATTTGATGTTTAAATATATTAAACAAATATTTCATATCATATTTAGTTTAACGTTACAAATTAAATAGAAGTGATCATTTATTTAAATGAATGCAACAAATTAAACAACTTGAATTGATAGAAATATGAAGTTGCAAAAATTATTCTGGTTTAATTAAATTACATAAAAGTTTGGATATCTATTATTTCTTTTAATTGGATAAGAAAATCAACTTGAATTGAAATTAATTATATATGACCAAATTAAATCTAGTTAAGAAATTATAAATATCATTATAAGAGTTAAATAAAACAATTTTGAATTAGAGGGACATTGAGAAAAAGTTAAAAGTACAAAACAAATTTTTTACCTTTAATCTTTAATGTGATTTTAAGGATAACATGTTTACAGTTGACTCTAACTTGTGAGTTCGTATTAAAGTTCTCGATGAGATCTTCGATTTGATACCCTTTCATATTTTTCGATTTCAAAATAATAGTGTGATTATCAAAAGTATTCATATTTTTAGGAAAGTTATTTTAGGCGAGAAAAGTTCAAAAACATATTTTTGGGAAGTATTTTACTTTTATATATTATTATTATTAGTGTTACACCCGTGCGTTGCACGGTCATTTGTTACTCACATATATCGAATTTATATGGTAACATATGAAATGAATATTTAGGGCCTGTTCGGTTGGAAATTAAATTTTCATCATTACCCAAATTTAAATTACACAATTTCTCATACCACTTTTTAACCATCCACATTTTCTCTCTCCAATTTTTAACCCTTCATATTACCTAGAAAACACAAATAAATCAACAAGTAATTTCAATTCATTGATTTGACACAAAACATTCCAATTTAAATTTAAAAGAATAGTGCCTTAATTAAAAATGATAAACGAAAAAATACAATTAAATATACCTTAATTTTTTTTACGGTTCGTGTTTTTAACATTCTAGAAAATTTACGATTAGAATTTTATTAAAATGAAAAAGATAAGAAAAATAGATCGATGAACGCTCTATTTTATTTTATTTTATTTTATTTTTTATTTTTAAAGAAAAATATTCATGCAAATTCATTTTATTATACACATTTTTTCAATAAAATAATTGTGCTTGTATGCCCTTTTTTTTTTCTTTCTTTCTATTTTTTGACAAGTTCTCTTAAAAATACTACTACAAAACTTACTTATTCCTCCAAGAAACTGAGTTATAAGTTGCTCAAATATCATTTTTAACTACATATTTTTATTTATTTTTTAATTATATTTTTTGATTTATTAAAAACTTAATTAAAAAGCACGAACCTAGCGACAGTTCTCTTCTCCTACCCAGCGGACCCACTCCCATTTGAGTGTGGCCGGTATACTCGCCACGGGTAAGAGAAGAATTCCAACCTAGTGATTCAATGTCTTTTTTATTAGCAAAACATTAAAAAAGGGTTATTGTTATCCATCACAATTAACGAGTACAGTTACCATATTATTATAATAATGAACAAAGAAGATGACTTTTTATAATAAGAGATGCCTGAGAGTGCTCATTGCGAAACCCTAAGCGCAAGGTATTTTTGTCGCATTGGTAAAGCTGAATATTCTCTACTTCATATTTTTTTAATAATTTTTAAGAATAATTATATCAATTCTACATTTTTAATAGTTGCTTCACACTTTAATTGTAATTAATATCCTCCAATTTTGCTCGGTGTATAATACTCTTTTTCTATATTGTCTTCATTTTTTCATTAGTTAACATATTTAATTTTATCATTGATGTTTATTTTTATCGAAATATATTCCTTTCAAATGAGGGAAAAGAAAAACATTGTCCCACGTTTGCATTATTATTATTATTATTAATTTTAATTTTATTTTTTTTAATGTGATGAAAAAATTAAGATTTTTCACTCATCTAGGCGGACTTTGGATGAAAATCATATATAGATCGAGATTTGCTAATTAATGGAAATTTAGAGATAGAAATGCGTCAAAAAATAAATAAATACACAAGTGGTACAATAGCACAAATTGAGGATCTCGTGTGTAAATAAAATATGATGCAAATAATAGAAATTCTGGTGTGAATATAGTGCTTGTTTGATTCCTGTACTTTTTGGGGAAAAAAAAATTGAGTTTTTGAGAGAATGTATGATGTAAATTAAGTTGAAAAGACAGAAATTGTAAGTCAAAAGTAAAATGTGTGATATAGATTTAGTACTGTAAAAAAAATGAAAAAATAAATAAAAATGAGAACCAAACAAGGGTGTTAATTTTTAATTAGAGATGAGCCGTGCTAACTAATGTAGAATTGCAGATAAGGATGTAACGAAAAAAAGTTGAGAATATATGTATGACAATGAGCCTATGTTTGATTTTCATTAAAATTATATAAATTTTAATAGTAATTTAATCATAAGAAATCCATGCAAGGGACATTTGGCAGAAACTTTTATTTAGATAATCCTTTAAATTGATTTTTACCTATTCTATTATCAAATTTTACGTGAAAATTATGAATCTAGCCTACCATTCATTCTCCCCAAATCCCTTTAAACACTTTATATTTAAGGGTGAACATGAAATGTAACAAGAAACCTAGCAAGTAGGACATGGAAAAGTCAATTCCAAAATTGACAATTTTTAGCCATTCGCTTTACATAGGCCTACATAATTTGAATTGAAAATGATTTTTTTTTTTTTTTGAATTTTAACGGATCTCAAACCAGGGTTGAATAAATATTGAAAATTTCAAGTATTGTCGAATTTGATGCAACTAGCAAAAGCAGTAGTCACAATAAGTTGCCCATATATATTCTTTCACGTGCATCAAGTAAAATTCGATTTTACCCTGGTATCCATTTTATATATTACCGGCATTTTTTTGGCCCGAAGTGAAACAAAAATATCAAATGAGTACCGTCTTAATTTTAAGAGAAGTGTTATAAATATTATAAAATAAGTGAATGACCAATTACCATTATACCCCTGTAAACTTTACATATTACGATTGTGCCATTGTTCACTCCTATAAATAGGAGCCTTATTTCATTCATTCATATGAATTCAATAAGAGAAGAATTCTCTCATATCTCTCTCTATATTCTCTATTGTTTTCATAATAGTTTTACAACACGTTATCAGCACGAGTCTCTAACCAATTGAGTAATATAACGGGCGTATGCTCTACAGTTGCATCTAAATGATGAACCTCTGTATCAGAAACCTAATTATTACTAATCAATGTTTCCTTTTCTCAAACCAAACACTTTTGGCTTTAGAAAATAACTCATATATTGTAGATCTGAAAATTTATTCAATTTTTCAAAAATTCTGGTCGAACTGAAAAAGAAGGATTCCGGCCGATCCAGACATCCGATCGACGATCGGCCACAGCCATCAGAACGGGCTTGTCGAGGAGAAGACTCGCCTGAAATTTGGGGATGATCCAACGACTGAAACAGAAGATATCGACCGAAGAAGAAAGGCTGAAAAACTGTGCAAAAAACAAAATCTGACCGGAAATTGAAACGCTGATCCCGGACGATCCTGAACACCGATCGACGATCGCCCAGCGGCATATCAACGGGCTTTTCTAGGAGAAGACTCGACTAAAATTTGGCGTCGATCTGACGGTTAAAACGGAAGTTATTGGCCGGAGAAGAAGATGCTGGTGGACTGAAAAATGCTGATTCCGGCCAAATGGTTGGTCTTTTGGAGAAACGGAGACCATGTGCATGTTCAGGACGTCGGTGCACACATTATGGTGATGGATTGATTTTTCCGACCACCGGCGCGTGGCGTATTCCGGCGATGACGTCAAAAGGCAGTTTGTTCGTCTTGATGATTTGGATTTTTCTATGATCTTACTTTTCTGTTTTGTGCAGTTTTGAAATTTTCCGACTGTCGAACGTGGCGATTTTTTTAAAAACTGTTTTTGGAGCAGTTCCAAAGGGATTTTGAACTCGGACCAAAAGTAAGTTTGTTCTAAATTTAATTTCAAACTTATTGACGGTTTCGATTTATCCATATGATCAATATATTAAAATATGGACGATTTTGCCCTTGATGATACGTTAAAATATATTAATCGTGATTTAACGAATTTGATTAATCATTATTAATGATATGATGATTAGTGTTAATAGAATATATATTCTAAATTATTTAACACTACTATGTGATCAATACGATAAATTAAAAGATTTAAAAGTAATATAATAGTTGTCATGTCGTGATGTGTTGAGTATAACTCATTATCGTAACGACCTGGACTATTATGAATACGTTGACTAGATTTGGAGATATGACTTGCTCATTTATGAAATATAATTATTTCTTTATATTGTTACCACCTATATGGTTTGTTCTACTGATTTTAAATATCTCTACTTATATAAATTTGATAATATTGTTATTATTTAATATTTCAACAAATGGTACTAGAAGTTCCATTACCAAAAGATTGTTGGATCTTAATAAAAATATTTTATCGTTTGGTTCCAGAAGTTACCAATATCTGTAGTTGAAAGGGTAGATGAAAATAAATTATTCAACAAGAAAATTTTGATGTATGATAAGATAATATCACATGATAGCACGGATATGGCTAATGTGGAAATAATATCATCAGTATTATGAGATAAATGTTATATGATTATGATAAGCAGTTTTGATCAAAATTCTTGCACAAGTACTTATGTACTCCAGAAGAAATACATATTTACTTCAGAAAAAGTAAATATTATCATACTGAAATGATATTATTATTGCTCCTGAAGAAGTATAAACGAGTCATACATGCAAAATACAAAAAGGGGGAAACATTTATGATCCTCAAAATTAGAGATGTGTTTCGGGAGTAACCGTATCCTACCACCTCTGATCTTTTTGAGGAAATAGAAAATGTGTGTTTCAAGAGTTAGAATACTCCATACTCTACCACCTTAAATCTTTGAGGTATACAAGATTAAACATTGATAAAATCCTAGAAATTTATGATGTGTCTCGATAGTGAGAATACTCCGTACTCTACCACCACCTATTCTAGGGTTCACAAAGTTAAGTTTACATTAACCGGACTCCATTTTCGCTTGATTTCCCTTCCTTGCGACCAATCTATCTTAACTCCTGCTGGATCTTGTATTAGAATATATGATTGCAACTTATCCAGCAGTTCCTCGATAGTAGGAGCAGAAATAAGGATTCTCCTAGAAAATGGAGAGATGAATCCTTGTTCCACAGCATAATCAAGAAATGTTAGCAAACCATCAAAGAAATTGTTAACATTTAAAAGCCCAATAGACTTAGTATGAAGATCCAGTTGAGCCCATGAGGTAATATTAAAGATTTCTTCTAAAGTACCAAAACCTCCGGCCAGGGCTATAAAGGCATTAGAACCATATAGTATGCAAGTTATTCGTTCATGGATAGATAATATTTGTACTTCATGCCCTCGTGTTTTTCCTGCAATATCTACCAAAGGAGTAGGTATAACACCAATAACTTTTACTCGCTCTGTGAGAGCAGATTGGGAAACACAACCCATCAAACCACTGCTACCACCCCCATACATGAGAGTGATACCTTTCTCCCTCAATTTCTTTCCTAAATCCACTGCTGCTTCTAGATACCCAAGACCTTTCCCTACTTTTGATCCACAAAATACACAGATAGTTTTGATCTGTCGAAGTTTTGGTCCTTCCATCTTTGAGAGTATAAGAAAGGAAAAACTTATGAGAAAATGATATTTTGGGATGCATGAAACTGTGAAAATCATTAGCTTTTTACACTTGAAAAACTTCACTATTTACTGCTCGTCTTTTGAAAAAGTGAAAATCTACTTTTGACTAAATTACACTACTTTTGATAAAGCTTACCTTTCGGTAATTTTTCAATATACTTTATCAATGCTCGAGAAATGAAACATGAAAATATTTTATAAATATATGTGCAAATATATATACACACAATATACTGATTTACCTTGTATCAATGCTGAATAGCTAAAACATCATTGTTTATAACAGCCTGACAAACATGATCTTTTACTATTATATTTTTGAGAGTATAACGCTCTTTATCGTTGATGAATTTAGCCCATAAAGATATTAACTCACACTGTACATACCCACTAGGGTGCGTCTCAAGGGTCAATCGTATATCATCCAATGACTCCTTACTCAGTCCACCCTTAATAAAGTCTATCTTATCATCTCGATTTATGGATGAATACCCTATTGATTTACAACGGGTATCACATGTCCATCGAGCACATTTGTAGAAACTATTTAATCTTTTTGCTCTTCCCTTCTTTACAAAAGTACTCTTACCTAAGTTAGGCTTGTGCTTAGAAAATGAATCTGGTAATTTACCAGCTAATCGAACTTTTGCTTCGATCAACCAACGAACATCTTCTGGGATACCTTGATCCATCACCAGCCTCAATCTTTCGAGTCGAATTCGGTAAATCTTTTTCAAAACATTTATCGGAAGATTTGAGTAGTATTTGCGGATATTTGATAATATAACATCCATTTTTTTATGGATCTAATCTCTTCCCAGGTGATCTATTTAAATGCATTATTCAACGCGTAAAAGAGCGGTGGCTCCGCGTGTCAGTGATATCGATTCCATCAAGAAATAATGGAATAAATTATTGAAAATGTGGGAACAATGAGATAATGCGTCATTACCTTTTTCGATATAAGGGAAGATTTGACGACAATATTGAGAACATGAGATATTTTCTTGGATATTGTACCTGATTTTTCTTCGATACACTAATAAACGTATGCTGATTTGTACTATACAGAAATACATACTGATGAAATGAATACTGTATTGAACCAGAAGTTCATACATATGTACAAGTGAAATATCTTGCCGAACCTGAAGTTCTATAATGATTGGTTATATTCCAATTCAATAATGAGATTTATTAAGAAAGCAAAATGACATTCATTAAAGAACCAGAAGATTGTTCAGGTTAACAAGTTATCATTGCTGCTTGTTCTCAAAAGTAAATTAATTATCTCACTAAGAAAATGAATGACTGATTATTTGCTCAAGTAATGATATTACGAGCAAAGTGATAAATGCTAGCATGAATATATCTTAAAGTCATTAATGATTTTACGAATTAGTTGAGATAATAGAATATTATATTGCTAATGGTTTATCAGATTAAAAGCCTCAAGTTATTTTCTATGAGAACAATTTGAATATAAATATTTCTCATACGTCAATATTTTACATACAAACATGTCATACTATGAAATAAAGATTTTCTTGTGAAGCTTTATGATTTGTAAAAGTGCGATATGTATACAATCCACCAAAGCGCACTTAGATATATGATTGAGATTATATCCCTAAAAGGATGACATGTGTTATGGCATTTTAGCCGATTGATAATATTTGTGAACATTATGGGGAAAACACGCTTGAAGCGTAATTATGCCTGAAGCATAATGACTATCGATTCCAAAAATAAATATCTCTTGAATGATTGAGATGGTCCCTTTGAGGCTAAATACTCATGGTGAGTAAAAGGGACATAATTAAATGTAAGAGACTCGGGTACCTGATGATAGAACATATAAAGAGATCTCTCTTGTTATATTGAGTTGAAATGGAATCGATAAATAAGTCGACTGCATACATAAACAACCCTCTTATGAAAATGAGGTTGATAAAATTATAATACTTTGGCCAAGTATATAACCCCAATGTAGGGATTATTGTTCAAGGACCTGAAATCCAAATGCTTAAATGTTTAAAGCCAATAATTATATGTACAAATGAAAAATATTACACAGTCGTAAAAGACGACTCGTTGCGCAAAATTTTTCATAGAATTGGCATGACATATGGTGGATAGACTATAGTCTAAATCACTAGCTTGAGCTCTTTGATATACCAATGAGTGAGATCAAAATGTATGATTCTCATCTCGGTACTTTGAGAGTATTCTTTGATGTACCAGTTGATCGCGGTACGTTGGGATTTCAAGTAAAATGATTGTAGATTATATGTCGAAATTGATATATATTTCAATGATTGATTATACGAATCAGAAATTGTGGTTTATGAGATGCAAGAACATACATGTATAATCAATGAAAGATTCAATACACCCAGATTAGTATCATTATAGGATGATACAAATGACTCCATGATATAATATGTTGAAAGGGAAATTAGAGTGTACTATTTATGACATCTGGGAAATTGATTATTCACTAGAAGTGAATATGAAAATGAATATGTTTAATTATTCACCAGAAGTGAATTCTAGATTTGATTATTCACCAGAAGTGAATTCTAAATTTGATTATTCACCAGAAGTGAAAGATGCAATCGATAAATTAGTACAACATTGCTTAATATAGCATGTTATGACATCATGAGTTATAAACAATTTATATAAAGCTCATCATAAATTATATGATTGCACCAATATACTTGTGATATTCCATGAAATGAATAAATAAGCGTTGCACTCTTTTTCCCTTAGCTAAGGTTTTGTCCCATAGGGTTTTCCTAGCAAGGTTTTTAATGAGGCAACAGTTGAGGAGTATTGATGAAAATTAATGAGAATAATGTACTCTTTTTCCCTTCGCTGAGGTTTTGTCCTACGAGGTTTTCCTAACAAGGTTTTTGAGGCATCATCATAGCTATCAACAAGCTATAATTCAGTAACAAATTGTTATACTGGAATAATATCAACAAATGAATAAAATCATAGACATCTTATGAAGAATGCTATACAAGGAGATTTTTATATTTCAGAAGAAAGATGATATCAATATTTGAGAAGTTCATGAATCCTCAATTGCACACTTCAGGGGGAGAAACATGATGTACTCTTTTTCCTTCGTCCAGTTTTGTCCTACTAGGTTTTAACGAGGCAGCGGCTGTACTCTTTTTCCTTGGTTCAGATTTTATCCCACTGGGTTTTACTGACAATGTTTTAATGAGGCAGTACTTCAGAACTTCAAGATTCAGTACATGATTTGTTCTCCTCGAACGTTAGACTCAATGATTCACCATGGCCAACATCAGGGGGAGCTTCTGTACTCTTTTTCCTTCGCTCAAGTTTTATACCACTGAGTTTTCTTAGCAAGGTTTTAACGAAGCAGACAATTGCGGAATAGGTCATTCAAGGGGGAGTGTTATAAATATTATAAAATAAGTGAATGATCAATTACTATTATACCCCTGTAAACTTTACATATTACGATTGTACCATTGTTCACTCCTGTAAATAGGAGCATTATTTCATTCATTCATATGAATTCAATAAGAGAAGAATTCTCTCATATCTCTCTCTATATTCTCTATTGTTTTCATAATAGTTTTACAACAAGAAGCTCAATATTGTAACATAAATTTAAGTGGCAAAAAAATAATGAATAAAAAGATTACCCACTAACCCACATTTTAACTCAATATGATGCCCTTATTCGGTTTTGGAGTTTTTGAAAAATTTCCCTCCAAAGCTCATTTTTAGTTCGATATTTTTATAGATTCACAACTTTCATACTTTTAGCATCTTTTCAATCACATCTTTCAAAATATCTGATGAGAATCGAGAAAGTCAAACATCGATGCACGTGCCCGTGGGACCCATGACGAGATCCGACGTCGAAGAGGTTCAAGATTCGAGGCTAAACCTTTTGAATAAATCGAGAAAAGAAGCCAAGAATCAAGTTGGAGCCAAAAATGAGAAGTTTGGAGATTCAGCCAAGTTTCGGTCGACCGAACTTTCTTCCGGTCGACCGATCTTCTGCAGAGGAATTTTTGTTTTAGCCTCAGTCGCTTTCGGCTGAGTGGCGGTCGACCGAAAGTCCCTTTCGGTCGACCAGTTCGGTCGACCGAAACACTCCGTTTTACAAAAACGGGGTTTTTCTTGTAAATACCGAAATTGCACATTTTTCCCAATTTTGTACTTATATACACATTTCTTGTTCATTTGTAAATAACTTGGTGATGTTCAATGTGAAGCTCTTGAGAGAGTTCCTCTTGTGGGTGAGGTAAATCCCATTTTTTTGATCTTGTATCTCTTAGGAAATTAATCAACTTTATCTTGAGTATTATTATTCTTGTATTGTTGTTTATTTTCGCCACCTTGGAATTTGTTTATTTCTTTCCATTGGGCTAGGGTTAGTTTAATTCTTGAATTTTGGGTTAGATTTAAACTTGAGTTAAGGTGTTTATCCTTTATTTTACCACTTTAGCTTTCTTGGGTTGGTATTAAAATTGTTGGAGAATTTTCGGTCAACACACCGAATGAGTTCGCATCATTTGGTATTAGAGCTTGGCTCTAATTTGGTAAACCTATCTTTACTTTCTTGTTGTTGTTCTTATTCAAGAAAAATTGGAGAAAATTTATATGCCCATGTGTATTGTTGATTTCATGTATTGGGTATATTGATTGTGAATTTGTTGGGGGTTTCTATTAGACAAACACTTACTTTCCTACATTATCCAAAGTGTTTGATAAATTGTCCCAAAGAAAAATACCCCATTCATGCCTTATTATTCAATGCCCATAACTTGTTAATTACTTGGGGCTATCCAATTCTCATCATTGAGATTGTGTTATCAACATTTTATTCCATATATCACTTGCTTAATCCATTGGATAATTGTTGATCATTCACTTCTTGCCACAATTGTATTGTTGGGGGTTTTCAGATATCCACATTATCCACATTCAAGGTCATTCAAAGATTGAGTACAAGTTGTTTGATAAATTGCCTCATTCAAAATTTACACTCTTTGTGCTTATTGTTCTACATCTATGCCTCGTCTATTATTTATGGTTTGTCAATCCCATTACTAAATTGTGTTCCTAGCATCATATCTCACATAAATATTGTTCCTTTTGAGTTTAGCAAGCACATAAATTCTACTTGCTATTTGTATCTACTTGTTATAAATTCCTTCTTCCTTTGTTTGTGATTTCATTGACTTCACAAGAATTATACTTTGTGGTTTAGTTGATTACCTTCCTTGGAGAACTTGAGAAAGGAGATTTTGAGTGGAAAAAGGCAAGAGTGGTGAGCTCAATAGAGGGTAAAAGCCAAATTTGAATGAAACACGAGAGAAATATTTTCTTGTGAGAACACTTTCACACTTGCACACCATGTCCATTTTCAATTCTCAAACTCAAGATTTGAAGTACTTGTTGGAAAATCCTTCAACCACCATGGCTAGACAAATGGAGAAAAGTAGGGGTGAGTTGGAAAATTTAGGAACAAGAAGGGAGAGTACATCAAATAGGGGAGGTGAAGAAATGATGTGTAGTAGAAGAAGGGTGAGAGATAATCTTGGGGACGTAGTGTATAGGGATGGAGTTAGAAAACAAAATGGGAGTTTGAATAGGAAAATTAGGAGGGATGATAATGAATGAGAAGTTGAAAGAGATGGGAGAATGGGTAGAAGAAGAAGAGAATTGGTAGATAGGAGTGGAGATGGAATTGATGGTATTATTGATAGGGCAAAAATGAAGACTTCATCATTCCATATGAGGGACGGTAGTGGAAGTAAAGAAGTAGTGAAGGAGATGAATGCTAGGCTACCAAAATTTTTGGCCCATGATAATGAGAGGGAGAAGCATGGAGGAAATACTTTCTGCACTAGATGCCTTGTGGGGGATAGGGCACGTAGTCTCATTATAGATGGGGAGAGTGACACGAATTTGGTGAGTGCTGGTAGGGTGGAGAAATTGGGGTTACCGGTTATGAAGCATCCTAATCCTTACATATTGCAAATGTTGAATGACTATGGGGAGGTGAGGGTAAGTGAACAAGTTCTTCTTACTTTTCACATTGGTACTTATAGTGATCAAATATTATGTGATGTGGTTCCCTTATACACTACTCACATAATTTTGGGGAGACCTTGGCAATGTGAGCGAAATGTGAATCTTGATAGGGGAAGGAACCGGTGTAGCTTCAAAATGAATGAAAAAAAGGTTGTGATCCTATCTTTGAGCTCGGAAGAAGTATGCAAAGATCAAATGAAGCTCAAGAAGGAATTCGAGGAAGAAAAGGAGAAGGAGAAGGAAAAAGAAGAGAAAGAAAGGGAGGATAGGAAAACAAAAGAACCTTCAATTGATAAAATTGAAGAAAATAAAAATGAGAGCATGAGAGTTGGGGCCAAGTCCCTAGAAAAAGGAGAGGCAATGAGGGTTGGAGCCACGACTCCAGAAAAAGGAGAGGTAAGAGAAGAATCGAGAGTTGGGGTTCTTACCTCAGGAAAAGGTGAGGAAGTGATGAGTGCCACCAAGAAAATTGAGAGAAAAGATCACCCCAAAATGTTATTTACTCTTGAATATTCTAATACTTCCCTCCCTAGTTTTGTTATTTCTTTGTTGCAGGAAATTGTGAGGCCAACTTATCAAAGCAACAAAGAACTCCAAAAGCATGCCTTATGGAAGAAATTCTAGGAAACATTTTCCTACCACGACAAGTACAACCGAGGTAAACAAAATGAAATAACCGACGTCACATCAAGGAGGTATGCTCCTAACAATTCTTTAAATGCAAGGTTATTATGTTTTGAATACATTAGAGGAATGTATGACATCGATGGAAGCTTAGCAAATATTTTGTTGGAGTGTGAAAATGTTATACTTGATAGCCTTCATGTGCATGGTGGCTTCCTGTTTTGTGAAAACAAGCATGACTTCCTATTTTGTGAAAACAAGCTCAATGTGCCTACTTGTCTTATAGGGAAATTGCTAGTTTGGGAAGTCTATAAGGGAGATCTAACCAAATATTTTGGCTTGGAAATGATTTTTCTCCTAACCTCCTTAACCAACTCATCTTGTCTTGAACGTGTCAAGAGCATGCATGCTAAAAACCCAAAATTGTTTAACTTCTATGAATCATGTGGTAGGCAAGATTTTGCTAGATTCTATGAACATGATGATTATTTGTCTTGGGAAATTAGTTTGTTTGTTTTTAAATGTACCATGCGCGAATTTCTAATGGGTGAGGCACATGTTGGTTGTTTGATTGGGCACCTTGAATCCAAGGGGGCCGTGAAAATATTTTGTGATCGCTTTTATTGGCCTCATTGGAAAATTGGTGATAAACATGTTTGCACTTGTGGTAAAGGCCGATCGTTCAAAGTGGCTAAATCTAAGTTTTTACCTCAAGTTTTATACACACATTTGCACGTTCCCAGTAAACCTTGGATTTATCATTCTATGGAGTTTGTGTTGGGTTTACTCAGACTAAAGAAAAGAAATGATGCTAATTTGTGGATGTTGATAGGGGTATTAAACTTTCACATTTTACTACATGTCATGAAACCCGCATTGCTATCAACATGATGAATCTTTTCTTTGGGGGAGTGGTGCCTTTGCATAAAAATGATGCTCAATTTGTGGTTGATAAACTTGCTTGTAAAGGAAGTGTTCATCCTATTAACAAATTTTCTCCACTTGATGTTGCTTATGGCCCTAGCCTACTAACTCTTTTGAGCTTGATGTACTTATTTATTGATGGAAATGTTAGTATAGGTGGGCATAACAAAGCAAATCTGGTTAAGCCTCTTCGCAGGAGGCTCATGCCTCCATCTGAGGGGATTGGCATACAATATACTTCCCATTCCAACCATGGTAGGAGGCGATTCGTATTTGATCCGGGTGGCTGGAAATGGTTCTTTTCAAGGGGTTAACGGGTTCCCGATCGATTAAAATCCAAAATGCTACCCTGCGATGTTGGCACCTCTCAAGTTCTTCGCAACGCCTACAAATTGATTTTGTACGGTGAGTATGAAATTTCAGTTACATTTATTGTGTCTGAATTTTCTATTTTCATTGTAGGTGTCGATTCGTGGTCGAATCTCTTTCGAGATGGAGGAGATGATGAGAATCACGAGGGTCCAACTTCATTGCACGAACCTGTGATCCACAATGTTACAAGATCAAAGTTCAAGGAGTTTCAAGACAGTGCATTCAAGCAAGATTCGAGGTCGAATCCTTTTCAAGAGGGAGGGGATGATGAGAATCGAGAAAGCCAAACATCGATGCACGTGCCCGTGGGACCCATCAGGAGATCCGACGTCGAAGAGGTTCAAGATTCGAGGTTAAACCTTGTGAATAAATCGAGAAAAGAAGCCAAGAATCAAGTTGAAGCAAAAAATGAGAAGTTTGGAGATTCAGCCAAGTTTCGGTCGACCGAACTTTCTTCCGGTCGACCGATCTTCTACAGAGGAATTTTTGTTTTAGCTTCAGTCGCTTTCGGCTGAGTGGCGGTCAACCGAAAGTCCCATTTCGGTCGACCCAGTGATCGACCGAAATAATTTCGGTCGACCAGTTCGGTCGACCAAAACACTCCGTTTTACAAAAACGGGGTTTTTCTTGTAAATACCGAAATTGTACATTTTGCCCAATTTTGTACTTATATACACATTTCTTGTTCATTTGTAAATAACTTGGTGATGTTCAATGTGAAGCTCTTGAGAGAGTTCCTCTTGTGGGTGAGGTAAATCCCATTTCTTGATCTTGTATCTCTTAGGAAATTAATCAACTTTATCTTGAGTATTATTATTCTTGTGTTGTTGTTTATTTCCGTCACCTTGGAATTTGTTTATTTCTTTCCATTGGGCTAGGGTTAGTTTAATCCTTGAATTCTGGGTTAGATTTAAACTTGGGTTAAAGTGTTTATTCTTTATTTTACCACTTTAGCTTTCTTGGGTTGGTATTAAAATTATTGTGAGAATTTTCGGTCAACACACCGAAGGGGTTCACATCAATATCCTTTATCAAACGGGCTTTATAGTCTAAGTATGAATCTTTAAGGGTTATTTCACCCACAACAACTTTTTAATTCATTTGAATTTAATTGGATCACTATACTTTGATTTTGTTTTCAATTGGAGTTCTCTATCAATTTTGTCATATTAACTAACATCTAGAGGTATCAAGACAGACAGACAGACAGACAGACGGACGAGCTGACTAGACCGGTAAAAATCGGCTCGGATCGACCCTGGACTGCGAGCCGACCCGTGCAGGCGAATCACGGGTCAAGAAGTTGTGAACCGCGGGTCACACCTTCGCGGCCGCGGTTAAAGTGCTGGCCCATGAAAAAAAACAGTTTTTATTAAATATGGTAACATTGAAAATCTCTCTTCTTTTACAAACTCTAATACAAATCTTATTTTTCTCCCTAATAACTAAGAAACGTAATATTCTTTGATAATAGTAATTAGAAATACATTTAACATTTAATTGTTATTTGTTTATGCCCTATTTAAATTTGCAAATTTAGAAGTAATTCATCTAACATAAAATATAAATTTAAATTCTATGTAAATATTTTATAGTATAAATATGAATTTATCATTTTAATCATTTTGTATTTAGAAATTTGACAAAAATTGCTATAAATATAAAAAAAAATCTATATTTTTATTCATATGAGCCAAATCAGAACGAGCTGCGACCCGCATGGCCCAACGGGCTGCCTTGAGTTGTAGTTCGAAATTTACCGTAACTGGCCCGGAACTCGCACCTGGCGGGATTTTTTTTCAAGCGGACGGTTATCAAACTCTTATGTTGCCCGGATCACCCGATTGACACCTCTACTAACATCCAAAGCTTATGTGGCTGTCAATAACTAACTTTCATCTTACACGAATGTTATTATGGCGCCAACTAAACACTTTCTAAATACCAGTTCGCAGTATAAAATCTATAAAATTAAAGAACAACTTCACTTCTTGAACATGAACAGTATTTAAATATATCATGTGTAATGACACATAGGAATGCTTTGGAGTAAAATGCAATGACCGAATTGATTCGAATTTAAGTATGGTGACCAGTTTGAGACACAATTAAATGTAATGAGAACATGCACTAATGGAAATTATGGCCTGGGCCAAGTTGACAGCAGGTGCAAAGGATAAGATGGATGATTGATGCTACTGGAAATCTTTGTTCTTTATTTACGTGTCAAGTTATGAGTGGATACTGGATGGTACTGGGCATACAACCGTATGCAAGTTTGCTGTTTGCGTGATTTGATGATTTCTGTTAGAATTTTGGCCGTAGAGAATAAAGGAAGAAAACAGCCAATTGAAATTGCTAAGGACATTACTAGTGGTGTTTCAATTTTCTTTTGAATTTCTTTTGAGTTTTGTATTTTGATTATTATTTTGATATTGCTAAAAACGTATTTTTTTTTTTTTGTCATTTTAATAATTTTTTTCAAGAATTGAAATCTTATAACGTGTTTACTTCGTAATTCTGAAAATTCGAAAACCATATTATTCAATATATATGTATTTCTTTTACTTGTGTAGCTAAGTAAAAATTGCAGTAATTGTAGTTAAAGCAATCTCCAACGGTATTCCAAAAATACCAAATCCAACATTTTGGTCCAAAAAAACCTCAAACGCGGACCCTTTTTCATGGACCAAAACGGGAGTTGAACGCTAACACGCATTTTTTTTGTCATTTTAATAATTTTTTTCAAAAATAGAAAACTTAAAACGTGTTTACTTCATAATTTTGAAAATTTGAAAACATTAGCCCCTGTTCTCTTTGCTGTTTTGAGGTCGTTTTCTGTTTTTATTTTCGAAAACTCTAAAAACGCGTTCTCTTTACCATTTTCGAAAACGCATTTTGGAAAAAAAAAAAAAAAAATTGTATACAAAACGGAAAACGCCCAAAACCTCGTTTTGGACGTTTTGTGTGTATTTCAACAAAAAATGTCCAAAACGCGGAAAACGCGTTTTGGGAATTTTTTATTTTTTATTTTTTTTTATCTTAACTTAGAACTAAGCTTAATATAAAGTTTTTATTTTTTAATTATTTTTTTTAGAATTATCCTAACTTGGAACTAAACCTAAATAAAGAATTTTTTTTTTTTGGAGAATTATCATAACTTAGAACTAAGTTTAAATAAAGTTTTATTGAATTCAATATCAACATTACAAAAAAAAAAATTAAGTGAGAATTCTTGTTGTTATATTTCAAAAAATGCACTGATAAATGGACTCTGGTGGTTTTGAAAGAACTTGCATTTTCTGGATTTTAATAGAAGTAGAGCTTTCTCAAATTCCGAACCTGACCAAGCTGTGTTAATATAGACTTTTAATGCTCACATTAGTGTGTTGCATGTAACCATATTTTTAGTGTATTGTGAAAGGAAATTTGAGTTTGAGACTTTGAGTTAGTAGTATTCTGCAAATAAATTAATTAAAAATAATTTAAGTAGTATTCTGCAAAATTTCAAATAGAACGTGTTTTCCAACTTTTCATTTTCAAAAACAGTTTTCAGAAATGACAATCCAAACGCGTTTTCAGCAAATTTGAAAACAAAAATGAAAACAGGAAATACAAAACATTTTCGAAAATGAAAATACAAAATAAAATATAAACAGAACGCCACCTTAGGCTGCGTTCGCTTTATGTTTCATTTTTTTCTATTTTTATCTTCTAAAATATTTTCTATTTTTATTTTCAGTGTTATTTTCAAAATTACTGAAAACGCGTTTAGTTTGTTTTTTCTGAAAACTGTTTTCGAAAATGAAAATCTGAAAAACACATTCAGTTTGAAAATTTGTAAAAGTCTTTTTTGTGTACTTGTAATTATATTTCAAGAGTTTTTGAATAAGGAAAACTGTTCTTATTTAGCTAACTTCGAGAGTTTTGTGAAAATAAATTTTAGTTATAAATAATATTAGAAATTATACTAGAAATGATAATTTGTAAACAAAAAACTTAGTTATAAATAATACTAGAAATAAATTTTAGCTAAAAATAATACTATAAATGATAATTTGTTAATAATACTAGAAAAGATTTTAATTTTTTTATTTTTTTTATTGAGTTACTAGAAATAAATTTTAGTTATAAATAATATTAGAAATGATAATTTGTAAAAGGGAAAAAAGTAGTGTTGGCTGATTTTTTTTTTTTTTAAAAAGTGAAAACGCGCGTTTTCCACGTTTTCAGATTTGCAAAGAAAACACGAAAAAGTCAAAATTGCGTTTACTGTTTTCTTTACAAAATTTATTTTCTGTTTTTCATTTTCATTTTCGGAAACAGTACAACAGAACGTATTTTTTACACTTTTGGAAATAGAAAACAGCTGAAAAACGATAAAGAGAACATTATTCAATATATATATATAGTTCTTTTAATTGTGTAACTAAGCAAAAGTTTTTGTCATTGCAGTTAAGGTCATCTCCAACGGTGTTCCAAAAACCCCAAATCCAACATTTTGGTCCCAAAAAAACTCCAACACAGACCTATTTCATGGACCAAAATGGTGAGTTGAAGTGTAACACGTCAAATTCAATTGGTGTCGTTATGATAATTATGAAAATACCATCTATATATTACAAAATGACTAAATAATTAGGTGACGTTCTGTTTATATTTTATTTCGTATTTTCATTTTCGAAAATATTTTGTATTTCTTGTTTTTATTTTTATATTCAAATTTACTGAAAACGCGTTTGGTTTGTCATTTTTGAAAACTGTTTTTAAAAATGAAAAACTGAAAAATACGTTCTGTTTGAAATTTTGCAGAATACTACTTAAATTATTTTTAATTAATTTACTTGCAGAATACTACCGGCTCAAACTCAAATTTCCTTTCACAATACACTGAAAACATGATTACATGCAACACACTAATGTGAGTACTAAAAGTATATATTAACACAGCTTGGTCAGATTCGGGATTTGAGAAAACTCTAGTTCTATTAAAATTCAGAAAATGTTAGTTCTTTCAAAATCATCAGAGTCCATTTATCAAAACATTTTTTGAAATATAACAACAAGAATTCTCACTTAATTTTTTTTGTAATGTTGATATTGAATTCAATAAAACTTTATTTATACTTAATTCCAAGTTAGGATAATTTTTCAAAAAAAAAAAATCTTTATTTAAGTTAGTTCCAAGCTAGGATAATTTTAAAAAAAAATTAAAAAAAAAAACTTTATATTAAGCTTGGTTCCATGTTAGGATAAATCTTTAAAAAAAAAAAAAAAAATCCTACGTGTTTTGAACATTTTTTTAATGAAATACACACAAAACGCCCAAAACGAGGTTCTGGACGTTTTGTGTTTTGTGTACAATTTTGTTTTTTTTATTTTCCAAAATACGTTTTCGAAAATGGTAAAGGGAACGAGTTTTTAGTGTTTTCAAAGATAAAAATAGAAAACGATCTCAAAACAGTAAAGAGAATTTTTTCTTTTTGTTTGTTAGCAAATTTTTTTTTTCGGTTCCAAAAAATAAGTGAAGTGATTATGAAACTATTTTTTGCTCTATAAATTCAAGTCTATTCCACTTTGACATATCTCATATTGTGTTAGTTATGTATCAAAAAATAACGAAATTGGTACAAATGAAGAATCAAACAAAAGAAATAAAAGTAGATAACACATTAATTCAAACTGAAAAAGTAGAACACGAGGTCCATGACGCAAACGTTACACTGACTGAACACTAACGACAAATAAGACAATAAAACATGTTTAAGACAAATGCACTTATTTGTTGCAATTCGACGACTTTAAACACAAAGTTACGTGACAAGACAACATTCCTTAGTAACATCATTATGGCCTAGTAGTCGGGAAGATCATATGACGATCCATCTAGTCCACACATATCGAACGGGCTTGGGGTTCATTGACCGGGTTCTGGCTCTAGGATTTCTTCCCCATTCCTCATAATTTTCCTCTGTTCTCGAATAAAGAACTCGCATCTCGTTGGGTTTGTAATTGAATTACGATCTTGCATCATGAGCATATTCTTGGCATAGACTTCATTCGCTATGGCATTTCTGAAGTTGTTCTCGTTTCGTTGCCTGAGCAAGTCATACAACATCTCCTTGTTCCCGCTGTCCTTTTTTATAACCTCGATGAGCTTGCGGTTCTCCTGCATTTGGTCATCAATCAACCTTGAGCTTTTTCCTTCAATCTTGCGTTTTCCTTTTGCCTTTTTCGTACCTAGCGTTGGTAAAGAAGCGGATCGGGCTCCGATCCGCCCCGTCCAGAAAAATTTCAGCCGATCTGGATCGGCGCCCGCGATTCACCATTTTTCGGGTCGGGGCAGATCCACCCCCAGATCCGTGGTAATTTTTTTTATATATTATTTAAACTAAATATTTTTAAAAAAATATTATTTTTATTAATCAAACGGGGCGGATCGATCTCGATCTGCACCGATCTGTTGACCCGCCCTACCGATCCACGGATCGGCATTTTTCGAATCGGATTAGTGGAGCGGAGTGGATTTTTTGTCATCACTATTCGAACCCTACAATCTATGGTTTCGGTTGTTAGTAGGACTGTCCTCATTGATGTCTAGGGAAAACGAGGACAATCCGGGAGATGATACATTGGGAGTCTCAGGAGTATCGGATCCTTCGAACAACTCTTCATAACTTGGCAGTGAAGCAGTCTCTTCGCTGCTAAACTTTTCAGTTTCCTTAAGCAGTGGCCAAACGTGATCGAACTTGAGCAACATGTATAACAACAACATCCTAATTTCTATCCTAATCTAGCAACAACAAGAAAACAAGCCAATACATGGAGGCTTCATTCCATGCCATATTGTAATTCACTATGACCGAGATCCCCTGTTTTACCGAAGGCTTGTTTCGAAGATGATTTCGAATGTTAAGATTGTTATTTCTTCAAATAGTACAAGCTGTGGAGGGTCACGCCAACTACTTCATTCAAAAAAAGGATCGGATAGGCCGACTCGCGTCTTCTTTTTAGAAGATGACAGCCGCTTTTCAAGTACTGGCGTATGGCATTGCGGCTGACGCAACTGATGAATACATCAAAACTGGTGAGTCAACTGTTGTCGAAAGTGTGAAGAGATTATGTCGTGCTGTGGTTGAAGTATTTTGTGGAAGATATTTGAGGGTACCAAATGTAGAGGATATTGAGAGGTTGCTCCGAACTGGGAAAGAGCGGGGATTTCCTAGCTTGCTAGGTAGCTTGGATTGCATGCATTGGAGATGGAAGAATTGCCCAACTGCTTGGGATGGCCAGTATATTGGTTGAAGTGGACAATGGACATCCTACCATTATTTTGGAAGCTGTTGCAGACTACGATCTTTGGATATGACATGCACACTTTGGTATGCCCGGATCGAATAACGATATTAATGTGTTGGAAGCATCTCACCTCTTATCCAACCTCGCCAAAGATATTACCCCCCTGCTAAATACATCATTCAAGGACGTGAATATATGACTCGTTACTTTCTAGCCAATGGTATATATCCACCATGGACTACTCTTGTGCAAACAATTCGTGATCCACAGGGCCCCAAGAAAAAAATACTTCGCCATGTGACAGGAAAGCTGTAGAAAAGGCGCAGAACGAGCATTTGGAATTCTACAATCCAAATTTGCAATTGTGGGGAGACTAGTAAGATTTTGGAATAAACATCTTTCATGACATAATGAGTGCATGTATCATCATGCACAACATGATTGTCAAAGATGAATGAGATCTCGAGGTGCCAATCAGAAAGTTTGTTTAGGCACCAAGTCCTAACGTCGAGATGGTTGATAAGCAAACTCGCTTCAATGCTTTCCTAGTGCGACATCGTCAAATCAAGAACAAGGAGGCTCACTACGCACTTTGAGAAGCGTTAATCGAACATACGTGGTAGGAATATACCAACTCTGAAAATTAGATTTACCTTTTTAACTTACGTATTTTATTTTCAGTGTAATTGAAATTGTTTCCCATTTTTTGTCATCGACGTGTGAAATGTGACACTACGTATGATCTCTTTTTTAATGTTAAATAAGTGCATAAAATAGTGTACAATCGTGTGGTTTCATTTAATGAATTATAATTTAAATTAATTGAAAACAAATAATGACATAATGAAATTAAGATTTGGTGTAACATTTGGTACATGTGGTTGGATATGGGATCAAAAAATAGTGTAAGTTTTGTACCATTTTGGTGCAAATGGTGTATCAAAATGGTGTTTATGGTTGGAGATGGTCTAAAGAATTGAAATCCGATACTTGTGATCTAATTTTGAATCTCATCAGCGACTACTAAAAAGAACAAAAAACTTTGTAATTTGCATTGAATTTGGTAATCAGTTGTTCAATATATATATGTAACAAAGTATTAATGGGTGTCGTAGTGGTCAAAGAACTAAAATCTCATGCTGATGACAAGGGTTTGAATCTTAGCATTTACCAAAATGAATAATTTTTTTTTATTATTAATGATTTTAATATTTTTAATTTCCATTGTAATTTTTTTTTTCATTTATGAAAATGCGCCAGTAATAATAGGTAAGTAAAAGTGTTTTTGAAAACTAATAACTAAAAATATTCTGAAAACAATAAAGATGACGTCCTAAAATTTTCATTTTGTGCAGTGCTCAAACTAGTAATAATCTTTACATTCAATTTCTTATTGACTCTTCTTGAGTACCAAGTAATATGTTGCCTCTCGGGGCATAGCTCAGTTGCCAAATGCTGAATTGACGTAAAATTCTGCGCTAGTAGTTATAGGGTGGGAGGTTCGAATCCTTACAAATGCTTTGGACTTGACCTCCTTGTGGTGAAAATCAGTTAAAAAGGTTCAGACTCTGGCTAATTGAGGCACATCCCACGATTTACCTCATCTATAAAGTTCTAGGGGTGGGGCTGTTAGGATTGCTGTTCGACCTTTTTTTTTTTTTTTTCTTGAGTAGTATGTTTTTCTTTATGCATGTAACTTTAGTTTTGGCCCTTCTCCTTTGTTTAAGGGTCTAAGAAGAGTCGAGTAAGGATTGAACCACTAATTACAAAATTTGATAAATATATAATTTTTTTATTTGAAGAAAATTAATCTGCCTTTGATTGTCATTTCCCAGTTCATTTACGATTTTTAAGTTTTCAATTTTTGCAATGTAATTGGACTAGTTTTTGGTTCATATCTCGATTTTTCAATCAAAATATTTCTTTGGCTTGACTTCTAAAAGTATTTTTTTTTTATCCAGAAGCACTTTAGGAGTCTTCTGAGCCCTCGAGCAATCGGTAACAAGTTTGTTGAGATTTAATCTCGCAAAACCCAAATATAAAATGAGTAAAATTGAAATATTTCAAAAGTAGTGAATATTAAGGCAATAAGTAAAAGAGAAATCGTTTATCCAATCGACTCCGTTTGGTGTGATTAGGGATTTAATTAATAGATGTCTCTATGAAGGCAATACCACAAATCGGACTAGAAATCAAATCCGAAATGACCCACAACTTATTCCATTAAGGAAATAACATAAGGACTTCACAAAGAAGAACACAACACAATGATGGAATGCAAGGAATCATCCAAGGGGCCGAAAACGTTGCTGCCTATTTCTTGCAAAGTGTTGCGAATTTTAGGGACCAAAGTAGGCCGCCAATTTTGTTCCACCAAGGAAGTTACATATTTGGTTCCAATCCAATAAAAAAGGCAAAGGCAATTGTTCAAATAGAGGCCGGCGTTTTTCACAAAGGAAGGAGGCTCAATTTTCACTTGTCAATTCCAAACCCTAACAAAGTTTTTGACATCATTTAAATATATAATAATATGGGTTAGGGTAAATAAGCAAGAGGATCTCCTTAAACTAGCCCAATGAATAATTAGGCAAAACCCATTATTTTTTTCAATTGAGCTATCAAAGTTTGAAAAAAACACACAAACAAGGTGGGTATTATTCCACATTTCAAATTTAAAGAAAAAATTTAAAACTTCATCAATCAGGTGCTATATAATTAATTAATATATTATAAAAAATCACCCACCCCAGACCACCCAATTTAAATGAAATTCAACGTCTAGTAACTCAAGTTCGTCATCTTCACAAGCTCCACAACCACTACCGCCACGACACCACCTCCACCTCAACCACCACGACGACACCACCTCCACCTCAACCACCACGACGACACCACCTCCACCTCAACCACCATGACGACACCACCTCCACCACCACCACCAGCAACAACCCCAACCCCAACCCCATCCACCGTATTGTCATCATCACATCTTCATCATAACATTTGACAAATTGTTGCAGCTTCCCATCATCACAGAAACTAATGTTTGTGTATATATAAAAAAAAAAAAAAAATTTGAAGATCAAGAAAAATAAAATCTGAAACTTACATATTGCCTTTGCCTCTTGCACTAGTTCTAAAATCTGAAACTTACATATTGCCTCGACCTCTTTCACCAGTTCTTTTTGGATATGTGTTGCGTAGTATATAACATGTGATCTATGACTTGCAACATATGAATTGTGACCTATATGACATAACATGCTGTGATTGGATAATTGTGACATGTGATGATGTAATGTGACCTATGAGCTTTGTTATGTGACATGTGACCTTGATTTAAACATGTGATCCGAAAATGTGATCTGTGACTAGAATATGTAATGTGTGACTCGTGACTTAAACATGGTTTGAACATGTGACTTGAAAATGTGACCTGCGAGTCCAATGTGACTTTTTGTGACTTGAATATGTAACGTGTGACCAGTGACTTAAACGTGTGACCTATGACATGTGACCATGGTTTGAACATGTGACTTGAACACGTGACTCGTATATGTGACCTCAGTGATCACAAACAAACAATCGTCATCCCACCACCTCCACCACCATACCACCACCTTAGTGACCATAAACAAACAATATGTGACCGTGAGTTGTATATGTGACCACATCCTCACCTCAGTGCCATCCCCATTCATGCTCAGCCTTAATGTCATCCCATGGCAATTGACATGTGATCTTAAAGGATTCTAACACCAACATCACTGACCCCACCACCTCCTTACACAGTCACATAACCACTAGTGACCACAATGTACAATCACACACAACCACATAACCCCCAGTGACCACACTGCACAACTAGTGACCAAATGCACAATCACACAACTACCAGTGACCACACTGCACAACTAGTGACCACAGTGCACAATCACACTACCAGTGGTGACCACACTACACAAATGAAATACAAGAAGACTTTGATTTTTGGTCTTTCTTGAAAGAATCCGAAATGTGTGCAGTTGATAAAGTTTTCTATCAAGGTCAAATGAGTGGTGGTGCAATAGGCAATAAACATGTTGATCCACATAAGCAGGGATCTAACAGTAGAGTTGACATCATCCCTCAAGCATTTTCCTTGTCATTTGGTACAAATGCTTCTACAACTCCGCCAATTAACTTCTCATCCATGGCACAAAATTCTTCAATCTACCAGATGCTTCTTGATGTGGCTCGTTATCGGAATCAGATGGCACCTACTACCCAAATGATGCAACAACATAAGGATTTGTAGGTGCTTGAAGGAAAAATTGCGCCTAGTTCAAATAACACTGATGATGGACAAAAAGTTATATTGGGAAGCCCCAGGCAAGTGGTATTTTGATGGTTCTTCCCGAACAATCAATTTTCTCCCTATACCTGTTGGTGGAAATCAGTCTTTTCTTTCATCCTCAGCTACAATCACATCTTTTGATTCTATCAATGCACTGAATTCACGAAAGAACCAGAACTAGCAGTAGTTGGTCCATCTTCAGAAGCAGCAAATGCAGCTGATCAGTCACATCAAGGTCAAATCCTTCCACTTCGTAATTTTGTTAGCTCAGAGAAAGGCTTAAATGGAGATCGAAGTGATAGCTGGTGCTTTTCGAGGTGTGCATCGATGGATCATTGCTATTCAGTTGGGTTCACAAGTGCCAGCAGTAGAAGCAGTATCATCGAAAGCCACCAATCTTCAAGCAGTGGAAGTTCTCGAAGCATTAAATCAAATAATATCCCTAGAGTTCGAAATCAATTCCATTCCCTCCCAAGCCCAACACCCCAGCTTCGTTTATTGAGCATTAAGAAAGGAAATCGTTGTAATTCCAATAGGAAATCGTAACCTTGGATTATTTTCCATGTGGGATTAGTCACCCACCTAGAAATCGCATTGCAAGATCTTAAAACTCGACACGAGAACAAGAACTTCGGTAGTCGAAGAGTAGCCAGTGGCGATTTGGGGAACGACCTCAGAGTTTGTCTGGCTTCGTTTGAGAGAGAGAGAGAGAGAGAGAGAGAGAGAGAGAGAGAGAGAGAGAGAGAGAGAGTTGGGTCTCATTCGTTTGAGAGTGAGTGGGAGTAGGATTGGGGGATGGTGGGTAGGGTAATATTATTTTGATTTTAAAAATTCTATTAAGCACCTGATTTGTATATATTTTACTAAATTTCTTGAAGTGTGAAATATGTCATCTATAAATCTGGCCTTGTGTAATTTTCACTAAAAGTTTTTAGTCTATCTTTGTAATTGAGCTACCAATTCGTGGAGACGAACTACATAAATAACATTTCATCTTTCAATACAAAAACTTATTGATTATAATATCACCCGATATAGTATATACATAATAGACCCGATTTGATTGGAACCAAAGATCCCAACAAAGTTGAGTTCAATTTTATTACTCAATCCCTTTAGGAATCTCAAGCAGCTCCTGCCTTCTCAATATTATGAGTAATTGTTTGTATTTTTTCTCAACTCTTCTTTTATAATTTTTAAAATTGTATGTTGTAACTTGTAATTATATTGTTTGATCACTGATATTTGAATTGTATGTTTATTTTTTCGTGGAAATTAGTTTAGGGTTAAGTACACAAATACACAAATTTTAAAGGTCTATTTTTAAATACCATGTATTTTAAAAGATATTTCAAAAATACACAACATATTATTAAAATCAGGTAAAATTTAAAAAAGAAAATTCTACCCTACAACAAAGATGGACACCGGAAAAAATGACCAAAGGGTGAAATTCCCGTTCCGCCGGAGTTGCTTCTATCTTCTTAAGCAGCTGTTGCGACGGAATAAGGCACACCAAGCAACCACAACCAGGCCCACTCCTTTACCTATTGCGATCGGTTTTCTTCTTCAATCCAGTCAGATTCTCGCGGAGTCCCAAGGAAACACCAAATCCTGTGAAGGCTTAACAATTTTGATCAGTCCCTTTGTTCCTTTTGAGTTTTTGCCTTTATTCTCCCTCTACCTTTTAGGAAAGTTTCTACAATCCACTGCCAAATTTCTGGTCAATCTCCATCTTTGCTTTGTTTGGAATTCTTTCTTGATTTTAGAATTTAATAATAATCTATTATTTGTTTATGCAAGTTCAAGCCATCATCAATTGTACCTTATAAATTTCAAATTAAACTTCAATTTTGGTCATTGGCTTCTATCTCGAGAAATTTTAGTCTCACTAGTGTCATCCACATAAATTGTTCTGTTGAATTACCGTAAATATCAAAGATGAGTCCAATTCTCTAAACATTCTGGAATGAAATACAATTTGTAATTAATTACAATTGTAATTTAATTTCAATTTTAATCAATTATAAATGTAACAAATTCAATTAATTTTAATAGAAAAATAAAATTCCGAATGACTAGTATACAATTAAGATATAATAGTAATTGAATTAGTTACAAATTATAATGATTATAATTGCAACTTATTCTGTAATGAATTACAGATTGTAATTAATTACAATTATAACTAAATTTCAATTTTTCTAATTAGTTACAATGGTAAATAATGAATTTGCAAAACATTGTAGATTTAGAAGACGAATAATAACTCATTGAAAGTTGAACATAGGAAGACTTTAGCTGTAATTAATTACAAATGTAGCTAATTAATTATTATTGTAAGTTAATTGTATATTACAAGTTACTCGAAATTTCATGTTCCTTTCAAAATGAATTGAATTCGTTAAAATTGTAATTAATTACAGTTTTAACTAATTGTATATTCATATTACAACTTAATTGTATATTCATATTCACTCGAAAGTTCATTTGTCTTTTAAAATTAATTGAATTAGTTACAAATTATAATGAATTGCAGTCTGTAATTAATTACAATTGTAAGTTAATTACATTCTGCAATGAATTACACTTTGAAATTAATTACAAAATTAATAAATATTGTAATTTAATTGTATATCACAAGTCTATCGAAATTTCATTTTTATTTTAAAACTAATTGAATTAGTTATAAATTGTAATTAATTAAAATTTCTACTTCATTAAATAATTGTAGGTTTTAATTAATTAATATTGCAACTTAATTATACTCCGCAATGAATTACAATTGTAACTTAATTGTATATTATCAGAATTTTCAAGTCAAATGGCAGTTATGATGGAGAAATTCAACTGGATGGCAAATAAGTAGGAATAACAAGCAAAATGAAGGAAATTTCAACTAGTTATTACACGTGTGATGCATGACAATTTATTTCATGAAAGTTATCTAATAAAAAAATTTACTGATGGTAACATCTGGACAAATGCAAATTCAAAGAGAGAAAAATCTCCAATGGTCGAAAAATTTAAACTTTTGCAGGTTTTGAATCTTCAATTTTAAAAGTTCAAAATAAATATACTCATCTGGATGAGAGATATCGTGTTGAAAATAAATTTATCTAAAAGTGTTTCAAAGTTAAAATCAATTTTTATTGTTTCATTATTTCTATCAAAATATTCTAAAAATCTGATTTGACATGCTTATGCTTTCCTCGAAAACCTAACTTAGGCTAGCTATGCCTAAAACTCTTCTAATCAACAAATCAATTCAAAAAATTCAATCCCCTCATGGATCCTTCATTCAATTATAACCATCAATACTTCAAAAAAGTAGCAGTTTCTCATCTCACTCCCGAATTATGTATTAAGTTCTTAGACAACTTCTAGTCTTTACATTTCTCAAGCAAACTGACCAATATAAAAAATTTAATTATTCGGGAAAACATGTTCAGCATAATTTAAATTCCCAATTTGGTATCAAGAATCACATAATTTAAATATTCATATCCCCAAATTAAAGAAATTCGATAAAAACTTATATCAACATGTCCACTCAACAAAAGAATTTCCTATATTCCACGATTCCATAATAAAGCAAATGCATGTATGATATATTTTGTAAGATATGCTAGATTGGGTAGATTTGATTGACAAAACTGTAATGTTGCTTGGATCTAGAAGAAGCAAAGTAGCAGCAACATTTAGAATTCGAAAACAAAACCAAGGCAGAAATAGCAAAGAAGTAGATTTCAAAATTTCATCCTGTAAAAAGTTGCTGCACTTAAAAACCAGTTACAAAACTAGATGCACGACAAAACTATCTTTACAGATTAAATAATTGGAAAGATTCCAAAGGAATGTGCCAGGTTTATTGTGATTAATTTACATCGACGAACTCAACATCAAATACCAGCCACAAATTTGGTGGAATAGTCCCACAAGCTCCTTTAGCTCCATAACTGTATTTAGAAAACCAAATAGTTGTTGGTTATGTGCACGAGAAGATAAAGTAAATGGAAAACCTTGATCTAACAGACAATCCCTACTTAACTAATAAATTCCCTACCTGCAAAAGATAACTAAAATTTGCAAATTTTCACCATTTAAAATTCTGGTTTTTCTAGTAAAAAACCTAGCTTTTAAAATCATGTATGACAAATTAAGTAACTAAAAAGCTAGTTAGATGTGCTTTTAAACACGACCACACATGCTCTAGAAGGCGTTGTCGATTCCACAAAGAACATCACTAAAATTGAAGCATACCCCATGGCAGGTGGAATTGTGAGTCTCTTTTTGTCCCCAATATGCATGCCTGATGATAAAACGAAATGGAACAAATTATCAAAAATCTATTGCAAGCCAACAGTAAATTTTATTTGAAGGAGATATGCTGATATAGCCATGGAAACCCTCTGTACAGAGGAAGTCACACTACAAACATACTAGCATGCAAATGTAGCAACATTCTCCCAGATCAGCACTGAAATGGGAATTGAAAAGCAGTAGTCAATACTGATCGTTCATTGTAAGATAATGCTGCAAATCCTGCATCTTGATTGGTTGTCGGGCGAACATCAAGACTTGATGTCAAATCTAGAGTTTTCTAAGAAACCAAAAGATCTTGTAAATCAACCAACACAAACAAACCATTAGTTATCCAGAATTATGGGTCGCCAAAAAGTTGGCATTTATAATTGTAGATTAACAAAAAATAATATAAATTGTACCCATACTTTTTATATTATCCATGATTCTAGCACAAACGCAATTGAATGTAGTGTCATTTTACACATACTATTTGATAAATAGCTTACTAAATAGAAGCCCCTCGACACATACATACATATATTCAAAATCCTAAAACATTGAACCATTTCAAAAAAAATCTTTCCAAGCATAAAAAGACAAAAAACTTCGAAAGAAAGAACTATTAGCAGATCTTCACCAAGAAACACAGAATTGATGCTTCCAAATTGATAGTTTCTGTACTAAGTGCTCATCTTATTATATACGTTAAAAAATGAAATCTTGGTAATAAAATGAACTCATGATATCTATACCTCTTTTCTCACATCATCCATAAGAGACAATTTCTTCAAGAAAATCAGCAAATCCCTGTGGAGATGGTTAAATTAACATGTTGTATGCAAAAAAACTTCTCCAAATTACATTAATAATTAAAATCTGGACAAAAGAAACAAACCCCTACATCGACTTCCTCATCATCGTCATTAGGATTATATACTCCTGCATTATACATTGTCCTCTTGCTGCGATCTGATAATACTGTTTTAGCCATAAAATATTCAATCAGCAAAGAATAATCAACAAATAGAAGAATAGTTACTTTAAGAAATATAATGAAAACAAAATATAACCTGAATAAGTTTCTTGAATTTGTTGGAATTTCTGCTTAGCCACATCAAGCCGTGTTGGGTTGTTGGTCCATTTATTTGGATGCCATTGTTGCATCAGATTTAATCAAGATTTAAGAATTATGAACCATTAATCCATTATCATTCAATATATGTTTTATTAGAGCTTACCTAATGTGAACACAACTCTTGGGCCTCTATCTTCACACACACAATACCCATCCGCACACCACACTGTATCTGGAACCTCTGTCAATGGCCTGCAGCCCTGCACACAAATCTCTCTCTCTGACAACCGAAACCTGCCTCCACTTCCAGCATCCTCAACATTTTCTCTGGTCAACAATCCCTTTGGCCAGCCTGCAGCCATGCCCCTCAAAACAACACAGCAACCCCAACATCCCTTCACACAGCCATCCCAGCAGCTTAAAACCTCTCCATCCTTAACGTAGCATTTCTCCAACCAGCAACCTCCACGGTAGCACTCTCTCACTCAACTCTCAGCCCTCACAATCGGCACTATCTCTCTCTCCACGCAACCAGTCGGCTATCACACTTCTCTCAATACTCCAGTAGCAACCTCACACGTTGTCTACAGTATTATATAGAATCAAGAAAATTAATTTAGCATACAAGAAATTCAAAACAATAAAAATGATTATTATTATTATTATTATTATTATAGGCATTATTGGAAAACAGTAAGAAGTAATTACCATAGTCAGGAGTAAAATTTCCATTGGCTTTATTTTGTGGCTGGGAATCCATGGATTCCAAATTCAAATTCAAAGCCTAGACCACTCTGTCTGGTAGCAGAACTGTAGAACCCCCTACATTTACCACAAATAAACACCATACATTAGTCAGAAGAAATTGTAAAGGAGGTAGTCCATCAAATCAAAGACTTCTAAAAAATTTAAATACTTGGAAGTAAAAGGGTGAAACTACGTAAGAACCTAATTAATTGAACTACTTGCAAATGAATATCCATAATATAGTCAAAATTAGGATTAGGACTTGATTTCCTTCTTGTTTCGATGGGGGCTCCAGCACTTCTGGGCAAGAAAACATCGGTTCCAGTACATTCTTTTTTAGTCCTGGGGTCTCCAAGAAACAATGCTCTCGTGCCTGAACCAAGCTGCTTTTTTTTGAGATTGTGGTACAGTAGACCAAGCATCCATTGACAACCATTAGGCCTACCACTATTTTGAACCATTTGGAGGTAGCCACTTTTCATTTGCTCATGTTAAGGTTACTTCATCATCTGTTGTTCCTTCAACTTCAGGAATAGTGAATTCGGAAAAAAAGCTCAATATATGCGTAAATCGTCCAAACAGAGATGACTTGAATGGTGTTCTTCCACAGCCGCACAAATTAGCTGTCTTTTGTGCTCTTTATCCTTTGTTCGGAAATGTTGAAGTGATTTTTGTAATGAATAATGGTATTTCAAACCCTACAATGTTACGATCAATTTGAGGGACCCACAATTTTTATTTATGGATACTAGACAACCTTGTCAGGCACTGGAACTGATAAACACATTTTTCTTCCGTGTTTTCTTAATGCTGTCTAAAAAAATAAAGTCAAATTTGAATTGATGTGGTAGGGAAACTGGGCGGGAATCTAGGGCCTGTTCGGAATCATTTTTTTGCAAAATAAATGGAATGTTTGTTGTCAAATCAAAGAATTTAAATTATTTGTTGATTTATTTGTGTTTTCGAGATAAGATGTGTGGTTAAAAACTGGAGAGAGAAAATGTGAATGGTTCAAAAATGCTATGGAAAATTGTGTAAATTAAATCAATATAATCATTACAAATTAAATGGTTGCCGAACGGTGCCCTAGTTATATGTAAGATTTTTTTTAATCAATACGTAGATGGGCGGGAGAATGGGACAAACCTTCTTGATTTTATATATTATATTAGATAGATTTTGTGATTACGTACAATTGTAACTAATGGATTAGTTTTTTATCTGAAAATTAATTCTATTATTAATAAATTTTAATTAGTTACATTCACTTTAATTATAATAACTACAATTGCAACTTAATCACATTCTATAATAAATTACAGTTTACAATTAATTATAATTGTAGTTTAATTTCAATTTTGTAAATAATTATAATTGTAATTTTACTTCATTTTTATAATTAATTACAATTGTAAATAATGAATTTGTAAAATTAATGTATGTATTCGCAATTTTTAATTAATTATTGTCTCACCACCACCACCGTCGTCTCAACAGTAGCACCACTGCCTCAACCCAACCACTACAACTATCTCAACCAAAAGTAAAAGACAAACACTGTTTTCACCTTTCTTTCAATTGGATTGTGCTAGACGAGTAAAGACAGTTCACACATTGCTTTAAACACAACCTGATGTAGTGTTTCAAACCTTACAGTGTTACACACATGTAATTTTTTAAGCTTTGATTTCTTTGTTTATTGATGTTTGGGGCATTTTAGAGTATTTCCATTGTTTGAAATTGGGCTAAATTTGGGTATGTGCACAATGTGTTTGATAAAAGGGCTCAAGTGAATTGTTTTCTTAGAAGTGGAATTCCATGAGTATTTGAGGTGCTTCTTGGTAAATGAACTTAGGTTAATCTCCATATGAACACAAAGTGTTTCTTTCAAGTTCTCACTTAACTTAGTTTCTTAGATTATGCATATTATGAGTTTCTAAGATAACTATGATTTTTTGTAATCTAGTTATACTTGTGCTTGCATTCAATGTTGTTTAAAGTCCTAAATTGAATTGGTGACATTGTTGGTGAGTTATAGATTTCTAAGATACATCTTAATATGTGGAATCTAGTTAACCATCATGCATACAATGTGTTAGCATAAATCCTCAAATTTGTGAGATTCCTAGAACATTGAATGTTGGGAATATGTGGCTCAAGTGTTAATATGAAGGAATTGGTGAAGATTATTATTTGCATATTTTCATCTTGTGTTTGATATGGGCTCAATTAGGATTGAACTTCAATTTTGAAATATCACCAACCCATGTGCACCCAAAAACATTGATTAAAAAAGGAATTCATGCACGAAACTTTCAAGTGCACAATCTATGTTTGCATACTACACTCCATTGAGATGATCTCTTATGTGTTCCAAACTTATTTCATGTAACTTTCATTCAAGTTTTTTTTTTTTTTTTTTTTTTTTTTGGGGGGGGGGGGGGGGGCATATATTCATTTCATACTTTATGTTATCATGCAAAGCTGTCATCAACTAAATTTTTAACCATTTTTTTTAATGCATTTGATATTCTACTTGAGCTAATACTTTGATATTCTTTGTGTAGGTCAACTCCACCAAAATGCCTCCTAGAGTACTCCCACCTCGTGCTATCAAAGGTAAAGGCCCTGCAGAGTCTTCAAATACAGGAAAACGTACTAGACTCGAGTTACAGTCGTATGAGACCTTTGTTTCAGACGATGCTGAGCGGTGAGCAGAATTTTTTTGGGCACAAAGCTTCCCTCATGGAAAGAGAAATTCGACTAAATGAATTGGAGTTTTCTACAATCCCAAATATAATAAAGGAGAAGGGGTGAACCAAGCTATGTGCCACACCACATAAAGTCTACGTAGCAGTGCTGGGGGAATTTATGTGCAATTTTAATGCTGATATCCTGAATGAGGAAAGTGAGCACTAGATGAAGACATACGTGAGGGGATTTTGGATCCCGTTCAGTCCACAAATTATTTAAGAGTACTACAACATTGAAGAAGGGTCCAATCCGCCTCCTATCACCAATTTTGTGGAAGTGGCACAATTCATTTACCCAGCCAGCCAGCATAAAACTTGGCCACTCAAAAACGTGGTGAATCACTGGGAGATGGCTAGTGAGATGCATTTCTTGCATTAGTTTCTCAGCACTAATGTCATCCCTACAACGCATATTACTCACATATAGCTTCCGAAGATGACAGTGTTGTAAAGACTTGCTACTGAGCGGGATATAAATTTTGGTGATGTGATATTCTATAATGTAAAGGATGCATTATAATTAAACGAGTTAAAAATCTTAATAATTTTAGAATATTACCTCCTTTTTACCTATCAAGTTAGTGGAACTTTGTCAACTTGTCCACATAATTTTCCACCAAGTTAATAAAAAGAAGACCACCACTTCCAATGATATTATGACCAACCATTATTTAGTATTTTCCATTTGCTACTTATCATTACTTCCGCTACTGTTGCTTTTTCTAAACCCCACTTTCCATAGATCCACCACGAGCTTAATGAAATTTTGTTCCACCATACATACATAATAATTTTGTATGTGCTTGTTGTAAGAAATTACTAATCGAGTAGCCTCTGTAATGATCTGGGACCAAAAATAATTTTAGTAGTGGAGTTGAATTACAATTACTGAAGAATTTTTGTAGATCTGGGATTTAACAGAGTGGTTCATGTTGATTAATAATAATCAGGTTTCTGATAAAGATGTTCATCATTTAGATGCAACTGTAGATCATACTCTTTTCATATTACTCAATAGGCTAGAGATCCGTGCTGATAACGTGTTGGAAAAATACCAAAATCTAGAGAGAGAGAGATGAAGATAAAGAGAATAAGTAGAGGAGAGAATTCTCTTCATTCCAATTGTGAGTTTTAGAATGAAATATAAGCCTATATTTATAGGAGTGGACAATAACACAATCGTAATAATGTAAAGTTTATAGGGGTATAATGGTCATTCACACTATATATATATATATATATATATATATATATATATATATATATATATATATATATATATATATATTTTATAAAAAAAATACTAATATGCTTAAATTATTTTTTTTACAGATCGATATCCAAGGACTGGTTGTGGTTATATTTCTATGTTGGTTCAAATCCAGCCCGACCTAACTATATCTTCAATTCAGTTTGTCATCCTATCTAGTGCATAACTAATTCATTTCTCTCAATATAATTTTTGTATTCAAAGAATTCTATCATTCTCGTAGTTTGTTGCTTACATGGTAATGTCCGAGTTCTATAGTGGAGCTTAGAGCAAGTTCATTTTTGACACTTTTATCGTATGTACTAATAAACTATTTCTAAATCATCTCAATTGTCTTTTATTTGAAGGTATGGTAACACACCCATTCATTCTTTTGATATTTCAATGTCCTTCAATAGGACTTTTGTTTTGCTTCTACATTTGTCCTTTTGAACTAGAGTTTCATGGAAAAACTATATTATGATAGTTTTCTTTAAAACTTATTCTAAAGAGCTTTCCTAAAATTATTCAAGCAAGTTGAAAAGCAATTTCTTGATCTCAGAAGCAACTTTATATATTTTTAAAAGGATCGCCAAACTCAGATATCACTACAACATCAATGCTCGAGGAAGGAAGACCTGGATGACATGAGGATAGAATTATATTCACATCAATAGCAAAATTGACTTCTTAACTATGTCAACCGGTAATAGAATGTAGCTAGAAAACTTATGCCAAAATATTTATTCGGGATTGAGTTGGTCTGTGTTCACCTGATATCTCGCGATGCGAGATATCCCCGCAAGTGCACGGATCGTGAGAAGTAATAAAGTGGACCTAAGAGTCCGGATTATCGTCCCACGAGGACTGCTATTAAGTACCGAAATGTGTTAGTTCCTAACTCTATTTGAACAGGGGAATTTGTTTGAGATTGTTAACTACAACTAAAGAATTAAACTAAAGAAATAAAATTGCGAAATTGCTTTTGTTTTTAAATACGATTGTACAGTAGTTGGGAATCCCGATTTCACCTAGCCAATTATATTAACTCCAATTCAAGTTTTATTTCCTAATTATGCATTCGGTCGAATTCACTAATTTAAATTGAAATTCCTCTCTCGAGTTTAAATCAATTCTACCTAAATAAGTCAACCATGTATCTCTACAGAGGATCCGGATATTCCTTATCTAGATGCATAACACGCAAGAATTCACACACGACCGCAATAATTACAAAAGTATATCTCTATCTCTCGTTCAATTACCGGATTTATTACCACGTTCTAAATTATTAACTCACCTCTCGGATTATGAAAATAACTCAATAAATCATGAATTGGTGATCAAGCAATTCAAGCATTAAGAACAATAATAAATCAATACATGCAACAAAACATTAAAACAACTGAATTTGGAATTAAAATAATATGACTAGGCTACATCGTTCATCCCAACGTTAAAATTAGTTACACATCATCAATAAATAACAAAAACAGTAAAAATAAACGTTCATTGAAAAATAATATAAAGAATGGAAAGATTGCACCAATTATCAATTCTTCAACTGTTTTCAATTCACGCCCCTTTGCGATGCTTGATTCCCCAAGGATTTGATGTTGATTTCTCGATTGTGGCTCATTCTATGGAGAGGCAAAGGTCTGATTTTCGTGCAAGGAGGTTATATTTATAGTTGGTGAAGAGATCAAGTTGAAGAAGGAAAGAAATTCATCAAATCCGCGCGCGAGTCTTTTTTGGTATCTGCACAGTGTTCAGTATTTCGACCATATCTTTTGCTTTCCTTATCCGATTAAGATGATTCAAATTGCGTTAGAAATATAACTTAAAGGACTACAATTCTTCTTGAAATAGGAGTTTCCTAATTCGAACGTTTACTGCCCCAAAATTTGGTCTCAAAGGACGACTAGAATTCTGTCCAGAATCTTCTAGGATTGGAATCAATTTTATGGTAATATTCTTATCATATTCCATTCCTTTTTGACTTATACTTGCATCCAATTAACTCCTGAAAATCCTCAAAATATTTTCTTATTATCCAAATCAATCATTGGATATTTGCAAGTTGGTACCTCATGTTTAATTTGCTTTTCAGTCCTTCAACTTTCAATTGCAACAATATAGTCCCCATACTTTGGAATCTTCTCAATTCGCTCGTTTTAACTCTCAATTCCTTCAACTGGATCCTCCAGCTTCTTATTCATTTACTTCGCCACATTGCATCTTTCCGGTTGACGTCACAAACTTATCAATTGCTGGTTTTAGCTCCAATTAGCATTCAATTATGCATTTTTCTTATCAATTATTTCATTCTTCATCTTTTGGGATATTTTCTGCAAAGTAAACAAATAAAGACAAATTAAATAGCATATATTCTAAAACGATAATAATTTATTCTAATTTAGACGTACAAATAAGTGTATAAAATACACTTATCAGTCTGATCTAGTTCTTTTCAAGCCCTTGACCCGTTCACTTCAAACGTTCTGATTAGGGCACAACACTGGGGGGTAAACGATGGGGTCAAACATGGATTGGAATAGTTCAAACAAAAAGTATAGTGGCCATCAGGTAGAGAAAGGCTGGAAGAGAGTAGCTCATGCCTGACAAAGTCTGATTGTATAATATCAAAATGTTTTCATGGAGTGGTTCAATGAAATCCTTCGAATATAGACTATTCAGTTCCAATGTGGCTGGTCATCCAAAAAGACTAGCTATGAATGGGCATTAAAGCCATTGTTGAGTGGTAAGCACCTATCAAGGTTCCTAATACTAGGACAAGGCCACTACCATAGTTTGCTCAAGGGGAGGGTGCATATATGTATCACAGGTAAGCGAAAAGGTTTAGAGTGGGAGTAGATCAGCTCCATCATTTTCTTTCCTCCTCAGGATTCTAGAGAGAGGGGGAGGGGAAAGGCTTGGGCTGACCTAGCCTAGCCTAGGGATTATTATTCTTTCAAGATTCAATCTTTCCCCTTTTGGTCCATGTAAGCCAAGGTCCTTCACTCTTGGAATGGATTTTCTTTTTACAGTGTGCATTGCATGCTTTTTATGGCGTGCAGAGCGTGCCATGAAAGCGTGCAATAAAAAAAATCACAATATACTTGTTACATGTTACATCCAAAACACTGTAAACATGTTTTTTTTTAAAAAATTAATAATAATCTCTACTAGTTTATTTTGCTTCTTTGACCAAAATAAAACAAATTAATGCATCAACAAACAAAAATTGAATATTCAAGCTAAGAATAAACTCCTAAAAATCAAGGAAACCCAAAAATTGAAAAGTTAGGCAAAGAATAGACTCTAGAATTGAGAATTGGTTGCAATGCCCACTCAAAACACAATCTAGCAATTATGTGTATCACCTTTGTTCTTTTCAGGTAAAGAACAATATTCTTTTGTAATCTAGAAGTAGAGATGACAATAGGTTGGGTATGGATCGAGTTTGCAAAACTCATACTCCCACTAGAGATTTATAACATCTATATCCTACCCATATACTCATTTATGAATGGTGGGTCGGGGGGCGGGTCGAGGTCGAGGTCGAGTCAAAGGCGAATATGCTTCTATATCCATTTGAAACTCATTACCCATTATTTATTTATTTTGATGGCTGTAAATAGGTTATATGTTAGATGTGCTCCGGATTAACTTGAATAATTTAAATGTTGGGCTCCACTTGAATTTGACTTGAAAAAAAAAAAAAAAAACTTGTTCTAAATTGAAACTAAACAAGCGAATTTAAATAATTTTTTAAAGGGAAATTACACCACCTACCCTAAAAAATTAAGGAATATGAAAAACAAAAATATTATTTGTACATATTTGTTGACATGAAGGTTAATATAAAGTGATGTGAAAGTATGTGGAGTGTTGATTTAAATGATGATGTGATGTCTGGAAAAATATGATTGCACCACGTATACATTATGTTAACCTATATGTTAAAATGTATGTACATGTAGCAAGGTTGAAAAAATACCCTATTACTAACTAAAATCTTTAAACACCATACTAATAACGTTCTAAACCAAAAACATCACTCAGACTCCTCTCTCGTTTGTGCAAACGCATTTCACTCCCACACGATCAAAACTCCTAGATTTTGAAAACTCATTTTGCTACTATTCAAGAAACAACACTATGCCTATAATTCAAGAAATGCATTGCAAAAGTTGTTAAACTTCACACATTCTGGGATGTCCGCAATTCCCTTGTTCTCCATTTACCCACCTGAAATGTACACATTATATTCTTTTCCCCCTTTTTAATTTATTAATTGCTTACTTTTTGATTCTTTTGCAGAGATTTTAAGCATGCCTAGTTTTCACGATATGTTTTGATTTAATTTTAGTTTTCGATATCAAATCTCTTATTTTCTTGATTCCTTGACTTGTTAATAATTTTTCCCCAAATTTTAAGTATACCCATTTTCTATTGAGTTGCTAAAATTTGGTAATTGTTCTCTAGTTTGAAGAGGGACCGCACTTGTCCGAAGACGAACTTTATGCTGCGTTCTCTTTGGCGTTTTTCAATCGTTTTTCGTTTTCCATTTTCGAAAACGCGAAAAACGCGTTCTCTTACGCCGTTTTAGGAAATAATTTTCGAAAACGTTTTCAAAATTTGTAAAGGAAATGAAAAACGTGAAAATCACGTTTTCCGCGTTTTCCGAAATTTATAACTATTAAGTGGAAAACGCGCGTTTTTCACTAAAAAAAATTAAAATAAATAAATAAATTAAAATAATCAAAAAAATTTGAAATTTGTCATTTTTAATTACATTATTGGTCCCTAATTTTCAAAACTTGTCATTTTAATCCTCAAATTTTGAACTTTCGTTCGAAAATACCCTAATTTATTTGCAACTTAGGTCCCTCAACTTCAGATTTTATTGCACATTAGTTCACAAATTTTACTTTTCTTTCAATTTAGTCATTCTCGTATTTGCTTTATAGGTCATTGTTTTCAAGCATATATATATCTTTTGATGTACAACTCCGAATTGCACTCTGTTTTTTGCGTTAAACTCCAAATTCAACCATCTTTCTGATGATGTATCATGTGCTTAATTATTAAACATTTCTTTTTTACTTTTGTATTGTAGACACTTATTTTGTAAGAGTATCATTAATTAACGTAAATTGATTTTTGCAAATTTTATTGAAACTTAAATTTTAAACGTTATGAGGGCTTACTAAAAGGATGTATATATATAAAGTATTAAATTGAACGATTACTTTAGAATGGAAAATTACTACCCAAATGTGGAACGATTACTTTAGAAGGGTAACATGAATTTTTGAACTTTTTTTGTATAACCAAATTATGTGATAGGGATTATTTCATTTATTTTTGTTGTGCAACTCAAATATGACATCTTTATTTCATTTATATTCACAAATAATATAATTACAAGTATGCAGAAATAATTTTCTTCAAAATTTTAAACAGAACGCGTTTTCTACCTTTTCATTTTCGAAAACAGTTTTCAGAAATAACAAACCAAACGCATTTTCAGCAATTTCGAAAAAAGTCACAGAAAATGAAAAACAGAAAACATTTTCGAAAATGAAAACAGGAAACTGAAATACAAAGAGAATGCAGCCTTAGCTTTTCTACTAGTACTTATTCCCTTATTCTTGTTGTTGCTTTGTTTTTGCCTTTTTTTTTTTTTTTTTCTTACCATTTGTATGTAAATGCATTCAATAATTCAAAATTTTGACGGAGCTTCATTTTGTGCTCTTAAATGTATTTTAGCATACATAGTGTGAGGGAAATAATCACAGATATTGCTGGTACAACACTTGTTCTAGTAGAAATAATCGAAATTTCTTATTTGTTTGACACGAACAACTTTTTCCCACTATGATGAGGTCATATTTAGCTTCTATTTGGAAACTCATTATAATAAGCAATTATTACAATTTATAATTTACACAATTTTTTAAATTATTTTTTAACAACATATATTTTCCCTCTCCAATTATTAATCACAAAATATAACTTGAAATTGAAAAAAAAAATAAAAAATGCCAGCTCCTCATTATAATGAGCAGCTGAACAGAGGCTTAGGCACCAGGTGGTGTAAGTTAAGTATCATAGACATAACTGTGAATTTTAATTTCTCTTTAGCACTTTACTCAATGAAAAACAATTGACCACTTAGAGCATCTCCAACCAAGCTCTATTTTATAGTTTTTCACCAAATTGAAGTGAATTTGAAGCTCCAACCAAATTGTATATTCATCTGCAAAATGGAGTGATGAACAGTGGGACGCCAACCTTATTTTTTTTTTCCAATTTTGTCCTTTATTTTGTACATTAAAATTGTTTTTTCCTTCTATATCCATGGATCAATTTTTTGTTATTATTTTGTTTGGTTAAAATTTATTTATATTCTTTGTTATTGGTTATTATTTTTATTAACATAATGAATTAATTTAATATAATATAAATAACAATTAATGATAATATTTAAATAAAATTGCCCATGATTAAAAATAAAAAGTTACATACTTGATGAACATAAAATTACGAGACGATAACTAAACATGATATGATAAAATACGACAAGTAAATTACGAGAATTTAATAATCTGGTAAATCATTTCCAGATCCTCCTAGACCATCAAAATATTGACTGAATGGAGTTGAACTATTTTGAGATTCCTTGCTTCTTTGTTGAGATCTCTTTTCCATAATTCGCAGTTGTTCGCTTCGAATAAACTCACGTAGACTTGGATCTGGTATGAAGTCTAAGTCTTTCAATAAAATTTTATTCTCTTCACGAAATTCTGCACTTCGAAATGCATTAATTGATCATTTGTGGGATAAATATACTAATTCCAAGAATTAGTATACAAGATTTAGGTTCATCCTATTTGTATTGTGCGAATGTTTTCATGTTATATGTAACGTTTTTAAGTCGTATGGTTATCTTGTTAATTGTGATATTAATATTAATGTCTTTTTTTAATAAACGTAATATTCTCGATAATTATTTTAAATTATAAATTTATAAAATTTAAGTGGTAGTAAAATATATAATTAAATACTTTTCAAATTAATTTAATTGTTGAGAATTGAAAATAATAAGAGAATATAAACTTTACTGTTTATTTGGTGTAAGATTTAGAGTTCTGGATTGGAGATGACTTTGCTGAATAGTGCAAAATTACACTATTTTAGTGTAAATTTACTCCAAAATGAAGTAAATGGGTTGGAGATGTTCTTATCATTTCTAATGCTTACATTGGGGAGATTGTGATGACATTTAGATTTTCAGATGTCATGTAAAGCTTTTGTTGATATGTAATTCGCTAGTTGCATATGAAAACAATGAATCAATGAATCATTCATTGATTTTCTTATGTAGTTTTGTCGATTTCTTATTGAATTTCTCACTTGTTTAAATTTAAATTTCAGGCATATCCTTATGAGTGAAACCAAGGACGACACGAATTCGCTAGCGATGAGGGAGGAAGGGGAAAACGACCTGGATGTTGTGCTAAAAGAGATCGAAAACTGTGATTGCTTAGAAGGATTCCAAGTATGACACTCACTTACTTGGAGGAGGCACTAGTTCTGGAATGCGGACCTTTTTGATTTCAAAGATAAGGGGGGAATATCCAGACAGATAAATAGTAATGGCAACTGGGCGGGTCCCCCCGACCCGTGCCCCGCCCCGCGAGAATTTTTCAATTCCAAACCCGCCCCGTGACCCGCGAATTTCGGGTCGGGGCGGGACGGGTCAACCTACCTGCCCCGTTTAATTTTTTGTAATTTTTTTTTTATTTTTTCGTTATTTTTTTATTTTTTTTCCTTATTATTTTTTATTAATTTATTTAATCGGGGCGGGTTCGGGTCGGGACAGCCAAACCCGCACCTGCCCCGCGACCCACCCGGGTCGGGGGAAATCGCCCCATACCCGCCCCGTCGACCCGCGGGGCGGGTTCGGGTCGGGTTTTTTTGCCATCTCTAAGACAGAATGATGTTCACTTTCTAGGTCTTCCCTTTACCCTTTGGTTTCTGACACTGTTGTAGAACCCTTGGTTGAGAATGCTATGACTGCATGGTTCTTGACAATGAAGCATTATATGACATATGTGTCAGGACTTTGAAGATGAGCAATTCAAGCTTTGGCTAATTAACCATTTTATCTCTGCAACTTTGAGTGGAGTGATCTGCTGGTTGAGGTTTAAAAAAGTGATATTTGCACTTTTTTTAAAAAAAAGAAAAAAATGATGTGTGTAATCTTAATACTTCCATATGGTGTGTTTGTATATGGAGAATCTGTAATGTATTTATTAGTATTTGTGGACTTGTGTAATTTGTTAAGTTGCGATGCATGTAATCAAGGATGTATATTACAAAAATTGAAAATGTGACATTCATTCATGCAACAAAAAGTGACAACATCAGTTCTTTTACGTCACTTTTTTTACTAAAAAGAAAAGGGACACCATGTCATTTTTTTTAGAAAAAGGGCATTGTGTGATGTATCTATTAGTGTTTGTGAACTTTTGTAATCAGTTAGTCAATGATGGATATTGCAAAAATGAAAAAGGGACATTCTAGTAAAAAAAAAAAGTGACAAAGTGTCACTTTTTCCCCTAAAAAGTGAAATTATGTCACTTTTTAATTAAAAAAAAAAAGTGAAAAAAATATGACATTGTGTTTGTATGAAGAATAGAGAATGTGTAATGTATCTAATCATGTTTGTGAACTTGTATACTTTGTTAGTTAATGATGTATGTTGCAAGAATAAAAAGATTGACCTTCAAATAGAAAAAAAGTGACAAATTATCAATTTTTCACTGAAGTGTCATTTCTTAGGTCAAAGAAAAAGTGGTATTGTGTGGCACAATTCTTTTAATATGTTGAATAAAATTAATAAGTCATGAATTTATTCAAATGCTTTAATTTATGTTTGATTGAGAAAGTAATATGCATGTCATTTTTTAAAAAATAAGTGACATTGTTCCACTCGGGTTTGTGAGTATTATCGCCATCTCTATCTAGGAGAACGTCGCACTTATAACTTGTCTTTCAAAAGTTCTTGCATAAGCCACTCCATAGTGCTTAATGATATTGAAGTGCAAGCCAGAATAACATCAATTATTTGGCTCCACGAGTCTTCAGATTTTGCCAATAATAACTTTTTGATTCAGAGATATCTCCTTTTTTATCTGGCAGATAAGACATAAGCATTTGTACTAAACGCATGAGAAAGAGGAGTTCTTCTCGACTCTTACTTGCTTCCTTTTCCCGGATATTATTGTGTGTGGAAACACTAGGTTTAACACGATATTCAAACTCCCGGATTTCATAGAAGGGCTCTGATGTGATCCGGACCAGGCATCGAGGGGCGAAGTCGAGCCATCGGCAATATGACAATGATCTACGTGCAAAACGGAGCAAGTTCCGTGTTGGGGTCGAGCCGAGAAGGGGAAAGGATCGAGCCGAGGCAGGAAATCAAAAAAACAGGCAGAAGCTTATTCACAGCCGTAAAAACTGAATTTGAAATCTTTACGGCCGTAACATATTGATCACGGCCGTAACAGCTAATTGAAGATTGGGACAGAATATTAGTTACGGCCGTAAACTAATATTCACGGCCGTAACTTAAGATTTTGATGATTAAATAAAACAGAGATTGAATGTTTTTAAATTGTTTAATGTGTGGATTCACATTACAAACCCAAACTTATCAATATTGATTATCTTTTGGCGTTCATCCCGAATTTATCAAATATTCGCGAGAATATTTGTGGCGTTCAAATCAGAGACTTATCAAGGAGATTGGGCAAGTCCTTGTGGTGTTTCGAAAGTCGTGGTTCTTTATTCCGCATCGTCGAGCCATCGCGTCGTGAATATCGGGTCATGATTCATCCGTCCAACCACAACCTGAGTTCGGAACTTTCCGGCGTTTATTCCGCGCTTCGAACCGCGTCATCTGGTATCAGAGCTTGGATCTATTTCAGATTCTTGCGTTTCTTGATTTTTTTTTCGTGTTCTGCGCGTTCTTCGTGTCAGTCATAAATTTGTCCAGTTTGATCCATAAAAGTCAGTCCCAAAAATTCAAAAGTGTTTTTCTTGTTCGTTTCTCGTCCAAATCCAATTCCGTTTTTTCTGCCATACTTGTAGTCAAATTTTCTGGCAAATTAAAAAAAAATCGAATTTTCCGAGAATTTTCTAATTTTTTTACCTTTCGTATCTTCCATAAATTCCTTGATTGTTGATCCTTGGTTTGTTCTTGGGTGAAATTTGAAGGGATTGAGTGTGATACACAAGTGAACATAAATACGAGAGGAATTTTTGTTTGTCTTTGAAAGCTAACCATGTCTCGCAGGGAAAAATCTCCATCAACAGGTGACCACAAGAATTTTAAACAGATGGAGGCCATGAAGGTAAAATTTGAGAGATTGATGGCTAGGATGGAAAGAAGGGAAGCAGAACTTGCTCAATGGGAAAAGGAGCAACATCAGGCGGATTCTAGGGCTAGGAGGCATAAGGGGCGTGAAGCCAATTCTAGAGGTGGAGATGGGGGTGATGAAAAGCCATTGAAGTATAAAGAGACATCAAAACGGGAGAGTAGTGATCGTGTTCATAAAAGGAGGGAGAAACCGACAACCAAAGGTAAAAATAATTCTGATTCCAAGCCTCTCAAGGGTAAAAATGTTAAGTGCTTTAAATGTTTGGAACGGGGTCACATTGCACTTGATTGTCCACGTAAAAAGGTTAGGTGTGATAGTGAAGGGGCTAAAAGTGTTGTGGTGGATAAGTCAATTATTGATAGGCATGCTCTTAGCATTAAGCGTAAGGCGAATGTTTTGGAAAATGTGGATGGGCAAAGGGATAATATTTTTCGCACTAGATGCTTAGTGGATGAAAAAGTTTGTAGCTTGGTGATTGACGGGGGAAGTTGTACTAATGTAGTTAGTACAATGTTGGTGGAAAGATTAGGCTTACCTTTAACGAAACATCCAACGCCTTATAAATTACAATGGTTGACTGAGTCAGGGGAAGTTAAGGTGAAGAGACAGACCTTGGTGACATTTTCTTTGGGTGGGTATTCGGATGAGGTAATTTGTGACGTGGTGCCAATGCAAATTAGTCACATACTGTTGGGGAGACCATGGCAACATGAAAGGGCTGTGCTACACGATGGGTATACGAATAGATACAGCTTGGTAAAAGGGGGGAAAAAGTTTACTCTAATGCCACTATCTCCAACTGAAGCCCTGAAAGATCAATTGAAAGTGAAAAGTGAGTTTGAGGGGAAAAATAAGAGAGTTGAGGCCACGACCTCAGAAAAAGGAGAGGGAGTGGAAATTAATGAAAAGAGAGTTGAGGCCACGACCTCAGAAAAAGGAGAGGGAGTGAAAAATAAAGAAAAGAGAGTTGAGGTTCAAACCTCAGAAAAAGGAGAGACTGAGTGCAAAAATCAAAAGAAAAGAGAGTCTACCACAAAAATGAGTCTATTTGCACTTACTCACGCTAACAAACCCCTCCCCAGTTCTTTAAATTCTGTTTTACAGGTACCGAAGTCAAACCATGAGCTTAAAACAGGAAAGAAACTTGTTGGCAAAAATGAGCAGCCCAAACGTCTAAAGGATCGCACGAGGCATAAAAATGATCACCGAGCCCAGGAAAGCAAGAGGAATTTGAAAAGCCGACCAAAAATGGATTCGAGGTCGAATCCTTTTCAAGAGAGGGAGTATGATGTGATCCGGACCAGGCATCGAGGGGCGAAGTCGAGCCATCGGAAATATGACAATGATCTACGTACAAAACGGAGCAAGTTCCGTGTTGGGGTCGAGCCGAGAAGGGGAAAGGATCGAGCCGAGGCAGGAAATCAAAAAAACAGGCAGAAGCTTATTCACGGCAGTAAAGATATTCCTCACGGCCGTAAAAACTGAATTTGAAATCTTTACGGCCGTAACATATTGATCACGGCCGTAACAGCTAATTGAAGATTGGGACAGAATATTAGTTACGGCCGTAAACTAATATTCACGGCCGTAACTCAAGATTTTGATGATTAAATAAAACAGAGATTGAATGTTTTTAAATTGTTTAATGTGTGGATTCACATTACAAACCCAAACTTATCAATATTGATTATCTTGTGGCGTTCATCCCGAATTTATCAAATATTCGCGAGAATATTTGTGGCGTTCAAATCAGAGACTTATCAAGGAGATTGGGCAAGTCCTTGTGGTGTTTCGAAAGTCGTGGTTCTTTATTTCGCATCGTCGAGCCATCGCGTCGTGAATATCGGGTCATGATTCATCCGTCCAACCACAACCTGAGTTCGGAACTTTCCAGCGTTTATTCCGCGCTTCGAACCGCATCAGGCTCTTTATTTACAGACGTAATTCAAAGCATGACTTTTCCCGGCAAGTAGGCAGGAGCATGGCAACAAATGACAATTTCTTGAATAATTTGAACAGGCTCTTCAATGTCACCAATGACCAAACATACAAACCCATATAGACTCTGATGGTTTGTAGTGAAAAGTACCAATAGTAGTTAGAATAATGCTACTTTGACAACTCATATCATACAACGTATTTTACAACCCCTATATATCACGATATATTCACCTAAAAGCCAAAAAAAATAAGTCTGATAACTTTTTCATTTCTAACTCTAAAAGAGGCAAAAAAAAAAAAAAAAAAAGAAAGTCAGAGAATGTACTACTTGCTCATACTTCCTTCCTACTCCCGCCACACAATACTGGAAGAAAGTTCCCTCCCAGGCTTCTCCAACTCACGCCGGAGATCCCCCCACCAGGCTTGCCACCACCAGAAGAAAGCTCAGAAATAATATATTTCATGTGAATGGCTGAAGACCTGCCACTTCTCTACTCCCGCCATACAGGGGCAGAGCCAGGATTTCAAGTCAGTGCGGGCTAAAATTAAATGACGTTGGGCGGGGGGACGGGGGTTCAGGGGCAGCGAATTTTTTTTTTTTTTTAGAAAAATTAAACTAAATAGAGAAAATTTAATTTTACAAATGACAAGTAAATAAATCTCAACTTCGATTACTATTTAAAAGGGGGGTTGTAACTAAGGAGGCGTGGTCATATTATTTCAATAGGGAAGGGCTTCATATTCCACTCATCCTAGAGCAATCTATAGGCACTGCACTGGTCTTCCCACCAGACAATCTCTCATAATGTCTGTAAACAGTATATGCCTTTCTTGGTACTGTGGTTCCTATGGCTGGAGAGAAATTGAGCCAAGCATAAAGGTATCAAAATGAGCAACACTAGGATCATCATAAGATTTAATTATCTGCTGGAACATATGCACAAATCTAGCCGAATACAAAGTTTTGTTCATACAGTTGCCCTTCCTGTAATTTGGTTTAAGCCACCTATTAACTGGATTAAATTAAATATGGTTGGGACTCTTAAAAACGATATCCAAGCTGCAGGAGAAGGCATCATACGAGATTGACAAGGTGATGTGCTATGGGGTTTCCATTATCACTATGGCAATTGCTCTATGACAGAGGCGTAATTAAAAGCCCTTTACTCGGGTATTGATTCATATATTATCATTGTAACGTGAATCAGATTATCAGAGATTCAGAGTCAGGGGCGGAGAGGTGCAGGCGCTAGCTAACCTTCAACCTTGAACTCTGAAGTCTGAAGCAAAGCAGAGCAGTTGTAGTGACCGAGAATTTCTACGCAATTTAATATTATTTCAAAGTTTCGAAAAGCGTGCCGCTGCGATCTCACCCATTTTTAAGTTAACGTCACGACGCGTTCGTCTAGCCAAGTCGAGAAATATCGAGTCATTTCGATTTTGATTAAATTTCGAATTTCCAAAATTTTATTATTTTATTTATTTATTTAAATTATTATTTTCAAAATCATTTTAAATCTCAAATTACGTCAATCTTATTTTATCACTTTCATTCTTCCGACCCAGTTGAATTCGCGTACGAATTTACCTCGAACTATGTGTAATGCTTGTCTAGATATTCACACTACCAACCTCCATCTATCACATCAATACTCCATCTATCACATCAATGCCATACCCTAACTCTCTTTATTATCAACTCATACTTCCACCTACTCCCACTAACATTTTTCCACCAACCTAAACCCATACCCTATTGCCCTCACTTTTCCAAACTTCCCCTCCTTATCTTCATCAAACTTCCTCACTCTCAACACAACCCCAATTTCTAATTCCTAGCAACCAAACACCAAAATTCAGCAACATCTCCAGCCACCAATCTCCATAGTCGGCCACCATTCACCACCAAGCTCCCAACCTAGCAGCCATCACCACCACCACCACCTTTTTCTTCTTCAACATTCATCACGCACATCACCACCCAAAATCGACCACAATCTACTGCAGTGTTACCACAACCGGCCAAGACCAACCCCCCTGCAGCATCCACCGCCTCACAGCCACCACCTCCATTTGCCAAACCCAGACTCAATTATAGAATCCAAGAAACCACCGCTGCCAATCGAAAACTCAATAGCAAACCCCAAACTTCACCACTCAACATCACCACCGTTATCATCACTACACCTGTAACCATCATCATCATCACAATCCAAAAACGAGCCTGCAACTAACATGGCCGGACCGTGCAACACCACAAAACGCAACAACCCAACCACCATCAACCGCCTGCAGCACCCCCAAAATCACGGCAAACCCAACTCCAATCTCAATCCAAATCAAAACCCAAAACCCAGAATAAGCCAAGCCCAAGACTTACCTTCGAACGCCGTTTTCATCGACCGGAGTTTCATTTTCTAACCCAGCCTTGTTTCACCTTCGTTTTCTCACCAAATCAACCCAAAGATCTTCTGTTTTCGCAACCCTCTACTCACCTCCGTCGCTGCCATGTGATGACAGCACTATCACTGCCAGCGCACCGTCAGTCTGGACCGGCGATGGGCCGTTCGTCGTCGCCAGCTCTCGTTTCCCTCTCGCCTTTCTCTCTTTCTATCTCTGAATTGGGATCGAAGGAGAGAGAAAAATAAATTTTATTTAAAAGTTTTCTTATTTACAGCTTAGTCCCCATGTTTTAAATTAGTTTAAAACAGTCCCCTTATGTTTCAAATGATTTATTTCAGCCCTTTTTACTTTAAAACTTATAATTTCATTCCTTAAGTCTTAAATGATTTTAATAAGCCCTTCATTTTTAAAATCAATTATTTCAAACCCTCTAGTTTAATATTCGTTTTGAGCTTCGACCCAACTTTTGAAAATTTACTTTTTAGTCCCTCAAGTTGGAAAAGTATTCATTTTAGTCCCGTAACTTTCAAAATATTTATTTTAGTCACTTAACTTTCAAATTATTCGTTCTAGTCCCTTAACTTTCAAAGTATTCAATTTAGTCCTCCAACTTTCAAAATCAGCGATTTCAGTCCCTAAATTGTAATTTATCATTTTAACTATAAATTTCAAAAGACTAATTCGACTTAATCTTCTAATTGGCTAGACGAAGCGTACGGAGAATTAAAGAATTGAAGTCGTTTCCCGCTCAACTTTGCACTCGTCAAGTTTAAGGTAGACTCGCCCCTATTAATTGATTTAAATTATGATTGCATGTGAATGTTATGTGACTTGTGAAAGTCATTTTTATGAAAAGAAATGAGAATGTACTTCTTCGAAAATAATTATGTTGTTATGCTTGTCATAACTTAGTTGCTTAAATGCATGAGACTTGAACTTTTATGTTCATGAGAATTACTTGCTTAAATGCATGAGAAAGAAAGAAGAGAATATCTTGCAAGATAAATGATGATGTTATGCATAACATACGTGCCTTATGTGCACGAGACGAGACTACCCACACCCTATGATTTTAAAGAGCCTATGATTTTTCAAAAGAAGCTCCGTGCTTTAATGTACAAGAAGAGACTACCCACACCCTATGTTTCTAAAGAACCTGCATTTATGTGTTCAATTATATTGTAGATTAATTAATGGGCGATGAGTCTACTGAGTATTTCTATGAAATGCTCATGTCTATTTTAACAACATTTGCAGATTTCAAAGAGGGCGGCAAGTGATGGATGATTGTGGCAATAGACGTTAAATGACTGAAAACCTTATTTTAATGATTTCTGTATTTCCAAATATTGGATAATTCTGAAAATTTCAGTTATTTGAAAAATTATGACATTGTCATTTGCTTTACAATATTAATGACTCGATTTATTATTTCGAATGGTTTGATAAATGTTTTCAATTTTATCGACCATTAAAGTTTATTTAATGTTGCCAAAAATGAATTTCAGATATGTCTTCCTCTAAAATGTTATTTTAAAGTTAGATCAGACGATGACGTAGTGTACCGGGTATTTAGAACTCGGGGCGCTACAGCAGTTGCCGTCGACAGAGGCAACGACTAGCGGAGCTGCGGTCTGCGGAGGACTTCTTTAGACTTCAGTCGTCGTCGCCGTCTCGTCGACAGAGCTAAGGTAGTAAGCTGTAAGCAGCCGGCGGCCCAGCAGCAGGGGAAGACTTCTTCAGTCGCCGACTCGCCGTCTGGTTCTGGTAGACCGTAATGTGGGGGAAAAAGTTCAGATTTGATTTGGAATGGTAAATGGTAATATGTGGCGTGGAGTGTAGTCTGTACTTCTTTGGTCACTGAACCGAACTATGGAGTGGTTGAGTGGAAAGCTGTAGGTTGAAGAAGAGTGATTCTGGGCCAAAAATTAAAAGGAAAAAAAAAAATTTGGGCCTGGGCTGGACGGCCAAAGTCCAGCGCGGTCTATGGACCGCGCTGGGCCTTAATGGGCTCCACCCCTGCCGCCATACACTTCTTTGCACTTTGTTCTCCATCTCAAGCCGAAGACCTCCCTGCCAGGTGAGCTACAACTGGAAGAAAGCTCAGAAATAATATATTTCATGTGAAAGGGGCGAAGATCCACCACTTCTATTTCCCTGCGTTGTGGAACACAATGTTGGAAAGGCCTAGTTTTATTTCCTCCAATTTAAAGCTCAAACAAGAATGTATTTATGGGTTCACGTTTATTAATTTACTTCTTGTTTAAGACTTGGATGAACTGGATTTATGTTAAAATAATGGTTATCATCTAGGACAAAATTGAAAATATTCATAATCAGTTCATTTTGTCATATCAAAATTCGTAGAGAAGATATGAGTATCATTTTTTATGTCTGAATTTTTTAATGGAAACAAATTCTTTAATGTAAACATGTTTATATTATGTTATGATCCTGATGAAGTTGACGGGGGAGTGGGGGATGATGAAGTACTTACAATGGAGGTCAGTGGAGTTATGCCTACTATTGGGATGAAGTTCACGAGCTTTGAGGAGGCTTTTGAATTTTATAAATGCTACGATCATAGTATGAGTTTTCCTGTCAGAAAGAGAACTTCTAAAAAGAATGATGATGGGCTTGTGAGATATGGAGTGTTTGTATGCAGTCGAGAAGGAAGGAGAAGTAGTGCTATAGGTAATTGTTTGAAGCCTCATTCGACTATGCAAACAGGGTGTGAGGCTAAATTGGCAGTGAATATAGATGCTTTAGGATCATGGCATGTTACCAATGTCTATCTAGATCATAATCACAGGATAAGTCCGTTAAAATCCAGGTTGTTTAGATGTAATTGACAGTTGACTGAACAAGCGAAAAGGAAGCTTGAAGTAAACGACATAGCAGGAATTCCATTACATAAAAGTTTCAACTTAACAGTTGTTGAAGCGGGTGGATATGAGCAACTTACGTTTGTTGAGAAGAACTATAGAAAATACATAGATAAGGTTAGTTGACTGAGGCTAGGAGATGGAGATGCAGCTGCAATACAAGCATACTTTTCAAAAATGCTAGTACAGTGTCCAGGGTTCTTCTTTAGTCTGGATTGTTGACGAGTCCCATTTGCAAAATGTATTCTGGGCTAATAATAGGTGCAAGCTTGATTACAAGGAATTTGGTGATGTAGTAACATTCGATACCATATACTTAACAAACAGGTATGACATATCTTTCGTACCTTTTGTTGGTGTGAACCACTATGGGTAATTACCCTTATTTGCATGTGGTTTATTGTCCAATGAGAATACTGAGACTTTTATGTGGATATTTATAACTTGGCTTGTGTGTATGGAAGGTCAAGCTCCTACTGGGATAATTACTGATCAGGACAGAGAAATGCAAAATACGATTGTAATTGTTTTCCCGAAAACGAAACATAGATGGTGTTTGTGGCACATTCTGAAGAAGTTTCCTAAAACATTTGGGTGCCACGAATCAAAGGATCTATACTATCATCTCTACATGATGTCAGATATGAATCACAAAGTTGTGAAGAGTTTGAACATGGCTGGGCTCAAATGATTAATATGTATAGGCTACACAAAAGATCCATGTTTTTTGAAAACAAGTTTTGGGGTAGGCATGCCTACAACATAGCGTAGTGAGAGCATAAACGCTTTTTTAGATGGGAATGTCCACTCGAAAACTTCTCTAAAGCAATTTGTTGAACAGTATGAGCATGCTTGAAGGTCTAAAGTTGAGAAGGAGTTCCAAAAGGGGCCATTGGAGACTAGTAAAAAAAGTAAAGGTATGTGTTTACGAAATTTATTCTATTTTGTTGGTTTAATAATCAAATTCAATGATTGAGCGGAAATTTTGGTACATAGGTCACTTCAAAGGAAAGCAAAACGAATGGCTCAACGCAAAGTAACATAGAAGAAGGGCAACCAAAAGTCAGTTATCAGAACAACAATGCTCACTTCCATGCACAGGAAATGTGCTAGATTTGAATAGCACGACAGACTGGTTCAGAGTGGATTTTGATTTGGAACATTGAATTGTATATTGTGAAGACATGTAGGAAATGTGGACTTCATTTGAAAAAATTGAATTGCTTTTTGTAAAGGTGTAAGACATGGGGATTTTGGATTGTAAGAAATGTGAAATGTGTTTTGTTATTGGATGTGCTTGTTTGTATATTTGGTTCTGAGCCTGAAATGTAATCTATTATTTTGGGTGAATAAACTAGTCCTGATAACTTGATCATGAACTATCAAAGTGATGTGCAATCAGCACCATCACTTGCTGCCCTATCAAGAGGTGCACCAGAGCTTGGAGCCAATGGCTCCATGAAACTTGCAAGTCTATGTAATGGGGCAGTTCTAGTTTTAGGGAGGCCAATATAATAATTTTAAGGTGAATTGGCCGAATGCCTTTAAACTTGATAATAAGGCTTTGTCATAGAAAACCCCCTTCTCTGCCTAAAATTGCCTTGTTATTGGAAGATTCAAGTAAATGCCATTAGTTCATAATATTTCCAGCAACTGTGTTTAGTATCTAAATTGTAAATCGAAGAAAAAATAATGTTCAGAAATTCATCCATTCGATAAAGAAATTCACTACAATTTAACATACAAGTATGACATCAAATCTCAACCAATTACAGATGATGTAGCACTGGACTACAATGACTCAAATACCTAGTAGTAACATTCAAGAAGAACTTCTCTAAAGGATACAGAGTAGGGATTCATGCCTTGAAAATTAACATTAAAGTCTAAAACTAGTTTCCAGACATAAAATTTCATTAACTCTAAAATTGGCTACGTTTGCTCATTTCTTGACCATTGATACAGTTTCCATTTCCCCTTATCATCCCCATATTGTTTACCCTTCCGTATGGTGAAGTTCAATGTTGTCTCCACATCATCTTCGTCTACCATCTGAGCACACGTTTTCAGCATCCGGGACAAGTCTTCGATTTCATCCTTGGCCACACTTTCAACTGCAACATTATTGCTTGATTGGCCTCTGTCTCGCTCGAAGAATCTGCACTGCTTGCTGCAATTGAAGAACAAGTTTCCTTTGGACTGCTCCACGTTAACAACTTCAAGCCACCTCACATAGCCATCTCTACACCGTGGGCATGTCTGTTTGTTAGGACAACGACGTGCCCAATGCCCTGATTTCCTACAACAATGGCAAACTTCACGATTACCTCCCATTCTATTTTCTCTTGTCTGCATATTTGATGACAGATTAAAAGAAACTTAGCCAGAAATTAGTTTGAAAAGAATAATCAAAATTGTGTTCGATATAAATATGATCAACCACCCCCCCCCCCCCCCCCCCAACAAAAAAAAAAATATCGCAGAAAAATCACATATTCATATTCCACAAAAATTGATCAAGACACCAAAAAAAACCACAGATTGGACGTGCACAGTCAGATTGCAGTGAAAAAAAAAAATTCAAGATACATTTCTCCACTCGCCTCCATTTCACTTTTCATATGTAAATAGGTGCATATATCAATAAACCCATATTAAAAAAAAAAAAAAGGAAGATGCATGGTCAGAATTTATGAAGTCCCGAAACCCTAACTTAATCGTACCAACTTTTCGAACTCACATTGACCTAGAAGCGGGATGTAGCCTTACAGTAGAATGTAGTTTCTCTGGCGAGATGGATGGTCGGAATCAGTTGAGGCGTCCTCTTCTTGAAAGTTGGCACTGGAGGCAGAAATGGGGCTGGAGGAGGTAGGTTGGAATTCGAATTGGCTTCAAGTTGATTGTGGCTGAGTGCAATAAATTGGATTTTGTAAGGGTAATTTGGTAAAATAATCAGTGTTGTATAATATGAGTTGTTAAAGTACCATTATTCTAATAGTTATCTGACAAAGAGAGTTGAACTTATTTTATTTAATACGATCATTAAATTTATAAATTAATTTATAAACAACACATTTTCAAATCATACATATTTTTTCTTTTCACTTTTTAACTACACATTTTACCTCAAAAAATAAATAAATCAATTTATAAATGTTACAGTATTACCGAACAATGCTAACACACCCTTTCATTCTTTTGATATTTCAATGTCGGCTGAGTAGGATTTTTGTTTTTGCTTCTACATTTATCTTTTTGTATAAGAGTTTCATAAAAAAGTGGTTTTCTTTAAAACTTATTCTAACTAGACAAAGATCTTTCAAAAAATTATTCAAATTAGTTCAAAAGCAATTTCTTGATCTCAGTAGCAACTATAGATTTTTGAAAAGGCTCACGAAACGCACATATATGATATGCTATTGTGATACTTTATAGAACAACCTTTGCTTTTTTTTTTTTTTTTTAAAATAAAAATAAGGAGGAAAGAAAATCAAAGCATTGAAATATAGAAATGAGACAAGTAAATAATCTTACTTTTCTGGTTGAGTGTTTGAAACCAATACTCATGTAGAGAAGTACAAATTTGACTGATTATTATGGTAAGCATCTACTTGTTAGGAAATCTACTTCTGTAAAATTTGACTGATTAATAAATTAATTGATTTATTAAATTTAGTTTTATTTAAAACACATTATCTCACACAGGTGCAACACATTGAAGGACTAAATATTAGCAAGATGGCATGGCCAAAATGAAGATAAATAAATGGGTATCGTATTAGAAACAAGGACTGATCCAGGAATTAAGTTCAGTGAGTAAAAATATATATTTTGGAATAAATTGTTAATACAAAAAATATTGAACATTGCTCACAATTATTTTTTTCTTCCATAATTGAGTGGATCAACTCACCCACTGGTCCCTAAGTAGGTTCACCCCTGCTTAGAAATGAATAAAATAAAAATTGATTTATGCTCAAATAAGTAGAGGCAATAACATATGATGATAAATTAAGGTTATGCTAATTGATAAGAATGATATATGGACACTACCGTCCTGTGTGGACAAGGCATGTCCGTGTAGTATGATCCTTGATTGATTACTGCATTTTTGTACGTGTCATATTCAACTTGTTCATCATGACTTATATATATCATGATTTCACCTCTAATCTCTGATTCTCCAATCTCATAATTTGTTGCACCTCATCAAAACCGACCTCAGAGCACGTAAACACCAACTTATTCATTATCATTTCATCACGCGCCACCACATTTTGTAGACTCCACCATCTAGAGTCGTCGTCGGCTGTCAACTCGCATATCACTACTTCCTCCATCTCCGATTGATTGTAAATGTAAAAAAAATTCCCAGTTACACAAACGTTTATTGAAGAAATTCCTAAAAGACTCGCGCTCTTCAATTTCTCAACATATAACGAAGGCATTTCACCAATTTCTTCACAATGAAAATTTTCTTTCTCGACCTTCCAAATCTTCACTTGTTCAACATTTTCACCTTTTTTACACAAGCCCACCAAAAACAAATCGTCATTAGAAGTCCCAATGTTGTGCTCGTAAATGGGTTGATTGGGATTCAATTTATAGGGTCTGGACCAAGATTTTGTGTTAGGGTCGAACCAATAGGTCAAACCCGATTGTTTTTCTGTGATAAAGAGTTTTTCATTGGTGGTGGCGATTGACAGCCAAGTGGAAGCTGACGAGTCTTTCAAATTTCCTGGCATGGTGTCGCACGTGTGCCATGATTGTGTCACAATGCTGTAGATCTCGACAGGCAATGGATCGTCCTCGTAGTCACACCCGCCACCTGCAACGATGACAAAGTCTCCAACACGTGCCACAATTGGGTTAGTGCGCCACACGAGTGGAGGGTCGACATGACTCCACAAGATATTTAGAGGATCAAACGAGAAGGACAATTTCGTAGATGAAAGCATGTAAAGGAAATTAGAGTGAGACGATTTAAGGGGTGAGTTGTATTTAATTGACGGTTGGGATATTTCGATCCACGTGTGAGAGCGTGGGTCGTAAGCATGCATCGTTGTGGTGTACGGGAAACGGGTTGCTTGCTTATGGAGAATTAGCCATGGTTTCGGTTTGTTGAAGTGGTGGAGGGAGGATGTCACGGCGTAGCGCCATGACTTAGAAACGTGTGAGGCGGGCACTAAGTCGATAAGTGGTACGTGGGAGAGTATAACTTCTAATATATCTCCATGAATTTCCACCCCATTTTCTCCCATCACTTGATCTTCTCTTCTTGCCATTTTGTAAAGTGTTTCGTGGATATGGTTTATTGGCAAGAATTTTGCTCTATATATAGTGGACTGATGGCATAGGTGATGTATTTGTTGGGGGATAATCAATTTGATAAAGTCATATTAATTTTTTATTCCTAATTTAGACCCGGTTCACAATAGACTTTATATTTTATGTTGACTATGAAAATGGAATAGGTCCGTGAAAAATGAATGCATTTCATACGGTAAGTACTAGGAATTGAAAATTCATTCATTCATTTAGTTCGATTTGATATTGTTCTTATTGATGTCAAATAATATAGAAGAAATATGAAATATTTGGCCTGCTCTATGTCAAAAATATTTTGTTTTCTTCGTCGTGATGTGGATTTCGTATTTAAATTTGAAAAATTGAAAATATAGGTTGTTGGAGAGGGCGAGAAGAACCAGAAGAGTTGATTTTGGTCTAACTAGAGGAAAGACATGGCGGCGACACTTTTTTGGACCAATATGAAATGTGATTAATGATACCAACAATATTTTGACAAACAAAAGTAGGGGTGGGTGTCAGCGTTGGGTGGTTCGGTTCGGGTATCTCAAGAACTGAAATCGAACTATACTTTTTCGATTTTTGTAAAATGGAACAATTCGATTTCATTGAATCACAAGAACCAAACAAGAACTAACCAATTCGGTTTTGGTTCGGTTTCGATTCTAATTCGATTCTACAATAATAATTATTTTTCGAGAGCCTTATCGAGGAGCATCAGGCCTCGTGAAGTGAGCCAATAACCTGAAATAAATTTTTACTGAATATACCAAGATCAAGGATTTCGAAAATCCTTTCACCCCAAAGAAAGTATAAAATTCTCCATGAAACGGAAGATATTTATAAACAAAAATAGGAAACAAATGACCTAGAAGATTTTTCGAGCATGACAATATATAAACTTGTGGGATGAATTATGAGTTTTAGATGCATTATTATTAATTATTCTATATTTTTATTTAAATATTTAATTAACTACATCGGGGTCATTTACAACTTCGCTTATTAATAAGTTAGTCCCATTCGATTTTCATTTACTAAGAATTTTAGTCCAAGTGTGAATTAAAGATTACAATGAGGTAGAGACGTAACAAATTTCATAAAAAGAAATTAATAATTTTTACTTTACCAAAAAAAAAATTACTAATTCTTTTAATTTTTAATTTTAGGACAACCAAGTAAGACCATAAAAAAAAAAAAGGATTAAAGTCCGGTTCTAACTTCGATTTTTCGGTTCTAAAAGCGGAACCGAGAACCGAACCGAAAACCAATCGGTTCTCGGTTACAAAACTGATTTCCTATTTTATATTATTAAAATCATACGATTCCGATTTTTTCGGTTCGGTTCGATTCCAATTTGATTATATCGGTTCCCTTTTTTTGCCCTCCCCTAAACAAAAGCAAAATTAACTGAATATGCACGCTATTAGAGTAGAAAAAATGTGACGTTTATTACCAGTTATACTGATGGAGATCAGAACAAATTCTATAAAATTGAAAGGTCAGCGATTTAGAATCGACAAACATCAAGTGTGTGGTTGAAAATTGGTAAAGAGAAAATATGCGTAGTTAAAAAGTGTTGTTTATATATTAATTTATAAATTTTAATCATTAAATTCAAATCACGAAACATAAAATAATATAATTTTCAATGGAAAATTAACCCCCACAAAAAAAAGGAAAGAAAAACTAGAATTAATTAAAGTATAAAAAAAGGCCACCTTCCACCACCACAATAACCCCTATGTCGCCACCACCATCATCAACCCTTCCACGCCGCCATGGCCGCCACTACCATCCATCAATTTTGCACCACGGTCAAAGTAAAGCCCCAACATCCCAATCCTGATCCAACTCAAAATTTTAGAACTCAAATGGTAGAACCCAATTTCAGAGCATAAATTAAAAGCTACAAAGATGGACGCAACCCCAATGCCTCAAAGGGGGTGGCGTGAAATTACTTGATATAATATATTAAAATAAATTATTTTATTTTATTTTATTTCAAATTCTTTGAATAAAATGTCATTTAATATATATTCTTAATGGAAACCGGGTTCTCGAACATAAGGAGTAAGTGACAAGTTGTTCACTTGTACTGATATTAAATTATTTTTCAATCATATATTTTACATGAAGTAAGTGGCAAATTTTTTTGATGTCATTAATTTGACTGGAACTTTTTTCCACCCATATTGACGTCAATATTCACCAACAACTAAAAATGAAACTCCCTTTGTTCGGATGATTTTTTTTTTTTTATAAACACTATGCACGCAAGCCTAATTGATCTGACCAATATGTAGGCCAACTTGATTTGATGGAATGGTTCTGCAAGCTAACATATGAATTTTGACAAAAGTAATTTTATCTACGTGTCCATTCACAATTTGGTCAATAATCTTCAAGTAATAGATGTAGGGTGTAGCCCACTTTTTTTCTTCAAATAAAAAAAATGAAAAAATCAACATCATTTTGCAGAGGTTGCTTTATGGGTTGTGTGCAATTCATATAAACAAGAATTACCAAACACCGTGTAAATATTTGAATATTGTAGTTCTCGAAATTAGTGTGCAAATTAATATACATCTTGTTATAAATAATATATTTATATGAATGACATTATCATTATACCCCTGTAAACTTTACATTATTACGATTGTGTCATTGTCCACCCCTATAAATATGAGCCTAAACTAACTCATTTGATAGATCTAATGAGAAGCATTTCTCTCATTTCTCTCTACTTCTCTACTATCTTGTTCTTCTATTTTGATAGTTTTATAACACGTTATCAGCACGAGTCTCTAGCCAATTGAGTAATACGACGAGAGTATTCTCTACAGTTGCATCTAAATTATGAACATCTATATCAGAAACTTGATTATTATTAATCAATGTTTCCTTTTCCCAAATTGAACACTTTTGACTTTAGAAAATAACTCATATATTGTAGATATGAAAATCAATTCCAAGTCTATACAAAAAAATTGGAAAAATTGTATAATTCGAAACTTTCAAAGTCGATCTACGCAAAACTATACATCCAATCGACAATCGGAGACCAGATCTGAAACCACGACGGTGAGGAGATTCTTCGGCACTGACGCGTGTCACGACGGCGAAATGGCGCGGCGGTGCATGAGTCACGTGACGCCCACGCGCGACGTCGTTTGAGCGCGTGTGACATTTTCCGACGACGATGTCTAAAGGCAGTTTGTTCATATCAACATTTTTTATTTTTCTTTGGTCTTACTTTTCTGTTTGGTGCAGTTTTGGACATTTTCCCGTGGTCAAACATGGCGGCTTCATAAAAACTATTTTTGAAGCAATTCCGATGAGATTTTGAACTTTGTACCAAAAGTAAGTTTGTTCTAAATCAAATTTCAAACATATTGACGATTTCGATTTACTCATATGATCAATATATTAAAATATAAACGATTTTTCCCTTGATGATACATTAAAGTATATTAATCATGATTTAACGAATTTAATTAATCGTGATTACTGATCAGACGATAAGTGCTAATGGAATATATATTCTCAATCATTTAACACTACTATGTGATCAATAAGATAAAGTAAAAGATTTAAAACATGGTACAAGTAATATAATAGTTACTATGTCGTGATGTATTAAGTTATTAATTAAATATAACTCATTATCGTAACGGACTGAACTATTATGAATACCTTGACTGGATTTGGAAATATGACTTTCTCATTTATAAAAGGTAATTATTTTATTATGTTGTGACCACCTATATGGTTAGTTATATATATATATATATATATATATATATATATATATATATATATATATATATATATATATATATATATATATATATTACATTACCACCTACATGGTTTGTTCTACAAGTTTCAAGTATATTACGTTTCCACCTATATGGTTGGTTCTACCGGTTTTAAGCATATTACGTTACCACCTATATGATTGATTTTACTGGTTTTAAATATTTCTACTCATATAAATTTGATATATTGTTGTTATTTGATATTTCAACAAATGGTACCAGAGGTTACCATTACTAAAAGATTGTTGGATTTTAATGAAAATACTTTATCAAATGGTACCAGAAGTTACCAATATCTGTATTAAAAGGATAAATGAAAATAGTTTATTCAACAAGAAAAATGTTGATGTATGATAAGATAATATCACATGATAGCACGGATATGACTAATATGAAAATAATCTCATAATAATCTCATCAGTATTATGAGATAAATATTATATGATTGAGATAAACATATTTGATCAAAGTTCTTGTACAAACACTTATGTACTCCAGAAGAAATACATATTTACTACAGAAGAAGTAAAGATTATCATATAAACATACTAAAATTATATTATTATTATTATTATTATTATTATTGCTCCTGAAGAAGTATAAAGGAGTCATACTGAAACATATCAAGAAAAGAGATACATGCAAAACACAAAAGGGGGGAAACATTTATGATCCTCAAAAGTAAGGGTATGTCTCAAGAGTAATAATACTCTATCATCCCCAATCTTTTTGTGTGTCTCAAGAGTAATAATACTCCGTACTCTACCACCCCTAATCTTTTTGTGTGTCTCAAGAGTAATAATACTTCGTACTCTACCACTCATAATCTTTTTGAGGTTCACAAGATTAAGTTCAAATATTCATCAATATTAGAGGTGTGTTTCAAGATTAAGAATACTCCGTACTCTACCACCCACAATATTTTGGAGATTCACAACGATAAATTTACATTAACCGAACTCCATTTTAGCTTGGCACCCCTTCCTTGCGACCAATTTATCTTAACTCCTGCTGAATCTTGTATTAGAACATATGATTGTAACTTTTCCAGTAGTTCATCGATAGTGGGAGCAGAAATAAGGATCCTTCTAGAAAATGGAGAGATGAATCCCTATTTCACAGCATAATCAAGAAATGTTAGTAAATCATCGAAGAAGTTGTTAACATTTAAAAGCTTAATAGGCTTAGTATGAAGACACAGCTGAGCCCATGAGGTAAATGGTAATATTAAATATTTCCTCTAAAGTACCAAAACCTCCAGGCATGACAAAGAAGGCATCAGAACCATATAACATGCAAGTTATGCGTTCATGGATAGATAACGTATGTACTTCATGCCCTCGTATTTTGCCTACGATATCAATTAAAGGAACATGTATAACACCTATCATTCTCGCTTTCTTTGTTTGAGCGGATTGTGAAACACAACCCATCAATCCACGGTTGTCTCCTCCATATACTAGATTGATACCTCTCTCTCCCAACTTCTTCCTTAGAAGTACTGATGCTTCTAGATACTCAAAGTCTTTCCTGATTTTTTATCCACAAAATACACAGATAGTTTTGATATGTTGAAATTTTGATCATTCCATCTTTTAAGAGTATAAGGAAGAAAAACATACAAGAAATTGTTATTTTGAGATGTATTAAACTGCGAAATTATTTGGCTTTTTAAATTCAAAAATATTCACTATTTATTGCTCGTCTTTTGATTTACTTTTGACTAAATGACACCACTTTTTGATCATATCTCTGACAGCATATTTAATGTTCCATAATGGACAATCTTTCGGTGATCTCTCAGAGACGATTTGTTAATACGCGAAAAATGGAAATACACACACACATATTAAATGTATATGTATATGTATATGTATGTATGTATGTATGTATATATACATATATACAATAAACTGATTTACCTTGTATCAATACTGAATAGCCAAAACATCATTGTTTATAACAGTCTGACAAAAAGGATCTTTTGCTATTATATTTTTGAGATTATAACGGTCTTTATTGTTGTTGAATTGAGCCCATAAAGATAGTAGTTCACGCTGCACATACCCACAAGGGTGCGTCTTAAGAGTCAATCGAATATCATCCAAAGACTCCTTACTCAGTCCATCATTAATGAAATTTATCTTATCATCTCGATTTATAGATGAATACCCTGTTGATTTACAACGGCTGTCACATGTCCATCGAGCATATATATAACAACCTTTAAATCTTTTTGCTCTTCGCTTCTTTGCAAAAGTACTCTTACCTAAGCCAGGCATGTGCTTAGAAAATGAATCTGATAATTCACCAGATAATCGAACTTTTGCTTCGATCAACCAACGAACATTTTCTGGGATACCTCGATCCATCAGCAGCCTCAATCTTTCAAGTCGAACTCGGTACATCTTTTTAAAACATTTATCGAAAGATTAGAGTAGTATTTGCGAATATTTGATAATATAACATCCATTTTGATGGATCTAATCTTCTTCCCAAATGATCTATTTAAATGCATTTTTAACGCATAAAAGAGTGGTGGCTCCGCGTATCATTGATTCCACCAAAAAAAGGAAAAAGATTTGTAATCAAAAGGATGGGGACAAGAATCATTTTTGAGATTTCGGTCTAATCACCTTTTTAGATATAATAAATCAAGGTATACTGATTTATAAATTCAAACAAGTAAATATTGTATTGAACCAGAAGTTTATACGTACAAGTGACATATGTATATCGTATGAACCAGAAGTTCATAAGTGAAAAATACGTTGTATTGAACCAGAAGTTCATCAATATTGTATTGAACCAAATATTCATACATAGGAGTGAAATAAAACCGTATTGAACTAGAAGTTCTATAATGAACTGTCAGATAATCCCGATTAAAAGATTCAAATTATTTTCTATGAGAATAACTTGTTTAGAAATTGTTTATCATACAACAATATTCGATGTCAAACATGAATTAGCTCAAGAAGCTTTATAATTTGTAAAAAGTGCGATATGTATACTCTCCACCAAAGCGCACTTAGACATATGATTGAGATTATATCCTTAAAAGGATGACATGTGTTGCAGCAGTTTAATCGATTGATATAATATAAGATTTGTGAACATTATAGGGAAAACACGCCTAAAGCGTAATTATGCTTGAAGCATAATGACAATCGATTCCAAAAACAAATATCTCTTGAATAATTGAGATGATCCCTTTTTAGGCTAAATACTCATGTTGAGTAAAGGGATATAGTTAAATCATAAGAGGTTCATGTACTTGATGATAGAAAATATAAAGAGATCTTTATATGTTATATTGAGATGAAACGGAATCGATAAATAAATCGAATATATACACAACTCCCTTGTGAAAATGATGTTGATAAAATTGTAATACTTTGGCCAAATACAAAAACCCCAATATAGGGATTATTGTTCAAGGACCTGAAGTCAAAATGCTTAAATGTGTAAAGTCAATAATTATTTATACAAAAGAAAAATATTACATAGTCGTAAAAGACGACTCGTTGCGCGCGAGATTTTCCAAAGAACTGGCTTAATATATGGTGGATGAGAATATAATCGAAATCATTTGCTTGAGCTGATATACCAATGAGTGAGATCAAAATGTATGATTCTCATCTCGATACTTTGGGAGTATTCTTTGATGTATCAGTTGATCGCGGTACGTTGGGATTTCAATTAAAAGTATTGTAGATTATATGTCAAAATTGATATCTATTTCAATCATTGATTATACTTATACAAATCAGAAATTGTGATTTATGAGATGCAAGAACATACATGTATAATCACTGAAAGACTCAATATACCCAGAGTAGTATCACTATAGAATGATACAAATAACTCCATGATATAATATGTTGAAATATGAAATTGGAGTGTACTATTTTTGACTTATGGGAAATTGACTATTCACTAGAAGTAAATTTGAAAATGAATATTTTATTATTCAACAAAAGTGAATATGAAAATGAATATATTTAATTATTTACCAAAAGTGAATTCTAGATTTGAATATTCACCAAAAGTGAATTCTAGATTTGATTATTCACCAGAAGTGAAAGATACAATCGGTAAATTAGTAAAACTTTGCTTGATATAGCATGTTATGACATCATGAATGAGCTATGAATAATTTATATAAAGCTCATCATAAATGATATGTTTGATGAAAAGATTCGTGATTGCATCAATATACTTGTGATATTCTATGAAAAGAATAAATACGTATTGCACTCTTTTTCCCTTAGTTGATGTTTTGTCCCACAGGATTTTCCTACCAAGGTTTTTAATGAGCCAACAGTTGAAGCGTATTAATGAGAATTAATGAGAATAATGTACTCTTTTTTCCCTTCGTTAAGGTTTTGTCCCACAAGGATATCAACAAATGAAGAAAATCATAGGCATCCTATGAAGAATGTTATGATATCGACTACACAAGGAGATTCGTATATATACATATTGCAGACAAAAGATGATACCAATGTTCAATAATTTCATGAATAATCGACTGCACACTTCAGGGGGAGAATCATGTTGTACTCTTTTTCCTTCGTCCAGATTTTGTCCTACTAGGTTTTCTTGACAAGGTTTTAATGAGACAGCACTTCAGAACTTCAAGCTTCATTACATGATTTGTTCTACTTATCATTGGATGCCATTTCTAACATTAGAATCAATGATTCATGATGGCCAACATCAGGGGGAGATGTTGTACTCTTTTTCCTTCGCTCAAGTTTTATCCCACTGGGTTTTCTTAGCAAGGTTTTAACGAGGCAGACAATTGCGTAATATGTCATTCAAGAGGGATAGGGGTGGTCAATGGCACAATCGTAATAATATAAAGTTTACAGGGGTATAATAGGGGCCTAAACTAACTCATTTGATACATCTAATGAGAATCGTTTCTCTCATTTCTCTCTACTATCTTGTTCTTCTATTTTGATAGTTTTACAACACATCTAAGGCAAGAATGAAATTGTTTATTGCCGATCCTTCCATGGTAAGTTAGTTATTTTATGAAATATTTGTGGCGTGTTGCAATGGCAAAGACTTGCCCGGGACTTTGATAGATTTCAAAGCATGTAAAATTATAGCCTTAAAGATACAATGAAATCAAAGTGTTGCTTGTTGGGGAATATGCACATTTCAACAAGAATTCGAACACAAGGACTTGAATATAACATACAAGAGGCTTCGTATTCTTATTCCACAGTAAAAGAATACAAAGAATGATTTTTGAATGCAAGAACGAAAGAACAAATGAAATCAATAAGTATTCATATGTTTAATCCAAGAAAAATTCAATTCTATTTATAGAATTGAATACACCTCTTCCCAAGAGTCATACTCATAGTTTATGCTTCAATTCATACTTGAACCTACTCAAAAAATAATTTAAAATTCGAAATTGAATTATGTAAATGTGCCAAGAAGAAATTCCCAATGGTTAGAGATTTTGTATTGAGCTAACGTCCAGGCCTTGGCCTTAGCCTTAGCCTTAGCTTGACCGACCTTTACAAATGCAGAGGCAAAACGAATATATTGGGTGGCCACCTAGTACAAAAATATATTATTTTTTCTTTCTTCTTCTTTGTTCTTGGATTTATTTCAAACATGCACTCAATGTTCATTTGAATTCAATTTGAAAATTCTTTCCATCAATCCTCCTCCACTTTCAAAATGAATGAAGTCTTGAAAAATTCTCGTGTAATCTAGCCGAAATTTATGCATAGATGAAAGTGACTTATGGGCTTGAACTTTACTTAGTGAAAGTATTTTAAATGTCTATACGACGAATTTCGAAGTATTATTAAAAATACTGAAATTGTTACAAATTGAATTTGAGAAAATACAAGTGGACAACTCTTGTAAATGCAAAATTGCAAAATCCTCTGATTAATGATCTGTGTGTTTGAAGACAACGGGCCACGTGGCTTGATTCCTAGACTTCTAAATTTGTTGGAAAACTTGATTTGTTGAGTTTGCTAGTTTTGCGCTTGGAACTTGAGACTTGGGTTTGAACTTGGGATTTTGGACTTCGGATTGGACTTGCTTTGATTGAAGAAAGCTTTGATCTTCTTTGAACTGATTTGAACTTGCTTGATTTGAAGAAAACTTTGATCTTCTTGGTTTTGGACCTGGCTTGATTTGAAGAAAAAATTGATCTTCTTGGATTTAGACTTGACTTGAAGCTCGAAAGAATTTCGGTATTCTTCACCTGCAATATATTTTCTCTTGCTTCAATTTTTTTTTACCATGGACCAATGGTCATATTTATTGCGAAAATTTTTTAACCACCCCATTTATTTAAATAAATAAATAATGATTAGGGTTTTGAAAAGTAGGATGGGCCTCATCCATGGGTTTCCTTTAGGTGGGCTTTAATGGACTTTGTGTAATGGGTTAAGTACACAAATACACAACTTCAAATGACTCATTTTTAAATATCATATATTTTAAAAGATATTTCAACAATACAAAATATTTTATAAAAATCAGGTAAATTTCTACCCTACGGAAGTCTACTCTATAACCAGGAAAAAAATGGCCATGGCTCTCCTATCCATTCTGAGACAACAATGCATAGACTAATTCATTCTAAGATGCCATTTTCTTCAACTTGGCTTGATCTCTCGACCACTTCGGGACCACCGTCGTCGAACACCCATGTTGCAGCAGCTCCTCCATCGTAGGTAAGTGGATATAACACCAAGGTTGTTGTTGTGTTTTTCACGCATCTTGTAGCAGGGATAGCGCCTGAAGGCATCGCTTCTGTCCGTAAATCGCTCCGACAACAAGTCCCGCAATTTAAGGATCGCGGCCATCCTTTCTTTCTCCCATTTGTGATACTTTGGCGATTTTGCAATATATGTCCTCCAAGAATAAAGATGGTGAAGTTTAGCCCTTGAACCGATATTTGCAACTTAAGTCCTCAGGTCAAAATGGCAGTTCTGGTCCTCCTTTTTAAATTTGCAGAACATGTCCCCTGTTTCATAATTGCAACATTAACCGAAAAGAAATAAAAAACCCTAACTCTATTGCAAAAATTGAAATCAAATAGGAATAAACTAAAATTATTCATTCCTAAATGCACAAAACATTATAAAAACCTTCTGAATTAATTACAATTTTAATTAACTAAACACTATTATAATTTAATTGTATAATAATACAAGTCACTTGAAATTTTATTTCTTTTAATTAATTGAATTAGTTACAAGTTATAATTAATTACAAGCGTAATTTAATTACAATTGCAATTTAATTAAATTATATATTGAATTACAACTTTCTTTCAATTTTGTAATTAATTACAATTGTAAATAATGAACTCATAAAAAAATGACAATTTTTTTTACTAAATTAATTGGATTAGTTACATTCACCTTAATTAAAAATATAATTGCAACTTACTTACATTATGTAATGAATTACAATTTACAATTAATTACAATTGTAACTTTATTTCAATTTTGTAATTAATTACAATTGTAAAACTAATGTATGTACTCGAAATTTGTAAGTAATTACAATTGCAACTTTATTACATTCTATAATGAATTACAGTTTACAATTAATTCCAATTGTGACTTTCATTCAATTTTGTAAGTAATTACATTTGTAATTTTATTTCAATTTATGTAATTAATTACAATCGTAACTAATGAATTCGTAAAATATTAGTATAATTCGTAATTTGCAATCAATTATACTAGTTTATTAATTTGTAATCAGCAATCACAGCTAAAACTCATTGTCGTGACCGTAATGTATGAATGTTCAGCTGAAAATTTTGGAGTTATAGGTCCAATCACATCAAGGCCCCAAACATCAAACGACCACGAGGCTATCGTCGGGTGCAATGGTTCCGGAGGCTGATGGATGAAATTTGCATGGACTTGACAAGCTTCAGATTTCCTTCCATAGTCTATAGAATCTTGAACCATGGTTGGCCAATAGTACCCCATTATTTTTATCCAAAAATGGAGCTTGGGTCCGGACTGATGAGCACCGCATATTTCTGAATGAGCTTCTTCAAGATCCTGTGATGTTTCCTCACTACTTAGGCATCGAAGGAAAACTCCATCAAATGAACGTCGATAGAGTGTGTTCTTGTAGAATATGAAGCGAGAAGCACGCCTTCGGACTTCAGTTCTACGACGAGGATTGTCCGGTAACTTCTGATGTTGAAGATAATCAATTATTGGTTACCTCCAATCAACTTGTTCTTCACCAGTAACTTCAACACTATTGTTTTATTGCAAATTCTCTGGAAATAGTGATGGAATTACCCATTTTTGAACAATTGACATTGGGTGGATAGATTCTTCATCTGATTTGGCCAGAACAACAGCCAAATTGGCTAATGCATCAGCTTCTTTGTTTTCATTTCTTGGAACAAATCTGTTTTTTATTGATTCAAACTGCTTCAAGAGTGTTGATGCGTACTCTTGCTATGACTTTAGCTCCAAACTTCTGATTTCATATTTAGACAGAAGCTGGTTGATTATCAACATAGAATCTCCAAAGACTTCTAATTGATTAATTCCCATGTTCAATGCAATCTCCAAACCAATAATGAGAGCTTGATATTCTGCTATGTTATTGGAACACTTTTCTATCAAAGAGAATGCATATGGCATAACTTGATCATGGGGAGTGACAAATACGACTCCTACTCCAATACCGTACTTTTGAGCTGCCCCGTCAAAGAATAACCTCCATGAAGGTACAATTTCAGTGTAAAAGACTTCTTCATCTAGAAGGTCTTCAGGGAGTACCCATTCTGCAGGAATTGGATGATCAGCGAGAAAGTCTATTAATGCTTGTCCTTTAATAGCCTTCTAAGGAATAAAGTTGATGTCGAACTTCGATAATAGAATCGCCCATTTTCCTATTCTTCCAGAAAGAATAGGCCTTGACATTATGTACTTTAATGGATCCACCTTTGAGACTATATTGATTGTGTGTGCTAACATATAATGCCTCAATTTCTTAGCTGCATATATCAATTCCAAACACATCTTCTCAATTAGTGAGTACTTCAGTTCAGCAACTACTAATGTAATGTACGACTTAGGTAATAGAGCCCATTCTCCTTTCCTTCATCGTTGTTTTGGACGAGAAGAGCACCTAGAGAATATTCATGCACTGCAACATAGAGAGTCAATGACTTTCTAGGAGTTGGAGCTGTAAGCACTGGTGAATGAGATAGATATTGCTTAATGCTTTGAAAAGCATCATGACATGCATCGTTCCATTCAAATGACACATCTTTCTTTACCAACTTGTTGAATGGGTGACAACGTCCAGCAAGATTAGAAATAAATCTTCGAATATATGCCAACCTTCCTTGAAGACTTTTTAGTTCATGTAAATTGTTGGGCTCACCCATGTTAATTATAGCATCAATTTTTGATTGGTCTATCTCAATTCCGCGATGTCAGACTATGAAGTCAAGAAACTTTCTAGAAGTGACCCCAAATGCACACTTTAATGGATTCATTTTCAACTGATATCATCGGAGTCTCTTGAAAACATCTTGTAAGTCTTGTAGATGATTGTCTCGTCTCTTTGTCTTAACAACAAGGTCATCCACATAACATTCAACTTTCTCATGCATCATGTCATCAAAAACCTTTTGTATTTCTCGTTGATAAGTTGTCCCGACATTTTTCAATCCAAAAGGCAGGACCTTATAACAGTATATGCCCTTAGGTGTGTGAAACGCTGTAAGCTTTTCATCTTTTTTATTCATTTGGATCTGATTATACCCGGAAGATCCATCCATGAAAGAAAAAACCTCATATCTAGTTGTTGCATCCACCATTAACTATGTTATTGGAAGTGAAAAATCATCTTTAGGATAAGCTTGATTTAGGTCTCGAAAGTCAACATAAACTCGTAACTGTCCATTGTTCTTTCTGACAGTAACAGTGTTAGAAATCCAAGTTGGATACTTGACTTCACTTATGAACCTAGCTTCAATTAGTTAGTTGATTTCTACTTCAATTTGAGGAATCAGTTCTGGCTGAAATCTTCTTTGAGGTTACTTGATAGGACGAACTCCATGTTTTACTGCAAGATGATGCACAACAACTTTAGAATCCAACCCTGACATTTCTTTGTAGGACCATGCAAACACATCCTTGTATTCCTGCAGCATGTTGAAGTACTCAGATTCTTCTTTTGGACTCAGAAGGGTACTGACGTAGATTTGCCTCGACTCTTCTTCTGTTCCCAAGTTCAACTGTTTCAAATTGTCCACAGTAGCTTGCCCCCCTTCTTTAAATGTTGGCGGAGCTGGTTCAGGTTCATCTAATGTGGTTAAGTCTTCAACTTTAGATTCTGGGTTACCAATTTCTTCAAAAGTAATGTGGTTTATTGATACTTTTTCTTCATTTTCGTCATTCTTTTGAAGCTTGGAAGTCTTTCAAGTTCCGTGCCTTCTTTTGGAACATTGAGTCTTTAAACTTAGATAAGAATTCTTAACTCCAAGTCGAGAGAAGGCAGATTGTCTTTGAGACAATTTTGTAGATGCCCGAGCTTTTTCATCGACTTGAGCAAATATAGGGTCGTTGCTACTTAACGTCTGGAAGACTGAGACTTTGTCTTTTGATTCAGTGGTTGTTGAAGATTCTCCCCTTAACCTTTCAAATACCGAAACTCTGACGTTTTCACCTTGAATTCGATTAAATACAGAAGGTCTCGACTCTTCAGGTTTTTCTTCAGGAATCTCACATATTTGAATCATAATTGGGTTTGAGGAGACCTTCTTAACATTAATCTGTTTCGGTTGCTTTGGATTATATCTCAAGCCATATTTTGGTTGTGTTATGATTGATCCTTCCAAACCCGATGGAACTCATCTACCTGCAAGTATTGCGTCAAGATCACCTAATTTTCGGGGTTCTCCTCTTCCAAACCCAGTATTTTCAAATAGTTTATTAGCCCTTGGATTGTAACATCCTTTGAAAGTTCTCTTCATTTCGTCAACCCCTTTTGCATGTGTCAAGTTTTGTTCAGGTGAATCAGAGATGAGGAGTCTTGATATACTTGGAATAGATGTTGAAGCTTCACCAACCTTTGTAACTTTCATAAGTTGATGTGGTAGAGCTAGTTTTTTAATGTTAGGTATCGGAAAAGTCAATTCTTTCCTTGATAACTCAACACTTTTTGATGTGGTCTGAGGCTGTTTACCTCTAGAAGACCCTTCGTAAGTAATTTTTGATTTACCTGTCATAAGTTGATGCGATGGAACTACAACTTTCTGATTAACACTTTCCATTTCAAACCTACATCAAATAACCCTGCCAAATGAAATTCTTCATCTTCAAGGTAAAACTTGGCTTCTGTGAAGTAAGCTTCTTCTTTCAGGAAGGGCTTGGTCTCAGCTACTACACATTTGACTTCTCCATCTCAGCTGTACTTAAAACATTGATGCCAAGTTGAGGGTACCACTCCTATTTCATGCAGCCAAACACGTCCAAAAAGCAATTTATAAGATGCTCTGGCATCAATGACATGGAAGAGAGCTGAGGAAACTAGGTCTGTAATTTGTAGCTTCAAGCGTATCATGCCAATGGCTCATTGACCTTTTTGATTGAATCCATGAATCATGATGTTACTTTTGGACAGATCTCCAACTTTTATTCTAATTTTCTTCATTGTTTTGATTGGCATAATGTTCATGGAAGAACTACAATCAATCATTATCCGATGTATTTTGCACTCCCGGATATAACCTCAGACATATAGAGGCTTGTTATGCAACGAGATCCAAGCTGTAAGTCATCGCCATTGAATGTGGTGGTGGCCATACAGTCTTGGTAAGTTGCAGAAGTAATTGGTTCCAACACGTTCCCTTGATAAGCTTTTGGATCAATCAATGCTATGATCAAAGCCATCCTATCATCAAAAGGTAGATTTAGAGCGCATACAAACTTGTATTTGAAGAGATATTATTGAGACGTGATATAAATTTCTTCGTCTTAGAACTCTCTCCTGCAACATTCTTGGATTTCATTTCTCCAACTAGGCCGATGACGTTAGAAGTGAAACATTCTTTATCAAAGAAATCCCAAGGAAAATACTCTCCCAAGGTTATGGGTCTAGGAGTTGAGGTAGTTTTCTTATCTTTTGTTGATTTTGTGGATGAATATGTCTTAGCTTTGGACTTCTTCTTCTTGTTTCTTAGCATTGATTGTTCATCACATGTGTCAGGACTTGGTAGTTGTTGAGCTTTTCGGTGTCGTCTTTTTACAAGAGACCATGGCATATCACTTTCTTCTGAAGGTGTTTCTTCAATAGGGTAAACTTCCATACTCAATGCCCCCAGTGTTGATCCTGCAAGAGGTATAGAAGATGGTTTTTTACCTGTTTTGTTTGATTTTTGATATTTTTCCTTTTTGCTTATGAAGGTGGACCAACCATCACCGATCTCGTCTGCATATTCTAAATCAGAATCCCAAACATCCAAATCATCTGTCATAATTTCATAAAATGTTGGACAATTGGGAGCATGTGGTCTAGCCATTTCTGGATAGATGTATGTGATGGTAACTTCTCCGTCTACCTCGAACTTTATTGGAATAGCTCCTTCTGGAAGTTGAGGTCCAAACTCTGTTACCCCGGGTGAGAACTTGTGCATATCATACGCAATAGGGAAAAATCGCTCTTTATTTGCAACATCGATTGGATCGAATGACCCAAAGGAAATCATCAAACAAGCAGCTGTTGGATTTTCACCAGTTTTGAGTTTGATCTTTTTTTTTTTTTTGTCCAAGTGAACAATAAGATCTGTCAGCACGAAACATCTCTCCACTAGATGACTGATTATTTTGTGGAACCTGCAATATTTGGGATGATCAACTTGACCAGCCTCTTTTGGCCTCTTCGGTGTTGGAAGTTCAATTACTCGTTGCTCAAGGAGTTGATCTAAAATTTCAGAAACTTCGGAGTCTGAGAATGGATACTCCTTTTGCTTCAAGTTCTTTCAAACTTAGAAGACCCTTCTTTTGGGCTTGTGCCTTGTTAGACTTGAACTCCTGCTTTGGATTTGGATTTGGGTTTGAATTGGAACTTGACTTTTGAAAAGTGATTTTTATAGGAGTAGTGGAAATTGCCAAAGATTCTTTAAACTTATCTGGCTTACTATCTTTCTTGACTTCTTTCTTGGGATCTTTTTTGTCACGCGGGTCACTTGGCAAGTAATCTTCGTGTCTTGTAATTTGAATTTCTAGATCATGAGCACGTGTGGTCAACTCTTCAAAAGAGTGAGGCATATTTTCTTGAAGATTATAAAGGAGTCCCCAATGCATGCCTTGCACACACATGTCGATAGAGGATGCTTCGCTGATACGTTCCTTGCAATTAAGGACAAGATTTCTCCAACGCTGAATGTATTCAACAACTTGTTCCTCTTTATTTTGCTTTGTTCTAGCAAGTTCCGGAAGGCTGACAATCCGTCTGGTCCTATAAAAGCTTTTGAGGAACTCACGTTCAAGATGATCCCAACTATCAATTGACCCAACAGTCAAGTCTGTATACCATTCAAATGCATCACCTTTGAGAGAGAATGCAAACTGCGTCACCATGGTATCATTGTATGTGCCAACATTGTTACACGTTTCAATGAAATGAGCTACATGTTGTTTTGTGTTGCCCTTTCCATCAAAACATTGAAATTTCGGTGGTTGGTAGTCAAGAGGCATTCTCATTTCGTCGATTCGACGACTATAAGGTTTGGCATAAACCAATGAAGATTGCGATGAGCCGCCGTATTGAGCACGGACGGTGTCGATGATCATATGTTGAAGTTGTTGGATGGACAAGGAGTCAACAGAGAGTTGAGTGGTGTCACGAAATACATTTTGTACAACAGTACGATCATGCATATCTTGCTTCTGCTGATACTCTTGGATTTTAGGATCGTTAACTATAGAAGAGCTTGCATTTTCTGGGTTGTCTTTTTTCAAAGGGCTTTGCAACTCTAGTCGATGCATGAGAGCAGCGATTTGTGCATCTTTTTCCTCCAAAGACTTTGTCAACTTTTCAATGGAGATTGCCATTTGTTGAACTCGATCATCGATGTCTGGTGTCATTTTCGTAACCATCACTGGCTCGATTGATTCTTCAGAAGCAATATAGTCTCCCCATTTTTGCAGAGAAGTAGCATGAGTCGATCCAGACACAGACCTACCACTGGAGATAGAACCAAAATGAGGACTTTTCGCTAAGTTCTTTTCTGATGAACGGGAGCCTTGCTTCTTGAAATCGATTTTCATTTTGCCCTTTCTGGAGAACTTCTTTAATGGTGTAACCAGTTGAGTTTTTCCAGATTTTGTTTGGGCTCTGGTCACATGGAAAAGTTCAGCAAGAGTTTCTTTAAGACGTGTCACAGTTTCCTTCTCTTTTTCGCTTGCCTTGTCTGATGTATTTGTTGAAACTTGACAGTTTTGCAGAATGGAAGATGAGAGGCAAGAGTGTCCCATCGGGCGTGCCAAGAAATTTGTACGACGAATTTCGAAGTATTATTAAAAATACTGAAATTGTTACAAATTGAATTTGAGAAAATACAAGTGGAAAACTCCTATAAATGCAAAATTGCAAAATCCTCTGATTAACGATCTGCATGTTTGAAGACAAGGGGTCACGTGACTTGATTCCTGGACTTCTGAATTTGTTGGAAAACTTGATTTGTTGAGTTTGCTTGTTTTGTGCTTGGAACTTGAGACTTGGATTTGAACTTCGGATTTTGGACTTCGGATTGGACTTGCTTTGATTGAATAAGGATTTGATCTTCTTGGAATTGATTTGAACTTGCTTGATTTGAAGAAGACTTTGATCTTCTTAGATTTGGACTTGGCTTGATTTGAAGAAAAAATTGATATTTTTGGATTTAGACTTGACTTGAAGCTTGAGAGAATTTCTGTATTCTTCACCTGCAATATATTTTCTCTTGGTTCTTTTTGTTTTTTATTCCCCCATGGGCCAATGGTCTTATTTATAGAGAAAACTTTGTAACCACCCCATTTATTTAAATAAAAAAAATGGTTAGGGTTTTGAAAAGTAAGATGGGCCTCATCCATGGGCTTCCTTTAGGTGGACTTTAATTGCATTGGACACTGTAAAAACAACATCAAATTCAAGAACACATTGAAGTTGAAATTGAAATTAACAGAAAATATGTTCATACGCCATCTTCTACCTCTGCTCTCTGTCCTGTGCTTCCATGGTGTCTTCTCCTCCTTCCTCCCAACGAACTGATCTTCTTCTTCCTCCCAGAGTCACACCAACTCCCCACCGCCACCACCGGACCACCACCACCAATTGTTTGAATCACTCGCACCAATCTTTTCTTTTTTCATTCACGCTCCATTTATTTATTTTGAAGATTTTTCAATCAAACCCATGTTAATGATTCAAACTATTCTCAAGCTGAAGCCCATTAATGATTCAACGATTCTCATGTTGGCCACCAAGAATTTGCAGAATTATGATGAAATTTTGAAATTTCGTCCTGCTCCGACCGTCACTAACACCGGCAATTTCAAGGTGCCGCTGCATCTGGTGGTCCACCGGCGGCAACGATGCCTGAATGGTGGTGGTTCAGTGGTGTTTGGCCCTGGTTTTAGGTGTTGGTGGTTTAGTGGTGTGTCAAATTATTGTGCTTGTGTTTGGGAATGATGGTGGACTGGTAGTGGTTTGTGGATTATACCTGAAAAATGTGAGAATAACACGAAAACTGTTTGATTTTATGTTTAAGAAAAAGTATCACAATGGATATAAATCGGTTGCATTGGTTTAGCCCAAATTGAAATTTCTACCAACAAATTCTTGAGCCATTCTACTTATTTACTACATGAAGCAAGTGCTATAAATTTTGAGGCCATGGTGGAATAATTTATACGTGTTTGTTTCTTTGAACCCAAAGCACCTCTACAAAATGTGAAAATGTATCCTCTAGTAGAAGAATGATCTTCTCGATTGGTGATCCGACTAGCATTCAAAAATCCTTCTAAGACCAGAGGATAACCAGAGTGATGAATCCTATAATCCATCAATCATTTTAGATATTATAGAATTATATGGACCAGTTTCCAATGTAATTGACTTGGATTGCTTGTATACCAACTCATTTTTCTAATGGCAAAAGCAAAGTCTTGTCTGGTAGATGTCATTGCATACATACAACATACAATATCCCATGTTGGAATATAATCTAATATTTGGAGCAAACGTAATAGATATTAACTTGCAATAAAACTGATCAAACTTCTTCAATACTTTTTCAAAGTATAATCCCGGTATCCTTATGATTTTATCTCCCAAAAATCACATCTGCAAGTCCCATATCTTTTATATCAAAGTTGGACGATAACAATGACTTAGTCTTTTTTTGATTTCCAGGTCAACTTCAAAAATTAACATATCATCCACATATAGACAAATGATGACACCTTTGTGTCCATCGAATTCACTATATACATATTTATCTTATTCATGGATTCTGAATTCATTATCAACAATTATTTTGTCAATGTTTTTCATGCCATTGTTTAGGTACTTGCTTAAGTCAATACAATGACTTAATAATCAATTTACACACATTTCGTTGTTGTCTCGGTGAGAAAAAGGAAATTTGTTTTAACGTCCATTTGATAGATTTAGAGTTGTATATGGACAGAAAAGTAATCAATGTTCTTATAGTAGTCGTCTTTGCAACCAGTACATAAGTATCAAAATAATCAAGGTCTTCCTTTTGGATAAAATCCTTTGCTACTAACCTTGATTTTGAATTTATCTATGGCTCCATTATCTTCTTTTAGAAAATTCATTTACAATCAATAGGTCTAGAACTATACCAACTTTCAAGTTCTATTGCACATAATAGATGTCATCTCATCATCTATTGTTTCTTTCCAAAAGCTTGATTTATTGGTTTCTTAACATACTCATATATAAGGGGATTTGACTCAATGGACTACGAAATTGCATTTTTTCGTATATGTGAGTCCCTAGTACTTTCTACTAGATGCATACCGAAAGAAGGTCTAAAGACTTTCTCTATTTTTTTTTTCTTTTTTGCTCGTTTACTTCTCCTTAATCTAGGAGAGTCATCTAGAATTTTCCTTTTGTTTGCACATAATCTAGTCTGTTCTATTTCATTAGACTGAAGTGAATCACTAGTTAATTTAGGTATCTCAGAAAGTCTACTCTCATGGAATATTGAATCTCGAGATTCTATAACAATATTAACTTCAATGGAATTATCAGGTTCAATCACAAGAAACCTAGAATTTAGGCTCAGGTATACTAACTACTCTTCAACCTAAACTCGTAAATATGATATATTAGGTTTCCTTTTCTTCCATAGTTCATATGGCGTTATTTTATTGCTTTTACTGGTTACCCTATTAAGTATATGACATGCAATTAAAAGTGCTTCTCCACAATAACATTTACCTAATTCATAATTAGATAACATAACATTAACCATTTCGGTTAGGGTCCTATACTATCTTTCTCCTATACCTTTTTTTTTTTGAGAAGTATAGTCAATATATGTTTCATGAATGATTCCTTAATTTTCCAAAATTCATGAAAGTGATATTCACCCCATCTATCACTCCTTACACACATTATGTTGGTATTGATATATTTTCTACTTCATTTTTGTATACTTTAAATGTCTCTAAGACTTCATCCTCAGTTCTCATAAGGTACACATAAATTTTTTAAGAGAGATCATCAATAAAAGTACAATGTTTTCCTCTTCCACTAGGAGTTCCATGTAAATCACTCATATCACTATGAACAAGTTCCAACAGAGAATATTTTCTTTTAATACTAGGAATGATGAGTTTTTAGTAATTTTTGTTTGAGCGTATATCTTGCATTTTTCATTCATGTCATACTTGTAATTAGAGGTGTCAATCCGGGTAGTCCGGGCCGGGTCGTCCCGTCAACATATGAGCCCGGTAACGGCCCGCGTCAAAAAAAGCCTGCCCGCTAGGGGTTCCGGGCCAGTTCCGGGTCGACCCACAAATTTTAAACTACAATTCAAGTCCGTCCGTTGGCCCATCCGGGTCGAGCCTATGCGGGTTGCGGTTCGTTCTGATTTGGCCAGTATGAATAAAAATATAGAATTTTTCATATTTATAATAAATATATTTTTTTTTAAATTTATAAATATGAGACGAACAAAATGATAAATTCATATGTATACCATAAAATATTTATATAAAATTTAAATTTATATAAACAAATAACAAATAAATGCTAAATGCATTTCTAATTACTACTATCAAAGAACATTACGTTTCTTAATTATTAGGGACAAAAATAAGATTTAGCTTTAGAAATTGTACTAGTACTAGAGTTTGTAGATTTTTTTTTTCAATATTACGATATTTAATAAAAATATATATATATATATTTTTAATTTCACGGGCCAGCGAATGTATGGCCCGAGAAACCCGCGGTTCACACCTTCTTGGCCCGTGAACCACCCGTACGGGTCACGGGTCGGCCCGCTGTCCCGGGTCAATCCGGGTCGATTTTCATGGGTCTGGTCGGCCAGTCCATCTTGACACATCTACTTGCAATTAAGAATTAATTTAAGTACATTCATATAATGCAATCTTCGATTATTTATATGTCCTAATCTAGAATGCCACAGAAGTCAACAATATAAATAGAACTTGTGTTTTTATTAATAATGATCAACTTAAACATAATTTCTTACAAGAATCATTTTCCCACAAACAAACCTCCTTTGGACAATACAAATTTATTGGACTCAAACAAAAGTCTAAAATGAAACTTGTTAAGAAGACTCCCAGAAACCAAATTCTTCCTAACTTTCTATACATGATACACATAATTGATAGTTAGGGATTTTCCAGATGTAAACTCCAATTACACATATCCTTTGCTGCGAATGGTAGTGGTAGAAGAGTTACCCATATAGAGAACTATTTCTTCATTAACCAGCTTATAAGTGGTGAATAAGTCTCGATTCTTGAAAACATACCTTGTGGCACCCAAATCTATCTACCACCCACTATCGTCCTCCACCACAGTTCATTACCACAAAATTAGACTTTTTCCTCCCACAATGATAGCAGAACCCTTCTCTTCTTGGAGTCATTTTCTTTGACGTTTTGTTTCCTCTTCTTGTTTTATTTTAAAAAGTGGTTGTCCTTTTTGGATTCTTTCCCCTTCACAACATGAACTTTCGATGACTAAAAATATTAATCATCAGTATTGTTCAATCTAAACTCTTCTTTTATTCTAAGATTTCAGCCTAAGTCTTCAAGAGACAAGTCATCTTTCTTGTAGTTAAGATTTTTCTTGTAGTCATTCCAATTAGAGGAAAGTTTATCAATGATAAATGAAACAAGAAAGTATTGATTCATGTGCATATTATGTTTGAAATTTATTGTATATGTGTACTATTTCATGAAATTGCTCCATTACTTTAAGAGTTTCAACCTTACGGTATTGATGAAATTTAGATGCAAGAAATTTCTTGTAGCATCTTCAGACATATATTTTGTTTCCAGTGTATCCCAAATTTCTTTTGTGGTCTTTTATCCATTGTATTGGTTGAACAAAATATCAGACATGACATGACATGGCATTGGAAATGTGGTCTTGGCAAATATAATCATCTTGATTCCATTTTTTCCTTGCCCTTGTGCTTATCAATGTTCCTTCCTCGATTCTCTCCAGTCTTGGGGTAGTGAAAACATAGACCACATTGAGCGTAGTAAGGAGAAATTATAGTTTTTTTGCTAATATCGAAAATTAGATCCTTCAAACATTTTCAAATTCACGAAGTCCACAGCAAAGTCTTGAAGAGAAAATACTGAAGGATCCATCACAACTTGCTTGAAATAAAATCTTAAGATTTTCGAAGAAATATTTGTGGTCTGTAGTAATGGTAAAGATTTGTAGAACTTTGATATATTCCAAGACATGTAAAATTACGCTTTCTTTAAGAATTTATCTATCCCAAAATATAGTGTACAAGGATACCAAATAAGCATTCAAGATACAATGGAATTAAGGTGTTGCTTGTTGGCTATTATGTAAGGATTTTAATCAATCATGTGGGCTTATATGTGAATTATTGTGTATTGAATAAAAGGCTATCAATTTGGTTGAGCCCAATTAAAGTGATCTAATAAGGATTTGATATATCGGGCTTTAATGCATCTAATTAAATGTATGGGCTTTTATGTGTAGATACCAGGCCATTACCTAATTCATGATGGGCCGGATTAGGTTAATTGGCAATTCAGTATATAAAGTCGGTTATGGTCCCTGAATCCTACGTACTGTTCATCTTGTCTGACATCCCATCATCAGAGAGAAAATATGGACTACGTATCGATTTAGAAGATCCAACCAACCGAATTGTTTATCGTAAATCACGTTTGATTAAGGTACGCTTCCGCTTCAGTTATTTAATTCTTGATAATTCCAACATGATGATTATTTAGATTATAGATAAATTATTATCTGTAATAAAATTTTCTAACAAGTGGTATCAGAGCCAAGATCGTGTTGAATTATCAGATCTATTTCAAATACATATATATGAAACCAAACTGCCGACATGTATATCTATTTGTATATGTATGAATTTCAGTTGAATTTTGGATATATAAAATCTGTTAAAGTTGGGTTTCGTATCAGATTTTCGTGGGTATATATATACACACATATTCATTCCTGTGTATGTTAAACTTTCGAAATAAGGCAGAATTTTTCTGGGTTGAACATCTAACTGAAAATCGATTTTTTGAATCTGATATGGGGTCGTTGAATATGGATTTCAATCTGTGAAATATGAATTGGATTATGATATATGTATATTTTCGATCTGTTTTGAGAATTTTGTTGTTGGTCGAAATTGGGTGTGGCCGGTTAATGGATGTCATAATCGGGTTGGATTCCGTTGAGTTGGGAGTGGCTGCGCGCGGCGCTGCTGGAGGTAAGAAGCGTCGGAGAAGATGTAGCCGGCACTGGGAAGGGCACCACGCGAAGGTCACTGCACGAAGGGCAGCAGGGCGCCGCTTGTGCGAGTGGTTCCTCTGCTGTGGGAGACGCAGGCGCGCAGCGCTGTAGGAGATCAGCGCCTGGCGTTGCGCCTTTTCCGGACTTGAAGGGCGGCGGCGATTAGGGCTGAGTGAAACCCTAGCGGCTGCGAAAATCAGATTTTGGGCAGGGGGTTTCACTTGTAAATTTGAAGTCTTGAAGGACTCCTTTGCAATTTTTGATTATTATGCTTATTTGCATTTCCGGCCCTGTATTTTGTTATGGATTAAATTTTTTAATCCTAAAGTTACAAAATTATTCAAGTTGGCCCTTAAAGTTCTGAAATTTATAAATTGAGCCCCTGAAGTTATAAATTTATTTAAGTCAGGACCTTTCAAGTTATGGAATTTTATGATTCAGCCCCTGAAGTTTGAGAATTTTCCAATCCAGCCCCTAATGTTTGAGAATTTTCAAAATTGGTCCCTAAAGCTTGAAAATTCTCTAATTTGGTCCCTTAAGGTTTGAAAATTTTCTAATTCAGTCCCTAAAGTTTGAAAATTTTCTAATACAGCACCTAAAGTTCTGAAATTCTTTAATTTGGTCCCTAAAGTTTGAAAATTTTCTAATTTGGTCACTAAAGTTTGGAGATTTTCAAAATCGGTCCTTAAAGTTTGAATTTTTTTTTTAAATTAAGTCCCTAAAGTTTGGGAATTTGCTAAATTGGCTCCTAAAGTTTGAAAATTTTCAAAATCAACTTTTAAAGATTGAAATTTTCATATTTTGGACCTCTAAAGTTTGGTTTTGTTTCAAATTGGGACCTAAAGTTTGGAATTTCTCAAAATTGGCCAATAAAGTCTTGGGAAAATTATAATTTAAGTCCTTCAAGCTTAAAATTTTACAGAATTGGCCACCAAAAGTTTAAGAATATTGCAATTAGACTCTCGTAACTTAAGGATTGCTTTATTCTAAAGTTTTGAATTCTATAATTCAAATCCTAAAGTCAAATATAGATGCAAATCAATGGATTTCAGTTTCAAATCTTGGTACATCGGAATCTTTTGAGAGATATAATATTTGAAAGTAAGTTAGTTGAAGCAACATGTTGCCAAAGCAACCTCTCTTGTGGATATTAATTAACTTTGAATATTAGAAGGTATTTGTGTGTGTGTTGTTCATTGCGGATATTGATCGGCCCAAAGGAAGGTCAATATTTGGCTCGAATTTCACATGCACCTGTTGTGATAAACACGTGGCAATTATTTGGTTTAACGTGTGACCAATAAATCGGTCCAAAGATAGGTTTATTGGTTAACATGTCTTATTGCCAGTGTTTGATCACTGCACTAAGGGAAAATTAGGTGTTTGTGTGTTATTTCATGCGGATATTGATCGGCCCAAAGGAAGGTCAATATTTGGCCCGAATTTCACATGAACTTGTGGTGATAAATACGTGACGGTTATTTGGTTTTACGTGTGATCAATAAATCGGTCCAAAGAAAGGTTTGTTGGTTGACATGTCTTACTGTCAGTGTTTGATTACTACGCCAAGAGTACCACTTACAAGTCAATATTTCTGTCCAAAGACTAAATATTGATGTTGTGCTAGGTATCTTGTGATGGGCCCTACCATTATTTGAAAGTATGATTTGCATAATAAGGTATTTATGTGAACAATTTTATTTAAGTGTTCTCTATTCGGTTTCAAATTCTGCTAGTAGTAAATCTACAAGCTCAAATTTAATCCCTGTATTTATGGAATAAACTTCAAGGATCAAAACAAGAACATTAACTTTTCGTTGGCTGCATCGATCTAGACCCTGTACTAAGGATTGAGTAACCTACTCCTCTTACGGATGAAAGTTCATCTAATCAAATGAGGAACTTTGAGAAGTGGGATTGCTTAAATTACGCGAGTCTCATGATCATTTAAGTGCGGCATTCCGGAAGCCTTTAGTGGCATAGTATCTGAGGAGGTAAATGATGCCAATGAATTCCTTGCCGAAATTAAGAAACGTTTTGCGAAAAACGATAAGGCTGAAACAAGCACGCTTATGCAAAGCTTGATTTCAATAAAGTATAAAGGCAATGGGAAAATAAGGGAGCACATCATGTAGATGTCTCATACTGCTTCAAAACTTAAGGAAATAAAACTCGACTTGTCTAATGACTTGCTCGTGCATTTGGTATTGATATCGCTTCCTGCGCAATATAGTTAATTTAAGGTTAGTTATAACTGTCAAAGTAGAAATAGACTCTCAATGAGCTCATTTCATAGTGTGCAAGCTTCTTGCACAATTCAGTCAATTTAAGGTCAGTTGTAACTATCAAAGGGAGAAATGAACTCTAAATGAGCTCATTCTATTTTGTGTGCAAGAGGAAGAAAAGTTGAAGCAGGATAGAACTGAAAGTGTTCACTTGGCAAAAAACCTCTAAAGATAAGGGCAAGAAAACAAATAAAGAAAATAAAGTCGTTTAAGGGGCTAATAATTTTATGATCCCACACTTAAGTCAAATTTTGAAACGGGAAATGCAACATTTTTGAGGATGTTGAGTTTGGGGGAGAAATAAGGTTAGAGATATTGTCTTTAAGGAAGAAGTTGAGGAATGATCGGTTTCGATTCCTATTATTGCTTTTGACAACGTGCAAGTTTTTATGCATGCCATTGATCAAGAAGCATATTCGGAACCTCAACTAGACAATGTTGAAGAACCTCCCATCCAAAATAAAGTAAATTTCAGAAGTACAAACTCAACAACCTCAATAACTAAAGCTATTAAGGAGATTCACGAGAGAAAGGGAAAAATGCTATTCCGGATAATTTAAATAGTATTTTTCCAAGAACATAAGGAAAATAATGGAATGGTGGAAGATGGTCTAATAAATTCCATCAGGCCATACGGGTTCTAACTCTCAAAAATGGATTGATGTCATAAATAAGGAGTATAAGCATATGCAAGACAATAAAGTTTTGGGATCTTGTCCCATTACCAGAAGGTACGAAGCCCATTGGTCTTAAATGAATTTTTTAAACCAAGAGGGATTTGAAAGGTAATGTGGAAAGATATAAGGTTCGTCTTGTATCTAAGGGCTTTACACAAAATGATGGCATTAATTATAAAGAGACTTTCTCTTCGGTTTCAATGAAAGACTCTTTCAGGAAAGTTAGGTTGTTGCACATTTTGACCTCGAGTTACATCAAATGGATACTAAGGTGGCGTTTCTCAATGGCGACATTGATGGGACGATCTATTTGGTGCAATCAGAAAACTTTGTGTCGTAGACCCAAAGCAAATGATTTGCAAATTAAAGAAATCCATTTATGTGCTCAAGCCAGCTTCTCGTTAAGGGTAATACAAATTTCATCAAATAATTATCTCATTTGGTCTTGAGATTAATGTTGTTAATGGTTGTTTGTATTACAAATTCAGTGGGAGTAAGTACATTGTCCTGGTTTTATATATTGATTATTGCTTGCCACTAATGATATAGGTATGTCACATAAAATTTTGAGATTAAAAATCTTGGTGACGTCTCTTTTGTATTAGGAATTCAGATACACCGGGATTGTTCTCGGGGTATTCTTGAATTGTCACAAAAGGGCTATATCGATAAAGTACTTAAGAGGTTTGGCATGCAAGACAGTAAATCAGGGGACAGCCCTATCGCTAAGGGAGACAAATTTAGTCTCGACTAATGCCCGAAAAGTTATCTTGAAGTTAAAGAAATGCAGAGGATCACATATAGTTAAGCTATAGAAAGTCTGATGTATGCTCAAATTTGTATGCGTTCGGATATTGCATACATTATTGAGATACTAAAGAGATATTTAAGTAACCCTGGGATGGATCATTTGGAAAGCAGCCAAACATGGGTTATAAAGTATTTAAAGAGAACAAAAGATTACATACTCACATATAGAAAATCGGATCAGTTGGAGATCATATGGTATTATGATTCCGATTTTTACAAGATGCCAAGAAAGTAAAAGATCCACATAAGGCTACATTTATCTGCTGGTTGGAGGAGCTATTTCCGGATGGAGTGCTTAACAGACACTTTAGCTTCTTTCACTTGGCAACACAGTTGTAGCAATTTTGGGGGCATCTAATTATGGAATATAGCTGCGAAATTTTGTCACTGGGCTGCATATTCTGTACGGTATAGAAAGACCACTAAAGTTAGATTGTGACAATAACTCAGCAGATTTATATTCCAGTAACAACAGGAGCTCAACTAAGTCAAAATACATTGACATAAGTTCCTGGTTGTGAAGGATACAGTTCAGAGTGGACACGTGTCAATAAGAGCACATTGGGACAAACTCCATAATTGCGGATCCGCTTACTAAAGTATTACAACATAAGGTCTTTCATGAGTACATTACTCATATGGGTGTTGTATTTCTTAAGGATATTCGGTTTCAGTGGGAGTTTGTATTTTGGGTGCATTAGACACATTTACTGTCCTTTTGGATACAGTTTAAAGTTAAAGTTGTTTACAGCTGTAATGTTTCAGGTTTATTATCTCTGAACTTGTTTAAGGATGATCTCACTAAAGTTGGACCAGTTGGGAATAGGCATGTTGAAGATCACATTACATGTAATTTCCATGCTACACATCCATACTTGATCCATGTCATTCAGTTATGTCGATATACGTGACCATTGAAGGTTTAGTTACGATTAATGTAGCGAAAGCCGCTTTGATCCTATGTTGGTATAATTGATGGACCGGATTGTTTGGGGATGCATTCAGTAATGATAGCAAAATTTTGAGTACTCATAAGGTTATGATTGATACACAATTGTAAGGTTACACATATAGCCCAAGTGGGAGATTGTAAGGATTTTAATCAATCATGTGGGCTTATATGTGAATTATTGTGTATTGAATAAAAGGCTATCAATTTGGTTGAGCCCAATTAAAGTGATCTAATAAGGATTTGATATATCGGGCTTTAATGCATCTAATTAAATGTATGGGCTTTTATGTGTAGATACCAGGCCATTACCTAATTCATGATGGGCCGGATTAGGTTAATTGGCAATTCAGTATATAAAGTCGGTTATGGTCCCTGAATCCTACGTACTGTTCATCTTGTCTGACATCCCATCATCAGAGAGAAAATATGGACTACGTATCGATTTAGAAGATCCAACCAACCGAATTGTTTATCGTAAATCACGTTTGATTAAGGTACGCTTCCGCTTCAGTTATTTAATTCTTGATAATTCCAACATGATGATTATTTAGATTATAGATAAATTATTATCTGTAATAAAATTTTCTAACATATTATGCACCTTTTTTAAATTAAGTATCAAATTTAAGACCCGTGATACATTGAGGCATTGTTTATTTTCCTATTTTGATTATTTATATATATATATATATATTTTTTAATTTTGAATTCGATAATATTTTGTAATAAAATGTTTTTACTCTATGTCTTTTATTTGAATTGGATTATATAATCAACATATTTTCAGAAAGTTTCATCGAAATCATTATTATGAATAGAAATTAGTGCATCGTACAGATGGAAAAACTAGTTAAAATGATAATGAAGCAAACTTCACGCTGAAATTATTGTCTTGTCAAATATCAAAGGGGTTTTCAAATTTAAGATGACAAGTAACCAAATTCACCCGTGGTCAAACTGATTCAAGACTTTGTCTTCCTCTTCATCTATTAATCGGATTTATCAGGAACATATATATTCTCAAGTCTGGATCTAATCGGATTTATCAAGAACATATTCTCGAGCCTGGATCTAGTTTAATGTTGTATATCTACATGATCGAGAAAAAATTACATCTTAACTATATGTTGAATTTGAAGATATTTCTTCTTCTGTAATATGGAATTTTTTTATCCATTTGATCGAACATTAGATTAGATCCAGACTTGAGAATATGAAATTAATTGTCACCACATTTCCAGAATTGTGAATATTGAATTAATAGTTATTACAATTCCAGACTTGATAGTGTCTTAAAAAATAAAAATAAAAAAAATAAAAAATTCCAGACTTGATAATATCGAATTAATTGTTATTATATTATCAAGCTGTGTTTGTTCCTGAATTTGGATTGATTTTGGATTCATGAAAAATTGCATTGATTACTCACCTGGGTAATGTGTAGGTGAAAAACTATGAATCACCTCTAGTCATACTAGTACATTAGATTAGTTTAAGATTGATGTGGAACCCTATGGAACAATAGAATCATCAAATAAATATGCAAGAATAAGTAAGTTTGGATTTTGATTTGTTGTCACTATAAGATGCTGTTAGAGTCTACTACTATGTCCGCAGGTGTAAACAAGTGATTAGACAGTCTTTGACGATTATTGTTTTAATATTTTATAAACACACTATTAGATAAAACATAAAATTGTAATGTTCATGTTCAGTGATTTCCTAATATGTGATGAAGCCAGGAATTGACTTTAATCTCGTGGTAGAAAGACGTGCATATAAATGAGGATACCTATGTTTAATAAGAGGTGTAGTCCATACCTTGAGGGCCCCAACCGACTCTGTCATGAGCCATTGGTTGAGGAGGTTAATCGCAGGTTATGCCTCCCAGAGGCTGAGTGGAGGACTTGATGGTAAGTACAAAGTTTGAGTAACTCCCGCTGACGATAAAGTACAAATTCAATATTTCAATATTCGAACCCTGCACACCGTTGCGCTGAGTCTTACCACCCCTCCGCTTTACCACTGAGAGATGTGCCCTGGAGGCACATATGTTTAATAAGAGTATTCTACCAAGAAGTGTGTCAGTGCTGCTACTAAAGATGACAAGAATGAAGATATTATAAAAGAGGGTATCCAAGATGGACGGATCCAGTCCTCGATGAGGGTATTCGGTCGCTCGGGCTAGATTCACAAAAAAATCATTTTTTTACCTTATAATTTTGGCTTGTAGTGTTCGCGCATGTTGGATTGATTTCCTGAATTCGCCACATTCCAAGTTTTGACTTCAATATCCAGATCACATGTGGTCAGTGGAAAGGAAGCTACAAATGACATAACCGATGATGTTTGTGGGGGGGGGGTGGGGGGGGGGGGAATGACCCATTTGGAGAAACACAGACGTGAAGCTTCAGTTAGTGATGATATAACTACATCTTTCTCTAAATATTTGTAAGTTACTTGGAGGAATTGGAATCTACTATATGAAGATCCTGCATTTCTACCCTAGATTATTGCATCCACCAACAAAAAAATAAAATATCAACACTAAGGTTATGTTCTCTTTACTGTTTTGAGTAGGGGTGAACGTGAATTGGATTGGGTCGATTTTTTGCCCAACCCAAACCCAACCCACTATAGTCGAATTGATAAAAAATCAACCCAACCCAACCCAAGCATAAGTTCAAACTCAACCCAACTCAACCCAACCCAACCCAATCAAGTTTCGGTCAGGTTGGGTTGGATGGTTTGAGCTTTGGTCCAATTAATAAAAAATCTTGAAATTTTAAAAATTAAGCCCATAAATCAACTATTAACTCAAATCAATTATGTAAAATACAATAAGCTCAAATATAATAAATTGAATACTTGCTAATAAAACTAAAATTTGTTAAAATCATACTTGAATTTCATCCAAATTATAAATGTATTTGAGATTCTTGAAATTTAAGGGTTGGGTTGGGTTGGGTCAGGTTTTTCACTCAAACCACAACCCAACCCAACCCAACTAAATTTTTTTTGTAGAATCCGAACCTAACCCAATTTTCATAAAAAACCGACCAAACCTGATCGGGTTGGGCGGTTTTAGCAGGTTGGGCGGGTTAATGCCCACCCCTAGTTTTGAGGTCGTTTTCTATTTTTATTTTCGAAAACACTAAAAACGCGTTCTCTTTACCATTTTCGAAAAAACATTTTGAAAAAAAAAAAAATTGTACACAAAACGCAAAACATCCAAAACCTCGTTTTGGGCGTTTTGTGTATATTTCAATAAAAAATGTTCAAAACGCGGAAATCACTTTTTTTTTTTTTTAACATTTATCCTAACTTGGAACTAAGCTTAATATAAAGTTTTTAATAATTTTTTTTTTTTTTTTTTTTTTTATAGAATTATCCTAACTTGAAACAAAACTTAAATAAAGATTTTTTTTTTTTTTTTTTTTTTTGGAGAATTATCCTAACTTGGAATTAAGCTTAAATAAAGTTTTATTGAATTCAATATCAACATTAAAAAAAAAAAATAAGTGAGAATTCTTGTTATTATATTTCAAAAAATACCATTATAAATGGATTCTGGTGGTTTTGAAAAAACTTGCATTTTCTGGATTTTAATAGAATTAGAACTTTCTCAAATCTCGAATCTGACCAAGCTGTGTTAATATAGACTCTTAATGCTCACATTAGTGTGTCGCATGTAACCATATTTTCAGTATATTGTAAAAGGAAATTTGAGTTTGAGCCAGTAGTATTCTGTAAGCAAATTAATTAAAAATAGTTTAAGTAGTATTCTGCAAAATTTCAAACATAACGTATTTTTCAGCTTTTCAATTTCAAAATCAGTTTTCAGAAATGACAAACCAAACACGTTTTCAGCAAATTTGAAAACAAAAATAAAAACAGGAAACAAAAAATATTTTCGAAAATGAAAATACAAAATAAAATACAAACAGAACGCCATCTAAATATTTGAGTCCCAATATTTGATGTGCATGTGGTAACCAACCTGCATTCAAAAGACCAATGCACAGGTCTGATGTCTAAATCGTGTGCCAATCCCAAAACAGATTAAAAAAACACATAATTCTTACGACTTCACCCCTTTTAATTTCAGAGCAAAACATAATATCACTTGAAAAGAAACTTATAGTCAGGTGAACTCGCATTCAAAACATAAAGATAATTTTCATTGAGAAAACCACTAATGTCAAATGGCTGAACTATCTGAACCATAAAAAGAAAAAGTAAATAGAAGATTTCTGAGAAACCGATTACATCAATAATATATACTATATGATGCGGATTGATTTCGTCTACCGCTTCCTCGATCAGACAGGCCCCCTCTTTGATCACTTTAAACCTTTGATACCTGCAAAAGGAGGCGGGAATTCTCCCCGTTTTACCTCCGACGTCAGAATCAGTACCCGGGAGGAAGATATATCAATATAAATATTCTTATAAGATATATTATATCGAGAGAGAGAGAGAGAGAGAGAGAGAGTTTGTAACCTGTATATGGGGTATTTATAGGTCTTAAACCATAACCGTCCATTAAGGAATAAGAATCTCCCATTAAGAGATAATGGCCACTAATTAAGGCGTAATAACCGTCCATTAATAATGGAGTTACCATGATATTCGGATTTCCTTCTTGCCACGTGTCAAGAACTGATATTATGGAATAATTGATCGTTCATCGTATATCGTGGTCGTTAATACTTTAGTCGATCATGACATAACTTGATCATTACCACACTGTTAGGGAGTGATCGAATCGAATAACCCAAGGTCGTAATCGAATGTCTATAGGTCGTATTTTCATATGTATCAATAGCCCCCTCGAAGGATCATTATTATCGCATCAGAGAATTATGATCTTTCGATTATTTTTCACTCGTGAACTCCCCAAACTTTTCAGAAATGTCACTAGTCAGTGGTGCTTGAAGAGTTGCTCGAAAATGACCACCTTAAAGTTGTTCTTGAGAAGTTCGAGTGCATTGCTCATGCTGAAGCATTGGAAGACGAAGACGAGCACAATAGTGAGGCCTTGAATAAATCTCCTCAAGCATAATGAAGATCATTAACTTGCATTTCAAAACATTTCGTTAACTTTCTGTTTCCAAAACTTTTGCCTATGTAGTCTTGACTGAAATGAATAATCGTTATTTTCCTTCTATCTGCTTTACTATTTGATCAAACCTTTTTGAGTATTTCTATGTAACCTTCATTAGTCAAAGTCTTTTTTCGCTTCGTTCATGACAAAGTTTCCGCTGATTGTTTCATATTGATCGAACCTGTCCTTGTGATGGTTTTGAAATTAATCGTTTATCTTTGTTGATCGTTTCGTATGTTTCAATGCTTGTAACAAGGTCTTTGAGATCGTTCTTTGCTTCGCTCGTGACGAAGTCTTAATGCTTTGATCGTGACAAAGTCTTTTATGATCGTTTTTTAGCGATCAATGCTTCGCGCGTGATGAAGTCTTTTATGATCGTTTTTTGGCGATCAATGCTTCGCGCGTGACGAAGTCTTTATGCTTTGCTCGTAACAAAGTCTTTTATGATCGTTCTTTACTTCGCTCGTGACGAAGTCTTAATGCTTTGATCGTGACAAAGTCTTTTATGATCGTTTTTTGGCGATCAATGCTTCGCGCGTGACGAAGTCTTTATGCTTTGGTCGTAACAAAGTCTTTTATGATCGTTTTTTGCTTCGCTCATGACGAAGTCTTAATGCTTTGCTCGTGACATAGTCTTAGCAAATATTTTCGATCTTCGCAATTGGTGATGCCATATGACCACTGTTGCTGCATAGCTTTCAACTATCTATCGATGTTAGTCTATTCCATATTCGGTTAACCAAATAAACCGTTCCCGAGGAAATATCTCGATGCTATAAGCTCGTGCTATTTTCTCCAGATATTTTTTGGATTATGCCTTTTACTGGATCTTCTTAGATTTTCCAATATTCCCAAGGCTATGATAGCTTTTCTAGTGACTGCCATTAACGTGATCGATATTTTATCATCACTATTCATCTCTTCAATTCATCCTTTTTCCTCCAGGATTCTTAGCTCTATTGCGAAGCCCAAATCTTTGTAGTGTTGACTATTGAACTTCAGTACTAGACCAATCATTTTGACTCAACCCTCTCTCCAAAAGTCAAAATCTATCCTTGGCTTCGTTACCTGATTGTATCTGTTTGCTTTCTTTGATTTCAACCAAGTAGCTTTTATCGCATTTGTACTCAATAGTTCCTTGCCTTTTTGTTCGCACGATTTCACTGTGCTTTCCTCATATTTTACAACATAGTAGAGATCATTAGTTTCTTTTTTTTCCGAAATTTCACTGTTTGAAAGACGAACTGGCAGCCTCGCTCTTTTTTAATTTAGTAGAAATAATCGCTTCAAAGATAACATCGTGATTATGACGGGATGTATAATCATTTCAGGTCATTTCTCATACAACCAATATCGAGCCTTCGATGGTTGCAGTGAGGACCAGCTTGATGTTGATGGGAGGACCAGCTTTATGTTGATGTCCCATGTGGATGCCTCAACGTTAGGTTGTGGAATCTATAGCATACTATGGCTGCTGATATCACTGCCTTTAGCTTATTGAGCGTAATAATGTAATAATTCCCTTAACATTTTGTCTCAGAAGTTACTTGAAAGTTTCTTCCCATTCAACCACATTGACCATGTTTTCACGTTTCAAAATGACCAATTAGTTGTCTTTCTTTCAGGTTTCCTTTCATTTCAACTTTGGGTATAAGCCTGCAAGTTAGCCATGTAGGAACAACTGTAGAAAAAGCAAAGTCACGCTAACATCAATTTGACATTTTGAGCTTAAATTTTCATTCCTTTCAAGTTGTAACGAATCTATATTCATGGAAAATAGATTTTAGGTTCCATAGATTGTAAATTCATGAGGGCCGCATCGAGTGAAATCAGGAATAATCTTCAAATAGTAAAGATTTCAGTTAATGACAAATTTATCATCAAATATATCATGCAAACGTATAGGCATGGATCCTCTAATTTTAGATTTAGAGCAGGTCAGGCAACATATAGGAAGTTCATCTTTTACATAATTGATCAAATCGTAGTTGAGATCGTGTAAATAACATGATCATGGATCATAATTCAATACCATTAATTAAATCAGCATATTCACATGCTTGCAAGTTTTTCACAAAGATCTATAATTAATAGTGCGTAATTCTTAAGCAGATTGCTTATCATAATTTGCCAAAATTTTGCCAAGAAATTTTCACTGAGTCTGATCGCATTATTGGTTGGCTCTAAGAATTAGTAGAACCATCAATTATTTATGAATCGAAAAGCATATTTTCCCGAATTCACATATCACAATAACTCTTTGTTCACAAGCTATTGCAGATTTCATAAATTAATCTCAATTTATCAAATATGTGATCAGATTGGGCAGAGATAATCATGTTTAGAGTTTAATAGCTCTACACATGATCAACATTATGCAAGTATTAATGAATAAGGTTAGAGTACACCTCGTTTCGAGAACGGTGAGGCTAGTGAATGGATCTCGATGGTGATCATTCCTGTCGTGACCTCGACGGTGACAAGGGATGGTTTTATCCCCCTCTTTATTATTTTACCCTTGAAGCAACTGGAACAGCTTGTGTTTGCAAATTTTCGAGCAGACCCTGTTCTTTGAGAACCATCACAGTTGGAAAAAATCACCCAAATATCTTCTTCAATTCCTTCTTTGCGATGCTGGAATGAGTAGTTTGACTTGTGCATTTTATCGAACATGCAAAGAGTGATTCGCGTTCCAGATTGTGCAGGTTTTCAACCGATTTTGAGGCAGAAGATTTTCAACCATCTCGATACACATGCTACAATTCCAAGCATCCAATCCATCCCTGAAGCCCATATTGTCAGACTAACTGGTAGTAACTAACCCAGAAACTTTTACCTTTACAAGCTTAACAAGAATTCATAATTGACATCTATGATTCGCTGCCTGCGAAATGTTGTTAAGGAAATGGGTTGCAGATCAAAGTGGGACATGAATTTCCATGGAACGAGACAGTGCAAGTTTAGTCGCCTTCAACTGAGCGAACTTGAGTGCAAGGAATTAGCCGAGACTTTGACTTCGTTGTAGCTTCGGCGGTGGTTATCGGGGGTTACCATTAAATTCCTCATCCACCCAACATTTCTAGAATTCTCAAAATAAAGGTCAACCTGAATTCCTGGAAAGTGTCGGTTATTAGTGCCTCGAAGATACCGTGAGTGCCGGCAACTACCTTAGCGATGGTTATTGAATTCTCCTCGTGTCGGTTTTCGGAAAAATCCCCTTTTTAATTTCAGATCTTGATTCCCCTTCATGGTTACTATTGGAGCCCTTGAGATTTCGGGAGCGAACAGGAAAGAGTGGAATGCTTTTGATCTGATCTGCCGGCTATATGATTGGATCTGAAATCAATTTTTTCTTCATTCATCCATTTTTCCTATAGCCAGATCTTCAATTTTCTGAATCTTTTATTTATTTAGGAAAAAGATCTTTGAAAAACATGGTTTTTCGATCGAATTCCCACAGACGGCGCCAAATGATGCGGATTGATTTCGTCTACCGCTTCCTCGATCAGACAGGCCCCTCTTTGATCACTTTAAACCTTTGATACCTGCAAAAGGAGGCGGGAATTCTCCCCGTTTTACCTCCGGCGTCAGAATCAGTACCCGGGAGGAAGATATATCAATATAAATATTCTTATAAGATATATTATATCGAGAGAGAGAGAGAGAGAGAGAGAGAGAGAGAGAGGAGAGAGAGAGAGAGTTTGTAAACTGTATATGGGGTATTTATAGGTCTTAAACCATAACCGTCCATTAAGGAATAAGAATCTCCCATTAAGAGATAATGGCCACTGATTAAGGCGTAATAACCGCCCATTAATAATGGAGTTACCATGATATTCGGATTTCCTTCTTGCCACTTGTCAAGAACTGATTATATGGAATAATTGATCGTTCATCGTATATCGTGGTCGTTAATACTTTAGTCGATCATGACATAACTTGATCATTACCACACTGCTAGGGAGTGATCGAATCGAATAACCCAAGGTCGTAATCGAATGTCTATAGGTCGTATTTTCATATGTATCACTATAGGTTCACATCATTTCACCAGATATCAAGAAATTTGTGCCTATATCGACTGCAAGAACATATGGACACATCCCCATTCAAACTCGACAAAAGTATAGCATAATAATAATATTCTCATACTGTGTCAAAATCTTAGTTACTGGTCCTTTATTGAAAACTTGATTAATCACCCAGAAATGTGGATGCCAGCCTTACTTCGAGGAGAAATTTTTTTTAGATGAGCTGGTGTTGTCAACATATGTCATTCATCAGTTGAAACATCCGACAAACTATTTATCGATCGAGTAATCAGTTGATTTGACGGCGGGTTCTTAATTGAACTTGTACGGGTTGACGATTTGGGATTTCCATATCATGTGCATGCAACAATTGAATATATACTCATCAGATCGAGATATAAAATACGAAGAAAAGATTTTGGAAAAACTTTTATAGATTCAATGAATAACGTGTAGGCTAATGTACTTTTATACCAATTATCAATGTTAATCCCAACTCCATAAACTGAATTGATGCCTCCTCTTTTCATCAAGAACCGCACTATCTTCAACACACATTGTGATGAGAATTGAGAAAGTCAAACCTCGATGCGCGTGTCAGTGGGACCTATGACAAGATTCGATGTTGAAGAGGTTCAAGATTCGATGCTAAACAGTGTGAATAAGTCAAGAAAAAAAGTCAAGAATCAAGTTGAAGCCAAAAATAAGAAGAAATTGGACTCAGCCAATTTCGGTCGATCGAAAGTCATTCCGATCGACCGAAACTCTGCAGGATTTTTGGAACTAGCATCAGTCGAGTTCGGCTGAGCGTTGGTCCACTGAAAGTGCCATTTCGATCGATCGAAACTATTTCGGTCGACCGCTTAGGTCGACAGAAACACCCTGTTTCAGAAAAACGGGGTTTTTTTTGTTCAATTTTTGAATTTACTCATTTTCCCCAAATTTTGTACATTAAATACATTTCATTTTTCAAAACCTAGGATTAACTTGTGATGCTCATTGAATGCTATTGAGAGCGTGAGACTCCTCTTTTGGTTGAGGTAAAACTCTTTTATCATGTTTCTTCTTGAAATTTAATCAACTTTGCTTGAGTATTATTATTCTTGTGTTTGTTGTTTATTTTCTACCACCTTAAAATTTGTTTAGTTGATACCCATTGGGTTAAGGTTAGTTTAATACTTGAATTTTGAGTTATATTTAAACTTGGATTAAGATGTTTTATCGCTTTATTTACCATATTAGCTTTCTTGGAAAGATTTCAAAAATTTCTACAACAATTTAATACCAAATCCAAGAAAGCTAAAATGGTAAAATAAACCTAAACTCAAGTTTAATATAACCAAAATTCTAAGGAATAAACATTAACCGAATAAAGAGAAATAAACAAGTTCATAGATTTCTTCCAACAACACATACATGAAGTTGAAAATAATACCTCAAGAGGCAATAAGATTTGAAGATGAATTATTACCTCTAGTTTGCTCACCATGGAGACTTCAATGTTCATACATCATAAACTAGTAGGATTTGAGAGAAAATGAGTATTAATAGTACAAATATGAAAGAAAAATAGTAGAAAACGTACGTTTCTTAATGTTTCAGTAACTTTTGGTCGACTAAAATGGTCAACCGAACTCCATTTTGGTCGACTGAAAATTGTCAACCGAAATTAACTGTAAGCGCCTTCTTCAGTATTTGGGTCATAACTTTTGATCCCAACATCCGATTAAGGTGATTCAAAATGATTTGGAAACTAGAGGAAAAGAAATACAATTCTTCAAAAAATAGTGAACCTCAAATTCGGATTTTATATTTATCAAAACTTTAATTGTGAAATAGTGAACCTCAAATTCGGACTTTATATTTATCAAAACTTTAATTGGATCCTGAGCTTAATTCTTGGCTTCTTTTGTTGGATTGATTTCTTGTTTTAGCCTTGAATACTATTCTTTTATGCTTTGAGAGTCCTTCAAAATGTATTCAAAATTTGTTTGGCTCACAAGATTGATTTTTCTTTGTCGAGCCTCTTATGATTCTCATCATACCCTTCTTCTTAAGGATGATTCGTCCCGAATCATAGGTTTGTTCATGATGTTACATTGCACCTCTTGGATCAAAAGGGAAATCATGGCCTCCATGTCTCTTTATCAACCAATAGTACTCCATCACTTGGAAGGAAAGAATGTATTGAATTACAAGCTTGATTGACCAAAGTTGGTGTGACTCAAGCTCCCCATTATAATCAACCTGCAAAAATTTCTTAAGTACAATGGGGTGGGGAATGTTAATTTCTCCATGTACAAGGTATGGATCCTTATACCCCCCCCTCCCTTTTGAACCCCAAATAGGCTCACCTCTTCACCATCTTCATTCTCCTCAACTTCTTGCTCAACTTCCTCTTCAAAAATTGTATTTTCATTCATCTCTTCCAATTTTTCACACTCCACCACCTCCCTCACATTATTATCCTTTGGCTCGTGCACCTCGTCATCAATAACTTTATCTTCTAGTTAATGCACCTCTTCACTACCGAAAATTTTACCTTTCTTGTGAAAATTTGGAGATTGATCGACTACTTTTATTTTTATCTCCCCCTCCCTTCCCTATCATGGGGCTCCTCTTGCATTTTAGCTTCAACTGCACTATTACTCACCTTTTGGATCCTAACATTATATTTACAATTCCATGCAATGAACTTTTCTTCTAATTTTTTCATTTGGTTCTTAAAGTCCCACATGTGATCACTCTCCTTCACAAATCCCCTATCAACTCTCCTATCACACCCCTCTCCCTTATTCCTACCCATGCTCCACTTTTGACCTATACAACTATCACTATCCAACACTTCATATTTATCCCTAACCCTTCTATTACTCCTCCTTTCACCATTAGTCTTAGGTGGTGGAGTTTCTCTCATTGCCTCCAACCTTTCCAACCTATCCAACTTCCCTCCCATCTCCTCTACTTGCCTATTTAAAGTGGTGGAAAGAGTTTGCAACATCTCCTTCAAGTCTTGAGTTTGGGAACTGGAATTTTTCCCACTTGGAGTGTTTGGATGTAACATGTTGTACAAGTGTGGAAACTTCCTCACAAAGAATTCATTTTACTCGTATTTTCACTCAACCCTTTCAAAGAGAGTAACAACTACACCGAGAAAATATAATTCTTGTGAAGTATGAAACCACAATGAAGCACAAGATATATGAATGGATAGACACAAAGAACAAGGGGGATTTTCTTTACTTGCTAAAACATAAGAATATGTCTATGAACTTGTAGGACAAATTTTCAAGAGTACAAGGTTACAAAGGCTTGATAAAGAACAAGGAATTACTAAGGAAGTGTTTGGTGTACAGAAAAGAAGTTTCTAGTGTGGTGATTTTCTTTGAGGAATTTCAACAAACACCAAGTGTGCAAATGTTGGAAGTTATGAAAATGGAAGTGTTTTGTGTAATGGAATCCCCAATAATCTCAATAATGATAATAACAACAATGCCCAAGTGTAGAGATCATCAAATACACAATAATACAAACTTTCCTCAATTTTTTTGTAATTTTTTTTCTTTGATAGATGAAACAACAATAAAGACAAGAATTTAAAGATAGAGTTTACCGAATTAGAGCTAAACTCTGATACCAAATTATGCGAACCCCCTTGGTATATTGACCAAGAATTCTCACAACTATTTGAAATCTTCCCAAGAAAGCGAATATGGTAAATAAAGCGATAAAATACATTAACCCAAGTTTAAATCTAACCCAAAATTCAAGGATTTAACTAACCCTAGCCCAATGGGTATCAACTTAACAAATTTCAAGATGGTGAAAAATAAGCAGCAAACACAAGAATAATAATACTCAAGCAAAGTTGATTAAACTTCAAGAAGAAACAAGATAAAATGGTTTTACTTCAACCAAAAGAGGAGTCTCACAAGAGCAAGCTCTCAAGAGCATTCAATGAACATCACAAGTTAATCCTAGGTTTTGAAAAATGAAATGTATTTAATGTACAAAATTTGGGAAAAATGAGTAAATTGGAAAATTGCACAAAAAACCCCCATTTTTCTAAAACAGGGTGTTTCGGTCGACCTAACGATCACATGGTAGACCAAAATGGCACTTTCAGTTGACTAACGCTCAACAGAACCTGACTGATACTAGCTCCAAAAATCCTGCAGAGTTTCGGTCGACCGGAATGACTTTCGATCGACCAAAATTGGCTGAGTCTAATTTCTTCTTGTTTTTGGCTCCAACTTGATTCTTGGCTTCTTTTCTTGACTTATTCCCACTGTTTAGCCTCGAAGCTTGAACCTCTTCGGCGTCGGATCTCGTCATGGGTCCCATTGGCATGCGCATCAATGTTTGACTTTCTCGGTTCTCATCATCCCCTCCCTCTTGGAAAGGATTCAGCCTCAAATCTTGCTTGATTGCACTAGTGTGAGATTCATTGACCTTTGATCTTGCAACATTGCGGACCACAGGTTCATGCGATGAAGTTGGACCTTCGCGATTCTCATCACATTGCTAACGAGTATACACTCAGGGTACAGGAGATGCCTTTGCATTTTCTCAGTGTCATAATAAAGTGACGATTTAAGAAGCATCTGGTTTGACTGGCGATATATCTGATCTCAACTGGAGCAATTTTCACTTTGATACATAATGCACTACTTCGGGAAGTTATGATTTGTTTGCTCATTTTTTGGATTGCCAACCTCATTGAATGCGTCAATTGACATGTTTGGTGATAGTGTATTTTATACACTTATTTATGTGCTAAAAAAGTGTGATTTTATATGTTCGTTTGAGAATATTCGCCACTCGTTTGGTTTTTTATTTGTTTATATTTCAGAAAAACAACCAAAGTTGAAAAAATAATGCAAATGAAGCAAATACTAAAGAATTGGATGATTATTGGAATGTAGACATGAAGAAGTGCAATGAGCCAATTGAGGAGAATAAGAAAAGAGAAGAGAAGAAATCAGAAGTATAGAGACCAAAATGTCACAATTGAGAATTGGAGGACTTGGATGCAAATAAAGAATGATGACCAACTTAAAAGAAGTAAAAAGTTGAAATTGCACTACAACCTGTGAACCACGCGGCCACGCAGGATCCTACTACGCAATCACGCAAAGAGAATTGAATTCAACAGAATTGAAATTACAGAGCTGCGCGGCCATGAGAATTTGCACTGCGCGGTTGCACGCCTTTTCGAGTGGGCCAGCTGCTGGGCTTTTTGCACTGAATTCAACAGATTTTTCATCCCTTTGACCTAGGTTTCAACTAAACCTATAAATACCTAATGTCTTGCACATTTTTAGAGTTCCCAACTTCTAATATTTCATGCCAAAAAGCTTCTCAATTGTCTAAGGATCCACGCGAAGCTAAAAGAAAGATTGAAGATACAATAGTAAGGAGATGAACAGGGTGATTCTTTAAATTCTTGATTCTATGTTTTGACTATTGGTTTAATTTATATAATTCATGGGTAATTAAATCATTCTTTTATTACTATGCAAATTTCTAGTCAACTTTTGTATAACTGTTGTGACATTTTCTTATATCGAGATAGTAGGAAAATGTTATACATATTTTAATTGCCACAAGGTCTGATAAGGGATAAAGATATACTGCCTATGCTTTGTATCATCCTTAAAAGTTTTCATAAAACTAAAATGTTTTTTCTAATGTTTGTATTCATCATAGATATATAGTTGGGTCGTATTTAGAAAAAAAAATTATGCTTCCTCGAGAGAGGACTTAAATAACATTAGGAACACGAATTTTCAAAACCCCATGAATTGTAGTTAAACAATTAAGTCAAAATATAGATTATGGAGTTAAAGTGGATACTCAATTTTGACACGCTTATTTATATTTATTGTATAAAAATCAAATCTTTACCATTTTCTTAGTTTAATTTTTAGTTTAGATTAATTCACACTACTCTCAATCATTTTTCCTGTTCTGGTTAAAGAATTTAATTTGGAATATAATTTACTCAATTCTCGTGGGATCGATATTCGAACTTAAAAGTCCACTTTACTACTTGTGTAATCCGCACACTTGTGGTAAGTGATGTGCTAAATCGCAAGTGTACGATCTCGCATCCAAATAATGAAGTGGACAAAAGAGTCCGATTTATTGTTCCCTCAAGTATTGTAATTAATTACCGAAATTGTATTAGTTCTCCTCTTATTTGAACAGTAAAATAAAGATTAATTATCTAAATTAAAATAGAAAATCAAACTAAAAAAAAGCAAAAGAAAAGTTTACATATTTAGATTTTAAGTTTGTAAGTGTTAGGACATCCGATTTCACATTAGCCAATACTTTTAATTCCATTTATCTAGTTTTATTCCTATTTATGTGCTCGATTGAATTCACTTATGCATATAAAATTCATCTCTCGAATTTAAATCCAACTCTACCTAATTAGTCAACCGCGTTTTTAGATAGCAGGTCATAATAACTAAGTGCATGGAACACAAGAATTCGTGTAGGGATCGCAATAATAACAAACGTATATATCTATTGTTCGTCCAATTACGTAATTTTATTCCTAGATTTAGGTTGTTAGTTCACCTCTCGAATTATAAAAACAGCCCATTAAACTAATAAATTAGTCGTAAATTAATTTATGCATTAAACATAAAATAAAATCAACACATGTGACAAAAGTGTAAAACTAAAATTACAGAATTAAAAGCGTAAAACTAAGTTGCATCGATTGTCCCAACTAAAAGTTTATGTATTCATCAATAAAAAAATAAAATTGTAGAAATAATAATAACTATGTATGTAGAGTTTATCGAATTAACAAGAGAAAATGAAGTCTTACACCAAGTATTTCGTTCCCCATTGATAATCTTCAATTCCCCTGCATTTATATTGATTTTCGCCTCCAAGATTTGAATGATAGAATAACGAATTATGATCTTGAGAGGTTGTGAAAAGTTTTCAAAGACTCCCCTTTTCATGAATGAAATGTTGTATATATGAAAGAGTAGAAAACCTAGTAAAATAAGGGAGAAATGAGGTTAAAAATATGAATGGGCCAAAAACTCGCCGTTTAGCCGGATTATTGTGGCCGTGTAGGCAACCTAAATCAGGTTCTACCTATTTCATATGTTGTCGCGTGGCCACCTGAGTGGATGAACGTGGCCACACGGGGCAATAGTTCCTGCGAAATTTCCATCTTTCAACTTGTATAAGTAGGTCCTTGTACTTTTATTGCACGTCAATCCTTCAACTTTCAATTGCTCCAATTAGATCCCGACAATTCTAAATTCTTCTAATTGACTTCCTCTCGTCCTCAATTACCTTAAAGCCTTTTCCCATGTACACAATTTAAGCTCTAATTATCATTCATAAGCTCATCTTTTTCATTAATTGCTTCATTCACGTGATTTTGGGATAATTTCTAAAATATAAAGAAATAAACAACGATGGGGCATAATTAATTATTCAAAAATGAGAATATAATATCCTAATTTAGATATATAAATAAATGTATAAAATACACTTATCAATTATCAGTAAGAGTGTGTTTGATTGGCCTTCTTTTTCCAAGCCAAATGAAAATATTATCTTTCTTTTCTACTTTATGCTGTTTGATGGCAAATATTTGACATGGAAAAAATATATATATATTAAAATAGCTAAAATTTACATTATTTTTCATGCAAAATAGTGTCAATCAAACAACGAAACTTAGAAAATTCCCTACTTTTTTCATCTAGAAAATTAAACCAATCAAACACTTTCAGAAAATTAAACCAATCAAACACTTTCAATTAATTTTCCACGAAAATATTTTTCAAGCAAAATCAATTACTTGATAAATATTTTCTTTCCACCAATTTTCCACCCTCAATCAAACACACCCTAAGCAACAAATTTTTGGTAGCCAAGTTATTGTCCTAATCTGCGTACCGCAAAGATGATTAAATTTGTGTGGGAGGCAACGGAACTGTAAAAGAAAACCAAGAGGCACTCCGAAGATGTAGTTTATCGTCTTCATAATTGAATTAATTCAATACATTTTTGTCAACTGTACATCTTGCGGATTAAACTTTGTTAATTTTATTTTTTTCGGATCCCTTTTTTTTACAATTTTTGAGCAATATTGTTCATTGTCAACTGAGAATTAAGATCTTATCAAGTAATTATATGGTGGCGAAACACTGATTTAACAAACTCGTCTTTATAAAATTGAAAATAATATTATGATAGATTTTTCAATAGAAAATGATCTCTTCATCCTGAATTGATCTTACATAATATCATAAATATTTAAGTATTCATATCATGGTTGTAAAATGGAGGGCAATTTTTCCATCAAAATTTAGATCGGGTTAGAAACTTGTGTATTCAAAAAAAAAAAAAAAAAAAAAAAAAAATTACTATTATTATTATTAGAATAAAGAAACAAAAATGAATTATGTGAACAGTAATGTATAAGTTACACCACCAATTTACATAAAACTCATTACAAACCTAGATTCTTCTTCTATTATCTACCCGTGTTCTCTTTGTAGAACCAACTTGTACGTCATCAACGTTAGATTGAATCTACAACAATTGAGAAGAACTGAAATTGATATAAAGCTACGACACTTGTTGAAAGTTATAACACAACTGATTATTACCTTATTCAACTTCTCCCTCACAAATTGAACCGTTCGATTCATGGATTGTGATGAGAAATATTCCTGATATAACCAAATAGAAAGCATTTTTCGTTAATTGAAAGGAAAACAAGGACCATATTTCTGAATCACAAAAGATGCCCTTAGATGTGTTATTTCTTTATAATCATCTATGTATTCACTTATTTTTTTAGTCTACTTGGTTCAGAGAGACAACAACGTTGTATCATTGCTTGAAATCAAGAATAAAACAAACCTATCACACATGGTGCAGTTGTATTTGTATAAATTCATCACTCTTGTAGTAATGGTTAACCACTGAAATAAAGCTCATGAATCACATTGAAATAAAGCTAAAATTTTCATCCATAAATTTACCTTGTCAGAAGAAAACGATGCCGTGGGAGCTGGGTCTCCATCACGAGCGGTGTTCTGTAACTCACCAAACTCCCTACAACATAAGAAAACATCCATGGTAATGAGAAACGAAATTCCCCAGATGTTTCATGTTAACACAACCGAAAAACTACCTTTGAATGAATTCAGAAGTTTGGGAAGATGAAGGCACAGTAACAGTAACAGGACATGCCCTGGAAATTGAAGACTCTTGGGATCTTTTAGCTGTAATCACACAGATCATTTAGAAGAAGATTTCATTTTTCAAATTATTAAGGGAACATCGATATAAACTATTGCACATCAGACATACGGTTCAATCGTGCTAGAACTTCGCTTCTTCTCCATTCCAACTTCTCCTTTGTGTCCGACAGGGTCTCGTATTGAGGTGCATACGATACTTCTATCCGATTCCCAAGGTGAACAAATTCATCTAGTTTCCTCTTGGCAAACCTATAATTATGTTTACACATCAATTTCAGTCATGGTTCAATTTGAATATAAATAAATTATAGAATAACCGAATCCACATAGACGAATACATAATGACATCTCAAAACAACAAAGCAACAGACTACCTTTCAACTAGCATAGAAATGAAATATAAAAACATCACTGAACAGCTAGAGTCACCTGGCATTGTTGATCTGAAAAAACTTGATCCAGTAAACGTCAGTGTATGGTTCACAGTCTTCCGCATCCATCGGTTTACATCTGAACAACACTTTCCAAAAGCACAATAAATTTAATTTTACAAACATGGAACAGAAATCCTCCATATCCCCAAAGGGGGGAAAACAATTTAAAATAAATCGAAATCAACGAAGTTCACAATCAATCAAATTTTAGATATTACAGTCTAAAGATAAATTGACAGAGGACTCATTAAAAATACATACAAATCTATTTCAGAAGATATCAATATTTCATTTTTAGCAATCCAGGTGTTCAGTAAATATATATATATATAGACACACACACACACACACACACACACACACACACACACATACATACTATGTATATATACATACATATTGATTATAAACATACTCGTGCTGGTGAGGAGCTTACTCTTCAACTTGTCCATAAGTAGAGAACAATTTTAGTATCTCATCACCACAACCCAATGATGGAACATTCCTCACAATCAAGTATCTGCATGAAATTATTCAACAAAATTTAAATATTTGTTTGCAAAATTGTAAGCTTAGAATTTTGCTTTCTTATAACATGTAATAAATTGACGAGAAAAGAAACAGATACAAACTTGGATTCATCACAAACTGTGTATACGCAAACTGCTGGATGCACGTCTCTGTATTTAGGCATATCCCTGCTGTATGTTCAATTCAAAACCCCAATACATTTAACTCGACATGTGTACAAAGATGCATAAGACTAACAATTTGGTTCTTGAATCATAGAGTATGTTTCGTATACATTTTTGTTGATTATAAGCATTGGGTCACATGGAATGTAAGGTTAAAAAGTGGATAAAAAATGCAAGGTCACATAAAATGTGAGGTTAAAATGATGTTTAACTAGCATAAATTATAATTTAAGTTTTGCCAAACATGCATTTAAAGTAACTGCAATCCACATGGAGCCTTGTTCTGGTTTAAAATGACCGAGTAAACAAATTAAAGGTAGAAGTGACTATGGGGATGCTAGCTAATTAAGGTTGAAGAATAATTTTACTAATTAGAAAAGAGAAACAACTGCATATGGAAATATTTAAATTTTACTGTTCACCATAGTGGATCTTAAGAACTCTGGCAACAAGGTCTACTCACAGCATGAATTAGAAAAATAAAACTTTTAAGAGGAATGAAAAAATGAATCAGACACAATTGCAAAATCATTTAATTCAGTTCGAAAAGATTTTTTTTTTTTTTTTTTTTTAAAATTCAACAGACGGTCAGCTCAGATTGATATAATTTGAGCAGTACATAAATTGCATTGCAAGCATATTTATTTCCTTCACATTAACAAACGTTAACAACAGAGTGACTGAATTTTCAGATAATCAGAAATAAAACAGCAATTAATTAACAAATGGCAAGTACTCAAGTTACTTTTAACAATAAGCAAGGGTTCAATCTAAAGCCCCATTACTGAAAACAAAAAGGATAAGAAATTTAAATAGGAAACTGCAATACTAATACCAAATCGAGAATCGACTTGATTTCGTGGAGGGAGAGAATGAGGGTTTGAATTTCAGGAATTTTATATTTAACTTAGACTTTTAAAGATTTTTATAGACTTTTTAGGTGATTAAGTTTTGCAGACTCCATTAACTTGTACATTTTACAGACTTTCATAGAGAGTTTAAAAAAAAAAAAAAAAAAATTCACTTCAGAGACTTTCTCACCAGACTTTTACGATCTTCCATTTGAAAAATAAAAGATAAAAATCTTGTATATATAACAATATATGGACAATATGAAAGGTCCAGAGACACAGAGACAATTTTTAGTAAGTTAATTCATTTGCATTTAAATTCATAAATTGTAGTTGAATGGACAACGATATAATTTATTTTTGGAAGAACAGCATGCTAAACTGAAGCCAACTATGTGAAATGTCAATTATATAAGAGATATTGGCTCACTCTTATTTTTAATTGCTAAACCTGCTTAATGGCTAAATTCATGAAAATATAGCATGGGGTCAGTTTAAAAATGTTCTTCAACAAAATTTCATCCAATCACAAAACCTAAAATGGCCGAGGACAATGCACTCAGAATTCATGGCTAAACTAATCTATACCAGATACAAAAAGAGAGAAAAAAAACACATTTATTCCCACTCCAATGTCATTTTATAACAACTAGCATATTTAAAAAAAAAAGTTAATGCTACAGAATGCAATTATAATCGAAAGAGAGTCGGAAGAAAGAGTTTACCTCAACAGTAAGGAATTAAAATCGATATACTCTAATGCAAAATAAATAAATAAATTTGGATATTCTACCTCAAATTTAGGAATTTAGGTCAAAAACTTGAAACCCAATTCAGAATCAATAAACACGAGGAGGTGGAACCAGAAGTGTAAAAGTAACTATCTAATAGCTCGTAGAGGTTTAAAATTTTCAAAGACTGGAAGTTTGGGCTCAATTCAGAAACAATAAACCAAATTAAAGATTTTAAGTAACAACTATTAAACGAGAGTCCAAAGGGGTTTAGTGGTTTACATTTGTTGTGGGAATTTGGGGAAATGGCCAGCCCAATTTGTCATTTTATGGAAATGGTCTTTGACCAAATTTTTTTCATTAAAAATAATAGTAATAAAAATAAATTTTATTGTTTCCTAATATAACTTTCAGTTTCAATTTCAAAAAACGTCTCTCATTTCAAATACTCAATTAGAATTACCCGACTCTTAACCTACCCCTTCGACTTCTCCTCTCCTTTCCGGTTTTCCCTTGGTTTTCTTCTTCGGCAAAACGAATTAGGCAGACATCTTCTTCTTCTTCTTCTGCAAATTCAAGAATTGGTGCATTCTTCAAAAGGGTTCTTTGGATTTGGGTATAATCTTCCCAGAGGCTGTTCTGGTACGGGTTCTCTACTTGATGTCTTCTCACTTTCTTCACCTATTCACTTGGATCATACACTGAACCGCCACGCTTCTTCGCTAGTTGCTTGTGTTGTTTCTTTATTTTAAGCATTGTAATTGCGTGATGTTTTCTTGGGATTCTTTTTCTGTAATTTTGACAAATTTTGACAAGTTCTTAATATTTGGTAGATTAACCTACCATCAGGGGGTTAACCTATCTCGGTGTCGGTTAACCTACCCTCAGCAATCTGTAAATCGCCCTTTGATGGTAGGTTAACCTACCGAGAACCCTGAATTGTGACAATGATTTGTATGATTTGGTGAGGTTATGTGGCTCGATTTGTTTACCTTCGGTTACTAGTTTTGGATATTGTTTCCTTCTCTTCCAAGTAGCATTAAAATGATGTAGTAATTTATACCGAATCTCTGTTGATGATGCCATGAAAAAGGATATAATGAAGAGTTAACAGATGGCTTCTAAATCTAATTTGATGTATTCTTAATTTTTGTTTGTGAAGAGGTAGGTTAACCTACCCTAGAATCAAAAGGTCGGTTAACCGACCTTGGTCGGTTAACCTACCATTACCATCAGGTATTAACCTACCATTACCATTAATGAATTCATACCTGATGGTAATGGTAGGTTAACCGACCATATGGTATATGGTCGGTTAACCTACCATTACCATCAGGTAAGGGTAATGGTAGGTTAACCGTGGTCGGTTAACCTACCATTACCCTTACCATGGTCAGTTAACCTACCATTACCCTTACCTGATGGTAATGGTAGGTTAACCGACTAGGCATTTGGTAGGTTAACCTACCTGATGGTAATGGTAGGTTAACCGACCAGGTTTGGTAGGTTAACCTACCTGATCATAATGGTAATGGTAGGTTAACCTACCAACTTTGGTCGGTTAACTAACATTTTGTTGTTAGAACTTTCTTTTGAATAGTGTATTGTTATTAAATATTTTTCTGTGTTTCTTCTTTATTTCCTTGTCCATTTTGATAGCGTAATTAGCACACCCATTTGACTAAAATTGTCTTATATTATGCAGGATGGAGTTTCAAGTGGACATCAATGATCAGTTTACAGGAAAATGTACGAACCTCTGTAACCTAGATGCTATAGATGAGGTTTATAGCGTACTGGATGCAAATCATCGACAAGCTTTCCGTCGGTCTTGTTTTCGAAAATTCTATCTTATGAGAAAAATGCAGTTATCTGGCCAACTCATCCATGGTCTAGCATTGAGAATGCTGAAGTCCGAGAATAAGAATGAGCTATGGTTTGGAGTCGGGAATAACAAGGCTGCTAGATTTTCATTCGAAGAGTTCACTCTGATTACGGGGCTGAACCCCGAGGATGAAGCATTGTACAAAGATCAAATACCGGTGACCAATAGACTGGCAGAGACATATTTTAACGGAGCTAATAAGATTGTTCCCGCCTAGTTAAAACTTGCCTTTGACAATTGCGAAGAAATGGAAGACAAGTACAAATTGGGTTTGGCGTATGTCTATGAGTCAATTTTGAGATCCAAACACTACAAGACATCTATTGATATGCATGTCTTGAATATAGTCGACGATAGGTATTTATTTAATCAATATCCAATGGGAAGAAGGTGCTATAATAGCACGATACATGCTTTTTTGAGGAGTTGGGGAAAGATTGCAACAAAACTCAAAGAGGGGGGGAAGAGCGTCTATAATTATTCCCTTGAAGGTTTTCCTTACGCATTGCAAGTAAATAGCAAACACTTGTAGTTCTTTATACTGTGCTTTATTTTTAGATGTGAGAATGAATAAATGATCATGTCTGTTTGTAGGTATGGGCTTATGAGGCTTTGTCGGCCATTGGCAATGATTTTGCAACTAGGAAACCGGTGATTAAAGTTCCGAAGATGGTGAACTGGACGGCTACTGGAGTATTTGAACAAAATGAAATCAGTTCTGTTTTAGACCATCCACAGGTGAGTAACTGTTATATGGTATTATTTTATTACCTTCACACAATAATGTAAATGGTATGTAAATATTAACTCTGTCAACATTTTAGCTTGAAGTTCGTGTCAGACTAATGGCTACAGAGGCTGAGAAGAGGCAACGGCACATGCAATTGTTTGAACCTTTTTCAAGACGAGCAGACCCAGTCCTTGATGCTTATATCCACGAGGATGGAGGTGATGTTATGGCTGATAATGAAGGAGGGGACGACAACGTGGATCTTCTCCAGGGAGATAGAGTCTCTCCTCTTCGACATGATGAAGATCCAGGCAGTGGGAGAGATCAGATTTCTTCACCAAGACAGGTATAGATAACCTACCAAAGAGGTCGGTTAACCTACCGTTGACCGACCACTTTTGTATGTTCACCTACCATCAAATTCAAAAGGTAGGTTAACCTACCAAAGAGGTCGGTTAACCTACTGCTAACCGACCACTTTGGTAGATGTTAACCTACCATCAAATTCAAAAGATAGGTTAACCTACCAAAGAGGTCAGAGGTTAACCTACTGCTAACCGACCACTTTGGTAGGTTAACCTAACCTCAAATTCAAAACCCACCTACCGTTAACCGACCACTTGGGTATGTTAATAGGACTTTTCTGTTTAATCTTTTTGTGATTTTCTTTTATTCCCTTGTCCATTTCTTATTGAATTAATGCTTATTTTTAATTATTTGATTTGCTTAGGTTCCATCTTCAGTACCTGATGCTGCACATGAAAATCCACATGCTAGTCAGCAGGCTCCTCATGTACATCAGCCTTCTCACGATTTGGACTTCATATTGGAGGGCTTGAGGACGCACATTGACCAGATTGTTGCTCCTAGATTGTTCAATTATATGGATCGGATGGAGGAGCGACTGCGGTCAGATATACTACTAGTAAACAACAAAGTTGATAGCATGATGGAGTGGATGCAGCGCAATCAAACAAATGAAAATTATCAGTACTGGGAGGATGGGCCCAATGATGGATGGGGTGTAGTTGGAGGATGTGAGGGAGAGGGAGAGGGAGGTGAGGGATACGGAGGAGGCTGGGGTAAGGGATACGGAGGAGGCGGAGATGAGGAGACGGAGGAGGCAGCTCCTAGGGATATAGAGGAGGGGGAGGTGAGGGATACGGAGGAGGATGAAGTGAGGGAGACAGAGGTGGCAGCTGCTAGGGATACAGAGGAGGCGGTAGAGGTGTGGGAGACGGAGGCGGTAGAGGTGAGGGAGACGGAGGTGGTGGAGATTAAGGAGACAGAAGTGGCGGAGATTAGGGAGACGGAGGAGGTAGAGATGAGGGGTACGGAGGAGGCGGGTTTAAGGGAGGCGGAGATAAGGGAGACAGAGGTGGCAGCTCCCTGGGATACAGATGAAGCAGAGGTGAGGGAGACGGAGGTGGCATCTCCTATGAATGATCCTCCTACGAGACAGACGGCCAGAACATATTCACGTAATAAGAGAAGTCTGGCCAGTCAAATACCCGAAGCTGATGTGAGACCAATGGAAAAGCGACTTCCAAAACGATCAAAGTACTTATCTTCTCCATTCACAGCCGAGGGAAAGAAGAGAAAATTTGAGGATGGCTCAACATTTCTTCCCTTTCAGAAGATTGATCCAGTGAAGGAGAAGGCATTTGATACTTGGTATTCAAAATTAAAGGACGGGTAAATATCCTATCTATATTTTTATCAATTCAATTTTTTATAATTTATGTCCTTTAGTTGATATTGTCCTTTTTAGTGTCGCATACGAGTTAGACTGGGTCAAAATAAATGACGCGAAGAAGTGGTTTAAGGAGGTCATGGATTCAGGTGCCTGGCTCGACTCCTATGTAAGTAAAACTTAAGGATTTGATCACATTTTATATGTTTTTTTCTGAGCTATTTGATAATTTTTTTTTTTTTTTGCCTTCAGCATGTTGATTTGGCGATGTATTTGTTGCGGCTTCGGGAAAAGAACTACCCAAAGACATTCAACAGACCTGTTGCTACACTGGACAGTACATTTCTGAATCTTTTACAGTTTGCTTTGACGGAGGGGATCCAATGCGTAGAGAGTTTCATAGATGGTGATTATCCAAAGTTGGGTAAGAGATGGCGAGATTGTACACATGTGTACATACCTGTTGTAGAAAATAGTCATTGGTTTGCGGTTGAGGTATGTTTCGACGAAGAAACTATATATGTGTATGACCCGGATAAAAGTTGCCTTACGGAAGGGCAATTGAAAAATATATTGAACCCACTGACTACACTTCTGCCGAGCCTTTTAAAGAGAGCAGGCATATCTACTATGAATGGCGATTTTACAATTGAAAGGGTCGAGAACACTGCAAAGCAAAGTACACAGTAAGTTTTTTTTAGTACGATAAATATTGTGTCCATACTGTTCTTCTATTTTTCTACAAAAATATACTCATTCTTTATTATCTCATTAATTGCAGAGGAGATTGTGGTATTTTTACCATTTAATTTATTGAATTTTTAATTGCTGGAGAGGAAGCTGAGAAAGTCTGTAACCTGTATATGCTCCAGTGAAGAAAGAAATTGGCGATTGATTTACACGGACTTGATTATGATCCTTAAATTTCTATAACTGAATGTTCTTTGTATTTTTGTAAATTACAATATCTGTAAATGACTATAATTTTTGAATATATTTTTTGGGATTTTCATGACCTGTCCACTTGCATATATCAATTTTTGGGTACTGGTAGGTTTTTCAGCAGGTTAACCTACTCATAAAAACTCAGGTCGGTTAAATGGTAGGTTAACCGACCTTTAACCTACCCGTTAACAGACGTGGTCGGTTACTGGGTAGGTTAACCTATTAGTAACATATCAGGTAGGTTAAATGGTAGGTTAACCGACCTTTAACCTACCGTTAACAGACGTGGTCTGTTACTGGGTAGGTTAACCTACTACATATCAGGTAGGTTAACCGACCTTTAACCTACCCGTTAACAGACGTGGTCGGTTACTGGGTAGGTTAACCTATTAGTAACATATCAGGTAGGTTAAATGGTAGGTTAACCGACCTTTAACCTACCGTTAACAGACGTGGTCTGTTACTGGGTAGGTTAACCTACTACATATCAAGTAGGTTAGCCGACTTTTAACCTACCCGTTAACAGACGTGGTCGGTTACTGGGTAGGTTAACCGACCTAATCGGTTTTTGAGGGTTTAAATGACTGAATAACCTAAACCCTAAAAAACCGACTAGGTAGGTTAACCTACCCCTTAACCACTTTGGTTAATAGGTCGGTTAACCTACCTTTAACCTACCTATTAACCGACTTGATTAGTTAATAGCTATTAAAACGTTCGATCAATTATTAAGTTCATTATTAAGTGTGACGTGAACAATCGATTTTACCAATCGAGGTCCTACTGTGGCATCTTCATCAAATCTATTAAAACGTTCTATCAATTATTAAGTTCATTATTAAGTGTGACGTGAACAATCGATTTTCCCAATCTGAATCAACATTAGCAACTTTCTCAAATCTGTCGCTAACGTTTGATAAATTATTAAATTCATTAAGTGTGAAATTGGACGAAGGATTTTACCCATCGAGGTCTTACGTTGGCATCTTTCTCAAATTTATTAAAACGTTTGATTAATTATTAAGTTCATTAAGTGTGACGTAAACAATCAATTTTACCAATCGAGGTACTACTGTGGCATCTTCATCAAATCTATTAAAACGTTCTATCAATTATTAAGTTCATTATTAAATGTGACGTGAACAATCGATTTTCCCAATCTGAATCAACATTAGCAACTTTCTCAAATCTGTCGCTAACGTTTGATAAATTATTAAATTCATTAAGTGTGAAATTGGACGAAGGATTTTACCCATCGAGGTCTTACGTTGGCATCTTTCTCAAATTTATTAAAACGTTTGATTAATTATTAAGTTCATTAAGTGTGACGTAAACAATCGATTTTACTAATTGGGATCAAGTTTAGAAACTTTCTCGAATCAATCAAAACGTTCGCTCAATTAGATCAAGTGTGACGTGTTGAATTTATCGAATCTTTCTTTTTGGTAAATGACTAAAAAATCTGAATTTATTGTTTAGGATTTTCATGACATGACTTGTATAGGTCTAATTTGATTGTATTTACTAGTAGGTTTTTCAACAGGTTAACCTACCTACTAACCGACGTGGTCTGTTACAAGGTAGGTTAACCTACCCCTTAACTGACCACTTTGGTTAATAGGTAGGTTAACCTACCCCTTAACCGACCACTTTGGTTAATAGGTAGGTTAACCTACCTCTTAACCGACCTGGGTAGTTAATGGCTATGGTTAACCTACCTAGTCAAGACGTTTCAAACCCCATCCTAGTCGGTTAACTGGTCGGTTAGAGGTCGGTTAACCTACCTATTAACCGACCAAATCGGTTCGAAGGTAGGTTAACCTACCTATTAACCGACCAAATCGGTTCGGAGGTAGGTTAACCTACTACAGAACTGAATAGCATGCATATACGCTATTTGATCAGTATGGTAACCTTATAAATATGAACAATTAATACTAATGCAATTACTAGTCTATTGTTTTATTGGATAGTGGTACTCGATCATTACATCGTAGTTGGTTGTGCCCAGATGCACCACACCTACCACACTTACGTGTCATAGAAAACTCTCCGGTCGATGGTATCCTGCTTTTGCGCTTACATCCACTTTGTCTTGGTTTCATCAACGGTGGCAAGATATTCAACGTCCACCTAAGGTGTTCTGGAACCTCCCAATCAATTTCATTTGGTAGAGGCATTATAGTATCAGAGTATGCTGCTTTCCAAACTGTAGTAGTATAATATGGAGAGCACAAATCATATGCAGAATTCCCTGCCTGTCTTGAAGCAGCGATAGCGTGCTCACATGGAAACTTATCCAACTGAAACTGCCCACATGTGCAAGTTCTATCGATTAAGTTAACAAAAAAATGCTTGATTCCATTACCCACATCAAACATATATTCATCCACAGGATCCGCTACGAACTTCTTGGACAACTCAAGTTTATTCCGAATTTTTTTCTCCATTGCCGGGGTTAGATTACTTGTACAGTTTTCTGCATTGATGCGCCTCTTATAAAACCATTTTTGCAATTTGCACCCGATATATACTCAACCAAAGCAAGTACTGGACACTCTCGAGCTTTTCTGAATACCGAGTTCAGCGACTCTGCATTATTTGACGTCATGATGTTGTAACGGATCCCTGTAAAGTGTGACCTAGTCCAATTTTTATAGTCAGCCTCTTTTAAATAACCCCAAAGGTCGGGGTTCCTGCTAAGAATCTCATCCATATGTTTATTAAATTCTTCAACTGTATATGCATATGCCGCTTTCTTAAACAATGACACCATCCCGGAGATGCGATACTTGGCCTTTATGTTGCCTTGTATATGGTATATGCAATGAGCGTGATGCACATTAGGAAAAACATCTCTTACACCCTTGAGTAGACTCCCATTCCTGTCAGACATAAAGACCAGATCTTCAATATCACCAATTATTGTCTTCAATTTTTCAAAAAACCAGTTCCATGACTCATTATTCTCAGAATCTACTATGCCCCATGCGAGAGGATAGATTTGCATATTTCCATCTTGACATGTTGCCACTATCAGTGTACCTTCATATTTTTCTTTCAAGAATGTTTCGTCCACAGAAATTACTCGCCGCATCGATGAGTGAAATCCTCGAATGCATGGTCCAACCGCCATAAAAAAGTACTTGAAGCGATGACTACTTGGATCGGTGTCAACACATACCACTGTGCCAGGATTAGATCTAACCAAATTGTGGGAATACACCGCCAATCTAGCATAGCTACCATCAGGTGAACCCATTAATATCTCTAAGGCACGTTCTTTAGCCGTCCATGCTTTCTGATAGCTCATACTTACCCCAAACTCCCGACGAATGTCACTGATGATGTTTGCAGGTCTGTATTCTTGATTTGGATTTTGAAAATTATGCATGACATGTGTACCGATAACCCATGACCTCGCTTGTCTATGATCATTTCTATGTATACCCAAAGAACAAGTATGTTTACGTACATAACGACGAACTTCAAAATAATCACACTCCTTGTACTTCGTAGCATGCAAACGCCATTTGCAACTATCATCAATGCAAATAATTCTGTATGTACCCTTATTTGATTTTTTAACTTTGAATTCAAAGTTGTGCTTCAATGCAAGCAAATGAATGTGTTGTTGTAGATCTTTCTTGTTCTCAAACACCTGATGATCTTTCAAATCCTCTTCCTCAGGAATCACATGTGACGTATGAGCGTACCTTAAACTTGATCCAGCCTCAAATGTGTGGCTTGATGTGCTACCACGTGTAGACAATGCAACAAGATCCTCATTAGTAAAACGAATTTCAGCTTCATTCCGTTGAACTAGTTCTTGTCCACATGTAGGTAAATTAACATTGTTCCCATTTTCCTCAATAGTGTCACCATTGTTGTTTCGAACAACCTCCAAATCATTCCAGTAATCATCTAAACCGCAGTTCCCATCATTGTCATCATCCAATCTCATCTCAGAATCTACATCATTACGGACCTCGTCTTCAAATTCATCATTAACTGCTACATGTTCATGTTCAACATGATCTACAACATGTCCGTGTTCAACTGTGTTTATTGTATGTTCAAGTTCAACATGATCTATAGCATGTTCATGTTCAACAATACTTGCTTCAATTTCACGTTCAATGAGATTCTTGCTCACAATTGTTACACAAAGGGGAGACTGACCTTTTCTGTTGAGTTCTAGGAGCCATTTCACTTGCCTATCTGAAGTAATCTTGACTGGTGGAACAGAAACTTGTGTATTATTATCAAGGAAAAGAAATCTCATCTCCAAAGTGTGTAAAGAAGAATCATTATGAAGAAGCTCTTGTACATCATGATATAATTCTGTATACGTTGCATTTTTTGACAAAAAAATTGCTTCTGTTGCTTCTTCATTGCTCCAATTCCATATCCATTTAGATTGATCATTCTTCACAAACTCACCATAGTAACAAATAGGAATTAATGTAGTATCATTCATATCTGCATTTAAAAAAATTGAAAAATGTTACGTGTTAACACCAGAATTTATTAAAGGAATTTTTTTTGAACAATTAAGCAAGCAGGTTAACAATTGGTTAGCAGACTGCAAAGTTGGTTAACAGACTTCACTCAGGTAGGTTAACCGACTTTATTGGTCAGTTAACCAACCTACTGCAAAGTTGGTAACCTACTTACTGAAGTAGGTTAATCGACCAATGAGGTAGGTTAACCGACTTCATTGGTCGGTTAACCTACTTCAGTACGTAGGTTAACCGACCTCATTGAAGTAGGTTAACCGACCTCATCTACTTCAATGAGGTCGGTTAACCTATGTACTGAAGTAGGTTAACCGAACTTCAATGAGGTTGGTTAACCTACTTACTGAAGTAGGTTAACCGACCAATGAAGTCGGTTAATCGACCTGTGTGCGTAAAATCATATTACCCGCTGTCTAGAATGAGATTTTTGCAATGGATGAAGTTTATACTAAAAAATTCATCCCAAAACAAGCAAAACTCATATAAATATAATTTAAACAAATCAAAGCACCTCAAAATAAGATTAATTTTGGGATATCTTACCAATATCAAATGCATAAAACTTAGGGTTTTTATCAACATTTGAGAAGATGATGAATAGTTCTGTAACAAATCCAAAGAAGGTGGAGAAGATCACAGATAGTAAAACTGAGTTTATTATAATGTGGGTAGCTGGGGGGAGGATCTTTGTTGATGGACACGATTTTGAGAGAGAGAGAGAGAGAGAGAGCCGTTGGTTTTTCTTGAGGATTTTTCAGTCCTTCTAAATTGTTAGGTAAGTTTGAAAATTTATCAAGATAACAAGGATAATTTAGTATTTGTATAAGGATGGAGGCCATTTTAACTTATCAAACAAAAATTTACCCTTTTGACTTAATGCCTTTTGACCGTGGCCCTTTCAATAAATCCCCCACATTTGTTTACCTATTTTCTGGAGCTGAGGCCCCACGCCGATATTAGAAAGGTCGCTTCATTTAAATGACCCAGTCAACAAAAATATTTATTTAAGAAGACTCACAATAATAATTTTTAGTCCAATAACCTCATTCTAAAAAAAATACAGAAAATGATATATAGAATTACAAATATGCTCATGATAATTGCCAAACAAAACCTAGCTTGATTTCATTGTCGTCTTCTTCCTCTCCCCAACGAAAATTTTCCTCCAAAATGGGTCTTCTTCCTCTCCCCAACGAAAATCTTCCTCTAAAATGGGTACCTGCTCTCCTTTCTTCTTCATACTCTTTCTTCTTCTTCAAAATAGGTCATTAATCTCTATTATTCCTTCTCCAAACCACAAAATACATTGTCACTCCATTGAGTGTTAATCTCTTTGAAGGTTGAAAATCCATTTTGTAACATTGATATTGGGCATTTGGAGAAGAAGGGAAGGTAAGGATGAATTTGAACAATTCTGAACCATTTTATTCAAGTAATATCTGAATCAATGCCTGTTGGGTGTAATTTTGCCTTTATGCTATTAATATGCGCGCGTAACGAGTTCAAAGTCGTTTTGGGCATATTGATGTCGTTATCATGAATCTGTCATTGTCATCCATATTGATTCACCCAACATCGTTCCAGTTGATTAGAACTTGAAGTACATTGAATTTCTCCAAGGGAATATGGACTTGAATGCAATCACTCGAAATGTGTCCTAATGTGAAGGAAGAGATTGACTGCAGAGTTATTGGCATGAAACTTTGAGCCTTAGTGTACATTGATAAATCTGGATTTTGTTTGTCTAATCATGAATCTTTTTGAGTAGTTGTTATCTAGAGTGAGGATACTTGATTTGTATTAGAAATTATGCTTGTGTAGTTGGAGGTTGAATTTTTTGTTAGTTGTGCAGACAATAAACATTGCATTTTAGATTTGGAAGTGTTTAGGATTTATCAATTTTTGTTGGAATGAGAATGATTGGTTTTCAGCAGGTTGTTGTTCATTTGATTTTAAACTATAACGAAGTAATTTAAATTTCTTTAAAACTTAAAATGGGAAAACGAAACTGCATTTAAATAGAATTTGTAATAAGTAACAGACCGTTCGGAAATATTTAATTAAAAATGAGAAACGAATGAAGAGAATTAATTACAAAAAAGTACAATTATGCGTATCTTGATTTTTTTTATGGTTCGTATGTTTACCCTTCCAAAAAATATTTTTAAATATTGTAATTTAAATTTCTTTAAAACTTAAAATGGGAAAACGAAACTACATTTAAATAGAATTTGTAATAAGTAACGGACCGTTCGGAAACTATTATAACATGTAATAATTAGAGTTATTTGTATTTTCTATGTAAGATGTGTGGTTAAAAACTGGAGGGAGAAAAGATGTGTGGTTAAAAAGTTGTATTGAAAAATGTGTTGATTACTTGATTATAATCAACAAAACATAAAACATAGATATATCTGTGACATACACTCAGAATTTTATTAAAATGAAAAGAAAAAGAAAAAGATTGATAAACGCTCCTATTTCATCCTCTTTCATTTTCTATTTTTCAAAAAAAAAAAAAAAACTATTTGATATTGATGATTTTCTTATTTTCTTATTTTTTTTTTTATTTTTTTTTTACAAATTTAGGCATACCAAGAAACTCCAGGACTTGGAAAATATGGCTATTTTAAAATTTGCATTCAATTTGATCATTTAAATTTGAATCGTGTCCAAAATGAATATTAAATAGTCAATTAATATTACTTACCATTTTAGGAAATATGTTTTGGAGGGAAAATGGGCAATTACCTATTTTTGAGAAGTGTTCTCTCTTTATTCTATTGTGAACATATTTATAGTCATTGTTTCAACCCTCATTATCTACAAAGTGAGTTTTATAATAGTGATTTTTTGAAGAATGTGTACTTAAGCCCCTGTTTGAGACTCATTATTTCAAATAATGTAGTTTGTAATAGTAAATTTTGGAGAAAATGAGTTGTTAAAAAGTATGTTTTTTTTTAAAATTTATATGTAGATTATTTTATTAATAGAAGTTGGTTGAAAATAGTGTTAAAAAAATGAGGTTTTGAAGAAATGACACCTAATAGGGGCAATTTTTTTTTACCAAATGGCTACAATTGTAATAGTTAGGAACTTTAATGACTTAATATAAAAAAAAAATTAAAAATAACTTCAATGACCATTTGCATAACTATTCAATTTTAATGATTATTAACGTAATTAATATTTTCAAAATATAATTTCTAGATTATCACAAATTAATTTATCACTACCCAAATAGTAATATTAGAATTGATACTAACTATTTTAATACAATATTTGATATTTAAATATATTAAAATAATATTTCATTTCATATTTACTTTAACATTACAAATTAAATATGCATGATCCTATATTTAAATTAATGTAACAAATCAATCAACATGAAATGTTAGTTTTAATTAAATTTTACCATATGTATATTGTAAATACATTTAACTTTATATACCAAGAAATTATCTATACATCTCAATTTATAAAATTGGCTTGGTTGTTTAACCCACAAGACATAATACTTTATCACTTACCCGTATGTATTTCAAAATCAATTTTTCTGAACATTGTTTCGCAATCACACATTCTTTGAAAAATTATTTTTTAAAATTTTTCATACTACTTTTTAACAACACATTCTAAAAATACTACTTTTCACAAAATCAATTTTCAAAAAATTAAAATCAAACAGTTAAGTTCCATATAAACTGGTCAACAATGTGAAACCACGACCAATGATCGAAATTTAAAAAAAAAGAATCATAGATACAAACTATCAAAATATTCAATAATGTCCAATATAACATGACTTTTCATTTTCCATTCATTAGTCAAAGAGTTATGTTATCGAGAATTATATATATATATATATATATATATGTTTATTGTATAAACATATTTGATCACATCCCCTTTTGGAATAGAATGAGTTTGGCAGTTTGCTAATATGCCTTTATTTTTTATTTTGATAAAAATTAGTTAAACTAATTGTTAAAGTCTGTAATATATATCTTACATATTTTGATTATTTAAATTTATATTATTAAACATAAATAAATGAACAAAATGAGTAAATAAATAAAATTAATTTTAAAATGACAAATGAATTGATCGAAATATGATGTTGCAAAAATTATTCAAACTTAATTGAACTTACTTAAAAAAAGTTTGGATATTTATTATTTCTTTTAATTTGATAAGAAAGTAACTCGAATTAAATTTTATTACTTAGTACCAAATTAAATTTAATTAAGAAATTATAAATATCATTGTAGAACTTAAATAAAATAATTTTGAAATATTGGGACATTGGGAAAAAGTGAAAAGTACAAAATAAAACTTACAATTTTAATCTTTGATGTGATTTTAGATATAACATATTTAAAGTTGGCTCCTATTCATGAGTTCGTATTAAAGTTCTCGTTCAGATATTCTATTTGACACCCATATTGCATATTTTTCGATTTCAAAATAATAGTACTATATAGTATTATTATCAAAAGTATTCTGTTTCATTGAAATATTTCCAATTTAAGAAAGACAGTTTAGGTGGAAAAAATTCTAAAACTTTTTTTTGAGAAGTGCCTTTGATATGATCCGGACCAGGCATCGAAGGGGAAAGTCGAGACATCGGTAATATGACAGCGATCTACGTGCAAAACGGAGTAAGTTTCATGTTGGAGTCGAGCAGAGAAGGCGAAAGGAACAAGCTGAGACGAGTGATCGAAGTTATTTGGGCAGAATGATCATTACGACCGTAACGAAGATCTGTCACGGCCGTAACTCTTATAATTACGGCCGTAGAAGTTATTATCACGGCCGTAACTCCGCCTCGGGTTCAGATGAAGAATTGAAGAATTCCATATTTACGGCCGTAAGAAAGATGGTAACGGCCGTAAGTCTTAAGCAGAAAGCCTTTTACGGCCGTAAAAGTGTTTATCACGGCCGTAATTGAGGTTTTCCGGATTTTAGGGGATTTTTAATTATTTTCCGTTTTTAATTAATTGTTTGCCTATTTTAGTATTCTAGTTTAATTAGAATTCTATTTTTAGTAAATTAGCGACTAGGTTATTTTGCTTATTTATATTCTTTTCCATTCATTGTAAAGAACAGTTTAGTTTGAGTTTTGAGATTAATAAAGTTGAGAGAGTTTTCTCCAATTAAAAGGTTGAGGAGTCCCTTTTGTATTCTTCGAGAACAAATCCAACTTATCAAATATTGTGAAATTTTTGTGGCGTTGAACTTATCAAATATTCGTGAGAATATTTGTGGCGTTTCCAATTTAGAATCTTATCAAGGAAATTGACAAGTCCTTGTGGTGTTTCGAAAACCTTGGATCTCGATTCCGCATCGTCAATTTCTTGCGTCGTGAATCTTGGGTCAAGGTCCTATTGTCAATTTTATCTTTCCAGTATTTTAATTCTTGATTATTTCTCGCGTCAAATCTGATCTAGATCTTTCCTAGGTTTTAATTTCGTTATTCCGCGTTGTTCGACGAGATTCCCCGACTGGGATCTCATCATCTGGTATCAGAGCTTGGATCTATTTCAGATTCTTTCGTTTCTTGAAATTTCTTGATTTTTCTTGTTCTTCGCGTTCTTCGTGTCAGTCATATATTTTTCCAGTTTGATCCATAAGAGTCAGTCCCAAAAATTCAAAAGTGTTTTTCTTGTTCGTTTTTCGTCCAAATCCAATTCCGTTTTTTCTGCCATACTCGTAGTTCAATTCTCTGGCAGATTAAAAAAAAATCCGAAAATTCCAAATATTTCCCAAATATTCCGAATTTCCTTGTTCGTGTCTTAAAAATGTCTGATAGAGAGGTTTCCACATCTTCATCTTCCGTTGGAGACAGGAAACAGCCCAGGGGTGTGAATAGAAAGGATGAACAGGGTAATGGTGATATTGCAGCAATGAGGGCACAATTTGAGAGGTTTTTCGTACAGATGGAGAATCGAGGTGCAGAACGTGAACAACGACCTCGGGATCAATCTCATGATGGTTCTCGGGTTAGGAGAGGTAATAGGCGTGAATTTCATGCTAGGTACGGAGATGGGATGGATGAAGGGCCATTAAAGCGAAAGGAGACATCAAAACGGGAGAGTAGTGATCATGTTCACAAAAGGAGGGAGGAAACGACAACCAAAGGTAAAAATAATTCTGATTCCAAGCCTCTTAAGGATAAAAATATTAAGTGCTTTAAGTGTTTGGAACGGGGTCACATTGCACTTGATTTTCCACATAAGAAGGATAGGTGTGATAGTAAAGGGGCTAAAAGTGTTGTGGTGGATGAGTCAATTATTGATAGGCATGCTCTTAGCATTAAGCGTAAGGCGAATGTTTTGGAAAATGTGGATGGGTAAAGGGATAATATTTTTCGCACTAGATGCTTAGTGGATGAAAAAGTTTGTAGCTTGGTGATTGATGGGGGAAGTTGTACTAATGTAGTCAGTACAATGTTGGTGGAAAAATTAGGCTTACCTTTAATGAAACATCCAACGCCTTATAAATTACAATGGTTGACTGAGTCAGGGGAAGTTAAGGTGAAGAGACAGGCTTTAGTGACATTTTCTTTCAGTGGGTATTCGGATGAGGTAATTTGTGATGTAGTGCCAATGCAAATTAGTCATATACTGTTGGGGAGACCTTGGCAACATAAAAGGGCTGTGCTACATGATGGGTATACGAATAGATACAGCTTAATAAAAGGAGGAAAAAAGTTTACCCTAATGCCACTATCTCCAACTGAAGCCCACTATCTCCAACTGAAGCCCTAAAAGATCAATTGAAGGTGAAAAGTGAGTTTGAGGGGAAAAATAAGAGAGTTGAGACCACGACCTCAGAAAAAGGAGAGGGAGTGAAAATTAAAGAAAAGAGAGCTGAGGCCACGACCTCAGAAAAAGGAGAGGGAGTGAAAAATAAAGAAAAGAGGGTTGAGGTTCAAACCTCAAAAAAAGGAGAGACTGGGTGCAAAAAGCAAAAGAAAAGAGAGTCTACCACAAAAATGAGTCTATTTGCACTTACTCACGCTAACAAATCCCTCCCTAGTTCTTTAAAATCTGTTTTACAGGTGCCGAAGTCAAACATTGAACTTAAGGCGGGAAAGAAATTCATTGGCAAAAATGAGCAGCCCAAAAGTCTAAGGGATCACACATAGCTTAAACATGATCATCGAGCTCAGAAAAGCAGGAGGATTTTGAAAAGTCGACCAAAAATGGATTCGAGGTCGAATCCTTTTCAAGAGAGGGAGTATGATATGATCCGGACTAGGCATCGAAGGGCAAAGTCGAGACATCGGCAATATGACAGCGATCTACGTGCAAAACGGAGTAAGTTTCATGTTGGAGTCGAGCAGAGAAGGCGAAAGGAACAAGCCGAGACGAGTGATCGAAGTTATTTGGGCAGAATGATCATTACGGCCGTAACGAAGATCTGTCACGGCCGTAACTCTTATAATTACGGCCGTAAAAGTTATTATCACGGTCGTAACTCCACCTCGGGTTCAGATGAAGAATTGAAGAATTCCATATTTACGGCCGTAAGTCTTAAGCAGAAAGCCTTTTACGGCCGTAAAAGTGTTTATCACGGCCGTAATTGAGGTTTTCCGAATTTTAGGGGATTTTTAATTATTTTCCGTTTTTAATTAATTGTTTGCCTATTTTAGTATTCTAGTTTAATTAGAATTCTATTTTTAGTAAATTAGCGACTAGGTTATTTTGCTTATTTATATTCTTTTCCATTCATTGTAAAGAACAGTTTAGTTTGAGTTTTGAGATTAATAAAGTTGAGAGAGTTTTCTCCAATTAAAAGGTTGAGGAGTCCCTTTTGTATTCTTCGAGAACAAATTCAACTTATCAAATATTGTGAGAATATTTGTGGCGTTGACAATTTAGAATCTTATCAAGGAAATTGACAAGTCCTTGTGGTGTTTCGAAAACCTTGGATCTCGATTCCGCATCGTCAATTTCTTGCGTCGTGAATCTTGGGTCAAGGTCCTATCGTCAATTTTATCTTTCCAGTATTTTAATTCTTGTTTATTTTTCGCGTCAAATCTGAATTGGATCTTTCCTAGGTTTTAATTTCTTTATTCCGCGTTGTTCGACGAGATTCCCCGACTGGGATCTCATCAGCCTTGTTTTTATATATTAATAAAGAAATAAAGATAAAGATGTTAGCTACTATTAGTTGTGATATTTTATTAGAACAAGATTTTCTAATAAAATATGCGTCTTTTACACAATTTATTGATAAATATATGTTTAAAACACATTGGGCACATAAGATATGTACACTTAAAGTCACAAGAGCGGTAAGAATAGCTTACAAAGAAATTAATCATCAGAGTTCCTCAGCTCAGCTTGGTGGATGTCATCAGAGTTCCTCAGCTCAGCTTGGTGGATGTTGGAATATGAAAAAAATTAAACCAATAATAGTATTAAAAATGGCAACAGAAAATAAGTTAGAAAAACTCAAGAAAGAAATTTCTGAAATTTATTCAGAGAATCCATTAGAAAAACTGAGCAAAGATAAAATTAAAGCTGAAATAGAACTTATAAATCCGGAAACTATAGTAATGGTAAAACTTCTTAAATATAATGTTGAAGACCAAGAAGGGATAAAATAATTGCTAGAAGCCAAACTGATTAGGGCTAGTAAAAGCCCCTACAGTAGTCTAGCCTTCATGGTTAGAAAACATAGTGAAATTAAAAGAGAAAAAGCCAAAATGGTAATAAATTATAAGAAGTTGAATGAAGTTACAAAATTTGATAGTTATTACTTACCAAATAAGGACATCCTTATTAAACAAGTACAGAATAAGAAGATATTTTCAAAATTCGATTGTAAGTCAAAATTTTGGTAGATCATGCTTACAAAAGATAGCAAACATTTAATTGCATTTAGCACACCTAATCCTTTAGGACAATTGAATGGAATGTAATATCATTTGGATTGAAAAATGCACCACAAATATTCCAGAGAATAATGGATGAGATAATAAAACCAATTACTCATTTCTGTATTGTTTATATAGATAATTTACTTATTCATTCAAAGGATATAAATGAACATATTGAACATCTTGAAAAGTTTTGTTATTTTATGAAAAAACATGATATTATACTTTCTCAAAAGAAAGCTTGGATAACAAAACAGAAATAGAATTTCTTGGATTATTTATAAAAGAATGAGAGTTGCAACTGCAATTTCATATTGGTGAAAAACTTCAAAAATTTCCTGAAGAAACTAAAGATAAAAAGCAATTGCAAAGTTACCTCGGTATAATAAATTATGCTAAATGATTTATTGAAAATTGTGCCAAATTAAAAATTTCTTTCTTCCAAAACTAAGAAAAATGTAATAAGGTCATGGGAAGAACAAGATCGCGAAAATATCAAGAATGTAAAAAAGGAATTAAAAAATCTATCAAAACTTGTTATTTCACAAGAAGATTTATTTATCCTTGAAACTAACGCTTCAGATAATTACCGTAGAGTAGTACTTAAAAAAAATCATTAAGAATATAAATGTTAAAAGAATTTTCCTTATCCTGAAATATATGCAAGATATACAAGATATACATCATGAATATTTAAGGAAGTAAAAACCAAGTATAAAACAAATAGATAATATCTCAATGATGTAAAGCGAGGAGTACAAAAAGATAAAGATTATTTACTGTAAAAAATGTTCTTGATTAGAACTGATAATACACAAGTTAAAGTATTTTGAAAAATAATGTTTATCCATCTATTGCCAATAGATACATTATTAGAATCCAGATATGATTTTCTTATTTCAAATTTGATATTGAATATATTAAAGGGCATCCTAACTTTCTTCCCGATTATCTTAGCATAGATGGAGTTGGAGGAGTTAAGGACCAAAGTCTAAATACTTGAAATTAAAGTATCTTATTTGGAGATGTAAATTCAAAATCTACAAGAAAACCTTCGCGGCAGTATCAATATAGCCCCCGTGACAGAAAATACTTGTACAAGGTCTAGTAACCCTTCATCGAGTCTTGAGAATACTGGTACTCTTCCCGAGGATAAATGGAAAGACAAGATAACATTAAGAACTCTTTTACAAGGAATTACTCTACCTAATGTTTATAACCAAAATATGGAAGACAAAAATATCAAGCCTTCGTCCAAGAAGGATACACAAAATACCAAGAAGGTTGAGGAAACCAGTATTGAAGAAATTGATCCAAAAGATGCGGTGAAGATTTGACACGAAAAAAATCTTCCAAATAAAAATAACTATGAAGAAGTTATCTTATTTATTGTTATTTTTAATATATTCTCAGGTTGGGATCTCGAAGTAGGGAAATGGATGAAAACCCGACACTATGAAAAATACAACAACATATACTTTTATCCAAGAGCACTGACAAATTGGGTGAGAAACTGTTTTGAAATGAGGAATATACTATGTATATACTCAAGCAAAGATTTACGAGAAATAGCACAACTTCCAATGGATGTCAGAAAGCAGTATGGAGATTTACTAAAGTTATTAAGAGTACAAATAGTTCCTTCCTTCCATGTTATTAAAATAGGAATCACAAACCAACACTTCTTACAAACTAATTAAAAGGTTGTTAAAAATGGATTTCAAGTTATAATCAATATGATCTCATACTGAAGAGTCAAAGGTTACAAGGAGATATATGATCATTTAAATCAAATTATTTCTGAAAAAGAAAAAACTTGGTTATTCCTCATCCAAGGAAGAAGATATTTGTGTATTAGACCACATAATTGAGAAAATTATGATCAATGAAGTAAGAGAAAGTGAAGATATGGCCAAAGAATTATGTAAAATAATGTGGGATCATCCAAGCCATAGATGTGAACACTGTCTTATTGAAGATATGAGTCATACATCACTCGATAACAAAAAATTCCCCGACAGAGTTTTTTTTTATTCGAGGATGGAAAAGTAATATTATTTGATAATAACTCCTTATCGCTACTTTAATAAAGTTTACTTTGTTAAAGAAAAATTGTGATCTTGTCAAAATGTAATCTATCAACATATTGGAAGATAATGGAGTGCTATAAAGGTAAAGTTGAAGACAACTTGCATAATAATTGAAGACACTTGGCAAAGATAAGATTCATTTCTCATTAACAAAGGAATAGCGGAAAATACTCAAAGGCCCCTATAAAAGGAAAAGAGGTTCAACAAAGAAGATATCCCCGAAAAAACTAAGACAAATTTAGAGAGAAACAAAACCTTTGTACTCTTTATTTCAAATCCTATATAAAGCACTTGTATTTAGAAAATATTTTAGCAGATAGCCTGATGTTTATCTTGTTCATATAAGCTTTTATAAAAGGGGTTCATTAAGTTTCTCATGATTCCTTGGTACAGAAATTTTGAAAATTGTTTTCAAACTTTGTTTTGAAATTTGGATGTCATCCATGGAAAAGTACCCATCTTTGATTGTGTTCAAGGGAAAATAGCCTAACTTTTGACAATTTTCTTGTAGCACATTTGGTGTGAGTTATTTTCAAAATTTCATTCTAAGTAAGAACTTGTTCTAAAAAGAGTCTGGATAGAGGTGAAAACAAAGATTCTGAATACTGTAAGATAGCATCTGTGGAAACACGGTTAGTTCTCTAAAGTGAGAAATGCAACATTAATTGAAAAGCATTTTGTAGAAGTAGCGGTGGACCCAAAAATGATTTCAAAAACATCTAAACATTCATGTGATTCAGAAATTTGATTAAGTACATGCAAAGCAACTATAAGAACATACTGGAAGGAAAAGCCTGTTAATTTTCATTGAATATTGTATGTTTTAATTTCCACTATTTACATGCTTTCACATGTTTATGATTTTATATGCTTTAATTATTGATTATGAATAATAATAATAATAATAGAGAAAAAGATATTGAGAGACTCAGATTAGTCCAACAAAAAACTAGTCTGTTAAGATCTAGAGAAGTAAAATTACTTTTAGAAAAATTAAGACAAGAAAATAATAAAGAAAAGTGAGAAAAGATAAGAAATATAATTAAATATCATCAATATATGAACAACAACAATACCTAATTTGTTTACAAGAATGTACCGAACTTAGATTTTCAGGATTAGTTCTAAGATATTTAGATCCAAATAATAGAGTTACTAGATATAATCATGATCAATAGAATTTATAAACACTTCACAAGCATCCACTTGCAATGATTGTGATATTAAATTATACTTAAATGATAAAGATATTTCATTTTTATTAGCTATTGCTGAAAAGTCTGAAGATATACATTCTGTTACTCAATTCAAACTAGAAGAGGTATATAAAGATATTGATTTTGCTTGCAAAAATAATATAGGATTTGATCCTATAGAAACCTGTAAAGAGATAAAAATGGAGCTCAAGATATTTTACATGAATATGAAGATATTGAAGAAGAAGCTTCATAAGGAATAATATTAGGATATTTATAACTAAAGAAATGCAACCTAAGCTTTTGAGCAATTATCCAAATATAGAGAATATTTAGAACAACTGAAAAGATTACAAAAATATTGTATAGTTTGCAGTTCTGAGATAAACCAACACGATTAAATTAAGGGTATATTGTGCAATATAGAAATTAAGAGTAATCTTGACCTTTTAAAGAAAATAAAGTCATTTGTCAAAACAAATTTAGAAGAGATCTATTTTACTAAAATTATTATTTGACTAGTCTCTTTAACTAAAACCCCATTTTCAAACTCCCTTCAAAGCTTTCAAATCCACCCACGGGTTTATCTGAAATTATGGCTTTCGATTTTGATTAATTTTTTAGGTGTTTCATGATAATTAATTCGCATAACATTATGAGAATGCAATAAATTAGCCTTCAGCAAAATGTCATAACCATTCTAGACTATACTAATTCCCAAAATTCGAAATAGAATTCAAAATCTTTCACCAGAAATACATGTGAATGGAAAAGACAATAGAATTCAAAATATTATCACCTGAAATCGAACACAAAATAAAAGCATGAACCTTTATATAAAATTGTATTAATTCCGGAAATCAAAAAACAAGAATCAGATAAAAACTTCAAATTCCAACTGGGTACATTACCTTTGCCTTTTTATTGAACCTAGAATTTTAGACCCATCAAAATCAAGGGAAAAAATAATTTTAGTAAGACGAGGGTAGAGATTTGAGGTTGAAAATTTGGAAACTTTTTGTGTATTTTAGAGTATTTACGGTGGATTTTAGAGAATTTGTCGAGGGAAGCTTGATTTTGAATACATTTTTCTCTTCGTACGGTCGGTGATTTTGAAGGAGAAGAGATTATGTAAAAAGGGTGAAGATTTGTGTAAAAAATTTGGAGAGATTTGGAGCCACCAGCATCTTCTTCTTCATTTGGATCTCCAAAGATAGCTTCCTCACTTCTTCTGGAGTGGCCATAATAAACAATTTTTTAATCTCCAGAAAGCATAAAACCATCATAGAAATCATGATCTATCATTGCATGTTTTTGCTACTCTCATGCTTCTTATCATTCCTGGTCGAGGAAAAAAATAAAACAAGTAGGGTGGGTCTGATTGGTCATGGAAAATGAAAAGGAAAATATTCATTTTCCAACTAAATTTTTCGACTTTCTGCCACGTGAAATTTTTTCAATAAAATTGGTCTAAAACATACATCATATGTTTGTACTTAGAAAATAATTTGCATGGCAAATCTTTGTATCAAACACATAATAAAAAAATCAAATTTCTTTGATTTGACATTTTCTTGAAAAATGCATTCAATCAAACACATCCATTGATTAGCTAAAAATAAAAATAAAGAAAACAAACCCAAAGTAATAACAAATAAGAATAGTCCATGGCAACAGGGTCAAAAGTTTCTTGTGAATTGCAAGTGTACAATATCGTCAAACAAGTTGAAAAGTTGATTGAAAGAGTCCAGATATCATTCCCACGAAGACTATCTTATCAGAATATTAGTTACAATCAATCAATCAACTCTAAACTAAAGAAGAGAACAAGATTTTTTTTTATCAACTACACAATAAAAACTATCAACTTCCTAAAATAATTAACAATTTATGAAATGTGAGGACCAAGTTTTGGTTTACTTATAAAGCTAAGACACTGGAATTCACAATTTAGCCATAGCTATCATATTCAATTTTCCATCCCAATTTCTTCCTAAAGTAGTATTTGATCGAATTCACGATTAGACCTAATTTCCTCTCTTGATTTTAAACTAATTCTACTTAATTAGGTCAACCGCATATCTTTATGTTGGGTCAAAATAATTCCTAACTAGATGCATCCAATAATAAGAATTATTATCACGATCACAACAAGCACAACTTTATACCTCAACCAATTTGTTAAATTTTTGAAATTTATTACGTGGTCTAAATATCTCACATCTCGACTCATCATTCCACAAGTTAACAAATTAATGGCAAATAAATTCATACATTAAGAAAAGAAATAATTCAATATATAAAATCAAAGCACAAAACTCAAAAATTGAAATTGAATAATTAAACTAGGTTTACATCGTTCGTCTCAGTTATAAATTTAGTAACACATAATAAAAGAGAGAAAATGGCATTAGATTAAAGAACATCACCAAGTTTTGGAAGTAAATCAAGAATAAGATGAAGATTTTGCACCAAGAATCAATCACTTTCTTGCAATCTTGAAAGCCTGAGCTTGAATATGTATTTTTGCCTCAACTTCCTCTCTACTTCTTTTGTTATCTATTGGTAATTGACCATCATCTCCTTGATGTCTATGTAGTTATTATATAAGGTGAAATTAGGTCAAAAATCACATCCAATTTGATTTTCAAAAGAGTTCCAATCAAATAAGGAAAGTTGCATTCTCGTTGCACATGATTATATCTTTGCTCAGTCGTCAATTTCTTTATCATATCTTTTCCTTCCATTATTTGATTGAGGTGATTCAAAGTGCGTTGAAAATCTAACTCAAAGAGATACAATTTTTCCAATTCGAGCGTTTACTACCCCAAAAATGGATTTCAATGTCCGACTAAAAATGTAGAACATAAACTGCATGGTTTCGTTTTCGTTCCAAATTTTTTCAAGTGTAACTTTGATAATTGACTTCCAAAATCATTCAATTGATTCCATATGATCTTCAGTCGTTACTCTGTGGTCCAAATCAATTAATAAATATTTACAATTTGATCCTCACTATGACAATTTTGCACGATTTTGATCATGTTTCTCCGTTTAGCCTTCAAATGCATCCCAATTCGAATTTTACCTAAAACAACCAAAATAAATATACAGACCAATATCAAACTTTAAAGCACTCACAATTATCTAATCTATGGTCAAGATAAGTATAAATACACAAATTCGAATTTTACTTAAAACAATCAAAATAAATACACAATTGAGCAATATAAAACTTTAAAGCACTCATAGTTATCAAAATTTATGATCAAGATAAGAATAAAATTGTACTTATGAAGAGACTCGCATGAGTTTCAATATCATGCTAGGTTCTATTAGAAGTATGCTACTCGAACCCCACCCACTTCACCAAAGCTACAAATCCATTTACATTGAAATTCTAAATTTAAGCTATCATACTAGCAAAAGCTCCAAAAGTTTTAGTTCATTCTTATAAGGTCACATCTCACAACGTCTTCCAATTTCAACAAAAAATTGAATTAAAAGAAGAAAAGTTTGATAATTTACAATTTCCAAACAACTAATCCACACCAAAAACAAACCTATACATATGTACACATTCCTACATATACCAATACTAATTTCATTCTCTCTGCTAAAAGGGACTTCTAAGAATGAGAAATCAAAGCATCCTTCTAAACCTTCTGATTACTCTCTTGATCCTGTTTGCAGATTCAACAGGTAGTTTAAGACCCATTTTCAGTTAATATACTTATAATAACTCGTTGGATAAGGTGGACAATATAGTAGTTAAATGTTCTTTATCAAATATGTGATATGTCATTTTCTTTTGTATTGATCTATCTTATTTTTTTTAGCAGTGGCTGCACCTGTCGGAATTTGCTACTGCCGTGTCGCCAGCAACCTTCCACTGCCCTCTGAGGTCGTAAATCTCATTAAATCAAATGGCATTTCAAGAATCAGGCTATTCAACCCCAACCCCCATCACCCTAAAACCATTCTCCGGCACTGGAATTGAACTCATGATCGGTGTCCCCAATGAAATTCTCCCTATGGCACAGTTTCCACTTCCCTTGACTGGCTTCAGACAAACATTTTCTCAAACATCTTGCTTACACAAATTCGATATCTTGCAGTTGGTAATGAAGTGCTCCTAAAAGATCCATTCTACTCTCCTTACGTTGTCCCTGCAATCCTTAATCCATACGAAGCTCTTCAGACGTTAGGATTCTCAAAAACAATCAAACTTTCATCTTCTCATGCAGCTTCAATATTATCCAGTTCATACCCTGCATCATCTGGTGCATTTCACCCGATTTACCAACCCGTTTTACTACCTCTTTTTCAGTTTTCGAAAACCTCTGAATCGCCACTAATGGTGAATGTGTACCCATTCTTCAGTTACATAAACAACCCACAATATATATCCCTTGATTACTCACTCTTTAGATCCCCCACTCCCGATATTGACCAAACACTTGCATATACTAGCATGTTTGATGCAACGGTGGACGCATTTGTGTACGCTATGGAGAAGGTGGGTTTTCCGGGCATTCCGGTGGTGGTGACAGAGACAGGGTGGCCGGCGGCCGGTGGCGATGCCGCTAGTGCTGAGATGCGTTGGATTACAATGGGAATATTGTGAAACGAACAGTGAATAACGTTGGGACGCCAAAAAGACCTAGGATTGGTGTGGAGATTTTTTTGTTTGACTTGTTTAATGAGAACGGGAAAAATGGGGAAGAATATGAGAGGCAATTTGGAATATTTGGAGTCCATGGTAGTAACGACTTCGTTTGATAAAGCCTTATTTTTCAGGAAAATGTCAAATCATCAAAATTATTTTTCATCTTTTGTATTTGTTGGGTGTTTGGTTAAAAAAATTTGTCTTGAAAAATATTTTCTTAAGTACAACCATTTAAAGCACAACTACCTCATTTACCTTGAAAATATTTTCTTACCTATTTGTTGAGAAAATATTTTTCAGTTTCAGCTAAGGTGGAAAATTCTTTTGCGTCACGTTTGATCATTTTTATTATTGTTAATTGACTTTTTTTTTTCAGAAATTAACATTATTATTATCAAGTACAAATAAGTGAAAAATAAAAAATAATTTTTTTTAATTAAAATAGTTAAATCTTGATTATTTGCCATGAAAAATAATATCAATCAAACAACAAAATCAGGAAAATCTCCCATTTTTTCACCTGAAAATTAATCTAATCAAACACTTCCAATTAACATTTTCCAGGAAAATAATTTTCAACCAAATCAATTCCTAGAAAATATTTTCCTACCATTTATTTTCCATCTTTTCTATCAAACACCATAAACTTATTTTCTTTTTTGTTTTTATTGAATTTTTAAGGATAATAAAGTAATCTGACCATATGTTTTACATCATTTAGTAAGCGATTTAATTACAAACTAGATAGAGATGCTAATGGAGCGGGTTGGGGCGGGGATGTCATTCCCACCTCATCGAAAACTTATCATCCCCACCCCATCTCCATTTAAACGAGGGTACAGGGTGGGATGCCAAAATCCTTATTTACATCCTCATTTATTATTATATATTTTTAAATTCTTAAATTATTTTGATTTACATACTATATTTAGATAAGTGTATAAATAGTTAAGAACGTTGGCACTAAATATATAATACAACTTAATCGAATTAGTTAGGTGACGTTCAGTTTGTATTTTATTTTGTATTTTCATTTTCGAAAATGTTTTATATTTCCTGTTTTTATTTTTTTATTTTTTTCAAATTTCCTGAAAACGCGTTTGGTTTGTCATTTCTAAAAACTGTTTTTGAAAATGAAAAGTTGAAAAACACGTTATGTTTACAATTTAGTAGAATACTACTTAAACTATTTTTAATTAATTTGTTTGCAGAATACTACTGGCTCAAAACTCAAATTTCCTTTCACAATACACTAAAAACATGGTTACCTGCAACACACTAATGTAAGCACTAAGAGTCTATATTAACACAGCTTGGTCAGGTTCGGGATTTGATGAAGCTCTAGTTTTATTAAAATCTAGAAAATGCAAGTTTTTTCAAAACCACCAAATCCATTTATCAAGACATTTTTTTTTTTTAAATATAACAACGAGAATTCCCACTTAATTTTTTTTTTTTTTTTTTTTTTGTAATGTTGATATTAAATTTAATAAAACTTTATTTTAGACTTAGTTCCAAGTTAGGATAATTTAAAAAAAAAAAAAAACAACAATAACTTTATTAAAAATAAAAATAAAATTATTTTAAACTTAGTTCCAAGTTAGAATAATTCTTACAAAAAAAAATCTCAAAACGCGTTTTCCGTATTTTAAACATTTTTTGTTGAAATACACTTAAAACGCTCAAAGCGAGGTTTTGGACGTTTTTGCGTTTTGTGTACAATTTTTTTTTTCCAAAATGCGTTTTCGAAAATGGTAAAGAGAACGCGTTTTTAGTGTTTTCGAAAATAAAAACAGAAAACGATCTCAAAACAGTAAAGAGAACAGAGCCTTAATATACTTGTGGGGGTATTAAAACATTTATCGATGTAGCTCTAATTATGTTTAACAAGTAGCAATCCAAAACCAAATTAGTTTAAGTTAATTTTTGTTCAATAGATGAAGTAATAAAATTTGTACTCGACACCAAGTAGTTATTTCTTGTCTTTTCTAGGGGCATTGATGTAACTCTTTCCTACACAAATTCGTTGAAATGAGTTATATTTCATTCTTAAGAAGAATGAACAGCAATTAATTGGAGTCGACAAAATCATATAATGCAATATTGGAGATGTAATACATATCCTCGGTTCGATTTTCAAACTCACGAGCATTTTGTAACTACAGTAAATATAACTTTAATCTGAAAATTTATTTATAGTAAAATCTTCTCCTAGTTAATGTGAATTCATTTCTTTTAGTGAAATGATTAACTGATGTGTTTGTGTCACTGATTCGGGCTTTTAGGATATAATTGAATAGAAAAATTTGTTTGTTTCATATAGTTAATAGAAAACTTATTGACCTTTGAAATGAGCAATCTTTAGGATTTATGACGGTTTTAATTTGTTTGAGTTTTTTTAATTGGACTTGTTAGTCGGGGACGAGTCTGGGGCGGGTTTGGGGCTGGGACAATCATCACAGTCCCTTGTTCAGGGATACTTTTTCGTGCCCCATCCCCTCCTTTGTTGGGGATTCTCCGTCCCATTGAGGTCAGGTACCTATCTAGTTCTAGGATTCCCCACCCCGTTGTCATTCCTAAAACTAGAGTTCATTCTTTAAATTGTCATGGAGTACATGAGTATTGCAATATATACAGATAAAAGCAATTAAAATAAAAATATCTTATAATGCTATTCATTGTATGAATGCACAATCATTTTCAACGACGACATATAACCTTAATCGACTTTTGCATATATGCTTGTACAACAGCATTGCTGTCTAGCTAGTGGAGTTTACTATGGTAGCTTTGTGGATGAAGAAGAAAGTTTAGAACAAACTATGAACATGTTCTTATTGATTTTATGAATTATGTTTGATGAATAAATTATGCATTTTTTTGAATGGATTGTAAATGCATACCTCAGAAAATGGCATTCCTCTTAGAGTTTTGAAATTAATTTATGTATTTATACTTCTTTGTTAAATATTAGGGATGTAATTTACAAAAATCTCTAAATTCTTTTTGTCATTAAATATGCAAATGAATTTATGGACTCTAAAAATCATATGCATAACTAGATATTACAATGGATAGGGGATTACATTATGATACATACAAAACTTCAAACGTATCTGAATATTAATGTTATCAAACAAACTTTGAGTACATTTTTTATTAGTAACAAATTTTGTTCCATGTGAAGAAGTTCATTTAATAAGAATCAATCAATGAGTCATATCCTCGTCAAGATTAAAGTTCCAGCTCCTAAATCTCTTAGTCCAGTGGCAATTAAGGAAAAGTATTGACCATATTTTTGTATCGTTACATTGTCATCCTCCCTTCGAATCTTAACTCTAGTAGTATCAAATCAATAAGAGGAATGTGGGTCATCTCATAGGTACAAGAAGTCCAACCATCTCTCCATCTCAATCGATCAAGACATTAACATCTTCCATAACTTCAATGTGCATGTCAAACGATGCAATAAATTAGATATAAAATATAACATGTGTAAAATAAAAGATTTAGCGACTTGTAACACATTAATGAACTTTACATAACATATGAACTTGTGTAATTTATCATCATGAACTGGCTAATATCACATAATTCATAAAGATCAATAATCACAACTTGTTACAGTATACATGATACATACATTATTAAACATACATCTGTAAATTACCCTCCCACATAACGAGTATTGTATTTGAATATTGTACCACATTACGAACTGAAGATGAACATTTAATAATAAACCCACCATCACAAATAATTCAGATGAAGAGAACAAGAGATATTGTATACGTGTGTTTCTTGAAATTGTTATATCTATAGAACATTGGAAAACCTTTTTTTTAAGTGACGACTACCATTAAAACAATTATAATGAACATTTGTTATATCCAACCAATTTCTCGTTGTTTTGAATAACATTCACCACAATTAAAACAAAGTTTTTTGGAAACGTTAGTTTTTTTTCATTATTTTGAAAAGGCGCTGATTCATTTGTAATCAAACTTGTACCAAACTAAAGCAAAAAACACGATTAACACAATAAAAAAAAATATTGTACCTTGGAGAAACAAAAATATTCTTTTACCATCTCTTTCTCCTATATATCATTTTTTTTGTTTCTTTTACACCAAAAAATGCATCAAATCTTCTAAACTAAATTTTCAAAATATCAAAATTGATCACCCACAACATAATTTTAAAATGCACAATTAAAAACAAAAACTACTAACTGATGTATAGTCTCACCTCATCCTCAATGACAAAAAATATAAACATGAGACGTTCATCCTAGATAATCATTCAAGAACGTGAATGATTTAAAATATCACAGTTAAAGATATCAATTCGGGTGTTTCCTTACCTTGAACTACTAGACAATTTCCAACACTGAACAACACAACAACAAATAAAATAATGGTGTTCATTGGCTATCGTGTCAGTTCGAATTTTTACTCAGTGTGCACCTAGTGAATAACAACTACGAGTTTCCTGAATAATAATAATAATAATAATAATAATAATAATAATAATAATAATAATAATAATAATGGTGTTCATTGATCAGCAAACCCACCCTTTTGAGTTTTGAAATTTCCGTGAACTTTAAACTTAGCAAGTATTGAGGAACTAAAATTAATTATGGGAGTGTTACTAGGAATTGTAGTGCTATGCTCCAGTTATTTAAAAATAAATAAATTGGATCCCAGTATTTATAGTTTTTTTATGATATTAATATATAAATTCATATGGGCTAAATATATTCATACTACGTTTTCTTATATGTGCACACATCTTTATCTTTATCTTTATAAAAGTAGAAGTGAGGAGAGAGTCATTTTGATTTAATGACCCTCTCTCCTTACTTCTACTTTTATGTATAAAAAAATAAATAAAAATAAATGAAGAAAAGATAATATTTTTGTAGGAAAAATTATTATTTATTACATATTTAGTAAGATTTGTAATAAATATACTATGTATAGATGTATTACATTGAAAATGAAAAAATTAGATTAATATATTTGAACATAGATAATATGATATCTATATAAATGTGTTATGTAGGAAATGAAAAAATTCTATTAATATATTTAACCACACATTTCTCTTTTTAATTTTTGGCCACTATTTTTTACCTCAAAATCATAAATAAACAAGTTTATAAATCAAACATTATTACCAAACGGAGGCTTAATCATTTCATCATTTTGACAAAAAGTGGCATGTTTAAAAAATAAGGAAAAATAAAATATATTAATTAATATATTGGATTTCAAATAAAATATATGTAAGCAACACATTAAAAAATTTAGTTAATAAAAAAACAACATATTAAAAGGGAAATAGGTGAAGATGTAAGCAAATTTTCAGAGAAGAATGTAAAAAAAAAAAAAAAAAAAAAAAAAAATTATATAGAAAATTTAAATGAGTGTCAAATTTTGAGTGCCGCGGTATACTTAGTGTACATGTAGCATTTTTTATTTTGAGTAATTTTGTCTTTTTTAAAGTTTCAAATACAATAATATTTTGTATTGAAATTTTATTGAAATTATGTTTTTTATTTAATATGATTGAATCAAGATATTTTTAAAATTATGATTTAAAAATTATGTATTTCGTGCATCGCACGGGTAGAAAATAAATGAGTAGGTTCTTCAATAAGCATATTACAAAAATATTTAATTATTTTCTATCAACTTTTTACCACCAATGATAAATTGGTAGAAAATTTAATTATTTCATTATTTTGACAAAAATTGGTATGTTTAAAAAATAAGGAAAAATAAAATATATTAATTAATATATTGGATTTCGAATAAAATATATGTAAGAACCATATTAAAAAATAAAGTTAATTAATTAAAAATTATAACATATTAAAAGGAAAATAGGTGATAAAGTGGGAAAATTTGTAGACAAAAATTAAATAAAAGTCAAAAGAAATTTTATATAAAAAATTTAATTAAGTGTCAAACTTTTAGTGGCGTGGTATACTGAGTGTACATGCAGAATATTTTATTTTGATTAGTTTTATTTTTTAAAAAGTTTCAAATTCAATAACTTGTGTTATGTAGGAAACGAAAAAATTGGATTAATATATTTGAATATAAATAAATGTCATATCATATCTATGTAAATGTGTTGCATTGAAAAGAAAATTCTGTATTAATATATATTAAAATAAATAAATATATGCTATATAAATTTATTAAGTAGAAATGAAAAAAAAATTGAATTAATATATTTTGAAAATAAATAAATAGAATTATTGAAATTTTAGTGCATAATATGTCAATAAATGAGTATCCTCTTTAATAAGCATGTTACAAAAATAATTAATTATTTTCTATCAACTTTTTAACCGCACATATTTTCTCTCTCCGATTTCAACCACTACTTTTTACCTCAAAATCATAAATAAACAAGTTTATAAACCAAACATTATTACCAAACGGAGGCTATTATTTCATCATTTTGACAAAAATTGTCATGTTTAAAAAATAAAGTAAAATAAAATATATTAATTAATATATTAGATTTCAAATAAAATATATGTAAGTAACACATTAAAAAATATAGTTAATAAAAAATTATAACCTATTAAAAGGGTAATAGGTGATGAGGTAGGCAAATTTTCAGATAAGAACATAAAATAATAATAATAATTATTATTATTATAAAAAATTTAAATGAATGCCAAATTTTGAATGACGTGGTATACTTAGTATACATGTAGCATTTTTTATATTGAATAATTTTATCTTTTTTAAAATTTCAAATTCAATAACATTTTGTATTGAAATTTTATTTAAATTATGTTTTTTATTTGATATGATTGAATCAAAATATTTTCAAAATTATGATTTAAAAATTATATATTCTGTGCATCGCACATGTATACAACTAGTTTTAATTATATGAAATGTTCATAGCTTTTTTGTCAATATCACAACAATGTTCCCAACTTTTTTCATTATATTCTTATTTTTCGTCTTTTATTAATTAATACATCTCATCTCTCCATAGAGCTCTATAAAAAATCGTTAAGAAGAAATAAAAATTTTTACTTATCCCTTTTAAATTACAAAAAAAAAAAAAAAAATCAAAAATATGATTAAATACTTATCTATCATTTTAAAGCAAGATAACAAATTTTTTTTGATGAAAATCATCATTCAGAAGAATATTTGCTAATTGCTAAGAATTTAATGATAAGAATGTGACAAAAAAAATTAAGAACATGAATATAACAATATATAAATATTAGAGATCAATAATACAATTAAAATGTGGTGTGTTTATAAGAAACTGTGGTATAATTAATTTAATTACCCATTCTTGTGTAAATAACTTATGAAGAATTTTGAGGCTTCGCCCGGCACGGGCTACCACCCCCTCACATGGGGGGCGGGTCCCACTTCACCTAGGAGTGGGACCCGCCCTCATTTGAGGGGGTAGTAGACCGCGCGGTGCACTGTAGCAAAATTCTTTTATGAATTGTTTTTATTTACTTTGTCATACATGAATTTTTCCCTCTAGCTATATCCAGGGGCATAGTTAAAAGGCAACTCAAACCTACACTAGGCCAAATTGACTTTTAAAAGCAAAAAAAAATAATAAATAAATTGTCCCATGGCTCTGTCCTTATTTTAAAATAGATTGGTGTAACCGATTTCAAGGAATAAAAATTACAGCTATGTTTGATTGTTAGAAATTTATTTTTCATCTTTTTTGTATTTAGTTGTTACATTTAGCCTAGAAAATGTTTTCTAGGTACAATCATATTAAGCACAAATAAGCCTATTTTTCAAGAAAAAATTTTCTCACATTTTTACTAAGAAAATATTTTCCTCACAAATTCAGAATATCTATTTGAATTTCGACTCGAGCCCAACACAGAACTTTCTCATTTTCTCATGTAGATTGTTGTTGCATTGCATGTAGTTTGATTTCTCCTTTAACTTCCTACCTTGGATCATATCACCCCCCTCTCTTGAAAAAGATTCGACCTCGAATCTGTAACTTGCCCAATCTTCTTGTAACTTTTACAATTGTTGGCCATTGGAACATGCTTGTACTTAGTATTGTCCTTCAATTTTTTGGACTGTTCTCTCTTACAAGTAATGTTCTTCTTGGCTTTAATGTTATGATTTGATTTTGGTACCTACAAAACAGAATTAATCAAACTAGGGATGGATGTGTTAACATGGCAAGTGCAAAGATTGGTTCGCTGTACATTAACCAAAAAAAAAAAAAAAAAACTCATTTTGTGGGTGGACACTCTTTTCTTTTTCTCTATGCATCCACACTCTCCTTTTTTTAAGGTCGTGGCCTCAAACATCTTATTTTCAATTTTCACTACCTCTCATTTTTCCGAGTTCGTGGCCTCAACTCTCTTATTTTTTCTCCTCAAACTCACTCTTTATTTTTAGTTGATTCTCTTGAACCTCTTTTAAATGACAAATGAGCAAGAGTAATCTTTTCCCATCATTCACAAAGGAATATTGGTTTTTAAACCCATCATGCACCACCCTCTTATCATGCATAGGCACGATATCACAAACCACCTCATCTTTTTAACCCCCAATGGAAAAATTAACCTTAACTCCCTGTTCACCTTAATTTTCCCAAATTTAATCAACCCTTGCAATTTATAAGGACTATGGTGTTTCATCTTAGGTAAACCCAATTTTTTTCCCAACATGGTATTAACCACATTTGTACAACTCCCCTCGTCAATCACCAAACCACAAACTTTTTTATCCACTAAACACCTAGTGTGAAATAGGTTATCCCTTTGATCTTCAACATCATTCACCTTAACTCTAGCACTAAGGATACGCCTATGAACAAGAAAACCATTTACAGCATAAGTTAAGCCCCTTACTATCACTACTACTAGCCCCAACATCCTCCAACTTAGGCATTCATGCAAATTCATCATTTGAACTAATTTTCCCATTGTTATGCCTAATCATTACCCGCTCATTAGGACATTGACATGCTACGTGACCTGAATCAAAACATTTAAAATCCATTTTGGGACATGATCATTGTGTGTTTCCCTCATTGGTTGGGACGTAGGATAAGACCCTGGTGAATGTCTACCTCCTTTTGATTCAGTTGGCTCTCCACTTTCATTGACATATATGTACCATGTCTTCCAACTGTACATAATGCTGCAACTCAACCACATTAGTAATTTCCCAGTTTAGCTCACTCAAGAACCTAGCCATAGTTGCCTCCTTATCCTCCACAATATTGGCCCTAATCATAACAACTTCCATGTCCTTATAGTACTATTCCACACTCCTAGACCCTTGTGTAAGCCCCTGCAACCTTTGGTAAATATCCCTATGATAATGGCTTGGGACAAAATTCTTCCTCATTATAGCTTCCATCTCATCCCATGTTTTTACTGGTCTCTCACCATTCCTCCTCATACCCGTCTAGAGGTGGAAAACGGGCTAGACAATTCAGAAGTTCGGCTCGGTTCGATTTGGCTTTTAAAAAAAGGGACTTGGGCTTGGACCTAACAAAAAATTTGGGTATTGGACTGTTCGGGTTCGGCTCGTGAAGTTCGTGGACTAGTCCAACGGATTTCCAAAAGGGCCCAAAATGGGCTGGCTCGCGCATTTGGGCTCGTGAGAATGAGCCGGACCAAGCCCAAACGGTCCTTGTGATCGTTTGGGCTTCAAACGTTGGTCTTGTGACCGTTTGATGCCAAACGATCGAAGATAGAGATACTAGAACTCCTCTTAATTTGGATGACATTGTTGATGAAGATATTGCTGTTATATATGGATTCGGCTCCGCTAGTACGACGGCAGACTCCAGCAGAAATCCAAAAAGGACGAAAAAATCGAACTGCTAGAATTTTTTTGATTTGATTAAAACAATGGCCAACAACATAGATGGGAATCCAGTAGGCAATGCACAATGTAAAACTTGCGGAGGACTTTTCTCTTGGAAGAAGGGTGGGGGAACAACACACTTTAACAGACACTGTAAAGCATGTCGAAAATCGAGCTCGATTGAAGCAAACCAATCAACTCTACAGTTTGGTCAATCGAGTCTAACCAATTGGGTCTTCAACCAAGAACTAGCGCGTCGAGAAGGGATGGTCATGTTTGTATCGAGTGGTGAGTTCCCACTTTCAATTGTAGAAAGTTCACAATTCACTGAATTTATTCAAAAGTATCTCCAACCCAGGTACAAACCCGTTTCTAGAAATACTTTACGAGCTAATTGCATTAATAAATATTTCGAGAGAAAACAAAATTTTATAGATACTTTAAATAAATATAATGGTAACTTATCATTTACTTCGGACTTGTGGACTGGTAATAATCATAGAGATTATGTAGCTGTTCCTTGTCATTACATTGATGATACTTGGTTAATGAACAAAAGAATTATGGTATTTAAAGTTATTGATTACCCACATAATGCAACAAATATTTTCAATGTACTACTTGAAATTCTTAGAAAATTTAACTGTGATAGTAAAGTTCGTAGTTTTACACTAGATAATGATTCTGTTAATAAAGCAGTGATAGATAGATTAGCTAACCACATGAATCCTGAATTTAATGGAGTCTTGTTTCATGTTTGTTGTGTGTGTCATATTTTTAATTTAATAGTTCAAGATGATCTTAGCATATAGAAAATCAATTGAAAAAAATTAGGTGTGCTTGCAATCTCATTATGATAGCACCTTTTACAAAACAAGATTTTGATGCACATTGTGTAAAAAATGGTATGCCAGCACGATCATTTGTCACGTATGTAGGACATAGATGGAACTCAACTTATTTAATGATTGAACATTGTCAATGTTACAAGAATTTAATATGTGACTATTACAACGGTCGGCACTCACATAGCCCAAGTTTTGATTTGGGGGCTGATGATTGGGAACTTGTTTTTCATGTTAAAACTTTTTTGAAACCCTTTTACTATGCTACAAATGAATTATATGGTGTTTATTATCCCACCAATCCTTTAGTGTTGAAGCATTTTTATTGCGTTACTAATAATTTTGGCAAGTACAAAACATTTCCTATTTTAAGCAAATCATTTCAGCAATGGAGACTAAGTTTAGAAAATATTGGGAAGATGTACCCACTTTATTTCCATTAGCAACGATTATGGACCCTAAAATAAATTTAGAGGGAACTAAACACACCATAAATGCAATATCAAAAAAATTAATTTTTGGAACTCCATTGACATGTAAAAATTTTAAAAAATGTTTATGTCAAATGTACGAAGCTCAATGCCAAAAAGTCAGGCAAAAATGTTAGAAGAACTGCTCTCACCAATAATGTGATACAAAATGAAGACAGTGATTTACTTTCCTACCTTATGACTATGAAGGGAACTTCTAGTACACATGCCAGTGGTTCTAGTTCTTCTAGTACATATAATATTTCAGATGAAACTCCAAGCGAGTTAACTAGGTATTTTTCACACAACCTTCTTAGCATGTTAGACGAGGACGAGAGAAATAATTTTGACATTCTTAAATGATGGAGACTAAAGGAGCGTCAATACTCAATTGTTTCTATGATTGCACGAGATCTACTAGCACCTCCGGTATCAACTGTAGCATCGAAGGCTGCTTTTAGTGCCGGTGAAAGAGTGTTATCTGAATATAGGTCAAGTCTTAAAGAAGACATACTGGAAGCCTTAATGTGCTTGAAGGATTGGCAGTTTGCGGAGAAAATGTTGTAAAACAGGATAAGTGAAATTCTGACAGAGAAATTCGGAGAACAATCGTATTGGTGAGTAAATTATTTTGTATTATTAATTATTATCCTTAAAACTATGTATTATACTATAAATAATATATGCATTTTTCTTTTTCTGTATTTTTAATTCTTTTTTTCAAATTCAAATAAAAAAATTGTACACGTAACATTTTGTTCGTATACAATTTTAACTTTGCCTACAAGAAATTAAATGTATCCGTTCCCAAGTCCAAATTAAAGGAGGAGGGTTTATTTAAGTTTTATATTTTCAATTATTCCAGTCATTTCTTGTATGAAAAAAAAAAACGAGCTAGCCGGCCCAAGTCCAGCTCGTACGGACGAGCCCATGAGCTGGACTTGGGCCGGCTTCGTAGGAAACTAGTCAGGTCGGCTCGGCTCGTTACCAATTGAGCCAACCCATTTTCCGACTCGTGGGCTAGGACGAGCCACGGTCAAATGGGCCGAGCAGGCCCAGCTTGACCCGTTTGACAACCCTATACCCGTCACTAATTGATCCCACCGATTTATTACATAATCAGTGAACTCTACTACCATTAACCTCACCTTCTTTTCATCAAACATCAATTCTACCTTCTTCTCCCAATCTTCAAAAAATGGTTATTTTCCTGCTAGAAAATAAATTTTAAACCATAACCATGTACTCTTGATTATTACACTTCATTATAAGGCATGTCCAAGCACAACTACATATACAGTTAACATACCTTTCTATCAACGAAAATTATTTCCAAACTGTAAATATCATCATTGTTTCCAAGAGTCGGATTCTCCCAAACTCGAACCACTCTAACTTTGAAAGCCCATTGTGTTTTGGTTGGGTCGATGTCTATAACCATGTCAATAATAGGGGTCATTTCACTGCTAGAAAATAGAAAAATAAGCCAAGAAGACAAATAATCGAGTGTTAAGTTTACGAATTTGTAGAACACAAAACCATCTCCGAGAATTTGATACACACCTGTAAATAAGCTCATGTTTCTGTAAATGTGTAAAGGGATTTACGGACTGGCAGCTTATTTAAATAGCCATATCAAGTTTACACAATGCTATTTAAAATTTAAATTTGCTAGGCAGAATTGGTAATCAGAAAAAGTGGTATGTCAATCTTTTCAATTCTAAAAGGCGTGCTAATTAATTAATGCATTTCAGACTTCACAGTTCCATAGGCAGTGTAGTCTTAGGAGGGGGACGCTGGTTATTATTAAAATAATTCAATGCAAATCAGATCAGAATGCACAGTTCCATATGCAATGTATATATAGGCAATAATAATTAATAACTTTAAATTTTTATTAATTTTTTAATGTAATTGGAAGACGGGTTTTTGGTGGAAGCAAAAATGAAATAGGATGTTCTGCCGGGGGGGGGGGGGGGAATCTTGTTGGTGGGAAATTTTAAGGCAAAAATAGGATGTTTTGGGGGGAAACTCTTGGGGGGAAAAATAATCCAACTATCCTTCTTTATAATAGTTTAAGATAATATATAAGATATAAGATAAGATAAGATATATATAAAATAAAATAATTGAAAATGAATTTTTCGACTGTAGTTTCTAGTGATTTTTTTCATGAAAAAGTACAGTTTCGTTCTCCTGCGCACAACGCATAGAAGAACAAAAATGAGCTTTGCCTTGCATGATTTCTCATGCAAGGCAAATTAGTTTATCACCAGGGCCGGACCTGTGTACAGTAGGGTCCCAAGCTAAATTCAAAAAATGGGCCCCTTTTCCTTATTGAAAAAAAAGGTGTATCCCGCACCCTGAGAGCCAGAACTGACCACGCCCAAGATTATTGGTTCAAAATTGTAAATCCATGTTGTAAACAAAACTTGTGGCTTGTGGGAAACTCAACATCCAAAAAACAATCTGGGAAAAATAGAAAATGTAGAAAAGAATTGAAAAAGATAAAAGAGAAAAAAAAAAAAATCGAATTCAAAACTGTAAATGCAAAAATCCCAAATTGAAGAATCCTCAAATAATGAAGTAATTAAGCAAATAACCTCAAAACACTGACAAATCAAGCACTTTTAGCTAATTCTCGAAAAGAATCAATCTATTTATGAAAATCCCTTGCCTATTCGATTTAGAATTAGGAAAAGGAGTCTAAAATTTTGAAATCCAAAGCTGCCAAGAGGTAAGAGCAGAGCCGGACCTGATGGTTTCAACTTTCACGGTGACGGGCTGAGCGAGTGTGGAATTGGATGGCATTGCCGTTTTGTTAGAAGGGAAAAAATTTATGAGTGATTATAAATACAAATTTCAAAATTAAAATGAAATTTGTATAATTTCAAAAATCAGGTTATAATTAAAATTAATTAATTAAATTAAATGATTAAAAACATTTTATTGGCTATTAATTATTAAGGTTACAACATTGTATATTTCAGATCACAAACACAAAAATTTAGGTCACAAATAATTTAGGGACACAAAATATCAAATATTAGGTCACAAAATAAACTTATTTTTAGGTCACAATAATTAATTTTTTAAACCACGAACACATTTTTAGGTCACAAGTTATCAAATTGTTAGATCACGAATTTTTTTAAATTACAATTATCAAATTATTAGGTCACAATTAACACATTTTTAGGACACAAGTTATCAAATTGCTAGATCACGAATTTTTTTAAATCACAATTATCAAATTATTAGGTCACAATTAATTTTTAGGTCACAACTTGTATCAATATTGCCCCTAAGTTACATTTATCAAATAACTATTAGGTCACAGATTAATTTATTAATGTTTTCAAGTAAAAACTTCTCAACCTAACTGTTGTCTGCTGCCACAGTGCTCGTCATCGCCGTCTCCGTCGCAGCCACCACCTCCACTAGAAAACTCCACTCCATCTCCACATTCCGATGCCAAAATACCACTCCCTCCCTCCCTCACCCACCGTCGTCACTAACGTCGCCACTTTGCCGGCATCACAACCAATAGACCGAGCAACATCAAAAGTCCACAACTTGTATGATTAAAAAAAAAAAATCTAGATCAAAGTACCATCATTAGATCGAAGAAATGAAGCAGCACCATCACTCGATCGAAGCAGTTTGGCAACTGCTTCGATGCACCGATATATAAGCGGCACCGCTGCTAGATCTGTGCAGAGGGGCTGCTACTTCGATTCTTAGATCTAGTAGCGGCGCCACTGCCTCGAGGAGAGTAACTGCGCCGCCACGGTTACCTTGAATCGCCACTGCTAGCGAGGCGCTTTACGAGAGTTTCGAAGTTGTCACAAGGGGCGTCGTCCAGTGAAGATGGAATGCATTGGCGGAGATAGGTAGCGCGAGGTGTGGTCGTGTGTGGAAGGTGACGCCGATTTCTATTCAAAGCTGAGAGTCTGTATGGACCGTGTGTATAGAAAGAGAGAATATAATTAGGGTTTGAATTGGTGTATGATTGAGAAATGGTTGAATAATTAATTTAATTTTAAATTATTTTAATTATTCTAATTTAGTTATTAAAGTTTTAATTACAACCTGATATTTGTAATTATACAAGTTTTACCTCATTTATGAATTTTAATATTTAAAAGTAGGTGTGAATGTAATTTCCACTTGTTAGAACTCCAAACTCGAAGAAGGAAGGGATTTCGTTTATGGGTTTGGAAAGCAATTGGACTTTGGACCTTCTGGGCTTTGGCACAAATTGCACATACATGTTAATTTTTGGGTTAATTAGGTCTAATCATACTTTTATATTTTAAATTATCCAAATAACATGTTTACTAAATATTTTCCAAAATCAGGTAAATGAAATAAACACTAAATCCACACGCGGGCACTCCCACTCATGGCTGCAGGATTGGGTTCGTTGGAAGACGCGAATTTTAAAGGACTAAAGTCCAAACTTCTAACTCGATTCATAATAGTAGTCAAGGGGAGAAGAAAAAGACATTTTTCTCTGGCAAGCTTTCTCCCATAAAGTCAGTGGCATTGCCTGAAGGTCTGAAGCCAGAGCTTATGCCTAAACAAGTTGCTATTATTTTGGATGGTAGCCTGAGATGGTTCAAGGAGAGAGGCTTATCGGTGGAACTTAATCATTTGTCCGGTGGACGTGTAATAAAGAAGATAGCATTTCCTTAAAATTATTAATTTATCAACTGTCGCTTATAGATGGTGGAGAAACACAAATCTGTATTGTAGCGGTGGTGATAATGGAAAAATGGTAATGAAGACGCCAACAGATCAACAATCAATAGTGTCCTTTTACAAGCCAACATATTTTACAAATTACACTAGTGTAATTAATTACAAATTATGAATCACACTAATATTTCATAAATTCATTAGTTACAATTGTAATTAATTATAACTAGTTCTATCACCCGTGCGATGCACGGTATTAGATATGTACAATATTTAAATGTAAAAAAAAAAAAGTTAAATTATAAAATACAGAATATTACTTATAAATCTGTACATATTCATGAGGAATAAATTAAAAAGAATAAATTATGTCAAATTCACAAAATTCATTATAATGACTTCGATTAGTATTAATTTAATACTTATACATAATTAACACAAATACAAAATACATAAAAAAATATTATATTACAATAACTATTAAAATTTTACAAACAATATAACTAATTTAAGTTATAATAGCTTCTTTTAATAATAAAGTCAATTTATTATATTTAAATAATAAATGATTGTTTTTTATATCTCGTACTTAACAAATTTTTTTTTTTTTCAATGGTTCACACAATAGCCAGAATCCACTAATAATGAGCATCCAAATGATAAAACGCCAATCATACAACAAAATTTAATTTGGGAGGCAAATCAGCATCTCCTCAATAATATAATACATATATCTTATCTCCCAACCATTGAGAGCTTGTTTGGTTATTAGTCAAGCCCATCATTTTTTTACTTTTCAAACATTTTTAAACCACACATCCATAAAAAAAAATAATAATAACTACAAAAATAAAAAAAATTCACATTACCAAACAGGCTCTGAGCTTCAAGCATTATCAATATCAAGTAAGAAAAAGGGAATTGCAGATACAAGGTAAGAGAAAAAAGTTTCAAATAGGGCCATTCAAACAAAATATATATATACTTTAACATTAATGCCATTAATCCACTGTATCCTAGGAAGGTTTGAAAAGTTGAACCAATAATTATTATCCCCTGTAACTCTTTCATTATATGCTTCAAAGTCTGCAATATTAAAAAACTTTCTATATTATAAATTCAGTCGCCAAACAGATCATAAAAGGAACAATATACTGGGCAGTAACAAAATGTTCAAATATACATGAAGCCCTTGTTTGAGCCCCATTATAATTTACTACATTTTACTCTTACTTCGAATTACACATTCTCCAATACATTTTTCTCTCTCTTAATTTTTATGTACACATTGTACAAAATAATACAAAATAATAACGACATGGACTTTTCTATGAACTCGGATAATTGAATATTGATACTCCAAATTCTTCTTCTCTATTTAATTTTCTAAATATTCCTCACTTTTTGTCTCGTCTCCTCTTCTTTTCTCTTTTTCTTTTAGTATTATTCTATTTTGTGTTGGGTTATATGATTATATCACAGTGATTAATGATTATTAATCAAGAATAGTTACTCTTTGATGTTCAATAGTCACCAAATTCCAAAACAGGGACAGACCAATTAAATCATACTACTAACCTACTATCCATAATCTATAATCACCCAACAACAGACAGGAAAAATAGAAAATCAATATTATTTTGAACTTCAACGCATGCTGTTGTTCAAACAATACACTCAATTACAGTTAAGTTCCTCAGTCACAAAGGAGAGGTTTATCATCAGCTTCTTTAGAATCTATTTGAGTCACAGGCACTCAAACCAACTCTGAATAAAAACCTGGACATGGGCTGGTTAGAATGAGAACCATTCAGTTTCCCATATAGGTGCTTGCTTGTGTATGTTTAAAAACGGGATTGTTTGGGAATGTTTAAAAACCTGGAAATGTTTAAATCATAACTTAAACAGTAATTCCCTCAAAAAGTGTGGATAAAAATGTGTTTAATTAACATAAATCATTCGAGCTTAGCCAAACATGGGATAGATATAACAGAACAGAATAAAACAGCCCTCTTGATGCTCTTTTGCATTTCATATATGATTTACTCTCCCATAAATATAAGAACCCCCGACTACAATCAGCATCAGGACAAATTTGGCTTCATTGAGTCTAAATGATAATTTTCCAAAATGTCACAAGTTAATCTCCTGATGTAGAAGCAGTTAGCGTAGCTTCATTATCCATGAGTGATTAGGAATGTGCAAACCTTCTTCAAGCACTTGAATGATGATGAATCCATTCAATATTCAAGAAAATGTCCATAGACCATCTCTACATTTCATTGGTGGTTCCATTGGGTTTAAATTGGAAACAGTAAAAACCAAATCACACACTGTGTTAGAAGGTAAAACATTGAGAATTTATTTACCTCAAAACGTTGATGTTTAATGGAGATTTCAGCTTCAAAACCGTCGAATTGCAAATCAATAATAATCTGTAACATTAATTAAAATTTAAATATAAAAAATAGTTAAAAAACTTGGATGAATTTGGAAACATCAACTTCAAAGGATATATATTTGGTAATAACGAAATTGATAACAGGTCAAGCATGAAAAAAAAGCTAATTAGAACAAAAAAATAAACAAAAACGAAAAAATCTCAAACCATTGTTTCCCTGGGATTCAAGATGCAGAAATTTATTCAGAATGCCAAAAAAGAAAATAATAATATAAAAGAAAAACTATCTTCAAATTCTGCTAGAATTTTCGTTCTACAGATGCTTGAATGAAGAAACCAAATCCGGTTACTCTTTCTAAATTTTCAGAAGTGAGAAGCTTCTCGTCAAATCTTTAGTTTTTTTTCTTTATTTCTAGTAGAAGCTACTTTTCAGCTGGAGTGCAGCAAACAAAAGGTGCAGTGATATGTGGTACATGTTGCAGAAAAAGGCATTCAAATGCAAATTAGGACAAACTAATTTACCGAAATGGCCTTGCAACTTTGACTTGGCAAAAGTTCTTGTTGCTACAGTATGCATACATGCAAAAAAGGGTAGAGCGTTTGGGCAGCATTTCTTGTACGGACGGGTTTTGGGGGGGAAAACATGGAGGGAAATTTTTTGTTGCAATTCTTCTTTAATATAGAATATAGAAATGTAATTCATTATATAATGTAATTAAGTTGAAATTGTAATTAAGATGAATGTAACTAGTTAGGATTTGCAATCATTTCAATTAATTTCAACAAAAAAATCTGTCATATTTTACAAATTCATTAGTTACAATTGTAATTAATTGTAAACTTTAATTCGTTATAGAATGTAACTAAGTTGCAATTGTAATTAATTACAAACTGTAGGTTATTATAAAATGTAAATAATAACAAATTGTAACTAATTCAATTAACTTTAAAAAATAAATGAAAAATTCGAGTGACTTGTTATATACAATTAAATTACAATAGTAATAAATTAGTTACATTTGTGATTAATTACAAAATTGAAATAAAGTTATAATTATAATTAATTGTAAATTGTAATCGATTATAAAATGTAATTAAGTTGCAAATGCAATTGTAATTAATTGAATTAGTTTAGCAAAAAATTATGTTATTTTTACAAATTTATTAATTACATTGCAATTAATTACAACGTCTCAATAGTTAAACCGTGGCTTGTGGTGTACATTGAGGTGTCGTTTGAAAATTTTTAGCTCAAGGGATAGCTAGTATATCTCAATTTGGATGTTGATATATGAAATATTTATTGAAAACATAATTTGTTGTGGGGGGTGAAACTATGCATATGGCTTGATCGTTGATAGTAGCTCGTCACGTTGGGGAGAGGATCCTGAGGTGTTGGGGGTGGCGGGACTAGCTGGGCTGTGGAGGATGCAAAGGACAAGATACGAAAGCTTCAGGAAGAATACGAAAGGGGGAGTGTCGTTAATGAAGCTTGCCAATGTATTTGATATATCGGTATGCATTTCTTTCGGTAGAGACAACCCATCTTCTAGATATCGATTCCTAAAATCCACATCCCATCTTCTAGCAAGACCAATTTTGGAATCCCAATGGTGGGACCATGATTGTGGATATGACGGTGTGATTATTGAAGATAATATCAGTCGATTTCCATCAAAAATTTCTGTTCAGCTAACAAAGGATAAGAAAAGAGTTCAATATGCACTTCAATTCATCAGTTTCAGCAAAGCATGAAGTAAAGGGTTCAACCATGGCAAGACCTGATTTTAATATGTTTGTGATTGTTAAAATACTTTTTAAAATACCTTATATTTAAAATTAAGGCCCTTAAAAATTTGTATTTGTGTACTTAACCCTTAATTTTTATTTTTAAAGGAAATGCCCCCCCCCCAGAATTTCTGGGCCCTAAGCACAGGCCTGTTGTGCCTACTGCCAGGTCCGGGTCTGCTTATCTAGGGTGTCAGCGCCAGTGGCGGAGCCACCGTGCGGCGCGCTAGCTGGCCGCCGGTGGATCACCGACTGTGAAGTTTCAAATTTTTTTTTTCGTCTGCTTGTCTTAGCCATGGAGTTAACCCAACCCACAAACTCAAAATACAAATCCATGGCATTTATCCAATCCCCAACCCAAATCTCATTCCCGACTGGCCGACTCTCTCTGGTTCAGCTTTAGCAGTGGCGGGCACAGCACTTCGACAGTTCGACGAAGGAAAGATCCGCGCAGTCCATCCTCCAACTCAGCAGCGCCCCTGACGTCGCCATCCATGGCCGGTCGCCCCACGATGTGGTCTCCCTCAAGCTCAGGCCTCAGCTTCGGAATGTGCTCGCAGTCGCCGCTTTCAAGTGGGTGGCTGTAATTTTTTATATTTTTGATTTTGTAATGTTTTGTGATTTTGTAATGTTTTAAGTTTTAATCAATAATATTGATTTTTGATTTTTCAATTTTTTGGTTAGATTACTTTGCTGCCACTGTGGGAGTCATTGTCATTGCCCGATTTTTGATCAATTTATGATTTCTCATTTGAATTATCAGGTAACGAGGTTAAACCTTGATTTATTATGATTGATTTGGGAATTATGCATAAATGTTACAGTTAAGTTTTTGTAATGTGGTTAGATTTGTGAATTGTGATTATTGGAATGAAAATATGATTTGATTTGTGAGTTGTTATTATTGATTTATAGGCTGTGAATGTTTGATTTGGTGAAATTATGATATGATTTGTGAATTGTAGTTGTCGATTTATAGATTGTGATGTGAGATTTAGTGAAAATGTGATTTGATTTGTGATTATTGACTTATAGGTTGTGAATTGAGATTTGGAGAATTTTTTATTTCATTTGATTTGTGATTATTGATTTACAGATTATGAAACTTTTTTTTAATCTAAACGAAAATCTCAACGTAGTGGTTCTAGTTTTAGTGGTCCTGCAACAGCTTATAGTAGATCATATGAGTTAGTAGACTTTGATAACGCAAAGAAATTTTGAATTGAATTCAATATGGATGAACTTGTGTCGGATCCAGGAAAACGACCCACAATCGAGTCATATAACCCTAATGCTACTGCATTTCTATACCTATTTATTCATTTTCAATATTATTTTATTAAATAATATTCATAACCTCGTTAATGCGATCGTTGACGTTCGTCGATCAACGGTCAACGCTCTAGCTGGAGTTCTCGGCTAAATCTGCCACTGGTCAGCGCCCCTATTTTAATATTTTTTTTATTAATTTTGAATTTTAATTTTTTTGTCTTGTTTTGTAATATTTGCATATAAATTGATGACTGTATGTTTACACTTCATTCATTCACGTAAAAAATACAGAAACAACTTCGCAACTCACCAAATTTCTTATTTTCAGAAACTTGTTTGTATCTCTTGTTAAAATCTTTGGAAAGTTAATTTTCTTTATTTACAAAGCAAAGCATATACATAATTATTAAATGTGTTGTGTTCTATGTAAATTTAAGTTTTTAATTTTTTAAAATTTGTAACTTAGTATTTTATTTTATTTTTTTATAGTAAGTTTTGCATGTTTTAATGTTCGAATTACTTCCTGAACTAATTTTTTTTCAAATTAATATTTAGGAATGGAAGGGGATGATAATATATTTATTCCACAAGTGAATGTTGGTGCAATTCCAAAATTTGGGCAAGAATTTTAAACACTTAATGATGTTTACGATTTTTATAACGAGTATGCGAAATTATCTGGGTTCAGCATACGTAGTTACAGCAGTCAAAAGAATCCACATAGGCAAACAACTGTTTTCGGATGAAAAAATTGATTTATTTATTTGGCTGTTTTCGAAGTTTGTCCGACCTTACAGTCCCGACAGTTGGTGAATGAACCGTATCATCCACATTACTTTTGAGACGAAACTCAAGAAGACGGGTGCACTGACATTACTAGCAATGATTATGGTGCATTCCATGAGTTCAATAATTATAACTACGATTAAACCACTTATTGTTGTACTCATTCGAAGTAGTTTGTATTACATTTTAAGATCTATTTTATTTTTATGAAATTTAGGCTGTGTTCGATATCTTTTAATTGGAATTGAAATATAAAATAAAATAATCTAAATAAATAGAATTGAGGAAAAAAAAAAAGGGGGGGGGGGGGTATGAAGTGATGTTGCTTGTATTTGTAAATAACAAAAAACAAAAAGGAAAAAAAAATACGAAAAAAATTTAAAATAAAAAAAGGTTATTTGATGTTGTCAGGCGCTTGAATGTTCAAAGGGCAAAGCTCATACGGCTCTCCTGCGCTCCGCCTCCGGACTGTGAAAAAGTATGTGTTACTGTATGAATGTGGAAGTAATGAAAAATTTCTTCCGGAAGTGTCTAGATACAACGAATGTGCAAGCAATGTACAATGTCCACTCACCTTCTTCATCCAATCAGCTGCAGCCACAAAAATATCCTAACGACCTAACCACAATCTGAAATCAATAAATTCCCCTTTTTCCTCGTGCACAAGCTGAATTCTCAACAATGTCTTCTCCTATACCATCCAAAATGAAGGCCTGGGTTTACAATGAGTACGGCGGCGTTGAGGTGTTGAAATTTGAGGCCGATATTGCAGTGCCGGAAGTGAAGGATGATCAAGTCCTGATCAAGGTGGTGGCGGCGGCTCTTAATCCTGTTGATTACAAGAGGAGGCAGGGGAAATCTAAGGCCACTGATTCTCAGCCTCCTGTAACTTTCTTTTCTCCAATTGTTTTTGTTCATTTTCTTTGTGCCAATTACGAGCATGTTTCGATATAAGATTAACATAATAAAAAATTATTTGAAGTCAAATTTTTAATCAGTGAAGCATGCTCATGTCTTGGAAAAACTGAATATTTTAATCGTATTATCTTGGCATGAAAAAGGATGCTGGAACCGGAGATAGGAAAGGATTCATCTAGTTGTTGTTCTTAAGGTGTTAGTGAGTCTGACATGTTTAATTATTTAATTTTAATCTCCAAAATATCCCTATTTGGATTCTTTTATTTCCATTGTACAATTATTTAGGTTACGCAGATACTTGTGTTTGACCTGTGTCAGTGTGTGACACTCTCCAACACACGTCGAAGAGAAGGGAGAGACAGTGACCCAAACTTGGAACCACAAAGTAGCCTATATCACTAGAAAAATGTTACTTTATCATCCGAATTTTGACACCCTAGGTGCCATCGCTCATATGAGATATGTGGAGCCGCTTTCATAATGATCGACCCCACCCCATGTGAGGGTGATGGCACCAAATGTGGTAGAGTAATATTACTCATATCGCTAGGACAACACCCCTTGGTCCTTTCGTCTGGTTTTTATTTTCCGGTGTTAATTTGCCTCTTTTTGGCAAACCTATTAAAAACATATTTTTAAATAACACAATTTCTCAAATCACTTTTTAATATCGTACATTTTCCTTCTCCACTTTAAGACGCATATTTTACTTCGAAAACATAAAAAAAATATGTTTTTAAACAAAAAACTTCAAACAAACTTAATTAAATAAATTTGAGCATTGGAGATGAAACTTCTCTCTTTGGTAGAAGTTTCTATATGTAAGCTAAGGTAAGCATCAGGCATTCACACAGTCACACTATAACCATATTATTATCCACTGCATCCTACAGCTAACTGACCATTTTGAGCATCTAAAAATGTAAATGCCAATTTATTGTTTTCATTTCTTTTTGTCCGATAGACTGTTCCAGGCTACGATGTTGCCGGTGTGGTAGTTAAAGTTGGCAGTCAAGTAAAAGGCCTAAAAGAAGGAGATGAAGTATATGGCGACATAAATGAAAAGGCACTAGAACAACCTAAACGATATGGCTCATTAGCTGAGTACACATCTGTGGAGGAAAGATTACTGGCTCTTAAGCCCAAGAATCTTGATTTTGCACAGGCTGCTAGTCTTCCTCTGGCAATTGAAACCGCCTATGAAGGTCTTGAAAGGGCTGGATTTTCTGCCGGAAAATCCATACTCGTTTTAGGTGGCGCTGGTGGAGTTGGATCCCTTGTAATCCAGGTAAAACCTCTGAGCTGTGAATTAGTTCATCTAGGGAAGACAAAATCAATAGCACGTTTGGTAACAATATCGGACTGGACCGAATAAGGACGAATCTAGGATATCAAATTAGCGCCCCCCCCCCCCTCCCTTTATTTTTTTACGAATCCAGTACGAGCAACCTATTGCCCTTGCAATATTCACCTGGATTCATCGTCCCTGGGACAGAAAATTTTACATGTTTTTCTTAATGCATAATAATCCACTTTATCGAAAATCCCACTATTGTTTAGATTATTTTAGTACTAGATATTGTTACCCAACTTTTATAACATCTATGTATTTTATTTATTTTTATGTGATGCAGCTTGCAAAACAGGTGTTTGGTGCTTCAAAGATTGCTGCTACTGCCAGCACAGGTAAGCTGGAATTGCTGAAAAGCTTGGGAGCTGATTTGGCTATTGACTACACCAAGGAGAACTTTGAAGATCTACCAGAAAAGTTCGACGTCGTTTATGATGTTGTCGGTAAGACAATGTCTCAATTTCTGCTAAATTTGAAACCGTTTTAATACTGCCAGCTTCATTATGTACTTAACATTTTTCGTCTAATTCCTGGAGATCCTTATTACCATACCCTTAGCTATTGGACAACAACTCATTTGGCACCAGAACTGGGAGACTTTTTGACATTTTTACGTGGATATTTGGAGCAAGTGGAGATTAATAAAAAAAAAATTAGCACATCTTTTCCCTATAAAGTAAAAACCTTTGATTACTGATGGTGTAATTTTTGTTTGAAAAAACGACAGGGGAGGGAGAAAGGGCAGTGAAAGCAGTAAAGGAAGGTGGCACTGCAGTATTCATAGCAGTATTCGAAGTCAGTGCAGCAACACCACCAGGTTTTGCCTTTGTTCTTACGTCAAATGGTGAAACGCTGAAGAAGCTAAATCCATTTCTGGAGAGTGGGAAGGTGAAGCCATTGCTCGATCCCAAGGGGTCATTCCCTTTCGACAAGGTTAACGATGCTTTTGCTTATCTTGAGACAAACCGAGCCACCGGAAAGGTGGTTATTTATCCGATTAATCCGTGATTGGCAACTAGGAATGCTGAGCTTATTCTGTCTATAAATAATGTATGATACTTTGAAATTTGAATAGCTTGAGAATATTTTGAATAATTATGAAGTTTGTATGGGAAATCTTGTAGATGTTGTTGGAAGTATGTTATGAGGCAATACATACATGCATGCATGCATAAATTATATTATTTAAATGTATGTTTGTCTTGTAGGATTGAGGAGAGAAGTGCAATTCCAATCAAGAGATCGAAAATTCGTCTTGAAAGGAATTCGTTGCTCAGAAATTGAGGCTTGTTTCTTTACAGTTCAAGTTGGGTTATATATTTAAATAGTCACTGAAATATATCTAGTGCTACAATTTAATAATTGAACTTAAAAAATATTACTCAGTGGTTATTGATATATGCACGCTTACTCATTGATCACTCAATCGTCGACTTGAGTGATCAATGAATAATACGGTGCGTAGTTCAGCCTTCACCACGGTCCACGGCTACAATTCTCCTTTAATTTAAATATTATTATAAATAATATATATTGTTTTCACTCAAAGTCAAAGAAAGCGAAAACGTCTACAGAAAGTGTTAAAATATCAGAAGGACGCTAAAGGTTAATTGGGCTACATAGTTCTTTTCGGTCTCTCTGATTTCATCATAATTTCAAGGAAATAATATATAAGTAAGATAGTTAAAAGATATATTTTCAAAGCTAAGAAACTTGTGATTTTGGCTACAAATTATAAAATTATTTGGTCACAAATTATTTTCAATTATAAATTAAAAATTTACATGTCACAATTTATTTTTCGGTCACAAATCTCAAACATTGCAGGTCGCGTTCTTATTTCTCCATCGCAAATCACAAATTTTATAGGCCACAACTAATTTCTCGATCACGAATCACAAATTTTATCCGTCGCAACTTCTTTCTTGGTCAAAAATAATGAAATAAATTGTCGCAATTTATTTTCCGATCACAATTTATAAATTTTTTAAGTTGTAATTTATTTCTTAGTCACAAATCTTGAATTTTATATGTAATGACTTTTTTTTCCCCTTTATTTTTCTCTCACAATTCAAAAAGGTCTATAGGTCACAACTTATTTCATAGTTACAAATTTCAAATTAATTAGCCATAGCATAAAAAATTAGAGTCACAATTGTAAATTTAGCAAGTGTTTGGTAAATGGTTTATAAATCGATTTATAAACCACACAATTTTTCAAATCAATTTTCAACCACACACATTTTCTCTCTCCAATTTTCAATCACATATTTTACCTCAAAATTATAAATAAATCAGTTTATAAATCGTTACAATGTTATCAAATGGATGGTTGCAATTTCAATTTTTTCAAGTCACGTATTATTTGTTGATCACAAATAACGAATTTATGGGTCAAAATCAATCTCAATCTTCACCATTCCTCCAACCTCACTCCACTTCACTCCATCACAACCAACCATCACCACTGATAGTAGGCAACACCACCACCACCACCGCCATAACCACACAAACAACTACACCACCATCGTCACCACCACCACCACCACAACCACCACCAGTGCACTTTCATACAACCGCATCGAATACACCCCACCACAAAGCACCGTGCGCACACACTGCACATCACCGCGCCGCACCGCACCGAAAATAACCATCAACAAAAAAAATGAAGAAAAACAGAGGTAGATGACTGGTAGAAATGAAAACAAAGTGTAGACGAAAATGAGATCTACGCCATTGTGTGCCTATCATGGAGATGGGATTTGCGATATCTGTCGTCATCCATCGCATCAAGTGTCATCGATTATTATGCATTGTAACTTCACCTTTGATGTCGAAGGAGAATCTCCGAAGATGTGAAAGCGTGGAGTGTAGGATATTGTTTATTTAGAGTCTATTTGGTGTAGGGGTTTTTGGATGAATCTTTTTATTTTTGGGAGAATGTATGGTTGAAAAGTGATTGAAAAATGTAAAAAAGTTGTGGGACCCATAAAAATGTATAGTTGAAAATGAATTTGAGAAAAATATTATAAATTTTAACATTACCAAGCAAACTCTTAAAATTGAATTGACAAGAAGGGTCGAAGGCTTTGTGGGGTTGGGTGGAGTGTGGGGGTACGCTAGGTTATGGTAATTCATTATTAATATACTACTAGTAATCGCACCCGTGCGATGTACGAAAGATATAATTGACAATTATTTATTGAATAAGTTGTAAAAATACTATGCTCTACAAAAATAATACAATGAACAACAAAAACATTACATGCATATAAAAATTATTGATAATTTATAATTTCCTTTCTCATTATAAAATTTTTTACTTTGACTAATATTCTTGTATGAATAGCATAAACTTTTTTAGTACAAAGTGAAATAAAAGAGGCAGATAACTTGCATGTATAAATTTTGCATTCATATAGAATAAAAAATACCAGAAAAGTAAAACATAAAGTTGCGACTTCCATATTTCTTTTAACAGCTAATTGTTCATTTTCTAGTTTTCTTAGTCTATTTAGGCAAAGTAAGATCTGGACACGTGATATATACTATACTTTAAAATTTTGATATGATGACTGAAGTCGAGATTAATGTTAAGTGAATTCCCAAATAGTATTATAAGAATTGATACTAACTATTTTAATCCAATAATTTATATTTAAATATATTAAACGAATATTTCATTTCATTACATGTTGAAAAACAAATGCATTACGATCAAAATTTACAAACTTTATATAAAAAAAAATCATCTATACATTTTAATCTATAAATGGAGCTTAATCTACAAGACATAAGACTTTATTACTTATTCGTATAAAATTGATTCTTCAAAAATAAATTTTTTCAATGTTCATTCTTTAAAAACTTATTTTTCACAACTGCACATACTACTTTTAACCACACCTTCTAAAAAAAGAAAATCATTTTTCAACTTTCATTTTCAACCACTCAATTGGTTGATTTGACAATTATTTTACTTTTCACCCAATAGTCGAAAAGTCATGCTGCCCAAAAAAAAATAATTTTTGTGCATGTTAAGTAAATGTATTGACCATATTCTATTTTTAAAAAGATTGGGTTTGATAAAACTTTTTATTTTTATTTTTGATAGAATTCAATGACCTAATAGTTAAAATCTACTATATATTTTACAAATTGAACCAATAAGTTTATCTGAACCTAAAATTGTTAAAATTAAAAGGATATTTGAATTTACTTAGAAAGATTAGATATTAATTATTTCTTTCAATTTGATAAGAAAAAAACTCGAAATTAATTATTTAGTAAAACTGAATTTAGGTAAGAAAGGACTTTAGGGCTTAAATGAGATAAATTAAAAAGATTAGATATCGAAAAAATAAAAATTATAATTAAATTTTTTACCTTTAGTATGTGAGTTAATTTTACGAATGATATGTTTATTATTTGCTCCCATTAGTTAATTCATATTAAACTTTTCGTTGAGATCATGGATTGACACACATATTGCATATTTTTCGACTTCAAAATAATGCAATAATTATCAAAAGAATAAAAATAATCTATAATTTTACTTTTTATAGATTTTTTTTTCACAAATTCACAAATCATTTATTACGGGTTGTATTAAATGATCTCTCCTAATTCAATTATTAAAATAAATTGATAAAATTATGAAATTCCTAAAATGGATGGTAAAAATGGATGGAAAAATGTGTGCGGATTTATGGACATCTATACAAGTAGAAGTGAGAAGATAGAAGCATTAAATGTAATTTTCCCTCACAAATAAACTTACAATTTTTTTTTAAAAAAAAAACTTAAATAAAAATAAAATAAAATAAAAATCTGTGTAGACTAATGTCATATTTAAATTCGTGTTGATTAATATAATTTTCATTCGAATTAATGTCGTATTTAAATCCGTGTAGATAAACATAGATGAAAAATGTGTTGTTCGTGAAAAAATTTATAGAAAACACTTAAACATCCGTTCGAAAGGTATGTTTTTGTTTGTAAACAAACTATTGTTGTTTTGTTTTCGAGATGTAGGGTTGAAAATTGCTTTTGAAAAATATGTATAGTTAAAAATCTTCTATTTCTATCTATCTATACATATATAAAAGTAGAAGTATGGATTAATTATGTTGTTTTTTAAATTTTAATAATTTTTGTAATAGAATATTATTATTTTTATACATTTTATATTTTGTACTGATTAAATGTATTAAAATTTTACTAAAACATGTTGACACAACAAAAACAATTGCATGTGGTTATTTTAATTTATTAGTTTAGTTTACATTGTTCGAGGACGAATAATAGTTCTAGTTTGGGGGTATTTGATAAGTGTATTTTATACACTTGTTTGTATGTCTAAATTAGGTTTAATTATTGTCATTTTGGAATATTTGGTATTTAATTTGTGTTTATCGTTTACTTTTCAGAAAATATCCCAAAAGATGAAGAATGATGAAATCAATGGGAAAAACGCATAATTTGATTGTTAATTGGAGCTAAATTGGACAAGTGATGAGTTTGTGATAACAATCGGGAAACATGCTTGGAACCAAAGTGACTAAATCAGAGATTGGAGGACCCAATTGAAGAATTTGAAAGTTGAAACGATCCAATCAAGAGGATACTAAAGTATGAGGACTAAATCGCCTAAATCAAAAGGTGAGGACATGAGGTGCAATTAAAAGGCAGGGACCAACTTACACAGTCGGGAAAAGATGGAATATTGCAGTGCAACGTCCTTCCACGTGATCATCGGATTCCTACCACGCGATCGCGAGGTGCCTTGAATTTTTCAACAGAATATTTTACCCATGTCTGAGCGATCGCTAGGTTTTCTGCCACGCGATCGCGTGGCTTTCCGGCTGGGCCGACTGTAGGCTGTTTCTCGCGATTTTCAACAGAATTCTCTCTTTCTTGACCTAGGTTTCTCCAAAACCTATAAATATAACACATGAGGCACGAGATAGGAACATTTGCCTCTCCAAAGAACGAACCACAATAGAGAATTTAACATCATATTCTTGGGGAATTAAGCAATACAAAGGGGCGTGAATTGAAGATAATTGAAGAATTGAGACTTGGTGCATGCTTTTCTTTCTTCTTATTGTTTCCAATGAACGTTTTATTTTATTGTTTATGCTTTTTAATCATGATGTGTAACTAAATTCTATGTTTGGATGAACGACGTAGCCTAGTCATATTATTTTAATTCCAAATTTCATGTTTTAATATTTTGTTGCATGTATTGATTTATTATTGTTCTTAATGCTTGAATTGCTTGATCACCAATTCACGATATATTGAGTTATTTTCATAATTCGAGAGGTGAGTTAATAACTTAGAACGTGGTAATAAATTCGGTAATTGAACGAGAGATAGAGATATACTCTTGTTATTATTGCGGTCGTGTGTGAATTCTTACATGTTATGCATCTAGATAAGGAATATTCGGACCCCCTGTAGAGATACAATGTTGACTTATTTAGGTAGAATTGATTTAAACTCGAGAGAGGAATTTCAATATACATTAGTGAATTCGACTGAATGCATTTTTAGGAAATAAAAATGGAATTGGAATTGATTTAATTGGTTAGGTGAAATCGTGAATTCCAACTACTTTATAATCATTTTTAAAAACAAAAAAATTTCTGCATTTATTTTATTTCTTTAGTTTAATTCCTTAGTTTTAGTTTAAAATCTCAAATTATTTCATCCGTTCAAATAAGGTTTAGAGCTAACATATTTCGATAATTAATAGCAGTCTCCGTAGGACGATAATCCGGACTCTAAGGTCCACTTTATTACTTCTCACGACCTGTACACTTGTGGGGATATTTCGCATCACGAGATATTAGTGAACAAGTTTTTGGCGCCGTTGCCGGGGACTGTTTTTATATTAATATCGATACCAATTAGTTCTTGCTTTTAGTTTGAATTTGTATTTGTATTTTTTTTATTATTTTTTGAGTTTTTTTAAAAGTTGTGAATTGTCTCCTTCTCAGGTATTGAATGAATATTGAGATAGTTGGAGGCAACACAGCAAGATGGCAGCGAACCTTTATCAATGGCTCCATGATCAAGTTGAAGTTCAAACTTATCAGATTTGTGACTTCTGCTGTGAAAATCATGCCATCCAAGATTGTCCTTTCGCACATCAGGCTCAGCCAGAGATTGATCAGGATAATTATTGGAAAAATAGTCACATGCAGCAGAGGAGTTCATATTTTCAAGCTTATAATCCTTACTAGAACGAGCAGCCAAATTTCTCGGGGTCAAATAATCAAAGTCTCCATAGCCTGCAATTTTTCCAACATCAACAACAACAGCAAAGTGATCGCAACATAGATTTATTATTACAGTTGCTAGAAGATCAACAAGAAAGTTGCAAGAACTACAAACAGATTTTCACTATTAGCAAGTTGGGAAACAACAGGTCAAATAATTTATATCCAACGAAGATTTGCTACAACAGCTACTCCAAGATCAACGGGCTGAATTGAATGAAATGAGAGATCAGATGGAGCAGTTGGCCATTAGCAGAACAGAAAGACCACCAGTGGAGTGTCCACCAATACATGCAGTTCAAGTTGAAACTGAAGATTTTGACAATGATGATTTGATAAACCAGGAATTGCAAAAACAAAAAGCTGAAATTAAGAAGTTGATGGAACAGTGGACAGTAAGCATGACAGAGAGTCAGCCATTTCCATTACCAGAAATTCAGGTGCAGAGATCAGAGGAGCCAGAGAAATTGGTTGAAACAGTTGAAGAAAAAGAAGAAAAACTTGAAAGAGTGGATCAACCAGAAGAAAATAGCTGCCATGAAGATATCATTGTCCAATTGTCAACAATGCAGAATCAGGACATCGAGCTCGAGGAGATTTCAATCAAAGAGGAAGAACAATTGAAGAAAGAGGAGTTGATCACAGAAAAGCAGACACTTAAGGGTGTCGAAGTTGCAATGCAATCCTTCAAATTCAATGATTGGGCAAGAATTGATTTCATCATTGGCGATGAAGAAATAATTGAAGTCTGCGTTCTGAAAGTCGAATCGAGTGGATATGTTAACACTTATGACATGGGCAATGTACAATTTTTGAGCTTAAATGCACTTTGGAACAAATTTGACCTTCACAAACAAAGAAGGTCATCAAAAGCTTTATTTAAAGTTCCTTGAACAGCCAGGTAAAAAGTCGGGCTTTAGACTTAAAACGGAGCGCTTGTTGGGAGGTAACCCAACCTTTCTTCCCTTTTATTTACTACGCTTTCATTATTTATTTTATTGTTAAAATTTTAGATTAATGCATGATAGGTAACTTTTTTTTAGTGTTTTGCATACTACATGTTAAGGTACTTTGCATGTTAGTCTATTGTTGCATTTTTAGGTATGTTTTTGATTTAGCATATTTTGTTACATTAGGTTTTTATCGTCATTCCAAACTCACACATACACTAGTTTGGATCATGAAGTTAATGTTTGGAAAATCATTGCATCGATCATGATGTTATTAGGGGGATACACATGATTTTGAAAATCAAAATAGGAAAAAATTTCATTACTGTCGGGATCTACGCGATCGCGTGCCAAGAGGCTCTAGCGATAGCGAATTTGCATTAAAAAATCAACAGATTTTTAAACCTTGAACCACGTGATCGCTGGCTCTCTAGCCAGGCGATTGCGTGTCTATACTGGGACCAAAATCGGTAGTTTAAGTGTTGTTCCTCATGTTTTCAATTTCAAACATTATAAACTCGTTTTCTCTCCCCTAATCACCTCATATTTGATCTTACATCTTGTGTGCATGTCATCAACACTTTGTTGCATCAATATCATTGCTTACATGACTTCAAAATCCAATCGAAGGTATGATCTCTTCACTTAAATCAATTTTTAATCAAAATTGTGAAAGTCTCTTTAAGTTCTTCAACCTAGAAATTATGAATATTGAAGAATGGGCTTAGGTTAGTTGTTGGAGTTTGTGATTTGTGGTTTAGTAGACGAAAATTTTGGGTTCATTCATGCCTTCAACCCTATGCATATCCAGTGATTTTTGCAATGCACACTATGTGTTTGATGAAATGCCACAAAGAGAGTTTTGTACTAATTTTATAAATTCATCCGAGCATTTATCTTCATGACATGTTTATCAATGTTTATGTGTGTGTAGTGCATGAGTTAGTTCACATCTTAACATGAAATCCATTTAAACCATGTTTGCACCATGGCAGCCTCATTGCAAGGCCACTGCACCTGAAAATTCACTCACGTCACCTACTTCTCCATAGCTTTTCATGACCTTATTGATCTTTAAATGAGCTGAATTTTTAATATATTGTTGATCATGTTGTGAACTTTAACGTATCAAAAGATGGCTCGGGAAAATTTATGTTTTTCTAGGCGATGTCAAGGCTTGAATGTGTGTGGTCGACCAATTTTGAAAATTCAAAATTTTGCTTTAACTTTAGTTTGGGGGTGTGGAACTGAACTTCCATTATTTCTTATTGATGTTTATGGCTTCTAATGTTACTTACCTCTTATTTGCAAGGTAAACATCAATCAAGACACATCCAATCAAGTTGGGCAAAGCAAGAATAGGGTCAAATTCATCCAACGTCATTTCAAATTGAAGCATCAAGGCAACAAAGCATCTCCATTTCACCTGGGAAGTTCTCGTTCTCTCTCTTTTGTCTACTTTTTACATTTTTTTAAAATCTTTTTGACAAACATTGAGGACAATGTTTCTTTCTAGTTTGGGGATGCAGAATTTCATTCATGTCAATTGCTTTCATACTCATTGAATGTTCTCATTCTATTTCTATTGGGATTTAAAAAAAAAAAAATTGAAAATGTGTTAACTTGTTTATTGCCTAGGATATAGTACGAATCAATTCGTACTTAGGCTTGAAAATTGGACAAAATGAAAGCATGAACTTATTTTGAACTAGTTATGTTTTGCTAGATTCATATTCATTGCGCACATAGCCAGTGTTGGATAATTGCTTGTGTGAGGGATTTTGTTCAATACATGTGGGGCAAAGTTTATGCAATTTTAACTTAGGAATGACTTGAAAATCCCTGAACTTAGATCATTAGACATCCCATCCCTAAATTAGAACCAATCATGCTCAAAGGCAAGTTTGGGGGTAGAATGGTTGGAATTTGTATGTATTGACGGGTTGGATGTCTGTGGTTCTTGGTTTTGCACTTTAGTCATTGCAGTTTGGTTAACGGGTATAAACCATTTCCAGCATAAAAACAGAAAAATGCTGAAGGTCTTATTCTGCTCTTCAAATGCCTTTTTGACTCGAGTAAGTAAGTCCGAGGGGTCTTTCAAACCTGGTGCCCTAAAGCCAATTGGCTTGGGAGTCATCGACCTAAAGCTCGCTACAGGGGTCAATTAGAAAGCAAGTACGGAGAGTGGACTTACACATAAGACATTTTAACATCTTTAACTTTTTCTGTTTAAGCCTTTATGACTCGGGCAAGTACGTCTGAGGGGTTCTTTGAACCGGTACCCTAAAGCCAACTGGTTTGGGAGTTTTCGGTCTGAAAGCCTGCTACAGGGGTCATATAGAAAGCAAGTATGAAATTTTCTGCACAAAGATGGTAAAAGACAGGGACAATTAAAAGAAAAGTCGTCCATCAAAAGAAAAAAAAAATATAATTGCATGGTATAAGCTTTGTTGACTGAGCTGTGGTGGTTGAGGTTGTAGAATTGGGGTATGCTTTCTTTTGATTTTTTATGCACGCATATTTCTGATTCTGACTACCTTTTGTGGAAAAATCAAAGAATATTTTTAGAACCCACATAGATACAAACCCGGGATGTGAGAGAAAAAGCAGAAAGTGGTAATCATCCATGAGCGTTGAAAGGAATTTTATTAGAAATCATAGATTGACTACATGAGATTCGGGCTTGAATATGCATAATGAGCCACACAGTGTTGAGTATATCTTCTGCATAAGTACGCTTTTGACGTTGGCTATTCACACACACACTTGAAAATCTGGCATGATATAACTAGAAGTTATTTTGCATTGTTGTTCATAACTCTTGCTTAAAGCTTGAATTGATTTGGACTATTGAGGCATTTGGTAAACATGTTGACACAACAAAAATAATTGCATGTGGTTATTTTAATTTATTAGTTTAGTTTACATTGTTTGAGGACGAACAATATTTCTAGTTTGGGAGTATTTGATAAGTGTATTTTATGCACTTATTTGTATGTCTAAATTATGTTTAATTATTTTCGTTTTGGAATATTTGCTATTTAATTTGTGTTTATCGTTTGCTTTTCAGAAGATATCCCAGAAGATGAAGAATGATGAAATCCATGGGAAAAACGTATAATTGGATTGCTAATTGGACCTAAATTGGACAAGTGATGAGTTTGTGATAATAACCGGGAAACATACTTGGAGCCAAAGTGACTAAATCAGAGGTTGGAGTACCCAATTGAAGAATTTGAAAGTTAAAACGATCCAATCAAGAGGATACTAAAGTATGAGGACTAAATCACCTAAATAAAAAGTTGAGGACATGAGGTGCAATTAAAAGGCAGGGACCAACTTACACAATCGGGAAAAGATGGAAAATTGCAGTGCAACCTTCCTCCTGATCGTCGGATTCCTACCACGTGATCGCGAGGTGCCTCGAATTTTTCAACAGAATGTTTTACCCATGTCTGCGCGATCGCTAGGTTTTCTGCCACGCGATTGCGTGGCTTTCCGGCTGGGCCGACTGTAGGCTGTTTCTCGCGATTTTCAACAGAATTCTCTCTTTCTTGACCTAAGTTTCTCCAAAACCTATAAATACAACACATGAGGCACGAGATAGGAACATTTGCCTCTCCAAAGAACGAGCCACAATAGAGAATTCAATATCATATTCTTGGGAAATTAAGCATCGCAAAGGGGCGTGAATTGAAGATAATTGAAGAATTGAGACTTGGTGCATGCTTTCCTTTCTTCTTATTTTTTTCAATGAACGTTTTATTTTATTGTTTATGCTTTTTAATCATGATGTGTAACTAAATTCTATGTTAGGATGAACGACGTAGCCTAGTCATATTATTTTAATTCCAAATTTCATGTTTTAATATTTTGTTGCATGTATTGATTTATTATTGTTCTTAATGCTTTAATTGCTTGATCACCAATTCACGATATATTGAGTTATTTCCATAATCCGAGAGGCGAGTTAATAACTTAAAACGTGGTAATATATTCGGTAATTGAACGAGAGATAGAGATATACTCTTGTTATTATTGCGTTCGTGTGTGAATTCTTGCATGTTATGCATCTAGATAAGGAATATTCGAACCCCCTGTAGAGATACAAGGTTGACTTATTTAGGTAGAATTGATTTAAACTCGAGAGAGGAATTTCAATATACATTAGTGAATTCGACCGAATGCATGTTTAGGAAATAAAACTGGAATTGGAATTGATTTAATTGGCTAGGTGAAATCGTGAATCCCAACTACTTTATAATCATTTTTAAAAACAAAACAAATCTTGCATTTATTTTATTTCTTTAGTTTAATTCCTTAGTTTTAGTTTAAAATCTCAAATTATTTCGTCCGTTCAAATAAGGTTTAGAGCTAACATATTTCGATAATTAATAGCAGTCTCCGTGGGACGATAATCCGGACTCTAAGGTCCACTTTATTACTTCTCACGACCCGTACACTTGTGGGGATATTTCGCATCGCGAAATATTAGTGAACAAGTTTTTATAAGGTTTCAGTTCCAAACAGGTTTACATGACTTGGTGGTGCAGTACAATTATAAAACAGAATTAATATTTATATTTATAAATTGCTCGTTTTTTACATTTTCAATTCCATGCTTGCACTGACGTGATGTTTAATTTCTACAATACTCTCCAACACAGTTTCAAAAAAATTTATTTTCTTCATTCACCTAGAGCATTCAAAATACTTTAGTTTCTTCAAGCAAAAAAATGAAAAATTCTTTGTTCAAAGATCTAAACAAAAAGTAAACAAATTAGATAGTTAAGATTCGTGTTGCAAGGAAGTATATCTTCCCGATGAACAACGATGCCAAATCCCCAAGAAGCCTGGAATCATTTCCTGTGGACTATGAGGTATAACACATTTAATCCTCTTGCATTTATAATCTAAAACATTCATTTAGTAGCTACATTTCTTCCATTTTAAGGCAACAGAATACAAGCCACGGTAATGCCACCCTACGTCGCGAAGTTTGAAGCAAAATTACATGAAAATATGATTTACTATCTGAGCAATTTCACAGTTAAGGACAATTCAGGGAGATACTGTATTACAAATCAAGGATTTCAAAAAAAAATTATGTCTATAACTGATGTAATAGGCGTCAGTGACAAGAACTTCCCTACTTCCATATTTACACTTTTTAATGGAATAGTTTTTTATTTTACATACTTTTGGTATATTGGCACTTATGATTTTTGTAGAGCGAGTACGATGAGTGTCACCCTTTAGGGTTTGTATGTTGATGAAATCGGCAACTATTTGGACAGTTCAAGCGACGAATTGGTCGTTGTTATTATTCAATTATGTTGGGCAAAGAAATACCCAAAGAAAATGGAACTCTGTAATACATATCATGCAACGAAACTGTTCATCAACACACACATTTAAGAAATAGATAACTACAAAATCAAGTAATGCGTTCAAAATTAATTTCTTAGTCCTTATTGATTATATGATTATGCTCACTCGATGTTTTTGACTTTCTTCTGCGGACAATAATTCTTCGCCACCAAGAATCACATACCCGTAGTCTTCATCCATTACTATCCACTGATAATAATAAAATGTTAATTGTATTTAATCGAAATTTGTAATCTCTTTGATACAACTACTTCGGGTAGAGGTTTGGACACTAGATCATTTTTTTATATATATATAGCTGTTATGGAAAAAAAAAACTTAGTTCACTTATTGCTGTTGTCAATTTAGAAATTATGACTAATGGACTACTTATTGTTTGGCATTACAACTATAAAAGATATTTTTCATATAAATATAATATTTTGTTACATCTTGTGGACTACTTATTGTTTGGCATTACAACTATAAAAGATATTTTTCATATAAATATAATATTTTGTTACATCTCGTGTGTAACTGAACATTAATTATTTGTCATACATCATATATATTTTCCTATATAAATAATAGTATATAAGAACATAATAAATATGCTCTTAATTTTCTTTACTTTCCTTTACCAATTATTTTAATTTAACAATGATGTTGAAGTCATGATTATAAATTTGCATCATTTAATTATCTCAAATTAAAGTATATTCATTACATATTTTTTTCCTTTACTCGATACCGAATTTATTTATTTATTTCAACTTATTTTTTTCCCAATTTTTTTTAAAGGCTGAAAAATAAGACACGCTATTGCTTTTGTTAATCATATTTAATAATGATTTCTTCTGTTATCATATGTAGATATAATAATCCATATAAAATTAGTAATGTTGCACTTTTTTATCAATTGAATATGTTCATACAACGCACGGGTGTGAAACTAGTACATCCTTAAACCTTTATCCAATTTTTGATCTAGTTTGCAAACGTGAATGCCACGAGTAATTTAGTAAATGCCTAGCTAAGCTTATAAAATTGACTTTTGTATAAACTAGTGATGGATCGTGCGTCGCACGATCTCTGTTATAGTGAGGAAATTAGCTGAGGAAATGATTATACCATTATTAAATTGTAATTGTAGAGATTATAATAATGTCTCAATAATTAATGTTGCGATGATTGATAATCTAAAATTATAATAGAAGCACAAGAAAAGTATCTTGAATATAGAAGTGCAGTAGACAAGCGATTATTATTTAGAGGCGGATTTCAACTGTGTAAATATTATACTTTAGCAATAAATGAAAGCATTAGGGCGAGCTGTGTAAGAAAATACGCAAAAGAAGATATAATTTTACAAAAAAACATGTGCTAATGCTCATTCCTTCATATTACCTTAAAAGAAATATTTACAACATCACAATCTAAGAGGTACATCACCATTAGCCCTAATTATATAACAAAAGATTCCAAAAGAGTACCACAGTCAGATCATTGCAATGTTTATAAGAGCAACTTGCATTAAATCAAAATAACGTCAGCGAAGGAATGACATTCGGATGAGATTAATTATCCATTTTTTCCACGTTATCATAACATGGATTGAGCATATTTCCTTCAGCTGGTCGTATGTTACCCGTTGTTTTTTCTGCCTTTTTTGATGCTCTATTTGTTCTTTATTAAACAACAAACTCCTCCTAGCATTGAGAGGAAAGTTGTGCCTACTGGGTGAGGTTGAAGTCTCAGCCTCTTTGGTCTTTGGTTCATCCATTAAGATGACTGTAGGTGCTCCAATGCTCTCATCAGTGTTATCAAGAAGGTAAATGACATCAAACCTTGGTTCATTTGTTCTTGGATCGGGGGTACCAAACTTAATATAGATGAAATGGTCCTCTTCTGCGTATTTGTTTAGCTGATCAGCAGGGAATAGCATTTCCTGTGCAAGGAATAGGGTAAATAATTTGAGATTTTAAAAAGTGTAAATGTAATCAATTGCACTCAATCAGGGTAAGAACTTTTACTTTGTTTTTAGTTTCCATCAGTTTTTCAGCAGAAACATGCAAATATCTTTTGGCAATATCCCCAAATAAAGACGCAGCTATCGTGGCAGTACGATCAATAATTCGAACATTGCATCGTGCTCTGAAAAAGTGGAACTTATTTTATGAAATAACACAGAAGGATTCATATAGCTAGAAATGAACTTATGTGTATGTGTATACATAAGTATTAATGTGCAGACTGGTTACCTTGGAACTGCTCTCGAATGCATGTACTTACAATAGTTGCAGATATAAACTTCATTAAGTTGAGCGAATGACATCCAACCACAAGTATCACATGACATGTACCACAGAGGTTGAGTTCCTTCCTTGAACTCAAGTCTACCTTTAACCCAAAACATTTTCTACTGTAGATATATATTTTTTATAAATATAACATTTTCGTTAAGATAAGGTGCTATGTAAAAGGCTGAAAATATGCTTATAAGTAAAAAAAAAAAAAACAGCACTCAACTATGACTGAAATGTTGAGTATATCACCAAGAATACTTTTTAAATACAACAATTTAGCAAAGTTGTAGTTGGTGACATTTAAAAGGTAAAAATATTCTAACATAAGCAAAAGAGCAATTAACTATGAACTGAATTGTGAAGTATACCACGGTTGACTGTTTTGGAATATCTTTAATTTTCAGAATTTTATTTGTTGGGGGTGGTGAGAAGGTTGTTGTATTCGGAAAATCATATGACTTTTGAGCGATCATTCCAATAAGGAGCTCTTTGTTTCTTTCAATCCTGAAATAAGTACATATTTGAGGGTGAAGAAAGATATGAATGAAGTGCAAATCCAGTCTTCAAATGTAGGACAGAATTTTCTAAAACTTTAGCATACTAAATAGTCATAATATAATAAATAATCATACTAACCAGTCTTTAAATTCAGCAAGCTTTTGAATTTTGGATTGATCAAAATTGAGCTATTTACCTTGGTTGACAATGACATTCCTGGAAAAAAAATAACTTATTTAAAGTGTTATGTAAAAATAGGTGTCATTTAGAAAAATGTGTCTTATTCTCCATGTAAAATGTCATGTCAAAAGGACTCTGGTTTCTCTATACATATCTGGAAGGATGCATTGTTCATCGCGATATCAAGGTTAATTTGTCGCTTTTTCACGTAATTTTCCTCTTTTAGACCCCTGATTATTTTTTCCCCGCGACTTTATCAATTTGATCTAATGCTGCAGCCCACAAATATGCTTATTTGCACCAACTTCCGAGCCAAACTGTTCGACTTCGGGTTATCTAAAGTTCTCTCTATCTGAAGATATACATTCTGTTACTCAAATCAAACTAGAAGAGGTATATAAAGATATTGATTTTGCTTGCAAAAATAATATAGGATTTGATCCTATGGAAACCTATAAAGAGATAAAAAGGAATTCACGATATTTTACATGAATACGAAGATATTGAAGAAGAAGCTTCTTATGGAATAGTATTACGATATTTATGACTAAAGAAATGCAACCTAAAGCTTTTGAGCAATTATCCAAATATAGGGAATATTAGAACAATTAAAAAGATTACCAAAATATTGTATAGTTTGCAGTTCTGAGATAAACCAACCCAATTAAATTAAGGGTATATTGTGCAATATAGAAATTAAGAGTGATCTTGACCTTTTAAAGAAAATAAAGTCATTTATCAAAACAAATTTAGAAGAGATCTATTTTACTAAAATTATTGTTTGACTAGTCTCTTTAACTAAAAACCCATTTTCAAACTCCCCTTCAAAGTTTTCAAATCCACCCACGGGTTTATCTGAAATTATGGCTTTCAATTTTGATTAATTTTTAGGTGTTTCATGATAATTAATTCGCACAATATTATGAGAATGCAATAAATTAGTCTTCAACAAAATGTCATAACCATTCTAGACTATAATAATTCCCAAAATTCCAAATAGAATTCAAAGCCTTTCACCATAAATACACGTGAAAGGAAAAGACAATAGAATTCAAAATATTATCACCCGAAATCGAACACGAAATAAAAGCACAAACCTTTATATAAAATTATATAAATTCCGGAAATCAAAAACAAGAATCAGATAAAAACTTCAAATTCCAACTAGGTACATTACCTTTGCCTTTTGATTGAACCTAGAATTTTAGACCCATCAAAATCAAAGGAAAAAATAATTTTAGTAAGACGAGGGTAAGAGAGGGTATAGATTTGAGGTTGAAAATTTGGAAACTTTTTGTGTATTTTAGAGTATTTACAGTGGATTTTAGATAATTTGTCGAGGGAAGCTTGATTTTGAATACATTTTTCTCTTCGTACATTTGGTGATTTTGAAGGAGAAGAGATTATGTAAAAAGGGTGAAGATTTGTGTCAAAAATTTGGAGATATTTTGAGTATTTTGGAGAATTTGTATTAAATTTTGAAACTTTTGATGAGTGTGTTCATTTTTTTAAGACAACCACGGGCATCTTCTTCTTCATTTGGATCTCAAAAGATAGCATCCTCACTTCTTCTGGACTGGCCAATAATAAGCAATTTTTGTATAATGCAATACACCACAGAATTCTTATCAAGTATGATTAGTAAAGTGTATCCAAACTCCTTAAGTTGTTTATTGACCAAGAAATCTCTAAAAAGCATAAAACTATCATAGAAACCATGATCAATCATTGCATGTTTTTGTTGGGATTGGTTGTTGCTTTGCTAGCTGACTAAGTTATACAAGTTGTTATGATCTGTTAATAAAGCCCTTGTTTGTCGGGTTAAGATTAGGCTTTGAATTATTCTTCCTCCTCTTAGTCCACGTTGTAGGTTAAGTAAAACGTGGTTGATTTTGTTATCATTCCTGTTCTGTAAAGGCTATTTAAACCCTCAGTTATTTCATTGAATAAAGCAGCTTCGAGGGCTCCCAAATACTTCGAGTGTTCAGTGTGTTTAAAGTTTAAGCTTACAACAAGTGGTATCAGAGCTCCATCCCAGGGCCTGATCTAGAGTGAGAGAAATAGTAGATTTCATAGAGAAAAAAGAGAACCAGAAAAGAAGAGAGAATAGAGAATGGCATCGAGTTCAGAAGGGGACTTTGTACAGCCTGCCATACCAAAGTTTGACGGCCACTACGATCGTTGGGCCATGCTGATGGAAAACTTCTTGAGGTCAAAGGAGTATTGGCCATTGATTGAGGATGGAATCACAGTAGCAGAAAATGAGGCAACGTTAACAGAGGCGCAGAGGAAGATCATTGATGATCAGAAGCTCAGGGACCTCAAAGTGAAGAATTATCTCTTCCAATCCATTGATCGTACGATAATGGAAATAATTCTCAACAGAGATACGGCCAAGAATATTTGGGATTCCATGAAGCAAAATTTTCAAGGGTCCACTCAAGTCAAGAGTGCAAAACCTCAATCATTGAGGAGAGAGTTAGAAGTTTTGAAGATGAAGGAAGGAGAGAAGGTGAATGAGTACTTATCCAGGATGCTTGCAATTGCCAATAAAATGAAGACACATGGGGAGAAGATGGAGCGGGTGGTGATCATCGAGAAAATATTGAGGTCTATGACCTAAAAATTTGATTACATTGTGTGTTCTATTGAGGAATGCAACAACCTGGAGACTTTGACAATTGATGAGATGTAGAGTAGCTTGCTAGTGCACGAACAAAGGATGAATGGACATGTGCATGAAGAGCAAGCTTTGAAGATCAGTGAGAGGTTTGGTACAAGAGGTAGAGGTGTGTTTCAAAGGAGGGGAAGAGGCCGAGGTAGACAACAATTTAACAAGGCAATTGTAGAGTGCTACAAATGCCATAAGCTAGGACATTTCCAGTATGAGTTTCCTAGTTGGGAGAAGAACATAAACTATGTTGAACTTGATGAAAGTGAAGAGATGCTGCTAATGTCCTACGTTGAGATGCATAATTCCAAGAGAGGGGAGGTGTGGTCCCTCGACTCCGGTTACATCAATCATATGATTGGAGACAAACAATGGTTTCTTGAGCTTGACGAAACATTCAGACATGTAGTGAAACTAGGTAACAATACAAAGATGGCAGTAGTAGGGAAGGGAAGCATCAGACTGTACATTCATGGAGCTACTCAGGTGATTACAGAAGTATTCTATATTCCTGAACTCAAGAATAACTTGCTTAGTATTGGACAACTTCAAGAGAAGAATGTGACCATTTTGATTCAATATGGAGTTTGAAAAGTTTATCATCCTGTGAAAGGGTTGATTATGGAGACTCCCATGTCTACCAATAGAATGTTCATATTGTTGGCTTCTATACCAACTCATGTTTTAGGTCAGACTTGCTTTCGAACTACATCTGAGGACACGACTCAATTATGGCATAGAAGGTTTGGACACCTGAGTTTTAAAGGTTTGAGAACTTTGACATATAAGAAGTTAGTGAAAGGTTTGCCACCTCACAAAGCTTTCCCCAAGCTGTGTACAGACTGTTATAGGAAAATATTACCGAGACTCAATTCCGAAGAAGAGCATGTGGAGAGCCTCCCATCGACTACAACTCGTGCACTCCGACATTTGTGGATAGATTACTCCTTCATCTAATAGCCACAAAAGGTACATAATCACTTTCATAGATGATTATAGTCAGTAAGTATGGACATATTTCTTCCATGCCAAGTCAAAAGCATTCGTTACTTTTAAGAATTTTAAAAGCGTGGTTGAGAAAGAAACAAGGAATTTCATTTGTTGTCTTCGAAATGACCGAGGTGGGGAGTTCACCTCATTGGAGTTTAACAAATTTTGCAGTTCAAATGGAATCGGTAGACAACTCACTGTAGCCTACACCCCACAACAAAATGGGATTGCAGAGAGAAAAAATCGAACCTTTATGAACATGGTTCGTTGTATGCTAAATGACAAGCAAGTTCCCAAGGAATTCTGGCCAGAGGCAGTAAATTAGGCTGTACATGTCCTTAATCGTACCCCACACTGGCGGTGAAAGATAAGACACCTAAGGAATCATGGTGTGGAGTTAACGTTCTATGGAACATTTTAAAGTATTTGGCTGCATTGGACATGTCCACATACCACACAACAAAAGACAGAAGCTTAACAACAAAAGTTTCAAGTGTGTGTTCTTAGGCATAAGCGAGGAATCCAAGGCATACAAGCTGGTTAATCCGGAGTCCAAGAAAATCTTTATAAGTAGGGATGCTGTGTTTGAAGAAGAAGAGAAGTGGAATTGGAGAAAATCAGCTAAAGAAATCCGATGTGATATACTTGAATGGGGAGATGACGAAGAAGGAAAAGAGAGTGAAGAAGAAAATGATAATGAAGAGGAAGAGCAGATTGAGCAAGATGGAGAGGATGAAACTACTAATTCTAATTCTTCTTTCAGTGACTCAGCTGAAAACACATCGAGTCTGGTTCAAGGGAGGACACGAAGTGAACCGGCGTGGATGAGAGACTACACTAGTGGAGAGGGTATGTCCAAGGAGGAGGAGATACAACAACTTGTTATGTTCACTTCAACTAGTGATCCAGTTGATTTCGATGAAGCGGTCAAGTGTTCTAATTGGAGAGAGGCTATGGACCTGGAAATCAAAGCATTTGAACGAAATGGAACGTGGGAATTGACTGAACTGCCAAAAGGGGCCAATAAGATAGGAGTAAAATGGATATACAAGACAAAGTTGAACGAGAAAGGGGAGGTAGACAAATGCAAAGCTCGGCTTTTAGCCAAGGGGTACACACAACAAGTTGGAATTAATTACAACGAGGTATTTGCTCATATTGCTCGTTGGGATACCATTAGAATTGTTCTTGTTCTTGTTCTTGCACTTGCAGTTCATAGAGAATGGAGTGTGTATCAACTCGATGTGAAAAGTGCATTTTTACACGGTGAGCTTAGTGAAGATGTTTTCATTGAACAGCCTCGAGGATATGAAGTAAAGGGTACAAAGAGTAAAGTTTATAAGCTAAAAAAGGCCCTATATGGACTCAAACAAGATCCCCGAGCTTGGTTCAGCAAGATAGAGTCTTACTTTGCTAAAGAAGGGTTTGAAAGATGCTTGAGTGAGCACACACTGTTTGTAAAGTGTGGTGGAGGAGGGAAAATTCTTATTGTCAGCTTGTATGTGGACGACCTTATTTTCACAGGGAATGATGACAACATGTTTCGAGAATTCAAAAGTTCTATGAAGTGGGAGTTCGACATGTCAAACCTTAGGAGAATGAAATACATTCTTGGAGTGGAGGTGGTGCAAAGCTTGAATGGGATTTTTATAACTCAGAAGAAGTATGCCAATGAAGTATTAGAAAGATTTAGGATGGAACATTGTAATTCGGTGAAAAATCCAATTGTTCCGGGGAGCAGACTTGTGAAGGATGAAGGAGGAATAAGAGTTGATGCCACCGCTTACAAGCAAATGGTGGACGGTCTTATGTACTTGACTGCCACCAGACTAGACCTCATGTATGTGGTGAGCCTGATTAATTGGTTCATGGAGAAACCTACAGAGCTGCATCAACAAGCAATAAAGAGGATCTTTTGATATTTGAAAGGGACAACTGAGATGGGAATCTTTTACATAAAAGGAGGAGGAGAAAGTTTGGGGGCATACTCGGACAACGACTATGTTGGAGATCTTGAGGATCGTAAGAGTACTTCAGGGTATGTTTTTAAGCTAAATTCAGGTGTTGTAGCATGGTGTTCCAAGAAGCAGCCGGTGGTTACTCTCTCCACAACTGAAGCAGAGTTCATAGCAGCTGCTTCCTGTGCTTGTTAGTGTGTATGGATGCATAGGATTCTTGGAAAGCTCGATCTCAACCAAAGTAAGTACACTACAATTCTCTGTGATGACAATTCAGTAATTAAACTCTCGAAGAACCCTGACTTGCATGGTAGAAGTAAACATATAGATGTATGATTCCATTTTCTTCAAGATTTAATCAAAGATGGTGTGATTGAATTGTTACATCGTGGCTCTAAAGATTAGTTAGCAGACATTATGACTAAACCCCTGAAGTTAGAAGTGTTTTTGAAGTTAAGAGAGCAACTGGGTGTGTACAAGCTTCCAAAAGTAAACTGACAGTATTCTTGCAGGTCAGTATAAGGGAGGATATGTTGGGATTGGTTTTTGCTTTGCTTGCTGACTAAGTTGTACAGGTTGTTATAATCTATTAATAAAGCCCTTGTTTGCCGAGTTAAGATTAGGCTTTGAATTATTCTTCCTCCTCTTAGTCCACGTTGTAGGTTAAGTAAAACGTGGTTATTTTTGTTATCATTCCTGTTTAGTAAAGGCTATTTAAAGCCTCAGTTATTTCATTGAATAAAGCAGCTTTGAGGGCTCCCAAATACTTTGAGTGTTCAGTGTGTTTAAAGTTTAAGCTTAAAACAGTTTTTGCTACTCTCTTGCTTTTTTTCGTTCCTCGTCAATGAAAAAAATTAAATCAAGTAGATCAGCTAAAAATAAAAATAAAGAAAACTATCCCAAATTAATATTAAATAATAATAGTCCATGGAAACAAAGCCAAAAGTTTTTTGTGAGAATGATTGCAAGTGTACAATATCATCAAACAAGTAGTAAAGTTGACCGGAAGAGTCCAGATATCATTCCCACAAAGACTATCTTATTAGAATATTAATTTCAATTAATCAACTCTAAACTAAAGAAGAGAACTAGATTTTTTTTTTATCAACTACAAAATAAAAACTATCAACTTTCTAAAATAATTAACAATTTTTGAAATGTGAGGACCAATTTTTGATTTACTTATGAATTTAAAACATTGAAACTCAGGATTTAACCATAATTATCATATTCAATTTCTCATCCCAATTTTTCTTCCTAAAGTAGTATTTGATTGAATTCACGATTAGACCTAATTTTCTCTCTTGATTTTGAATTAATTCTACCTAATTAGGTCAACTACATATCTTTATGTTAGGTCAAAATAATTCCTAACTAGATGCATCCAATAACAAGAATTAAATCATGATCACAAAAAGAACAACTATATCCCTCTACTATTTTGTTAAATTGTTGAAATTTATTATGTGGTCTAACTATCTAACCTCTCAACTCATCATTCCACAAGTTAATAAATCAATGACCAATAAATTCATATATAAGAAAATAAATAATTCAATTTATAAAATCAAAGCACAAAACTTGAAAATTGAAATTGAATCATTAAACTAGGTTTACATCGTTCGTCTCAATTATAAATTTAGTAACACATAATAAAGAGAGAGAAAAAAGGCATTAGAAAAAAGAAAATCACCAGGTTTTAGAAGTAAATCAAGAATAAGATGAAGATTTTGCACAAAAAAATCAATCACTTTCTTGCAATCTTGAAAACCCGAGCTTGAATATGGATTTTTGCCTCAATTTCCTCTCTAATTCTTGTGTTCTATTGGTAATTGATCATTGTCTCCTTGATGTCCATGTAGTTGTTATGTGATTGTTTGGCCCCCATTTTGTGGAAAAAATCGTGGTTTGGAATAATATTTTTGGAAAAATGTGTAGATAAAAATATTTGAAAAGTCAAAAATTATAAGTTTGACTAAGATGGATGAGATTAAGTGTTGAATAAATTTGGTTTTAAAAAAATGGGAGCCAAACGAGGGCTATATAAGGTGAAATTAGGTCAAAAATCACGTTCAAATTGATTTCCAAAAGATTTCCAATCAAATAAGGAAGTTGCACTCGCGTTGCGCATGATTATATCCTTGCGCAGTCGTCAATATTTTTATCATATCTTTTCCTTCCATTATTTGATTGAGGTGATTCAAAGTGCGTTAAAAATCTAACTCAAAGAGATACAATTATTCTTGAAATATTCATTCCGTCCCATAAAGATAGACCAGTTTTCCTTTTTCGTTTGTCCAAAATTATAGGTCACTTTCTTTATTGAGAATATATTAATACCTTAATTTTCTAATATACCCCTATTTAGTATGCATTATTATCAATAAATATGAACTATCTATTAATTAATGTAAGGGTATATTAGGTAAACTACTAATAAATTTATAGTTCCAACATATATTAATTATGTTTTCTTAATCTGTGTTAAATTAGAAACAAACATATCTTTATGGGACGAAGGGAGTACAATTTTTCCAATTCGAATGTTTACTATCCTAAAAATGGATTTCAATGTCCCACTAAAAATGTGGAACATAAACTTCATGGTTTCGTTGTCGTTCCAAGTTTTTTTCAAGTGTAACTTTGATCATTGGCTCCCAATATCATCCAATTAATTCCATATGATCTCCGGTCGTTATTCTTTGGTCCAAATCAATTAATAAATATTTATAATTTGGCCCTCACTTTAACTATTTTGTACGATTTTGGTCATGTTTCTCCGTTCAGCCTTCAAACGCATCCAAATACATAGCAATATCAAACTTTAAAGCACTCTATCTAATCTATGGTCAAGATAAGTATAAATACACAAATTTGAGTTTTATCTAAACCGATCAAACTAAATACACAATTAAGCAATATCAAACTTTAAAGTACTCAAAGTTATCCAAATTTATGATCAACATAGGAATAAAATTTTACTTATGAAAAGATTATTCTGAGTTTCAATATCATGCTAGGTTCAATTAGAAGTATGCTACTCGAACCCCCACCCACTTTACCAAAGCAACAAATCCATTTACATTGAAATTCTAAATTAAAGCTATCATACTAGCAAAAGCTCATAGTTCATTCTTATAAGGTCACATCTCACAGCGTCTTCCAATTTCAACAAAATTTTGAATTAAAAGAAGAAAAGTTTGATAATATACAATTTTGAAACAAACTAATTCACACCAAAATCAAACCTATACATATGTACACATTCCTACATATACCTATACTGATTTCATTCTCTCTGCTAAAAGGGACTTCTGAGAATGAGAAATCAAAGCATCCTTCTGATTACTCTTTTGATCTGTTTGCAGATTCAACAGGTAGTTTAAGACTTTGTTTATACTTATAATAACTCGTTGGATAAGGTGGACAATATAGTAGTTAAATGTTCTTTATCAAATATGTGATATGTCATTTTCTTTTGTATTGATCTACGTTATTTTTTTAGCAGTGGCCGCACCTGTCAGAGTTTGCTACGGCCGTGTCGCCAGCAACCTTCAACTGCCCTCCGAGGTCGTAAATCTCATTAAATCAAACGGCATTTCAAGAATCTGGCTATTCAACCCCGACCCCATTGACCTAAAACCATTTTCCGGCACTGTAATTGAACTCATGATCGGTGTCCCCAATGAAATTCTCCCTACTCTAGCCAATGGCACAGTTTCCACTTCCCTTGACTGGCTTCAGACAAACATTTTCTCAAACATCTTTCCTACGCAAATTCGATATCTAGCAGTTGGCAATGAAGTGCTCCTAAAAGATCCATTCTACTCTCCTTACGTTGTCCCTGCAATCCTTAATCTATGCGAAGCTCTTTAGACGTTAGGATTCTCAAAAACAATCAAACTTTCATCTTCTCGCGCAGCATCAATATCATCCAGTTCATACCCTCCATCATCTGGTGCATTTCACCCGATTTACCAACCCGTTTTACTTCCTCTTTTGCAGTTTTTGAAAACCTCTGAATCGCCACTAATGGTGAATGTGTACCCATTCTTCAGTTACATAAACAACCCACAATATATATCCCTTGATTACTCACTCTTTAGATCCTCCACTCCCGACATTGGCCAAAATCTTGCATATACTAACATGTTTGATGCAACGGTGGACGCATTTGTGTACGCTATGGAGAAGGTGGGTTTTTTGGACATTTCGGTTGTGGTGACGGAGACAGGGTGGCCAGCGGCCGGTGGTGATGTGGCGAGTGCTGAGAATGCGTTGGATTATAATGGGAATATTGTGAAACGAACAGTGAAAAACGTTGGGACGCCAAAAAGACCTGGGATTGGTGTAGAGGTATTTTTGTTTGACTTGTTTAATGAGAACGGGAAAAATGGGGAAGAATATGAAAGGCAATTTGGAATATTTGGTGTCGATGGTAGCAAGGCCTATGACCTTAAATTCTCCTAAACTTATTTTCTTTTTTGTTTTTACTGAATTTTTAAGGATAATAAAGTAATCTGGCCATACGTTTTAGCTCATTAAGTAAGCGATTTAATTACAAACTAGATAGGGATGCTGATGGGGTGGGTTGGGGCCGGGATGTAGTTTCCACCTCATCAAAAACTTACCATCCCGGCTCCATCACCATTTAAACGGGGACGGTACAAGGCGGGAATGCCAAAATCCCCATTTACATTCTCTTTTATTATTATATATTTTTAAATTCTTAAATTATTTTGATTTACATACTATATTTAGATAAGAGTATAAATAGTCAAGAATATTGACACACTAAATATATAATACAACTCAAGGGTAATTGACGCAATTGGTCTCTACCTTTCACACTTCTTGCGTAAGTCGTCCCTACGTTTCATTTTTTGGCAAATTCACCATTATCTTCTCAATTATTTGTCAAACTCGTCCTTGCCTCCTGTTTCTGATAACTTCAGTTGTTATCACGTGTAATTAAAACTCAATTGTATTTTAAGTTGATGGCAAAATTGGAATCCAAAATAAAAAGAAATCGTCATTTTCATTTCATTCAAACAAATCGAACCGTTTACATATCCACCTCGCAACAGCCAGTGCCCAAACCCTCCCAAAACTCCATTTTCGCCAGTAAGTTCTCCCATCAAAGACGTCGTCGGTGCCGTTTCTACGATTCCGATGCACGGGTAAGTACTAAAGATATGATTTGAGTTTTACGAAGATATTTTTGTGCATTTTCGGGTTTTACGTAGAGATAACTAAAAATGTGGGTTTTGTGAAAATTTAGGTAATCAATCCCGCATATTATGTTTCATCCAAGATTCGGGAGGTTTGAAGAAGAGGCTCATGTTTATGGTACTTCATCTAATCCCTAGTTTATGCGTTATGGTTCGGGTCTGTCAAAAGTGTTTGGGACCTATTATTTTCATTACTTTCTTCTTCATTGGAAATGATTATGAAGTGTTTTATTGTATATTGAAGGACATGGTTCAAATTACTTTACACTGGTTCTACATCATCGAGGCATATTCTTCGACAAGTCAAACAATGTGAGTACGAGCATGGAGTGGTACTGGTTGTAGACTACGTTCATCCTTCATTATTTACAAGAAAGATGATTGATAAAGTACTTGGTGCATGCAATCCTCAAGGTAACTTGCAATTTTATTATAAGAAGCAAAAAAGAAATGAGTTGATGAGAATAAGGAGTGAGGAGGATGTTAGGGCCATGTTGAAGGATAGAGGTATACATAGGGTCGTACGGATATATGTGGTGGAATCAGTTATATCACATGCACTGAAAATGAAACCATTTGTTGAGTGCTATATCCCTAGGTTTGATGAGAACTTTGCGTTCGACCAATATGAGAATTTATTCAACGAAGGGCATGAAGATATATGGAGACATTTAGAGGATAGTATTGTCTTCGATGTAGGAGATGGTGATGGGGCTAAGAATGTTAAGGTGAGGGCTGAAAATGTTGAAGAAGATATAGTGGGTGGCGAAGAAGTCGAAGGTCTAGTGGAATCATATTATGAGATGGATGATGATCATATAGACCCTAATAGGGTTAATGAAAGGGTGAATTTTGATTTTGGATTTGGAGGGTTAGAGGGACAAGAAGTGAGAGATCCTGACACTGAATATGGAGACTCAGAAGAGCTACGGAGTTTGGCTAGTGATGAGGAGGATGAAACATCTTCGAGAAACATACCAAGGGCTCATACTTTCAAGTTTCAATCCCACGATTGACATGGAGGAGCCAACTTTTAGAGAAGGTAATTAATTTTCATACTTTCATTATTTTGATTTTATTGCAACAATTAAAACTCTAGCGAGTTTCATTTGTCTTCATGTTTCAGGGCAAATATTTGAGTCAAAGACTGTATTGAAGGCTGCCATTACTCAACATTCAATAAAATACAGTCGGGCTATCAAATACAAGAAAGATGATGCAATCAAATCGAGGGCGGTATGTCACGAGACGTGCACTTGTGTTTTGTATGCTAAAAAGGAGGGCAAAAAACCTAATTTTTTAATTAAGACATATAAAGGGGAGCATACTTTCCCAGTATATACTGATTGGCGGGCTGAACCGATCATGTCAATGAGTGCTTTTATAAACAAGGTGAAAATGGAAAATTTAGGGGACATTTCAGTGTAGATGGCGTACATAACAAAAGCTAAGGCAATGGAGAAGATAATGGGTACTGTTGTGGAACATTACAAACTAATTTGGGATTACTGTGAAGGCTTGAAGAGGACAAATCCAGGAACAACTACTCAACTGGAGGGGCATGCAAGTGAGTTCAAGTGATTGTACATATGCTTAGGAGCTTTGAAGGAGGGATTTCTAGGTGGCTGTCGAACGGTGATTGGACTTGATGGGTGTTTCTTAAAGACAGAGCTCAAGGATCAATTGTTGACTGCAGTTGGGATAGACAGTAATAATGGTATATATCTCATTGCATATGTTGTTGTTGAGATAGAGAACGCCGAATACTGAACATGGTTTCTTGGTCTACTGAAGGATGATTTGGGAATGAATAACAGTTATGGTTGGACTTTTATTCCTGACAAGTAGAAGGGATTAAGAAATGCCCTTAAGTCTTTATTTGAGCATTCAGAGCATAGGACATGTGTTAGGCACTTATACAACAACTTCAGTGCCACTCACCATGGTTTATCTGTGAAGAACTGCTTGTGGGATGCAGCTCGAGTCACAACTGTACCTCAATGGCTGGTAAAGATGCAAAAAGTGTTGGATTTGAATTTCGTAGCTTTTGGACGGCTTGAAGAAAGACCTGATGAGCAATGAAGCAAGTCCCATTTCCTATAATTAAATAAATGTGACATGCTCCTTAACTTGTGTGAGTCCTTCAACAGCACAATCATCGGGGCACGAGAAAAGTCTATTCTAACTATGTTGGAGGATATTCATGTTTACTTAATGAAAAGAATTGTGGCTCGTAGAGAAGCATGTGACAAATGGAGTACAGATGTCGGCCCTCAAATTCTGAAGATTTTGGAAAAGAATAAAGAGCAAGCAAGGTATGAGTGGGTTGATTATTTAGGGAACCTTAAGTTCCAAGTCCAGCATAAGGCGGGCAATCCATTAAACATTGTTGACATCAGAGCGAGGACATGTTCATGGAAAGTTTCGGGGATTCCTTGTTGCAATGCCATTGCTTCTCTTGCTTCGAGGGGAATGAATGTCATCGAATATGTTGACGACATGTACAAGCAAGTAGCCTATCTTTGTACATATTCGCCCTCTATTTCTCCTATTACTAGTCCAGATTCATGGCCTAATCCTGGTCTATGTCCATTAAGCCCACCATTCTTCAGCAAAAGGTTGGGCACAATTTCTACTTGAGCGAATTTCTACTTATAAATTGTCTTTATCTTGTCCAATTAGGCACAACCTCAATTGGAAAGAAAATAGACAAGATTGGAGAGCAATTGAGCGAAAAGAAGAGCAATTTCGATGTCCAAGGACCTAATTGAAAGAAATCAAAAGTTTGGGGACTCAATTGCAACATCTCAGAAAGATGGAGGACCTACTTTGCAAATATTTCAGGGGCATATTTGTAATAAAAGTCAAATTTTGAGGACTAAATTGAAGAAGACCAGAAGTTGGAGGACCCAATTGCAATCATGGAAGGACGAAGCTGCCTGGTGAACCACGCGATCATGTGTCTCGACCAGGTCGAGTTCGTGAAATCAGGCCAAAAATCAACCCGAGAGTTTTTAGCCCAACCACGTGATCGCGAGGCATTCAGCCACGCGATCGCGTGGTCATAATTTTGAAAAATAATTTGGGCCGACCCGGTGCGACCCTGTTCGGCCCAAACGCTGAGAACGCGGATCTTCGCGAAAATAGGGGTTTTTAGGGCACTTTTTGGCTAGGGTTCATCACTTTTGACCCCATTATTTCATTTGAAAAACACTCTTCTCCCTTTTTCTTCTTCTTTTCTTTTCTTTTCTTTGTTTTGCTTTGTTTGTAATTTAATTTATAGTTTATTTTTTGATTTCAAGTTGCTAGCACCCATTGGATCAAAGAAGCAAGAAGTCAAGTGGAAATACAAATCAAAGTTCAAGGAATTTTGGGGCAAAAAATCAAGGGAAGTGATTTATTTCATTATCTTGTATTTTTAATCTTTGATTTCTATATTTTGTGATGTATTTTTTGTAAACCTCAACTTTTGTGCAATATTTATACAATGGGCTAGTTGTTTTATGTTGGGATGATTGATGCAGCTTAACTTAGTTTAAGTACTTTTAATGTTTGTTTATTAATGTTGAGCTTATTTCATGTGTGTTTGTTATTGAGATTATTCCATGTGTTTGATTGATCACCAAATATATGTTTTGTGAAGTGTATGATAATCGAGAGATATTATGCATTTTAGACCAAATAACAAATGCTCTAGGTTCTTGTTAAGTATAGAGATATACCTTAAACTCTAGATGATCCATTGAGCTATTTTCACAAAGAGTTAATGCAATTGATTGGGCCTTAATCGACATAGAGATATAGTATGTTAAACCAATTGATTAGGGTTAATTTCACTCGAGAGAGGTAATTAGCTAAACTTGAAAAATCGGGTCTAACATTGTAAATGAGTAATTTATTAATTTGCATGTGTGAGAAATTACTTAAGAAAGAACTAAGTGAAATCATGAATCACAACTATTTTATCTTTCATTTTCCTTATTATAATTTGGTTTAACATTAGTTTCGTTAATTTAGAATTGTCAAAAATTCATCTTATTAATTGTGTGTTTTATTTGTTAAGATTAAATTAACTAGAGTATAATAGAGTATACATTCCTCGTGGGATCGACAACCCGGACTCAAAAAGTCCACTTTATTACTTGTACGCGACCCGTGATCTTGCGGTACACTATTTTGAGCGAACAAGTTTTTTGCGCCGTTGCCGGGGAATGTTTTTACTTTGATTATTACTTTAGTTAATTTTAGTTTTAACAACTTGTTGGTTTGGTTTTCTTTCTATGTATATTTGATTCTAACATTGGCAAAATAGGAAAGCATTTGCAATGAACAATCTCAACATGGGTGATGAATACATGTTTGAAGAATATTCAAGTTGTGAAATTTGTTACAAGATGCATTGTAATGGACAATGTTTGTTTTCGGGCAATAGTTTGATTACGTCGAAACTTATTGGGTTTAGACAATATTTGAAATACCGAAAACAAGTAATTGATACATTGGATGTGAGTTACATGCTCTTGGGGGATTGTGTACTGGATGATTGGGATGAGGACATCACTCTTGTAGGATATGGTCCTCCACTATTGAATGAGAAGGTACTTGCAAAATATTACAATGAGCTTTCCAAATTGAATGAGGATGATATGCTTATGGGGGATGCAATGTATTGGGAATGATTCCAAACGTGGGGGTATAATCCACTCTTGGGAATTAATAGGAAAAACTTGACATTGCTCATGAATTCAAATATTGGATCGATCATTCAATCCGAGGAGACATGGACTAAAGAAGATGAGCTTGAAAAGAATGATAATTTAATCACAAAAGAATCTCTTGGTGAAGTGGCAATTAATGAGGAAGAGATTAAATCACATTTTCTCAACTTCATTGATTGTCCAATAATTGAATTTGTGATTAAGCCACTTGAGGAGGTGCAGTCTATTTAGTTGAGTTTGTGATTCGTCTCGAGCAAAATTATCTACTAGTGCAATCAAGTAACATGGAATATAGATCAACAAAGTTAGATAACTTACAAATTAATCATGAGTGTATGGTTGCATTGGATGTGCTTTTCTGTGTAAACATTGGATTTGCTATTGTATATGCACAGGTCAATTACGTTTGAAGCAGTGAATCTGCTATTTTTACCTAATTCTAAGGGGTATTTTTCGCAAAAAATTATGAAAGATAGAGATGTTTTACGCAAAGAAAATATAAGTTAGGGATGAATTCACACTAGTTAATTAAAGTTAAGGATGTGTACCACAAGAAGATGTATAACGTAGGGATGTATTTCGCACATTTCATGAAAGGTTGGGATGATTTTCACAAACGCAAAATTTTAAGCAGCAAGGTTCTTTCATCTTCTTCACATGAACTCACTGCACTAATACTGGAATTATAGCAACTCTTGAATAGATCAGATCTCATGAACACGTGATAATTCTAAGTACTTAAGATCTGCAACTACAACCTAATTTCCAACATACCCATTTATGGAAAACCAAAATCTAATTTCTAGCTCTGATTATCTGCATCTCCCCAAAAAGTTCAAAAAAATTATCTTCACTTTCATTCCTATCAGAGTAGGCTCATTATTATCTTCACAGATGTGTAATCAAACTATACAGTGAGCTCATATGGAAGAAATCATGTTGGCGCCAAAATGAGTTACAGGTATAGATTTCCCCTCAACATTTGTATTTCCTTTGAAATGACGGTTTCTTTTTATTTTGGGTTCCAATTTTGCCCTCAACTTAAAATACAATTGAGTTTTAATTACATGTGATAACTGCTGAAGTTAACAGAAACAGACGGCAAGGACGCATTCGGCAAAGAATTGACAAGGTAAGAGTGAATTTGCCAAAAATTAAAATGTAGGGACGAATTACGCAAGAAGTGCGAAAGGTAGGGACCAATTACTCTAAAACTTAATCAAATTAATCAATACTTGTGGGGGATATTAAAACATTTATCGATGTAGCTCTAATTATGTTTAACAAGTAACAATCCAAAATCAAATTAGTTTAAGTTAATTTTTGTTCAGTAAATAAAGTAATAAAATCTGTACTCGACTCCAAGTAGTTATTTCTTGTCTTTTCTAGGGCATTTATGTAACTCTTTCCTACACAAATTCGCTGAAATGAGCTCTATTTCATTCTTAAGAAGAATGATCAGCAGTTAATTGGAGTCGAAAAAATCATATAATGCAGTATTGGAGATGTAATACATTTTCAACAACGACATATAACCTTAATCGACTTTTCATTTATGCTTGTACAACAACATTGCAATGTCTACCTAGTGGAGTTTACTATGGTAGCTTTTTGGATGAAGAAGAAAGTTTAGAACAAACTATGAACATGTTCTTATTGATTTTATCAATTATGTTTGATGAATAAATTATGGATTTTTTTAATGGATTATAATTGCATACCTCAGAAAATGGCATTCCTCTTAGAGTTTTTAAATTAATTTATATATTTATACTTCTTTGTTAGATATTATGGATGTAATTTACACGTCTCTAAATTATTTTTGTCATTAAATATGCAAATGAATTTATAGACTGAAAATCATATGCATAACTAGTTATTACAATGGATAGGGGATTACATTATGGTACATACAAAACTTCAAACGTATCTGAATACTAATGTTATCAAGCAGATTTTGAGTAAATTTTTTATTAGTCAAACTTTTTTTATCAGTAACAAATTTTGTTCCATATGAAGACATTCATTTAATAAGAATCAATCAATGAGTCATATCCTCTTTAAGATTAGAGTTTCAGCTCCAAAATATCTTAGTCAAGTGGCAATTAAAGAAATGTATAGACCATATTTTTGTATCGTTACATTGTCATCCACCCATCAAATCCTAACTCTAGTAGTATCAAATAAATAAGAGGAATGTGGGTACATCTCATAGGTACAAGAAAACCATCTCTCCATCTCAATCAACCAAGACATTAACATCTTCCATAACTTCAATGTGCATGTCAAACGGTGCAATAAATTAGATATAAAATATAACTTGTATAAAATAAAAGATCTAGCAACTTGTACCACATTAATGAACTTTACATAGTATATGAACTTTGTGTAATTTATCATCATGAACTAGCGAATATCACATAATTCGTAAAGATCAATAATCACAAGTTGTTACACTATACATAACACATACATTATTATACATACATCTGTAAAGTATCCTCCCACATAACGAGTATTGCATATGAATATTGTACCACATTATGAACTGAAGATGAACATTTAATAATAAACCCACCATCACAAATAATTCAGATGAAGAGAACAAGAGATACCGTGTACGTGTGTTTCTTGAAGTTGTTATATCTATAGAACATTGGAAAACCTTTTTTTTATGTGACGACTACCATTAAAACAATTATAATGAACATGTGTTATATCCAACCAATTTCTCGTTGTGTTGAATAACATTCACCACAATTAAAATAAAGTTTTTTGGAAACGTCAATTTTTTTCCATTATTTTGAAAAAAAACGTTGATTCATTTGTAATCAAACTTGTACCAAACTAAAGCAAAAAACATGAATAACACAATTAAAAAAAAAAAAAAAAAGATTGTACCTTGGACAAACAAAAATATTCTTTTACACCAAAAAATGCATCAAATCTTCTAAACTAAATTTTCAAAACATCAAAATTGATCACCCACAAAATAATTAAAAAAATGCCCAATTAAAAACAAGAACTACTAACTGATGTATAGTCTCACCTCATCCTCAATGACAAAAATATATAAACATGAGACGTTCATCCTAGATAATCATTCAAGAACGTGAATGATTTAAAATATCACAATTAAAGATATCAATTCGGGTGCTTCCTTACCTCGAACTACTAGACAATTTCCTACCCAACACAACACAACAACAAATAAAATAATGGTGTTCATTGGCTATCATGTCAGTTTGAGTGTTTACTCAATGAACACCCAGTGGATAGCGACTGTGGGTTTCCTGGAAAATCAAAAAAATAATGGTGTTCATTGATCAGCAAACCTACCCTTTTGAGTTTTGAAATTTCCATGAACTTTAAATTGAGCAAATATTGAGGAACTAAATTAATTATGGGAGTGTTACTGGAAATTTTAGTGCTATACTCCAGTTATTAAAAAGAAAAAAAGAAAGAAATTTTGGGTCCCAGTATTTTTAGTTTTCTTTTTTTATGATATTAATGTATAAATTCAAATGGGCTAAATATATTCACACCATATTTTCTTATATGTGCACCACATTTTAATTATATGAAATGTTCATAGCCTTTAGTCAATATCACAATTATGTCTCCAACTTTTTTCATTGTATTCTTATTTTGCGGCTTTCATTAATTACTACATCTCGTCTCCCCTATAGAGCTCTATAAAAAAATCGTTAAGAAAAAATAAAAAAGATTTGTTTATCCCTTGTAAATTTAATAATTACAAAAAAATAAAAAATATCATTAGATAATTGTCCATCATTTTAAAAATTGCTTAAAATTTAACGATAAGAATATGGTGAAAAAAATTAAGAACATGAATATAACAATCTATAAAAATTAGAGACCAATAATACAATTAAAATGTGGTGTATTTATAAGAAATTGTGGTATTAATTTAATTACTCATTCATGTGTAAGTATTTTATGAAGAATTTTGCTGCTTCGCCCGCGCGGGCTACCACCCCCTCACATGGTGGGCGAGTCGCACTTCACCCAGGAGTGGGACCCGCCCCCATGTGAGGGGGTAGTAGACCGTGCGAGCAATGTATCGAAATTCTTTTATGAATTATTTTTATTTACTTGGTCATACATGAATTTTTCCCTCTAGCTATATCTAGGGGCATAGGTAAAAGGGAGCTCATACCTACACCAGGCCCAATTGACTTTTAAAAAAAAAAGAAAAAAAATATTATAAATAAATTGTCCCATGGCTCTGCCCTTATTTTAAAATAGATTGGTGTAGCCGATTTCAAGGAATAAGAATTAAGGCTATATTTTATTGTTAGGAATTTATTTTCCATCTTTTTTTGTGTTTGGTTGTTACATTTAGCCTAGAAAATGTTTTCTAGGTACAATCACATTAAACACAAACAAGTCTATTTTTCAAGAAAATCAAACACACCCCTACTTGATGCGGTTCCTTTTGGGAAACGCGACAAAAACATGGAATAACAATTTAAAGAAGTAGGAAAGATCTAAATTTAGAATAACAATTTGAATCTCGACTTGAGCACAACACAAAACTTTTTCATTTTTCCATGCAGATTGTTGCTGGATTGCCAGTAGTTCGATTTCTCCTTTAACTTCCTACCTTGGATCACATCACCCTCCCTCTCTTGAAAAGGATTTGACCTCGAATCTGCAACTTGCCCAATCTTCTTGTAACTTCTACAATTGTTGGCTATTGGAACATGCTTGTACTTGGGATTGTCCTTCTACTTTTTGGATTGTTCTTTCTTACAAGTAACGTTCTTCTTGACTTTATTTTATGATTTGATTTTGATACCTACAAAACAGAATTAATCTAACTAGGGATGGATGTGTTAGCATGGCTAAGTGAAAGGATTAGTTCCCTATACATTAACCTTTGTGCAAAAAAGCTCATTTTGTGGGTGGACACTCCTTTCTTTTTCTCTTTGCACTCACGCGCTCATTTTTTTAAGGTAGTGGCCTCAAACCTCTTATTTTCAATTTTCACTACCTCTTCAATTTTTGAGGTCGTGATCTCAACTCTCTTATTTTTTTTCCTCAAACTCACTCTTTATTTTTAGTTGATTCTCTTGAACCTCTTTAGGTGACAAATGAGTAAGAGTAATCTTTTCCCACCATTCAAAAAGGAGTATTGGTTTTCAAACCCATCATGCAACACCCTCGTATCATGTTGCCATGGCCTCCCCAACAAAATATGCCCAACATACATAGGTACGACATCACAAACCACCTCATCTCTGTAACCCCCAATGGAAAAATTAACCTTAACCTGCCTGTTCACCTTAATTTCGCCAAACTCGGTCAACCATTGCAATTTATAAGGATTAGGGCGTTCATCTTAGGCAAACCCAAATTTTCCCCCAACATGATATTAACCACATTTGTACAACTCCCCTAATCAATCACCAAACCACAAACCTTTTTATCCACTAAACACCTAGTGTGAAATAGGTTATCTCTTTGATCTTCAACATCATTAACCTTAACTCTAGCACTAGGATACGCCTATTAACAAGAGAACCCTTCACAGCATAAGTTAAGCCCTCACTATCACTACTACTAGCCCCAACATCCTCCAACTTAGACATTCCTGCAAATTCATCCTCCGAACTAATTTCTCCATTGTTACGCATAATCATTACCCATTTATTAGGACATTGACATGCTATGTGACCTAAATCCAAACATTTAAAATCCTTTCCGGGACATGATCATTATGTGTTTCTCTCCTTGGTTGGGATGTATGATAAGACCCTGGTGAATGTCTTGATACCTCCTTTTGCTTCAGTTGCCTCTCCACTTTCATTGACATATATGTACTATGTCTTCCAACTCCACATAATGCTGCAACTCAACAACATTAGCAATTTCCCAGTTTAGCCTACTCAAGAACCTAGCCATAGTTACCTCCCTATTCTCCATAATATTGGCCCTAATCATAGCAACTTCCATGTCCTTATGGTACTACTCCACACTCCTAGACCCTTGTGTAAGCCCCTGAAACCTTTGGTAAATATATCTATGATAATGACTTGGGAAAAACCTCTTCCTCATTATAGCTTTCATCTCATCCCAAGTTTCTACCGATCTCTCACCATTTCTCCTCCTACCTATCACTAATTGATCCCACCGATATATTGCAAAATCAGTGAACTCCACTACCACTAACATTACCTTCTTTTCATCAAACATCAATTCTACCTTCTTTTCCCAATCTAGATAGGCCTCCGGATCGCTCCTTCCATGGAAAGGTGGTATGGTCATTTTGATACTCCCTAGATTACCATCCACTTCATCCCGATTCTCATGATGCCTTCTATGACCCTTATCACGCCTATCACCTCTTTCACTCCTCCCCCACACTAGTCATATGAATGAACACTTTCCCATTCACTATCAATCATTTCTTGATCAAACTCATATCCAAATTCAGAATAACTAAATTAATAAAAATGAAAACAATGGAAAAGTATACTATAAGACATTGACCCAATATTCACGATGCAATGAATTGGCTATACGGAATAAGAACTAAGGTTATTGAACGCCACAAGGATTGTCCAATTCCTTTGGGATTGGAACGCCACAAAGATTCAAGAATCTTTGATAAGTTCGTTGGTTGTTCAAGTAAAGAAATTCCTCACTTTTCTAGAGAAAACACTCAAATTCATTCAATATATCAAAGTCAATGTCTTATAATGATAAAATAATAATAATAATAATAATAATAATAATAATAATAATAATAATAATAATAATAATAATAATAATAATAATAATAATAATAATAATATAATGTAAAAATGCGCATAACCTAACCCTGGCCGCAAAAAGGTTCAAAATAAACTTAATAAATAATTAAAACGAAAAATAAATAAAAATTCGCGAATAATCAAAATTGGTAGAGCCACGCGATCGCGTGGTTGAGTCCATTTATTCTTGGGTCCTTTTTTGACGACACCTTGCGATCGCTTCTTTTTTTTCACCACGCGGCCTCATGGTTGATTTGAATGCTACATTTTTCAATCATTTGAACAGACCTGATCCAATTTGAATCTCGTCACGGGCCCAACACAAAACTTTCTCGTTTTCCCATGTAGATTGTTGTTACATTGTCTATAGCTCGATTGATCCTTTGACTTCGTACCTTGGATCACATCACTACTTGTATTGTTGGGATAAAGGATTTGCTCGCCACTGATGCAATATTCTGGAAATCTTACTTTATGTTCAAATTATTATAATATTGTTTGCTCAATTAAATATTCTTCCTCAATGCAAGGTTAAGATGGTGCTCGACTCCAAAGGACCATTCCCTTTCAACAAGCTTAACGAAGCTTTGCTTATTGGAAAACAAACCGAGCTACAGGAAAGATCGTCATAATTCCGATCAATACATGATCAGCAACTAAGAATACTAAGCTTATTTTTGCTACAAATATTGTTGAAATTAAATTTAATATATAGATGATTGTTCATCTAAAATCCATAAACATCATGCTGTAATTATCAAGATCGAAACTGAAGCGGAAGCATACCTGAATCCATTATTGTGTTTGATCGAATGGGGTTATGGCCTTCCAATTGATTCGTGGTTTTTTCCTTATTTTTCTTCTCTGTTGATAGGGATGCAAAGAATTATGAAAAATCACGCTCAATTGGGGACCATGACCTGTATAAATAGCTGTAGGGTAGTTATCGTGTTTCAATGTTATTAAATTGGCCCCTAATCAATTTAAAACATTGAATCTGTCTCTATGCTTTAATCTTACGACATTTAATACCCATTAGTCCTAAATAATCTTTAGTGGATCACTTTATTGACTAAATCCTTAAGATAGCACAACACATTTTATTTTATACATGTTTGGCCCCACATTATTGAATTTTATCCAACAATCTCCCACTGGGTCATACATGTATCCTTACAAATGTGTACAACCTTATGAGCTCAAAAATTTGCTATCATTATTAAGGGTATTTCCAAACAATCTCGTCCATCAATCATATCAATATAGGATCAAAGCGACTTTCGTTACATTAATCGTAACTAAATCCATCAATGGTCACGTATACCAATACAACCAAATGACATAGATCAATCATGAGAGTGTAGTATGAAAACTACATTATATGTGATCCAAACATGCCTATTTTCAATTGGTCCGACTTTATTCCTTAGGCGAGATCAATACCAAATATAATGTAACAGAGTAGAATGAACTGAATACTTTATTTCTGTACAGAAAATTATCCAAATACACAAATGTGTCCAAAACCAAAACCAAAAACATACAGCAACCAAAATACAAACTCCCACTAAATCATGATATCCTCAAGAAATACTACACCCATATGAGCAGTGTGCTTGTGAAAGACCTTGGGTGCTAATCCCTTAGTAAGCGGATCCGCAATCATGGAGTTTGTCCCAATATGCTCTATGGAAATCTGTCTATTCTGTACCCTTTCCTTCACAACCAGGGACTTAATGTCAATGTGTTTTGACTTAGTTGAACTCCTGATGTTATTGGATTATAGCACTGCAGAGTTATTGTCTCAATATAACTTTAATGGTCTTTCAATTCCATTCAGAATGTGCAGCCCGGTGACAAAATTTCGCAGCCATATCCCATGATTAGATGCCTCATAACAAGCTACAAATTCTGCTGCCATAGTGAAAGAAGCTACAAGTGTCTGCTTAGCACTCCTCCAGGAAATGGCTCCTCTAGCTAGCAGGTATATGTAGCCTGATGTGGATCTTCTACTATCTTGGCATCCCGCAAAATCAGAATCGGAGTATCCTACGATCTCTAACTGATCCGATCTGCTGTATGTAAGCATGCAATCTCTTGTTCTCTTCAAGTACCTCATAACCCGCTTTGCTGCTTTCCAATGATCCATCCCAGGGTTACTTAAATATCTGCCTAGCATTCCAACAATGAACGCTATGTCTGGACTTGTACAAACTTGAGCATAAATCAAACTCCCAACAGCTGATGCATAGGGAATCTTTTGCATTTCCTTAACTTCAAGATTATTTTTCGGGCACTGATTGAGACTAAATTTGTCTCTCTTAGCAACAGGGGTGTCCCCTGGTTTACTATCCTGTATGCCAAACCTTATAAGAACTTTATCGATATAGCTCTTTTGTGATAATCCAAGAATACCCCGAGAGCGGTCCTAGTGTATCTGAATTCCTAATACGAAAGAGGCGTCCCCAAGATCTTTCATCTCAAAATTCTTTGACAAAAAGCTCTTGGTTTCGTGCAACATGCCTATATCATTAGTGGCAAGCAGTATGTCATCGACATACAAAACCAGGAAAATATGCTTACTCCCACTGAACTTGTGATACACACAATCATCAACAACATTTATCTAAAAATCAAACGAGATGATCACTTGATGAAATTTGTAGTACCACTGACGGGAAGCTTGCTTGAGTCCATAGATAGATTTCTTTAATTTGAAAACCATATTCTTCGAGTCTCCTGACACGAAGTTTTCTGGTTGCACCATATAGATCGTCTCATCAATGTATCCATTGAGAAACGCCGTCTTTACATCCATCTGGTGTAACTCAAGGTCAAAATGTGCAACAAGTGCCATGACTGTCCTGAAAGAGTCTTTCGTTGAAACCGGAGAGAAAGTCTCTTTGAAGTCAATACCTTCCTTTTGTGTAAAGCCTTTAGCTACAAGACGAGCCTTATATGTTTCCACATTACCTTTCGAATCCCTTTTGGTTTTAAAAATCCATTTACAACCAATGGGTTTTGCACCTTCTGGTAATGGGACAAGATCCTAAACTTTATTGTCTTGCATAGACTTATACTCCTCATTCATGGTATCAATCCACTTTTGAGAGTTAGAACCCTTCATGGCCTGATGAAAATTGATTGGATCATCTTCCATCATTCCATTATTTTCCTCATGTTCTTGGAGAAATACTATATAGTCATCCGAAATAGCATTTTTCCTTTCTCGAGTGGATCTCCTTAATGGTATTGTTTGTTGAGGTTGTTGAGTTTGTACTTCTGGATTTTGGATGGGAATTTCTTCAACATTATCATACTAAGTTTTCGGATATACTTCTTGATCAATGACATGTATAGAAACCTGGACATTGTCAAAAGTAACAGTAGGAATCGAAATCGATCCTTCCTCAGCTTCTTCCTCAAAGATAATGTCTCTAACCTTATTTCTCCCCCAAAACTCAACATCCTCAAAAAAATGTTGCAGTTCCAGTTTCAAAAATTGACTTAAGCGTGGGATTATAAAATTTGTAGCCCCTTGATCGCTCAGAATAACCAATAAAGTAGCTGCTAACAGTTTTGGAGTCCAATTTATCTTCATGCGGCCTATAAGGCCTTGCCTCAGCTGGACATCCCCAAATGTGGAAATGCTTTAGACTGGGCTTTCTGCCTGTCCAAAGCTCATAAGGTGTTTTAGCAGCAGCTTTAGTTGGTACTCTATTCAGAATATAAGCTGCAGTCTTTAATGCTTCTCCCCAGAGTATTTTTGGTAAAGTAGAATGACTAATCATACTCCTTACCATATCCTTAAGAGTCTTGTTTCGTCTTTCAGCTACACCATTCATGCTAGGAGAACCTGGCATGGTGTACTGTGGGACGATTCCACATTCCTCTAGGAATTTAGCAAATGGTCCTGGACGTTGTTCACCTGAACCGTCATATCTGCCGTAGTACTCACCCCACGATCAAATCTAACGCTTTTAATTTTCTTGTTGAGTTGATTCTCAACTTCAGCTTTGAAAGCTTTGAACATGTCCAGTGACTCAGACTTTTCATGAATAAGATATAGATGCCCATAACGTGAGTAATCGTCTATGAATGATATAAAATATTGTTGACCATTCCAGGAAGCCGTAGGGAATGGTCCACAAATATCTGTGTGTATCAATTCTAAGACGTCCGAAGTTCTATTAGCACCTAACCCTTTTGTTTTGGTATGTTTTCCCTTGATACAATCAATACAAACATCAAAGTCCGTAAAGTCAAGGGAATCCAAAATGCCTTCTGACACAAGTCGTTCAACTCTAGTTTTTGAGATGTGGCCTAAGCGCTTGTGCCATAGTTTTGCCGAATTTTCTTTATTTAATTTTCGCTTAGTACCACGTGATTCCACATGCAAGGTTTCATTATATGATGCAATAGTATCAAGCAAATATAAGTTATCTTATGAACATAATGAACCAGTACCAATAATATTTGAATTTAAAGAAAGACTAAACTGACAATTTCCAAAAGAACAATAATATCCAGATATGTCCAATAAGGAAATAGAAACTAAATTCCGTCTAAATGACGGCACAACAAAAGTGTCTTTCAAATCCAAATAAAAACCAGTTCCCAATAATAACCTAAAAGTGCATATTGCTTCAACTTCCACCGATTTTCCATCGCCCACAAAGATGAATCTTTCAGCATCATTTGGCTTTCGGCAGAACATGCAACCCTGCATAGAAACACTTATGTGAGTAGTAGCACCAGAATCTAACCACCAAGTGTTTCTAGGTACTGAAGCTAAATTAACCTCAGAACAGACCAAATTAAGAAATATACCTTTCTTTGCACGCCAAGCGTTGTATTTGGTACAATCCTTCTTTAAATGTCCAGGTTTCAGGAAAAAGAAATAACCCTCTTTGTCCTTATGTGGCTTCTTTTGATCTGGACCCTTAACGGCTTCATATTCTGTTTTTCTTTTCTTGCCCTTATCCTTAGAGGTGCTTGCCAAGTTAGCAATTTCAGTTCTATCATGCTTTCAACCTTTCTTCCTCTTTTACACAATATGAAATGAGCTCATTTAGAGACCATTTCTCCCTTTAACAGTTGTAACTTACCTTAAACTGACTGAAATGTGAAGGAAGCGATAGCAATACTAAATGCATGAGCAAGTCATCAGACAAGTCGAGCTTTAGTGCCTTAAGTTTTGAAGCAGTATGAGACATCTTCATGATATACTCCCTTATGTTCCCCTTGCCTCTATACTTAATTGAAATCAAACTTTGCATAAGCGTGCTCGTTTCAACCTTATCGTTTTTAGCAAAACGCTTTTCAAGTTCGACAAGGAATTCCTTGGCATTAGTTACCTCTTCAGATACTGTGCCCCTAAAGGCTTCCGGAATGCCGCGCTTAATGATCATTAGACTCATGCGATTTGAGCGTTCCCACTTCTCAAAGTTCCTCCTGTCATCAGGTGAAGTTGCATCCGTAAGAGAAGCCAGTTGCTCAACCATGAGAGCAAGGTCGAGATCCATGCAGCCGAGAACAATTAGTGCGTTCTCTTTCCAATCCTTGAAGTTTGACCCATCAAGCATGGGAATTGAATTAACATTTGCAGATATTGTGGTAGCAGATGAATTAACTGTATAGAGAAGAAGATGGAAATAGCTTACATTAGTACTTTATTATGCAAATAATAATTTCAAATAATGGTAAGGCCCATCACAAGATACCCAGCACAACATCAATATTTAGTCTTTGGACAGAAATATTGACTTGTAAGTGGTACTCTCGATGTAGTAATCAAACACTGATAATAAGACATGTCAACCAATAAATCTTTCTTTGGACCAATTTATTGATCACACGTTAAACCAAATAATCATCACGTGTTTATCACCACATGTGCATGTGAAATTCTAGCCAAATATTGACCTTCCTTTGGACCGATCAATATCCGCATGAAAAACACACACACGAAATCTTCTAATATTCTAAGTTAATTAATTTCCACAAGAGAGGTTGCTTTGGCAACATGTTGCTTCAATTAATTCACTTTGAAATATTATATTTCTCAAAAGAGTCTGTCATACCAAGATTTGAACTTGAATTGACTGTTTTGCATAGATTTAAGACTTTAGGATTTGAATTATGAAATTCAATACTTTAGGATTAAGTAATCATTAAGTTGGATGGTTAAATTGCAATTTAATTAAACTTGATTGGCCAATAATGAAATGTTTTTAAACTTGAAGGACTAAATTGCAATTTTCCCAAACTTTAGCGGCCAATTTATTAAAAAAACTGAAACTTTAGGGACTGAATCTTGAAATTCAGAACTTTAAAGAGCCAACTTAAATGATTTCTTAACTTTATGGGCTGGTTTTGTAAATTCAGAAGTCTGAAGGACCAACTTAAAAGATTTTATAAACTTAGGGTTTTATTAATTATTAAAACAAATCAGGAGGACCTGATGTGAAATAAAAGCAATTTTCGTGAATTGCATCCGGGCCCTTCAAAACTTCAAATTTCCGAGTGAGGTCCCTGGGCCCAAAAATTGAAAAACTAGGGTTTGCAACGAAACCCTAGCCGCCGCAGCATAGTCCTAAGAACACGGGGCCATCGCCGGGGCCGCACACCGCCTGCAGCGCCATCAACGGCGCTGCAACCATGAACCGTCATGACGCTGCACGCGACGCTGTACTCCATCACAAACCCATCGCGCGCAACGCGCAGTGCGCGGCTCCCCAACTCCGACCAGATTCATACAACAATTTCAACCACAATATACAAAACCACAGATTGCGAAAAGTGAAGTCCAGATTCGGAAAAAAAAAAAACCTTATATATTATGCAAAAAATCAGATTCAAAATCCAATTTTGAAAACCAAGATTTCACACATATGCATACTAAGAGATCGATCGGGTGGAAAAACCCAAACTCATATATCCATAATCAACAGATTTGCATATTTATCAATTTTCGAAATCAGAACGTTATTCACATATACGTATCATATAATATATCGATTTGGTTTCACATATATGCGCTAGAAATAGATCTGACAATTCAACACGATGTTGGCTCTGATACCACTTGTTGAAATTAAATCTAATATATAGATGATTGTTCATCTAAAATTCAAAAACATCACGCTGTAATTATCAAGATCGAAACTGAAGCGGAAGCGTACCTGAATCCATTATTGTGTTTGATCGAACGGGGTTAGGGCCTTCCAACCGATCCGTGGTTTTCTCCTTATTTTTCTTCTCTGTTGATGGGGATGCAGAGAATTATGAAAAACCACGTTCAATTGGGGACCATGACCTGTATAAATAGTTGTAGGGCGGCTATCGTGTTTTAATGTTATTAAATTGGCCCCTCATTAATTTAAAACATTGAATCCGTCTCTACACTTTAATCTCACGACACTTAATACTCATTAATCCTGAATAATCTTTAGTGGATCACTTTATTGACTAAATCCTTAAAATAGCACCACACATTTTATTTTATACATGTTTGACCCTACATTATTGAATTTTATCCAACAAATATATGATAGTACGATGTTAGAGTAGCAAGGTGGTTAAGAATATTTGGAATTAATTATAAAATGTGTGGGAAATCTTGTAGTTATTGTTAAATATATGTTGTGATTCGCATCACATATGTATTAGCTCCTGCAAAATAAAGATTAGTAATAAATTTTCATTTTTACTGCACCTCTCTCATTTTATTTTATTTTATTTTTAGATATGACCAAAATATTAAAAATGGTGAAAATCTTTAATATTGTGGGTCACCTAACACTCATGTCCCATGACCAACAACCATTAGAACCTCTTTTAAATCTTTCTATGTGGGTGAATATTGTAATGAGGATCTTGATTATCGATATCAAAACACAACCTACTCAGTGATTTGATGTAGATAGATAGACAATTGCTACATGTCTACTTGGAAGATTTTGTTATCTAGTAGATTTGCTTAGCTATAACAAATATATGCCATTATTTGTGAGATGAATGTCTCGATACATTGAAGGTGGAAACAACTAGAAAGTTATTAACCGTAATGTAATTCATTAAATAGGAATTAGTGTAGTGTCTATATACGATGAATGTTCAAGCAATGTTAAAATTCTTCAACTCCAATGACATAACGATGAGAGAGAGAAAAAAATGATGAGATTTTGGATCTTCAAAAATAAAGTTTTGTATTGTATATTTTCTCTTGTCAAATATGCCAAAATAAACAAGAGTTAGCTGGTTTAAATTAATTTTTAATTTTTTGTTTTATCATGAGATTTATTTTGTCAAATGTATTGTTATAGAATGCTCTACTTTCACATTATCAAATGAGTCATTATTTGATTCATCTAAAAGAATTAATTAAAATTTAGATTAAATTCAACAATTAATTTTAATTGCACATTTAATTGAATCCGTAACTTTTTAATTAAATATTCCATCATTTTTTTTTTATCAAAATCATATAAAATTTTGATTTTAAACCATATCAGAAGGGAACTTAATGTACTCTTTGTTTACTCATGATTTTTTTTTTTTTTTTTAAATCAAAACCTTGAACTTGAAGACAACCACTTTCATATGTTCCATCAAAATTTTGAGATCTTCACATATTTCAAAAAATTTCGATGTCATTTTTTTTTGCCCCCTCAAAAAAATAACATAAAATAAAATAAAATAAAAATACATACACTGTGTGTGTCTCGCTTGTGAAAAGAATTATTCGGATGTTCTTTAATGCTTGTTTAGTATGTCAAAAAAAAAAAACAAATTGAACATGAATTTTTCCACTATAGTTTCTAGTGATTTATTTCATGAAAAGTATGTGTGTTAATGTAGACTGTATGAATATGGAAGTAATGAGAAATATCTTCAGAAGTGTCTAGAAACAACGAATGTGCAAGCAATGTGCAATGTGACCCCTCACCTTCTTCATCCAATCAGCTGCAGCCACAAAAATATTCCTAACCACAATCTGAAATCAACAAATTCCCCTTTTCATCGTGCACAAGCTCAATTCTCAACAATGTCTTCTCCTATACCATCCAAAATGAAGGCCTGGGTTTACAATGAGTACGGCGGCGTTGAGGTGTTGAAATTTGAGGCCGATATTGCAGTGCCGGAAGTGAAGGATGATCAAGTCCTGATCAAGGTGGCGGCGGCGGCTCTTAATCCTGTTGATTACAAGAGGAGGCAGGGGAAATTTAAGGCCATTGATTCGCAGCCTCCTGTAAGGCTGTAACTTTCTTTTCTCCAATTGTTTTTGTTCATTTTCTTTGTGCCAATTATGAGCATGTTTCGATATAAGATTAAAATAATCAAAAATTATTTGAAGTCAATTTTTTAATCAGTGAAGCAGAGCATGTCTTGGAAAAACTGAATATTTTAATCATATTATCTTGGCATGAAAAAGGATTTTGGAACCGGAGATAGCGACAAGAAAGGATTCATCTAGGGCACCGTTCAGTTGGGAATTAATTTGTCAAATTAATACACTAAAAGATAAAAAAGACAACAAATTTAATTCACACAATATTTCAAATCACTTTTTAATCATTCATATTTTCTCAATCCAATTACACTATTTTTCAAACCAATTTTTAACCCCACATCTTGCCTAGAAAACACAAATAAATTCAACACAAAATTTAATTTGGCAAAGTTGTCTACCGAACAAAACCTAGATCTAGTTGTTGTTTTTAACATTTTGTTCGGCAGCTTGGGTTATAACCCAAATTATAATCTACACAATTTCTTAAATTATATTTTAATCGTACACTTTTTTTCTTTTTAATTTTTAATCACACATCTTACTTAAAAAATACAAAAAATCCATATATGATCCACACCAAAGCCGCTGAACAGGATGTAAGGTGTTAGTGGGTCTAACATATTTATTAATTATTTTAATTTTGATCTCCAAAATATCCCTATTTAGATTCTTCTATTTTCCATTGTACAATTATCTAGGTTAAACAGACAATCTTGGGGACTGTGTTTGACACATGTCTATTTGTGACACTCTTCGACACACGTTGAAGGTACACCCATTAATGAATGAATCAAAATAAAAAGAGACGGGAGAGACAATGACTCGGACTTGGAACCACAAGGTGGGGTGCCTATATCATTAGGACAACACCACTTGATCCTTTCGTATGGTTTTTATTTTTCGGTGTTAATTTACCTCTATTTAGCAAATCTATTAAAAACATGTTTTTAAATAACACAATTCTTCAAATTTTTTTTTTTTTTTTGTTGTTGAAATGCCAAATTAAATAACACAATTCTCTAAATTGCTTTTTAATCACATACATTTCCACTCTCCACTTTTTAAACACATATTTTACTTCGAAAACATAAAAAATATGTTTTTAAACAATAAAATGTAAGGTTTCGATACATATATGCACAGCAGAAATTAAACAAACACGAAACCATAGCCCGGATCAACCTTGCACTTAGATAGAATTTGTGATTGGAATAACACCTTTGATGAACGCCGTGAATCTGAAATCTGAAACAGGAGGTACAAACTTGTCACCACCAGCTGTCCAATTGTCCAGCCTCTAACAGAAATTCACACAGCGAGTTGATTCTGGAACTCCATCAATCTCCAACCTTTGGAATGGATTCGAGAGAATTGATTTTTTTCTTTGTGCTAACAAGAGAAAAATCTGAAAGAGAAAAATCTGCGCTAGAATATTATGAAAAGCGACTATATTGATTTCTCTACAATAGTGCACATATTAATATGTGCATCTCAAAATCCTAACCCTAATGACAATAGGGCTTTTAATGGGCCTTGATTAATTAATCATATTAATTAATCTAATTGTAAAGTCCGACCCAACAATTGGGCTTGTACATTAATTCTAACAATCTCCCACTTGGACAAGATCCAATTCCAGATATTCAATTCTCGCCTTTTGTGTGTGACCCATTAGGTTCCATTCACGATGGCAAACGTCGTGTTATTATTATTATTTCAATCTGATTGGAATAAGATGAATTTAAATCTCTATTTCTAATTCATCTTCGACTCACCAAGATCGATTAATTCACGTCGCCGTCCTAGATTGACATCTAACAATGTGTCAAGACAATCCATGTGAAAGGAAAAGTCATGTGGCATGACAAGACCGGTTCATGTACGGTTACCGTGGAAATACAATCCCTTCATCAATATAACTCAATTGGTTAAGAAATATGGATAGCGTCAATCTCATTTCAACCAATTATGTTATTCATTTCTTATCTTAGTTGATCTTGTTATGACTGAAAACACCTTTTCAACTCATAACTTCACCCCGGCCGAGGAATTTACATCAACTTAAGTGAGTGAAATACATGTTATAATCTCCTACTACCCAGGAGTGACGAATCCTCATATTGGACATACACAACCTTCATATGACTCCTACTATACCTGTACGACGTCATCCTGATGACTCCCTCTCAAGAGCCAACATCAACGCTCGCCAAAGCATAGTAATCCTCATATAAGATTCTATGACGTCCTCAAGTCAAAGGACCAAATCCACAACCGCGCATTAGAAATTCACCACTGACGCTTGGATAGTTATCCATGTGGAATCTCTAGGCGGGTCATCCAATGCTTTGTTCATCTAACAATGCATCCATGTGTTCATTTGAATGTCCATCTACATTCTAACTTGTGAGATAAGCTACTTTCTTCATAAGAAAGAAATGCAACACATGCTAGTCTAACTGCAACAACAATATCCGTATCTTGTTGTTACTTCGACTAGGGAAAATTTTAGAATAAGATATTAATGATTTGTATCTCACAGTCACAACACCTTGTGACTTACAAGTTAATTAAACTTACTCTACGGACTCTATTATCTAAATAGTGAGATAAACTCAATTTAATAATAGATCTGCCTTTATTGTAATAATGATAATATGTGTTATGCTATTTCAACGATTGGATTTAGAGCATAACACTGACATACTCCCACTCGATCCAATAACTCATGTATCTTATACATAACGAGTTTATGTGACAATCACATTCCTGTTGGGATAGTGGATTTACAAGTGGATCTTAGACGTGTGACTCTTCACATATTCAACCTTTGCAAGTTTAGTGGGCGTGAATTCTATTTTTCTACAATCTTCGAATAAGATAGTAGCCCCTAAATACATACTCAGATCATCGATGAGACTCAGTTCCCTTGCTTGCGTGATGGCTCCATTGTCGTCACAGTACTCATTACTGGAGCTACAATGTTAGGAACTGTTATAGTTCACCAATGAACTTAACGATCGATATTGCTTCACAAGCACTTATGTATTTGGTCTCGGTTGTATAGTTAGCGGTCTTTCTTGTTTGAACCATTTCAAACTAACCACACCACTACTATGAGTTAAATGACAATTAGACTGAATATTTCCTTCATCCCTTCCCGGACTAAAGGATGGTATCTTTATACCTAAAGACTGTAAGTCTATATTTCTCCTCATGTCTACTGCATTCTTAATACTTCTCAAGTACTCAATAATACAAAAGGTATCGTACATAGTGTAGCGTTTAAGAAGATCTTATTGTCAAACAATCAAGTATCTTCTCCACATCATTCTTTCTCAATACGTGTTCTAAACACCATTTTGAAAAGATTAACCCCAAAACCTTTTGGGATAGAATCCTACATTGGATTCACTCATGCTAACCCCATTAACATTACATCTATGTACGTGGATTGAGAAATCAAAACAACCTTCCAAATCTATCTCTATAGATTCTGGTTCCCAAAGTAAAGGTTTTATTTCTCAAATCCATCATGGAGAAATTTAAAATAATTGCACTTTCACTTTAAAGGTTAGAGACTCAACTTCTGATCAATAATATGTCATCTACATATAGTATCAGAAATATTGAATACTCCCACTAACCTTTTATATACACACATGATTAATCAAACATTTTGATTATCTCATCAAAATTAAGATTCTAGCTCTGTGAGGCTTGCCTTAATCTATAATAGATATTTGTAGCTAGTATACTATGTTTAAGAATTCAAAAATCCCATAGTTACATCATGTTGCTACTACAAGCAGAATTCAAATTGATTCAGAGTAAACGCATTTACAGCATATGGGTCTTACCCATTTCAGGTGAATCAAACAAGTTCCAAAACTTGTTTTATCTCGAATTCTATGGCTTCCTGCCATCTCATTTAGTCAATGTTTGACTTAGCTTCTATATAAATATAGGCTCATTATCCTTGATGACTAATACAATATTAGCAATCAGGGAAGTGTAACTCAATAGAGTATACATGATCCTAATATCTTTACATGGAACTAGTGCGTTCTCAGTCATCACTACGTCATGAGTAACGATCGCGTCCTAAGCATCGATCTATGCCTCATCCTATGCAAACACATATTTGAGCTTATTTAATCGGTTGAGTGTATATGTGTAATCATGTTCTACTTTTACTCTCACTGTCTTCTCTTAGATGAACTATTTCTCCAAGACATTGACAAAACTCGAGATAGACTTTCTTTGTCGATAGGAATGTAGAAATAATATCCAAACATCTTTTGGATATCCCTCAAATATACATATTGGACTAAGACTATTACTTATCCAAATCTGGTACACTTCTAATAAGTATTGAGGTCTTACATCTTAACACGAGGAAGATTAGACATTTTAAATCCATATCTTATATGGACCTTCATCAACCGATTATCATGGAACACGACTAAGTGTGTAATATAAAGTTTTTAGTGCAAAGCTCCAAGAACTGTTTTGGAGATTTTTGCGTGGCTTCATCAATGATTGCATCAATTGCAATCTTTGTCCTTTCATATTCGTCATTGTGCAGAGACGTATATGAAAGAGTATCTATGCGAAAATTATATTCTCATAACACAATCTTAAAGTCAATCACTTTGAAATATTCTTCACTTTGATCAAATCTACGTGCTTAGAATATTTTTCTCAATTTGGCCTTCTAATATATATCTGTATTATTTGAACTTTTCAAACTTACAGATTTAAACTTTATTATAGATAACAATGACAATCATGGTTATCTAATGATTAAAGACCAATCTGACATATGTCTGCTTACATCTGAATGTAACGAGCTCGGTGGATCAACCATCCCACCTTTTCCCTTTTCAAAGAAAATTGACTTATCAATTTACCTTCAAGGTGAGATATACATATATCTCTATTAATTGAATAAGTCAAGTGTCAGATTTAAGTGTGACTTCCTTTTTGCCAATATTCAGAATGTAGACTGTTTGTTATTTACCTCACTTCCATAATATCCCATTTAAGTTATCGAATAACTATTATTCTTAATTAAAGAGAATAATCACTTTATGTCCAAACATGAAGTGGAAGTGTCGTTCTTCATAAGAACTGTAATTAAAAATTGTCTAATTTTAAACTGAGAATGCAAAAATAGGTAATAGCTTCTTAAGTTGTTCAAACAACATTTGCTTTATTACCTACAAATAGGCACATCACCATTTTTCGCAATTATTCTACTTTTAGCCATTGCAAATTATCGGTATCTAATACTCGATTAGCTAAGTAGATTATTTAACCTCTATCAAATAGAAAACTGAAGTAGAAGATTCACCAAACTTCTCACCTCTTCAGTTCGGTTAAGGAAGCCTCGCAATTATAAATGTAGCTTCCTATTATTGGCATGTTCGAGAAGAGTATTCTCGATCATATTGTGTTTATGAGATCATTTCTCAAAGAACGATGCCAATTCAAGGATTTCAGTCTAATGAACTTATAGAGTGTCAATTATACTCCATAAGTTCAAGTAACAACTTAAATTTTAAAACTCATACAACAACAATAAAAAATAAATCACGTATTATCATGTATAAATCAATTTAATAAGGTCTTTTATTAAATCGATTGCTCCCACTGTTTTACTTAAATTAATGACCCTCAACATTAATTTCGTAGAATCCTATTAGATTCACAGTAAGCTAGGATCTCGTTTATTCCATTAGAACCTTGAGTGACTCAACAAGCTCTTAATAAAACATTCAGGTAGATACTCTTATCAATCACATCTCCATGTGACTCCTAGATCATCAAGTAGACAACTCTTTGTCGCATATATCTTATGTATTTACTTGACTGTACCTCCAAAATCTCATCTCCTTGAGTGACTCAACAAAAGATAGATTTCGGTTAAATTCTACCCATTGTTCATAAACATCTTATGTTTCATAGTGATAAACACACCTTCCCACTTGCAGCCTTGAGTGACTCAACAAACAGCATCGAGGGTGGATTCTGGTTTTTCACTATAACAACGGAAGGCACTTTGCATTAACCAATTAATACGAATTTAATAAATTACTTCCAAAATTATATCACTTTCGATTGATTCAAAAAATGATATTGTTTTGGTTAAGTCTGACCCATTGTTCAGAAGTATCTAATACTTCATAATGAGAAACATATCTACCAGCGAGTAGCCTTGAGTGACTCAACAAGCTGACATCGATAGTAAACTCTGATTTTTCATTATAACAATGGAAAGCGTATGACTTAATATAATATTAAGTGAGGGGTTTGTCTCATCATTCCTATGTATATTAACTAACAACCACATGCAATTAATCATACATACAATATTATTATGGATGATTATGGACGATATCTATCTAATCTTCTCGAGCCATGAAGAAGACTAGTTGGTCAATTCCTAGGGGACATTGTATTCGATCATCGAATGCTAAATGCAATAATCTCCATCTGCTGTTGCAACCTGTATCCTATACTAGTTGTTTTCTTGTAGCCAGCTCCAACCTGTATCCTATACTAGTTGGCACGCAGGCCTATATCAAAGGACGCACAGGTCCATATCTACAAACTAGAACTCGCAGGCCCAAATAAATTAAATAATAGACACGCAAACCCAATTAAGTAATAATAGGCTCGCAGACCCAATTAACAAAGCAGAATAAATTAACCATACATTCAACCAATCACATGGGTCGAGTCCATAATCATCCACTAAATACACATTTATCATATAAATGTATTATAATATAATATCTAATATTATATGAACAAATTTCAAGTTTCTAGCAATTTAGGTAGTCTAAACTAATTTAGATAAAGTGGATCGGAACAATAATTAATTAATCAAATTAATTAATTAACTTTAGTTAGCGGGTCTTATTTAATTAAAATCATATTTTAATTAAATATCAAATTAGAGTCCAACTCTAATTCCAAAAGAGACAAATTAAATTAACATCCTAATTTAGGATAAAACTCCTAAAAGAAAATAAAATTTAATTTAGTAATTAATTAATCAAATTAATCAATTACTTTATTGAGGGGTTTATTTAATTAAAATCAAATTTTAATTAAATACTAAATTAGAGTCCAACTCCAATTTCAAGATTTTATGGCCAATTGAATTTAGGATCAAATCCTAAATAAAATTCAATTAATAATCAATTAATCGAATTAACTAATTATTAAATTTAATTAAAATCAAATTTTAATTAAACACCAAATTAGAGTCCAAACTCTAATTCTAGAATTAGGGCAAATTGAATTAATATTTAAATTTAGGACAAAACTCCTAAATAAAATAAAATTCAATTTAGGGTCAAATTATTAATTTTGTTAAAATCCAATTTTAACATTAATTTAAAAGTCGTGAATTTTAAAATAAAACTTTGAATTGGGTCAAAATTTTAAGTTGAGTCAAACCCATTTAGTATCAAATTTTAAGCATTTTTTTAAAATTGGCAATATGACCCATGTTCAAAATTATAAGCAAACCCTTTCAGTTTCGAAAATTGCATTTTGACCCCATTTTCATAATTGTAGGACAGGGGCTCACAACTTCAGAAATTGCGTAGAAGCCCGCCCCAAGTATGAACCCTAATCAGAAATTACATATGAGCCCCTACAGTTTCTAAAATTGCATGAGAGGCCCCCGCCCCCAAAATTCTCCCAACCCGACTGAAAACCTGTTGTCTCCTCCCCTTCTTCCGGTATGGACAGCGCCGGCACGAGCCGGACTTCTCTATGCTTCAGCAACCGCCGCTATTTAGCGGCACGAGCAACGTCTTCACGCGGCGGTGTTGCAACCACGCCGTCAGTGGCAGCGAGCTCCGGACGAGCAGGCGAGCGCTGCATCGCGCGACGATTCGCGATGCAGCCTTGAGCAGCAACGACAATCGTTGCTGCATCGAGCAGCGACCCCAGGGCTCCCTACGTGCAGCCAGAGGCAGCGTCCTCGCCTGACGCCAGATCTCCAACCACCCATCCAAGTCGTCGTCGACGGTGGCTGCAACAGTTTGCAGCGCTGCCAGTCACCTTTCCAATCCATTTTCGACCCAAAATTAATTTTCTTTTCCAAATCAAATTTAGAACAAGAAAAATAATTTTCTCAAAAACCAAAAACAAGAAATCAAAATTCAATCATATTAAATTCATCAAAGAAATAAAAAAATTCTAACAAGTAATAAGGCAGGCTCTGATATCACTGTAAGGTTTCGATACATATATGCACAGCGGAAATTAAACAAACACGAAACCATAGCCCGGATCAACCTTGCATTTAGATAGAATTTGTGATTGGAATAATACCTTTGATGAACGCCGTGAATCTGAAATCTGAAACAGGAGGTACAAACTTGTCACCACCAGCTGTCCAATTGTCCAGCTTCTAATAGAAATCCAAATAGCGAGTTGATTCTGGAACTCCATCAATCTCCAACATTTGGAATGGATTCGAGAGAATTGATTTTTTTCTTTGTGCTAGCAAGAGAAAAATCTGCGCTAGAATATTATGAAAAGCGACTATATTGATTTCTCTACAATAGTGCACATATTAATATGTGCATCTCAAAACCCTAACCCTAATGACAATAGTGCTTTTAATGGGCCTTGATTAATTAATCATATTAATTAATCTAATTGTAAAGTCCGACCAAACAATTGAGCTTGTAAATTAATTCTAACATAAAATTCAAACAAACTTAATTAAATAAATTTGAGCATTGGAAATGAAACTTCTCTCTTTGGTAGAAGTTTCTATATGTAAGCTAAGGTAAGCATCAGACATTCACACAGTCACTCACACTATAATCATATTATTATCCACTGCATCCTACAGCTAACTGACCATTTTGAGCATCTAAAAATGTAAATGCCAATTTATTGTTTTCATTTCTTTTTGTCCAATAGACTGTTCCAGGCTACGATGTTGCCGGCGTGGTACTTAAAGTTGGCAGTCAAGTAAAAGGCCTAAAAGAAGGAGATGAAGTATATGGCGACATAAATGAAAATGCACTAGAACAACCTAAACGATATGGCTCATTAGCTGAGTACACATCTGTGGAGGAAAGATTACTGGCTCTTAAGCCCAAGAATCTTGATTTTGCACAGGCTGCTAGTCTTCCTCTGGCAATTGAAACCGCCTACGAAGGTCTTGAAAGGGCTCGATTTTCTGCCGGTAAATCCATACTCGTTTTAGGTGGCGCTGGTGGAGTTGGATCCCTTGTAATCCAGGTAAAACCTCTGTGCTGAGATTTAGTTCATCTAGGGAAGACGAAATCAATAGCACGTCTGGTAACAATATCGGACTGGACCGAATAAGAACAAATCTAGGATATCAAATTAGCACGTGAGGATGAAGGTGAGTACGAACGTTCGCCTAAGAGTAAGGGGAAAAAAATAAAACTTTACGCCTAATTATAACCCCCACCCCACCCCACCCCACCCCCCTTTTTTTATGAATCCAATACGAGTGACCTATTGCCTTTGCAACGACCTGGATTCGTCGTCCTTGGACCGAAGATTTTACATGTTTTTCTTAATGTATAATCCACTTTATCAAAAATCCCACTATTGATTAGATTATTTTAGTACTAGACTAGATATTGTTACCCAACTTTTATAACATCTATGTATTTTATTTATTTATTTATTTGTGATGCAGCTTGCAAAACAGGTGTTTGGTGCTTCAAAGATTGCTGCTACTGCCAGCACAGGTAAGCTGGAATTTCTGAAAAGCTTGGGAGCTGATTTGGCTATTGACTACACCAAGGAGAACTTTGAAGAAATACCAGAAAAGTTCGACGTCGTTTATGATGCTGTCGGTAAGACAATGTCTCAATTCCTTCTAAATTTGAAACCCTTTTAATACTGCCAGCTTCATTATGGGACTAAACATTTTTCGTCTAATTCACTAGAGATCCTTATCGCCATACCCTTAGCTATTGGAAAATAACTCATTTGGCACCAGAACTGAGAGACTTTTCAACATTTTTACGTGGATATTTTTTGAGCAAGTGGAGATTAATAAAATAAAATTAGCGTACCTTTTCCCTAAAATGTAAAAACGTTTGATTACTGATGGTGTAATTTTTGTTTGAAAAAACGACAGGGGAGGGAGAAAGGGCAGTGAAAGCAGTGAAGGAAGATGGCACTGCTGTATTCATAGCCGGTGCAGCAACACCACCAGGTTTTGCCTTTGTTCTCACGTCAAATGGAGAAATGCTGAAGAAGCTAAATCCATTTCTGGAGAGTGGGAAGGTGAAGCCATTGCTCGATCCCAAGGGGCCATTCCCTTTCGACAAGGTTAACGATGCTTTTGCTTATCTTGAGACAAACCGAGCCACCGGAAAGGTGGTTATATATCCGATTAATCCGTGATCGGCAACTAGGAACGCTGAGCTTATTCTGTCTACAAATAATGTATGATACTTTGAACAGCTCGAGAATATTTTGTATGGGAAATCTTGTAGATATTGTTGGAAGTATGTTGTGAGGCAATACATACATATATTACTCTAGTATATCTCTATCTTTATCTTTATATATTAATATCTTTATATATATATTATATCAATAAATTTTCCAAATAAAACATCACACAGTTTCCCGTCATTTTTACACTTGCCTAAAATGGAAATTCATGATTTATAGAGATTAAAAAAAAATTGTAATTATCTATATAAATTTCAAAGTTGCACTTATCTAGAGAATATAAACGGTCACTTTGAAAATGGTTTTACCTCATTATTATTACGAAAATTTGAAATTTGACATGCTAAAGAAAAATTCAAAATTTGCTCAATACAAAACTCAAGATTAACCATGAACTATCCAAATATATTTTAATCATTTTGCACCATCATCTATTTCTTATCAACTAACGAAAGAAAAGTAAAAAGAACGAATGAATGCTATATATTGAAAATGAAAGAGAATCGAAAATATTAGATGATATATTGTCATGTAGTGTCTATTCCAAAACAAAGAACGTGACCTAAAATAAATATTGTTAAGCATTTATTCCTATAAATTGAATAACCAATATTTTATTTTATTTCAAATTTCGAATTCAGGTAAAATAATGAATTTTTATTTTAATAAAGTTTCATAAGTAATAAAAAAAAATGAATTCTAAATTTAAAATAAAATAATGAGCCTATGAATTATTGCCATCATTTGGTAAATTGTTTTATTGATAAAATGGGTAGTTAAAAATGATTACTTTACAATAATAATAATAAGTTATAAATAATGTTGATCAAGAAAAGGCCGAATATATCTACCAAATATTCGCTCAATTTTTCGAGTCAATGAAAAAAATTACAATAAAATTATATTGCTAATTCAGATTAAATCAATAAATGGTTAGGATAATATTATCAATTATTTTAAATTAAAATATCACTACATACTATTAACGAAAATTATTTTAATATTTCTTCAAATAGCTTTTTAACCACATGTATTTTTTGTAACACATTTTATTCTCATTGTTTATTTTTCCATAAAAAATATTTTATAACCACACATTTCTTGATAAACGTCTATTTGATAATTCGTTTAAAAAAATTATTTATAAATAGCGACGTGACAATATTCCATTAGTCTATTTTGAAATACCGAAATAGGTGAATAAAGAATTGCTTCCGTCAAGAATTGGGCATTTTATTTTATTTTATTTTTTTAAATTGTCGAAAGATGTGTACCACGTGGACGGGTATAAACGAAGCCCATAAAAAATACGATAAAAATTATAATCTATGTCATAGTTAACATTTGTAATTTTAATTAATAACACGTTTCACAATCACACAACTTTTAAATCGCACATTTCATTAATTTTTACAAAATATATATGTCAAATAGTGATGAAATTCTAAATTTTGTCCCGTGCATCGCACGGGTGCGAATACTAGTATAAAATATATAAAAGTAAGGTAGTTCTTAAAAACAAATTCACCCCCATTTTTCTATTTCTATAAATAGTAAGGGCCCAGAGAATTAAATAGTGTGAATGCAAAGTAGATTAGTGTGAATGTAAAATTGATGTAGGTCAAATATGAATGCAAATTTTGGATAAATGTGAACGTATTTATTGCATTATATATGGTCATTGAACTTCACATTTCGTTACTACTTAATCACTGATCTTCCAAATGTAACTCAATCTTCACCGAACTTTCAAAAGTTTTTCCCGTCCATCACTGTAGCGAAACGGTGGTTACATAACTAGACGGTTTTTGCCACGTGTCCAACGTTTTTCCTACGTGGCGCTTAGTTGGACAAATCAAACTCAAACCATAAAGCCAAACACGCCCTTCCCAAATCTAATTACAAAATCCATCAGATTGTAGACATAATCCCTAATTCCTTGAGCTCCAACTCTCGCTTCCAACCCAAAAACTCCACTCGCCATCACCAATCTATAAACACCATCGCTTATCGCGACCTCCGGGGGATCAAACCTTCAACGGCAGGGGGATATTGGTCATTCAACGGCAGTAAAATGATCCACAGGTAAAATAACATACATTTTCCCTGCTGTCTTCTTCTTCCTCTTTTTTTTTTTTTTTTTTTGCTAAAAAATATTCAGTGGCTTGAGTTTTTTTGGCTCTATCTTGATAGGCATATGCTGAACACGATATCGTCTTTGCACTGTGGGCTGCCCATCTTACTCCTCTATATCATTTATTAAGGTAGATGGCCACAGAACTAGGAGGTTTAAGTGTAATGGTCGAGTCTTATGGCCATCAGTTGAAGAATCATCAGATGCTATTTGTTATTATTGACCATGAATGTACTAATTCCTGATCATACCATTGGATTCATAGGTTTTGGTGGCAACAGGGAATGATATATCATTTGGACAATGGAGTGGGCAATTGTCCCCTTTATTAAGCAACCCAGAAGTCTTGAAGAAGGCAGAAAATGAAATCCATGATCACGAAATGAAGAAATCATATGCTGCTCACATTGCAAATCATGACTCCAACTGGTGCAAGATATATTGGTGAATTATGGAGGGATAGCCTTCTTGGTTAAAAAATTGGACTGTGTTTAGATTGTTGAAAAAGTTGGGATAGCCTTCTTGGTCTTTTTTCATATTGTAGTGTATTTAGTTTCTTGTATTGAATGGTAGGGATTTAGATGTATAGAATGTAGTATGTAATCTTTTGAAGACTATGTAATATTTTCAATTTATGGCAATGAATTCAGTTTCTGGCATTCTTTTTTTCATTTGTGCTAATGACTGATTTTGGACTGAGCGGTATTCATTTTCCAGATCTTTAGAGCAACTGATGCAGTAGCATATCCTATCTTTCTGGTTTGAAGACAAGCTGCCAGCACTTGTTTATCAAATGACAAATAAATGTTCATAAGCTAGTTTAAGTCCACACATACATGTTTCTATAAAAGTCTGTGAAAGAAGATGAAATACGAAAAAGAAAAAAACTGCATTGAAGAAAAGAAAATGCATTACCCAAACCAAATACATAATGTTCCATTAAAAAAATGGCTACCACCTTTCATATCATTCTGGAATTTAGATTACAAAAAGGAACTAAATACATAATTTGGATTACATGAAACCAAATACACCATGTTCCAGCAAAAATAGAACTCTAGCTATGAGGTTGCCATTCTGGATTATGTTTACAAAAAATGGAACATTATGTTTTATCAAAAGCGGGCTGCCAATCTAGAGTTTTTTTACAAAAAAAAAAAAAGGAACATTATGTGTCAGCAAAAACAACAGCCACCCAAAAAATTCTGCCCTTAATGTTGTGGATTCATCTCATTACATACGTTCCCTGGAGTTGGTATGAAATTGAACTCTGATGTCGAGGCAGGAATAGGGTTTGAATTTCTTATCACATTGTTGGCTCTTTAAGGAACAAGTTTCGCCTAACATATATAAGAAAATAAGCCAAACGTTAAACAAGACTATGTGTACTATACATAAGTCAATCGTATTAAAATTTACCTTCTTGTTTATATTTTGAGAAGACATATCAGGATGTATGATGGGAATGTTCATAGCTTGTTCAGACCATGCCTAAGAAACAACAACATACCAGTTAGAATTGAGATTATGTGAAAAATGAAATAACTATAACTGGTGCCGTAAACATATACCGAGTCAGGAGCATCCTTCCTAAAATGATATCGCTTATTATGTCCAGTTAATCCACAAACACTACAAGTCATCTGAACTGAACCTTTTTTTCTTCATTTTTGAGGTGTCGCTATTGTGAGATACAACGTCTTCTTCGGCCTGTCTTCTCTTCTTAGTTTGTTTTCTACCTCTCTTCGGTATAGTCCAATTCGGAGTCTTGATAATTGGAGCATCTACCACAGGCCATAGTTTCTTCCCGTTAATGGGATTGACAAGATTATCATAGCAAATCAAATACGTATGCACCTTGTAACAGTCATGTACATAGTCTTGTGGGTTTTTCATCCTATCCCTAATAGCAGCACATGCATGTGCACATGGAATGCCAATCAACTGCCACTTCCAACACCCACACATCCTGTTTGACATATCCACTACAAACTCTGCACCTCGACAAGAAACATAAAATTGTGGTCCTCCATTCCAGTCTACCTCGCAATCATCAGCCATAGATATGCTTTTCTCTATTTATTTATTTTGAATCTTAGGACAAAGTAGACCATTCACTTTTCGCATCTTGTCTCTCCTAGCTTGAATCCTTTTCATGCAGTTAATATGAATGCTTATTAGCATGCTCAAGATACATTTCTCCGGATCATCTAAGATCATCTTGTTGAAGCACTCACAAACATTGTTCAATACCATATCACTTTTAGGTTTGGTAGAAAAATGAGACTTACTCCATTCATATGGTGGCCGTTTAAGTAACCATTTATATGCATCATTAGATTCCTTCTTTATCTCCTCCATCTAGAAATTATAATCAACTTCTACGGTAGAAAGTGTAGCTCTTCATAAGAAATCCTTCAGTGTTTTACCTTTATGGCCCGTATTGAAAAAATTTGTGTACATATGCCTAACACAATAGCAATGCTCAGCCTCAGGAAAGTAATCAGATATTACATTTTGGAGCCCCTTTTGCCTATCAGTCATGAAAGTCCAATAATTACCACTATGAATGCCTAAGTCTTCCCCAACATGCCTAAGAAACCAAGCCCAACTGGATGTATTCTCTCTCTCCACAATGGCATATGCAGCGGGATATATACAATCATTTGCATCGATACCCACAGCTGAAAGTAATTGACCCCCGAAGTTACCCTTTAAGAAACAACCATCAAACCCTAACAATTGCCTACAACCCCCTAATAACCCTCTCTTACATGCATCAAAGCACACATAAATCCCATTAAACTTATTATCTTTCGAAGCAACTATAACCGTCGATCCCGGATTAGTTCTCAACACTTTTGCAGCATATGATCTTAGCAACCCAAATTGATTCTCATCAGATCCTTCGATTAGTAACTTAGCATACCTCCGCGTTCTCCATGCAGTTACTCGGTTAATATTAAGTTTCAAATCATCTTTCACTGTCTTCCTAAAAAAAAAAAATTTCCATTCGGGATCAACCTTAAATCTCTCCAGATACAATTCAGCAATATACTTGTAAGTGCAATGTCTGTTTGTTATGTCTCGACTACAAGTATGAGTGGAAGAGTATGACTTGACTTGAACACAACCTTCCTACTTGTTCCACGAAGCCCATATCCTCCACTTACAACCCTCTTTACACACCGCTTGAACCCTTTCTTTGTCATTAACCTTGAATTTCAAATTACAACGATTCTTAACACTGTAACTCCTTATTGCACTTTTGAACTCTTAAGTACTCCTAAACCTCTTTCCAACCTCGAAGGTGGGGTTTCTCATTTCACTGTTGGGATCAAATGTAGGAAAGCTGTGTTTTTCCTCTCCACCAAAGGAGTAAGTTGTCTCCAATTCTTCAGAAGAGGGATAGTATGGTTCATCAAAATTTGCATCAGCTTCACACTCATTAACTTCACCAGCCACACAGGTAAATCCCATATCACTACATTCAGCTGCACTCCTCTCAAAACCAAAATTATCATCATCAATCTCATTTTCATAGTCATTGAACTCATAATACTCAACTTCCGGTTCTTGGTCCTCATTTTCGTAATCTGAAATGCAAAGTGTAGGGTTGAGTATATTGATTTCAACTATTGCAACATAACAATAAAAAGGAAAAAATGGCAACAAAGATAATCTTAAGATAGGAATTTTACATCTCACTCTCTGACTCACAAATGCAGGTGACTAAAAGAAGATTTAGAACTTACCCCCATTTGGTCCCTCCTCTTCTAATAGCGCGTTGTTACTTACTCCATTATCTGCCATTTTCGATGCCCAAAATCATCTACCAAATAGAGAAGAAATTTTCAGCAGCTGGGTGGGTTTTGGGAGAATGAAAATGGTATTTTCTCCTTCACAGCAGTTCGTTTGGAGGGAAAAGGAAGAAACCTGTGATGAATCTTTGAAATCGTTAAATGAGATGTTTATCAACCTTTAATTGGAAGGAAACGTGTTCTCATATTTGTGAAGGGAGTGTTTAGCTCTACTTTATGAGTGGTTTGAGTTTGATTTGTCCAACTAAGCGCCACGTAGGAAAAACGTTAGACACGTGGCAAAAACCGTCTAGGTATGTAAACACCGTTTCGCTACAGTGATGGACGGGAAAAACTTTTGAAAGTTCGATGATGATTGAGTTACATTTGGATGATCAGTGATTAAGTAGTAACGAAATGTGAAGTTTAGTGACCATTGATATAATTAACCCTATATATACATATACATACTGAATGAGTTCAATTAATATTTTTAGTTATCAGTATTAAAATTATCATTTAATTATTTTATTTAATTATTTATTTATTTGTTGTTCTTAATATTATAAATTCTATGTAGAGCCATCAATATAAAAATTGTGTTTTAATTATTAATTGTCAAATCATTTGTTATCTTTAATATCAAAAATTATATTTTCTGAAATATATATGTAGTTGAAAAAATGCGCTGCTTATAAATAATTTATAGAAAAATTTATTGAACGAAAATTAATATTGAATAATTGATGCTTTGGTTTCTTTTTAGTTAATAATATCAATAGAATGATTAATATTTTTTAATCATTCTTAATTTTAATAAATTTTTAAAGATTATAGGGAATAAGATTATTTGTATAACTTTGTGATCTCCAACTTTAATCGGTTATCGTATCATGATAATTGTGAAATTTTCAAATTATTATTTTGACTATTTGACTTTGATTTTTGAGAATTATTTTTGTGAAATAGTGATTTTTAGAATGTATAGTTAAAAAGTAGTATGAAAAATTGTAAAATATAATTTTTTAAAGAATATGTGATTGAAAATGAATGTTCAGAAAAACTGATTCTTGAAAAATCATGAGTAAGTGATAAAATATTATGTCTTGTGGATTAAACAACTCTGCCGCTTTATGAATCGAGATGCATCGATGATTTCTTGGGAAATAAAGTTAAATATATTTACGATATACATTCGTTAAAATTTAATCAAAACTAACATTTCCTGTTGCTTAATTTGCTACGTTTATTTAAATATATGACTACATCTATTTAATTTGTAATATTAAAGTAAATATGAAATGAAATATTTGTTTGATAAATTTAAATATCAAATATTGGTACAATGAAATAAAAGTTCACTATTTATTATTCATTTTGGACAAAATTCAGATTTAATTAATCCAAATGAATGCATATTTTTAAATAGATGCAATTTTTAGGTCCCGAGGTTTCTTAGTCTGTCTTCAATTCTTGAAAATCAATTACATTTTTTTTAAAATTTGTAAATATAAAAAAATAAAACTTTGTCTATATCACATAAATATTTTTATTTAAAAATAGAAAATGAAAGATAATGAAATAAGAATGTTCATCAATCTTTTTTTTTTCTTTTCATTTTCGTTTTAATAAAATTCTAAGCGTATATCACTGATATATCTATTTTTTCTACTTATTACAAATTCTATTTAAATGTAATTTTTCTTTTCCATTTGAAGTTTTAAATCAATTAAAATTACAATATTTAAAGAAATTCCTTGAACGATAAACTTATGAATCGTAAAAAAAATTAAAAAATAATTAAGGTATGTGTAATGTACCTTTGTAATTAATTGTCTTAATTCATTTCTCATTTTTAATTAAATATTCATTTCATATGTTAAAATATAAATTTGATATATGTAGGTAACAAATGACCGTGCATCGCACGGGTGTAACACTAGTAATATATAAAAGTTGGGTAGTTTCTAAGAATAATTTTCCGCTTATTTTCCATGTTTATAAATAGTAAGTTCTCATAAAATTAAACAGTGTGAATGCAAAGTGGATGTATGTCAAATGTGAATGCAAAATTTGGATAAATGTGAACGCATTTATTGTCTTATATACATATATATACACAAACACACACACACACACACACACACACACACTGAATAATTGTTGATATTTTTTTTAATCAATTTTAATTTTATTATTAACACTAATACTGAATGAGTTCGATTAAAATTTTTAGTTATCAGTATTAAAATTACGATTTAATTATTATTATTTTTACACTAAAAGTCTTATTTTGTACATTTTAATTTTAATACTGATAACTAGAAATATTAATTATTAACACTAAAAGTCTTATTTTGTACATTTTAATTTTTCCACATGTCATACTATTTCAAAATTTTTTTATTTAAGTAATGATATTTATAATTCTTAACTAAATTTAATTTGGTAATAAATAATTAATTTCAATTCGAATTGACACCCATATTACTCATTTTGTTCATTTATTAATTTATTTACTCATTTTGTTTATTTATTTATTTAACTAGTTTTATTTATTTATTTATTTATTTATTTTGTTCATTTATTTATGTTAAATACTATATGTTTAAATAATAAAAATATGCAAAATACATATTACTGACTTTAACAATTAGTTTAACTATTTTTTTATCAAAATAAAAATAAAAGCATGTTAGCAAACTCATAATATTTCAAAATAGGGTGTGGTGAATACATTTATTTAAAACTTATAAAAATAGTTTTTTTCGGTAATATAACACTTTGATTGTTCAGTGAAAAATGAAAAGTCACTTTGTATTGAAAATTATTGAATAAGTTTTGAAATTTTGATAGTTCGTATCTATAATTTTAATTTTTTTTAAAATTCTCTCATTGTAGCGATTTCACGTTGTAGACTAGTTTATACGAAATTTAACTATTTGATAATTTCTTTTCCTTTTTATTTTAATAAAATTCTGAGTGTATATTACAGATATATCTATTTTTTTTACTTATTAGAAATTCTATTTAAATGTAATTTTTTTTTCCATTTTAAATTTTAAATCAATTCAAATTACAATATTTAAAGAAATTCCTTGAATGATAAACATATGAACCGTAAAAAAATTAAAAAAAATTAAGATGTGTAATATATATTTTTTGTAATTAATTGTCTTCGTTCGTTTCTCCTTTTTCATTAAATACTCATTTCATATGTTAACAAATAAATTTAATATATGTGAGTAATTAATGATCGTGCATCGCATGGATGCAATTACTAGTAAATAAAATAAAAAAGTATTATCTTAAGTTGTTTGGGGCAAACAAACTTAAAAATATATAAATGCGTTTTGTTAGAGTTGAACCCGAGTGTATCGCTTGGAAGGTAATTTCGGCTACTGTCTCGGCCTCCGACGCATCACTGTCGCAAAATTCACTTTTAAGGAGTATGATATTGTGCACATCAATTATGGAATTTACCATGACACAAATGTTGACAAGTGCTTGACTAATGAGAAAATATTTGAATCGTCGAACATTTGTCAACATTTGAGCGTTAGTGGATACATAATTGGTGTCCACTAAGATCACCTTAAATGCTCTATCACTTTCAATTTCAAATCCTTCGCTTTCCGTTCCACTATAAAGCCTGCACAACCACTCTGATTTCCATTTCCATTCTCCCTCAACCAACTCCTCATCCTGTCCCCTTCCTTTAATTACCAATCCTTCAGGTAAATCCCTCTATGTATTTCTTGCATATATGTTGTAGGATTGAGGAGAAAAGTGCAATTTCAATCAAGAAATTTGTCTTGAAAGGAATTAGATGCTCGGAAATTGAGGGTTGTTTCTTTACAGTTGACAAGTTGGGTTATATATTTAAATAGTCACTGAAATATATCTAGTGCTACAATTTAATAATTGAACTTAAAAAATAAAAAATAAAAAAATATTACTCAATAGTTATTGATATATGCACGCTTACTCGTTGATCACTCCAGCGTCGACTTGAGTGATGAATGAATAATGCGGTGCATATTTCAGCCTTCACCACGGCTACAATTCTCCTTTAATTTAATTATTATTATAAATAATATATATTCTTTTGACTCAGAGAAAGGGAAAACGCCAACAGGTGTTAAAATATCAAAAGGACACACTAAAGGTTAATTGGGCTACATAGTTCTTTTGTGTCAATCTCTGATTTGATCATAATTTTAAGGAAGTAATACATAAGTAAGATTGTTAAAACATACATTTTCAGAGCTAAGAAACTTGTGATTTTGGTCACAAATTATTAAATTATTCGGTCACCACTTATTTTCAATTATAAATTAAAAATTTATGTCACAATTTATTTTTCGATCACAAATTATCAAATTAATAAGACGCGTTTTATTACTAGATCACAAATCTCAAATATTACAGGTCGCGTTCTTATTTCTCCATCACAAAACACAAATTTTATAGGTCACGACTTATTTCTCGATCACGAATTACAAATTTTATAGGTCGCAACTTCTTTCTTGGTCAAAAATAATGAAATAAATTGTCGCAACTTATTTTTCGATCACAAATTATAAATTTCTTGAGTTATAATTTATTACTCGATCACAAATCTCAAATATTGCAGGTCGCGTTCATATTTCTCCGTCACAAATCACAAATTTTATAGGTCACAACTTATTTCTCAATCACGAATCACAAATTTTATATGTCGCAACTTCTTTCTTGGTCAAAAATAATGAAATAAATTGTTGCAACTTATTTTTCAATCAAAAATTATAAATTTCTTAAGTTATAATTTATTTCTTAGTCACAAATCTTGAATTTCATATGTAACGAATTTTTTTTTTTGTCACAATTCAAAAGGGTTTTTAGGTCACAACTTATTTCATAGTTACAAATCTCAAATTAATTAGTCACAACTTAAAAAATTAGAGTCACAATTATAAATTTAGCAAGTGTTTGGTAAATGATTTATAAACCACACAATTTTTAAAATCAATTTTCAACCACACAAATTTTCTCTCTTCAATTTTCAATTACATATTTTACCTCAAAATTATAAATAAATCAGTTTATAAATCGTTACAGTGTTATCAAATGGATAATAGCAATCTCAAAATTTTCAAGTCACGTATTATTTTCTAATCACAAATAACGAATTTATGGATCACAATCAATCTCAATCTTCACCATTCCCCTCCAACCTCACTCCACTCAACTCCACTCCATCACAACCAACCATCACAACCGATAGTCGGCAACACCACCACTAGAGGTGCAAACGGATTGGATATGGATCGAATCTGTCTTTATCCGTTCCGATCCGATACGACAAGAATAATTCGTAGATCTGATCCGATAATTCGATGAATTTTTGATAGTTAAATCCATATCAGATTTGCTACCTTATCAGATATTCGATCCGATTATCTAATCCGAAATTATTTTTAGCATAATTTTTTTCAATGTTTATATTAATGAGTAAAAATTACTCATATAATTAATTACAATTTCATATCATTCATAAAATTAAAACCATAATATCTCAAAAAAATTATAACAATATTTATATATTACAAGTTTTAAAATGAATGTTATAATATATAATAATATTATATTATAATTAAACTTTATAAAATACAATAAAAATTTTAAAATGAAAAAAAATCATATGGAATAAAATTATATAACAATATATAAAATATATTATATTATTATAAAAAATTCAGATCAGATTGTTTTCGGATTGTATTGACTCATATCCATATTTGTTCTATTTAGTCAACGGATTATTGGATTCGGGTCCTTATCGGGTTATCGGATTGAGATCTTAAATTCATCTCCCTTTAATTTAATCAGATTTCGAGTCGGGTTCGGATTAAAATTTGATCCGTTGACAGCCATAACCACCACCACCATCACCATAACCACACAAACAATTGCACCACCATCCCACCTCACCACCACTGTCACCACTGTTGGGTGCATTTTACATGCATATTTCATATATTTTTGGTAATACTTTTTGAGTAATTTGGACAAATACCTACTTAATTGTGCATGTTTTGTGGTTAAATAGGTTTACCAATCAACTTCATGGAGAAAACACAAGAAAGAAGCTAAATGGATGAATACTTGAAGAAATTGAGGAGAAAAGAGTTAAATCCATCAAAGAGTCAAAATTAGAGCCAAACTGCAACCACGCGATCGCGTGGTAATTCTCAAGTCGCGTTCGCGAACTCAAGCAAAAATCCAACCTGAGACTTATAATGCCAACCACGCGATCGCGAGCCAGTCAGCCACGCGATCGCGTGGTCATAAAATGAAGCGAAAATCTGGGCCGACCTGGTGCGACCCGATCCGGCCCAGATGCTGAAACACGCGGATCTACGCGATTTGGGTGTATTTTTGAGTGATTTTGAGTATTTTGGATTCATTTCTTTTCTCTTCAAAACCCTAGAAAACCCCTAGCTCTCTCTTTTTCTCTTTTATTTTACTCTTTTATCTTGTAATTTCTCTTGAGTTTGTATAGTTTAGTTGATGAATATTGATTAAGGGGAGAAATACCAACATTATTGTGGAAGAATAGTGATATTTGGAAGCAAGAATCATTGGTGAAGGGAAGTGTTTTTGCTTAATCTTCATATTTCTCTATTTACTTTACTCTATTGTTGAAATGATGTATTTAATTCTTGAATTTTATTGTTATTTCACTATGGGCTAAACTATTTTGTGTTGGGATGTTGATGAAGCTTGACCTAGCCTAGTTGATTTTAATGCTTGTATTAAGAATTTAGGTTTTTTATTATCTTGTGCATTTATTATTGTATTTATTGACTAGCATTTTTGTGGCCACATTTATGCTTAGGTTTCATGGAGTGTGCAATTATTGAGAAATTGTTGTGTATTCTGGATCAATACAATATTTGCTCTAGGTTCTTGTTTAGGATAGAGATATACTTAAAACTCTAGATGACCCATTGAGTTATTTTCACATAGGTTTAATGCAATTGGTGTGTTTTTAATCGACATAGAGATATAGTAGGTTAATGCCACTAGTTAGGGTTGATTTCACTCGAGAGAGGTAATTGGCTAGCTTGGAAAATCGGGTCTAACATGATTAATGAATTGCATCTCTTTTTGCTTGTTGATAATTTAATTAGGTAATGGTCAAGTGGAATCAAGAATCCCAACACTCCTTTATCATCTATTCATCACCATTTTTCTAGTTATTTATTTACCATTGCAAATTTAATTCTAGTACGAGAACATTCCCAAACAAATCTTTATTGTGTGTGTTTCTTGTTAAAATTAATTATACTAGAGTGTAATTGAAATAGAAAATCCTTGTGGGATCGATAAACCGGACTCAATTAGTCCACTATCACTTGTATGCGACTCGTGCACTTGCGGTGTGTTTGTAGCGAACAAGTTTTTGGCGCCGTTGCCGGGGATTGTTTCTATTTAAATTACATCTTAGTTGATATTAGTTTTGACTTGTAGTTACTTTTATTTCTATTTCTTGTACAAATTTTCTTTTGTTTTCTTTTGTGTAAGAAATCTCCTAATTTCTTGTGTTGTTCTAGGTTTATTAATTGTGCATGCGTCGAAGTCGAAGTCTTGATCTAGTTGAAATAGATCCGGATATCAAGGGAACTTTTCGACGAAGGTTAAGGGAACAACGGGAAGCTAGGAGACAACTTCTTACTGGGATGGAAGGAGAAAGAGTTAACATCGAGCTTGATGCTCCAGCTGCAATTCCTCCAAGGGGTGGAATCCCACCCGGTTTTGTTCCTCAAGCAGCTAGAGCTCAAGTGCCCTTTGTTAATGAAGAAGACATGCTTTTTGGGGATTTCATGAATCCTCCTATTGTCGAAAATCAATCAAGCATTGTCTATCCCTCCTACAATCATCCAAATTTCCAACTTCGGCCGGATGTCATCAATTTATTCTCCAACACCATCTCATTCTATGGGAGGACCGATGAAAATCCACATGCTCATGTGGTACGGTTCCTAGAGATTTGTAGCAACTTCAACTATGAGGGTGTGAATGTGGAGGCAATCCGGATGAGGTTATTTGTACATACTTTGAAGGATAAAGCAAGAGAATGGCTTGACACTTTGCCTCCGGGGAGTATCACGACTTGGGCGGAGATTGTCCAAAGGTTTACTACAAAATTTTTCCCACCATCTAGAGTTGCTAAACTCAAGCTTGATATTACCACATTTCAACAATTCGAGATGGAGAGCTTTCATGAAGCTTGGGAGAGATTTAAAGACATGCTTAGGAAGTGCCCAAATCATGGGATTATATTGGGGCAACAAGTCAACCACTTCTATGCCGGGTTAACTCCTCCTTGCCGTTCAAATGTGGATTCATCCTCTAATGGGTCCATCAAGACATAGAGCATTCGGGAGGCTTATGATTTGTTTGAGATCATGAGTGAACAAAGTGCAATGTGGCCGGATAGAAGTGCACCAAGGAGTTCTAGTGGTGCACGAGGGGGTGATGATTATGCACTTGTATTGTCAAAGATTGATTCCTTAGCCAAGAAAGTGGAAGGATTATCTACTTCAAACTCTCGGCCCGTCAACATGGTTCAAGCCCCTCCGGTATGTGATATATGTGGGGCTAGTCATCAAAGCTCTATGTGTCCATTGGTTGCAAGTGGCTCTTCATCTACCGAGCAAGTTGCCTATGCTCAAAATTTTCAATGCCAAGGATTCAATCCATATGCTCCCACATACAATCCCGGTTGGAGAAGTCACCCTAATCTATCTTATGGCAACAATCACAATGTGTTGAATCCAAAGCCACAAGAGAAGAAAGAAGGATGGGAAGAGGCTATCACCAAGCTAGCAAATCATCAATTGCAATACCAAGAACGCAATGATGCATCTTTGAAAAACTTGGAGAATCAAGTGGGGCAAATAGCTAAACTTCTCTCGGAAAGGCAACAAGGAGCTTTGCCTAGCAACACCGAGACAAATCCTAGGGAGAATGTGCAAGCTATTACAACAAGGAGCGGGGTGCAATTGCCCGAGATCACGGCCCCACAACCAACAACTCAATCCAACAAGGCTCCCATTGAAGAAAATGAGCCTATTCAAGCATCCGAACCAATTGTTGAGTTGCCAAAGGAAAGTGAGCCGGAAGCATCCACATCAAAGGCTCCAACACCGATAAAAGCTTATGTGCCTCCTATTCCATTTCCTCAAAGGTTGCAAAAGCAAAAGCTTGATAGTCAATTTGGAAAATTTTTGGAAGTGTTCAAGAAGCTACACATCAACATTCCTTTCGTCGATGCTTTAGCTCAAATGCCAAGCTATACCAAGTTCATGAAGGATATTCTATCTAACAAAAGAAGGCTTGAAGAGCATGAAACGGTGATGCTAACCGAGGAATGTAGTGCCATCATCCAAAACAAGCTTCCTCCAAAAATTAAAGATCCAGGGAGTTTTACTATTCCATGCACTATTGGTGATGTTAATTTTAGTAAAGCTTTATGTGATCTTGGTGCTAGCATTAATTTGATGCCTTTGTCCATTTTCAGGAAATTGGAATTGGGGGAAGCTAAAGCAACCACCGTGTCTCTACAATTGGCGGATAGGTCCATCAAATATCCTCGGGGGATCATTGAGGATGTTCTTGTGAAAGTGGATAAATTCATCTTTCCGGCGGACTTCATTATTCTAGACATGGAGGAAGATCATGACATTCCAATCATTTTGGGAAGGCCATTTCTAGCAACCGGGAGAGCGCTCATTGATGTGCAAGAAGGGCAATTGATTTTGAGGGTGCAAGATGAGCAAGTCACCTTCAATGTGTTGAAGGCCATTAAATATCCTTCGGAGTCAAATTCATGCTTCCGGGTGGATGTAATTGATCGTCTTGTGGTAAACTCTTTCAACCATGGGATTTCTAAGGATCCATTGGAGTCATGTATAGCCCACTCGTTGACTATTGAGGATGATGATCATGAAGTTGAACAAATGGCTCATTATTTGGAGGCATCACCACAATATCAACACAAGAGGGCCCCCTACTTTGAAGAGTTGAAAAAGAGCTCTTCACCACCCCTACCATCTCTCGAGAAGGCACCTACCCTCGAGCAAAAGCCTCTTCCTTCTCATTTGAGGTATGCTTACTTGGGGGAATCTTCTACCCTTCCGGTTATTATTTCGAATTTATTGAATGAAGAGGAGGAAGATAAATTGCTTCGGGTATTGAGGGAGCACAAGGAGGCCATTGGATGGACCATCTCGGATATTCGAGGTATTTGCTCTTCATTATGCATGCACAAAATTCTTATGGAAGATGATTTTAAACCTTCGGTGGAGCATCAACGTCGGTTAAATCCGAACATGAAGGAAGTGGTAAGAGCCGAAGTGGTGAAGTGGCTTGATGCGGGTATTATATATCCAATCTCGGATAGTGCATGGGTGAGCCCGGTGCAAGTAGTGCCGAAGAAAGGAGGTGTCACGGTGGTAGAGAATGATAATAATGAACTTATTCCAACGAGGCCAGTGACGGGGTGGAGAGTTTGCATTGATTATCGCAAGCTCAATAACGCTACTAGGAAGGATCATTTTCCCCTTCCATTCATCGATCAAATGCTTGAGCGATTGGCGGGTCATTCTCATTATTGCTTTCTGGATGGGTATTCGGGCTATAATCAAATCTCTATAGCCCCGGAGGATCAAGAAAAGACAACATTCACATGCCCATATGGAACTTTTGCATATAGGAGGATGCCCTTCGGTCTTTGCAATACTCCCGCCACTTTCCAACGGTGCATGATGGCTATCTTCTCCGACATGGTGGAGAAATTTATTGAGGTATTTATGGATGACTTCTCAGTTTTTGGTACTTCATTTGATGATTGTTTGAATAATTTGAGAATGGTGCTAAAAAGATGTGAGGATACCAATTTGGTTTTGAATTGGGAAAAATGTCATTTCATGGTTCGAGAGGGGATAGTTCTTGGGCACCGAATTTCAAGTGAGGGGATTGAGGTTGATAAGGCAAAAATTCAAGTTATCGAAAAATTACCTCCCCCAACCTCGGTAAAAGGTATAAGAAGTTTCTTGGGGCATGCGGGATTTTATAGAAGATTTATCAAAGATTTCTCAAAAATCACGAAGCCACTGTGTTCATTACTTGAGAAGAGTGCAACATATGATTTCTCTAAAGAGTGTCTTCAAGCTTTTAACACTCTCAAAGAGAAACTCATCACGGCACCAATTATTGTGGCTCCGGATTGGAGTTTGCCCTTCGAGCTTATGTGTGATGCAAGTGATTACGCCGTGGGGGCGGTTTTGGGGCAAAGAAAGGACAAACTCTTGCATGTCATCTACTATGCTAGTAGAACCTTGACCGATGCTCAATTGAATTATACTACTACCGAGAAGGAAATGCTAGCGGTGGTCTTTGCATTTGATAAGTTTCGGTCGTATCTTATTGGCTCCAAGGTGATTGTATATACCGACCACTCGGCCCTCAAGTATTTATTGGCAAAGAAGGATGCCAAGCCGCGGTTAATTAGGTGGGTTCTTCTTCTCCAAGAGTTTGATTTGGAGATTCGTGATAAGAAGGGGACGGAGAATCTTGTAGCCGATCACTTGTCTAGACTTGAGCAAACCGAGGAAATTTTGGATGAAGAGATAAGTGAGGTATTCCCGGATGAGCAAATTTTCCAAATCATGGATCTTCTACAAGCTACTAGTGTGCCATGGTATGCGGACCATGTGAATTTTCTTGCAAGTGGCATCACTCCCCCGGACCGCTCGTATCAACAAAGGAAGAAGTTCTTTGCGGATATCAAGTATTATTTTTGGGATGACCCGTTGTTGTTCAAAAGGGGTCCGGATCAAATCATGAGAAGGTGTGTGCCCGAGGAGGAGATGGAGAAGATTCTTGACCAATGTCACTCATCGCCTTATGGAGGCCATTTTGGTGCCGTGAAAACTGCATCAAAGGTTCTTCAATCGGGATTTTATTGGCCCACTTTATTCAAGGATGCTCACACACTTGTGTCCAAGTGTGACCGATACCAACGATTGGGTAATATCTCTAACCGAAATGAAATGCCTTTAAATTCTATTTTAGAAGTGGAGATATTCGATGTTTGGGGTATTGATTTTATGGGACCTTTTCCATCGTCCTTTTCTAATCAATACATTCTAGTTGCAGTTGACTATGTGTCCAAGTGGGTAGAAGCGGTGGCACTCCCCACAAATGATGCTCGAGTGGTGGTGAAATTTTTGAAGAAAAATATTTTTACTCGTTATGGCACCCCTCGAGCTATCATTAGTGATGGAGGAAAACACTTTTGTAACCGCCTCTTCGACTCACTTTTGACCAAGTATGGAGTCAAACATCGAATATCCACTCCTTATCATCCGCAAACAAGTGGGCAGGTTGAAATTTCGAATAGAGAGTTGAAAAAGATCCTTGAAGTGACGGTGAATGCCTCGAGGAAAGATTGGTCCAAGAAATTGGATGATGCATTATGGGCATACCGCACCGCTTTCAAGACTCCCATTGGTATGTCTCCATTTCGACTACTATTTGGTAAAGCATGTCATCTTCCGGTTGAGCTTGAGCACCGTGCATATTGGGCAACAAAAGTCTTGAATTTTGATGTGGAGTTGGCCGGTGAGAAAAGATTACTCCAACTCAACGAGCTTGATGAATTCCGCCTTGAATCATATGAAAATGCTCGGATTTACAAAGAGAAGACAAAGAGGTGGCATGACAAGAACATTGTGAAGAGGGACTTCCAAGTTGGGCAACAAGTACTTCTCTACAACTCAAGACTTCGATTGTTCCCCGGTAAACTCTGCTCTAGATGGTCGGGACCTTTCACCATTGCTCAAATCTTTCCACATGGAGCGGTTGAACTTTATCATGGAAGTAAGGGGAACTTCAAAGTAAATGGGCAACGCCTGAAGCCATACTTGGGGGGTCATTATGAAAAGGAAAAGTCATCCATCCCTCTTGCTAACCCGGAGTAATTGTATCAAAAAGTCGAGCTTACGACTTTAACCAAGCGCTTTTTGGGAGGCAATCCAAATTTCCACTCTTTTTAATTACTTGTTGATATTTACTTATTGCATTTTTTATTATCTCTAACTTGGTTAATCACCAACTTTTGTAGGTTCGAAATTCTTTTTGAAATCCTAAGCAACCTTGTCCTCAACAAGTTTGGGGGAGATTGGCGTATCAAAAGAATCAAAGCTTAGGTCAATTTGGAACATCATACACGCATCAATCCGGGGAAGTTCCATCAACCATTCCTTTCTTGTTATTATGTCATTGTCAACATTGAGGACAATGTTTGATTTAAGTTTGGGGGTATTGGGATCATGTGCTTTATGAACATTTTACATTGCCTTGCCGGCCCTTGATGTCTTGATGGTTTGAAATTGTTTATTTTGTTGAGAATATTGACATGTTAGATAGCCTTGCCGGCTTATAAGACTTTGATGTTTGAAATTGTTGTTAATTCATGAGTTATGACCAAATATGCTACTTGTGCTACTTTCTTTAAATGCTTATCCATGTAAGATCATATGTACACTGAGCACAATAGTCATGTTCAATTGTCGGTGAGTTTGGGAATTGTTGAAGGGCGAAGAGGTTAATGGAGTAGATGAACTAGGTTGTGAGCTTGTATTGTTTATTTTTATCAACCTATCAAATATTTCCTAATGCTCTAAATCTCTTGACCCTAATGTAAGACAAGTTTGGGGGTGGTCGACCCGGAAAAGGAGACGGCCTAGACGTGTGGTGATTCCATGCATGTGGAAGTAAATTTTGTGTGGAGTGTATTTCGCCAAGTATAAGCTAAGTAATGACCGTATGCTATAGTTCTAAGCCCATTTTAATTTTTGCATTGCATTACCCTATCTCGAAGCCTTTTTGACTCGAGTTATTAAGCCCGTAGGAGTATCTTGAAACTTGGTGCCTTAAGTTTGAAACTTGGGAGTCATCGGCCGAAAGCTCGCTACATGGGTCAATTAGAAAGCTTAATGAGTAGGGTACTCACACACACACTTAAAAAAAAAAAAAAAAAGCACATTATCATTGCATTCGCTTAATAAGTCTACCCCACTTCGTAGCCTTCTTGACTCGAGTTAATAAGTCCGTAGGGGTATTTTGAAACCTGGTACCCTTTGATCTAAAAAATCAGGGAGCTGCCGACCTAAAGCTCGCTACATGGGTCAAGTAGAAAGCTTAAGGGAGTGGGGAAGTCACGAGCAAACATCATGTTAGTTGTTAGAAATCATGCATTTGTATTTGCATAAGGGCTTAGATGAATAGTGGGTTTGAATTGCTTGGTATAAACTTGAATGTAGAAGCACTCATTAGTGGAGAGTCACTGCACTTCTAGGTTGTCGAGATTGTCGGTAAAACACACCCATGCTTTAGTGGAAAAAGAAAGAGTGATTTGAGAAGTACCCTCTAGACTTGCATCCCGGGAGTGGAAAGAAAATTATTCATTGGGGGATGAATGTCACGAGTGGGAAAGGAAAGAATTGACCACTAATGGTGGGATAGTTTTGACTTGAAACCTCTTTACTCATCAACATTCTCGAATCTTATTGACGATTGACAGTGGCTACTCACACACGCACCGATCGAGCATCGGATAAGCCAAACTCATTTTTGTAGCATTATTTGGGAACATAATTGTGAATTAATTATGCAATTTCACACTCATGGAAGATTGCGAGCTATCAGCATTGTTGATCATATTGTCATTATTTTTTTTGTAGATGCATGTGAATATTCTTGCTCGGGACGAGAAAGAGTTTAAGTTTGGGGGTATTTGTTGGGTGCATTTTACATGCATATTTCATATATTTTTGGTAATACTTTTTGAGTAATTTGGACAAATACCTACTTAATTGTGCATGTTTTGTGGTTAAATAGGTTTACCAATCAACTTCATGGAGAAAACACAAGAAAGAAGCTAAATGGATGAATACTTGAAGAAATTGAGGAGAAAAGAGTTAAATCCATCAAAGAGTCAAAATTAGAGCCAAACTGCAACCACGCGATCGCGTGGTAATTCTCAAGTCGCGTTCGCGAACTCGAGCAAAAATCCAACCTGAGACTTATAATGCCAACCACGCGATCGCGAGCCAGTCAGCCACGCGATCGCGTGGTCATAAAATGAAGCGAAAATCTGGGCCGACCCGGTGCGACCCGATCCGGCCCAGATGCTGAAACACGCGGATCTACGCGATTTGGGTGTATTTTTGAGTGATTTTGAGTATTTTGGATTCATTTCTTTTCTCTTCAAAACCCTAGAAAACCCCTAGCTCTCTCTTTTTCTCTTTTATTTTACTCTTTTATCTTGTAATTTCTCTTGAGTTTGTATAGTTTAGTTGATGAATATTGATTAAGGGGAGAAATACCAACATTATTGTGGAAGAATAGTGATATTTGGAAGCAAGAATCATTGGTGAAGGGAAGTGTTTTTGCTTAATCTTCATATTTCTCTATTTACTTTACTCTATTGTTGAAATGATGTATTTAATTCTTGAATTTTATTGTTATTTCACTATGGGCTAAACTATTTTGTGTTGGGATGTTGATGAAGCTTGACCTAGCCTAGTTGATTTTAATGCTTGTATTAAGAATTTAAGTTTTTTATTATCTTGTGCATTTATTGTTGTATTTATTGACTAGCATTTTTGTGGCCACATTTATGCTTAGGTTTCATGGAGTGTGCAATTATTGAGAAATTGTTGTGTATTCTGGATCAATACAATATTTGCTCTAGGTTCTTGTTTAGGATAGAGATATACCTAAAACCCTAGATGACCCATTGAGTTATTTTCACATAGGTTTAATGCAATTGGTGTGTTTTTAATCGACATAGAGATATAGTAGGTTAATACCACTAGTTAGGGTTGATTTCACTCAAGAGAGGTAATTGGCTAAGCTTGGAAAATCGGGTCTAACATGATTAATGAATTGCATCTCTTTTTGCTTGTTGATAATTTAATTAGGTAATGGTCAAGTGGAATCAAGAATCCCAACACTCCTTTATCATCTATTCATCACCATTTTTCTAGTTATTTATTTACCATTGCAAATTTAATTCTAGTACGAGAACATTCCCAAACAAATCTTTATTGTGTGTGTTTCTTGTTAAAATTAATTATACTAGAGTGTAATTGAAATATACAATCCTTGTGGGATCGATAAACCGGACTCAATTAGTCCACTATCACTTGTATGCGACTCGTGCACTTGCGGTGTGTTTGTAGCGAACAACCACCACAAGTGCACATTCAAAAAATCGCACCGAATACACACCACCACAAAGCACTGTGCGCACACACTGCACATCACCGCACAAAAAATAACCATCAACAAAAAAATGAAGAAAAATAGAGGTAGATGACTAGTAGAAATGAAAAACAAAGTGTAGATGAAAATGAGATCTACGCCATTGTGCGCCTATCATGGAGATGGGATTTGCGATATATGTCGCCATCCATCGCATGTAGTATGTGTTAGAATATATTATACCATATATACCATATATTCTGTATATTATATTTATAGTATAGAGTATATATTCTGTAATCTGTATATATGGTAGTTAGCCTCATTCTCCTCTTATAAAAAGGGACGGACCCTTGTATAGTTTTATATAGTTTAATATACAATTCTCCATTCTCTGTTTTCTCTCTGACTCTTTATTCTTGACATGGTATCAAAGCCCTCGAATTTTGTATATTTGTTGTGTAAAACAATTTGGAGTTCAAAAATTTGAAGAAAATTCAAAATTTTCGAAAATTCCAGTGTGGTTGGTTTGAATTTTGGAATTGTGCACAGTATTCTGTTGTTCCAGGCAGATTCATCGTGTTCTTCATAGTATGAGTTTTGTCTTGTTTGTGCATTTTCTTGTTCACTCATGGCATCTGCTACAGATATTAATATCACTTGTCCCATTGATGTTGTTTTGGACGGCACCAACTACAATATCTGGTCTCAACAGATGTCTGTCTTTCTTATTGGTCGTCGGTTGTGAAATTTTGTGATTGGGAAGAAAACTGAACCAACGAAAGAGGAAATCAAATCTCAGTAAGAGTTTGATGAATGTCTTGAGGTATGGGATGCCACTCACTGTAAAATCTTGGCGTGGTTCATTAATACATCTTGTTCGTCGATTCAGATTCTTCTTTCGAAGTTTCGAAATGCCAAACTTGCTTGGGATTTTTTGGCAAATCGATACAATTTCTCTAGTGATGTCGCCCTGCAATTTCAGTTGGAGACCAAGTTGTATCAGATGCATCAAGAGCCTGGTCAATATATTGCTGATTTTCACTCTCAGGTCGCAGTCTCTAAGATCAGCAGTCTCAGGCTGATCCATCTTTTTCTGATGCTGATTCTGCCAAACTCTTCTCCGATTATCGAGATCGTAGACAGTTCATTCACTTCATGATGCATATCCGAGATGAGTTTGAAAACACCAGAGCATCGTTACTTCATCGCTCTCCACTGCCAACTCTCAACGTTGCCCTTACTGAGCTCATATCTGAGGAGATACGGCAACAAACTCGTCGATCTCAGTCTAATGATCTGGTTATGTCTATCACACCTAGTACTGCTCCTCCGGTAGTAGCATCTCTTCTTTCAGGCCACGACGGTTTGTTGGTCAATGTCATTATTGTAAGGAAGAAGGTCTTCGAATTTTTGATTGTCTCGAGAAAAAGGCTAAGGACACGAGAGATGCTCAAAAGGCAAAAGCCTCTACCCCTAAGTGTGCTACAGTATCAACCAGTTCACCAACTTCTTAATCTTCTCATGTACCCACTACATCTCTTACTGCAGCTGACCTAGAGGCGCTGGTTCACCAGGTTTTGTTCCGTACCTCCACTGCCTTGACCGTCCCTTCAGGTATATCTTCTTCTTGGTTTATTAACTCAGCTTGTTACAACCACATGACTCCTGACTCCTCTTTATTTTATGAGAAGAAATCTCTAAGTAATGTCCCACCTATTTACATTGCTGATGGTTCTCATATGCCTGTTAGTCATATTGGTTCCATCTCTACTTTCGCTAATTCTATTCCCAATATATTTCTTGTGCCAAAATTATCACTCAATCTCCTTTTTTTTGGACAACTTGTTGAACTTGGACTTGTCTTAACATTTTCTAATAAAGGGGGTGATGTGCAAGATCAGAAGACGGGTCGGCTGGGTGGGACATGGCGTAAAGTTGGTCGCCCCCGTTCACGTTCTATCCCACCTTTTGCAGTTGTTGTTTCTTCCAGTCTTTGGCATTCTCGCCTTAGTCATACATCTTTGTCCCGTGTTAATTCGTTAGTGTCTAACGGTCTTCTAGATAAGGTTAGTTTTGATACTTTTGATTGTGTCTCCTGTCAATTGGGAAAACAAAAGGCTTTATCTTTCAATAATAGCAACTCTTTATCTTCTGCACCTTTTGATCTTGTTTACTCTGATTTATGGGGACCTACATCTACTCCTACTAAAGGGGGATCTCGTTATTTTATTATAGTTATCGATTATTATTCTCTCTATACTTGGATCTATCTTCTACGTCATAGATCAGAGTTACTCATAGTTTTTTGTGAATTTAAACAGATGATTAAAACTCAAATTGATTGCACTATCAAAGTCTTTCGCTCCGAAAATGCTATGGAATATACGTTCGTTTCCTTTCTTGACATTCTTAAAGAGGACGGTGTTCTTCCACATCGTTCATGTCCATATACCTCACAGCAGAATGGTCGTGCAGAACTCAAACATTTTCATGTGTTTGATACTGTACGATCTTTGCTACACTCAGCCTCACTCCCTGACTCTTTTTAGGGAGAAGCTGCTCTTACAGTCGTATACACGATCAATCGAGTCCCCTCCCCTACCATATCTAATCGGTCTCCTTATGAGCTCCTTCATGAAAAGGTATCAAATTATTCTCTGTTAAAAGTTTTTGGTTGTGCCTGCTTTTTCTTACTTCCACCTCATGAACGTACCAAACTTTAACCATGATCTCGTCTAATCAACTTCGCATCTCTCGTCATGTTTAGTTTTGGGAACACAAGCCCTTCACCACTATATACTATTTTCCATCACAATCTCCATCTCCGTCTACTATCTTTTCTGATGCCAGTGCAGAATTTCCTTTAGTGTTTGATGCAGGTGTTGAAAGTTCATCTAGTGACCAGTCATTGCTCATTCCTCCCGAGTCTGCACCATCTGCTGAACCTGTCATTGCTTCCTAGTCTACTGCTACTCCAGAAAATCGTCGGTCTACTAGAGTAAGAACACTTCCTACTTATCTTAGTGATTATCATTGTTATTCTACTATTGCCACTCTTCATGAACCTCGCACTTATCGCGAGGCCAGTTCTGACCCACTTTGGAAAAAAGCTATGTCTGATGAACTACAGGCTCTCCTCAATACTCATACATGGAACCTGGTTGATTTACCTCCTGGTAAGTCTGCAGTGGGATGTAAGTGGGTATACAATGTGACGACCCGAATTCTCGACCATTCGAGTGCCACAAAAAGTGACTCATATCATATTATCGAGACTTAAATAGTAATGTAAAATTATTCAAAAGAATAATTAGAATCCCATAATTTTATTTGTGAATAAAAATAGAACATAATTTTCTTACATAAAGTTCAACATAATTATCTCATCAATCTTAACCACTTTTGCCACTTCCATGTTGACCGCCTCGAACCTTCAATTATCTGAAAATGGTAAATATCGTGGAGTGAGATTTATAAAATCCCAGTAAGTATACCAAGCATAAATTTTCTTTTGAATGCATATGGATCATTTTCATCATAACATAGGATAGGATTGAAATATTCATAAACATAGGGAGACACAAGAATTTTACCGAACTTAAATGGCAAGAATTCTTATGTGTAGCGCTACTAAACTCCGGTCCCCTTAGCATAATCATAAACATATCATATGGAACCCATAACAATCTTGTGAGATTGATTTCATAGCAATGATCCAAACATTTTCATAAAAACATAAGATATACTTACTTGTCATAAAAACATACTTACTTTTCATAAAAACATAAGATATACTTACTTGTCATAAAAACATACTTACTTTTCATAAAAACATAAGGTGTATTTACCTTTCATAAAAACATACTTACTTTTCATAAAAACATAAGATATACTTACTTGTCATAAAAACATACTTACTTTTCATAAAAACATAAGGTGTATTTACCTTTCATAAAAACATACTTACTTTTCATAAAAACATAAGATATACTTACTTGTCATAAAAACATACTTACTTTTCATAAAAACATAAGGTGTATTTACCTTTCATAAAAACATACTTACTTTTCATAAAAACATAAGATATACTTACTTGTCATAAAAACATACTTACTTTTCATAAAAACATAAGATATACTTACTTGTCATAAAAACATACTTACTTTTCATAAAAACATAAGGTGTATTTACCTTTCATAAAAACATACTTACTTTTCATAAAAACATAAGATATACTTACTTGTCATAAAAACATACTTACTTTTCATAAAAACATAAGGTGTATTTACCTTTCATAAAAACATACTTACTTTTCATAAAAACATAAGATATACTTACTTGTCATAAAAACATACTTACTTTTCATAAAAACATAAGGTGTATTTACCTTTCATAAAAACATACTTACTTTTCATAAAAACATAAGATATACTTACCTTTTAAAAGATTAAAATGAAGTGTAGTAGTAAATGGACCAAAACTTTCTTGACCACCTTGAATTTCTCTTACTTGTGGATTTTGTCAAGAGATTGGAAATAAGTGTATATGTGTAGAGTTGTGTGTAAAAGAGATGGGTTTAAATAGATGTATAAAGTTGGCATATTGTAAACATAATCATTCAATTCTATTAATTTTAACACATCCTTTTCTTAAAGTAAAGCACCATTCATATACTTTTCCATATTTATACAAATATTATGCTCTTCATGATTACATATAATGGAGTCTTATCAACCATTCATATACTTTTCCATATTTATACAAATATTATGCTCTTCATGATTACATATAATGGAGTCTTATCAACCATTCATATACTTTTCCATATTTATACAAATATTATGCTCTTCATCATTACATATAATGGAATCTTATCAACCATTCATATACTTTTCCATATTTATACAATTATTATGCTCTTCATGATTACATATAATGGAGTCTATAATTCATTCATATACTTTTCCATATTTATACAAATATTATGCTCTTCATGATTATATATAATGGAGTATATAATTCATTCATATACTTTTTCATATTTATACAAATATTATGCTCTTCATGATTACATATAATGGAGTATATAATTCATTCATATACTTTTCCATATTTATTAAATTAAGATTCTCATAATTATTATATATAATGGAACCTCTCATGCTTGCATATATTTTCTTAATTTCAATAATAAAAATAATTTTTGTATAAATAAATATTGGGATAACATTGAATTAAGTACTTGGACTTAATATACTTTAAATCAAGAGAATGGAGATATTTTTAGAAATTCGGAATTTAATTTAAAATCGAACGATCTCGATTATTTCTTGACTTGGCTATACGAATACGTCGTGGCGTTAACTTAATAAAAATGGGTGAAATAGTAGCGACACGATTTTCTATTAAAATAATTATTAATCGCGTAAAAATTCTTGGTCGCTACAAATTTACCCCCTTAAAATAATTTCGTCCTCGAAATTAAACTTACTTGATCTTATGATTTCTGAACACTTAATCAGAATCTCTTCTTCTTCTTCTTATGTAGCATCATCGCTACCATATTTAACCCAACCATATTTAACCCACTGGACTTTGACTAAATGCATCAATTTGTTTTCTTAAGACATGAACTTTTCTATCAATAATAGACATATGTCTACTCATAAATTCTTCTGAATCAAAATGAAAATTCCCAATCGTATGTGATATTTCATCATATCTTGTAGTACTCATGTAACCTGTCACTTATCATCGTATCATGTAACCTCAAATATTCGTATTAATATCTCTAAAATTTCAATAAATCTTTACTAACATATCATACCATAATAATTTGTCATTTCTTCTTATTACCAAATATCCCAAAATAATTAAAACGATTACCTGAATATTCTCTATGTAATATACCCAAACATGTTATTCACATATCAACATAATCATCAGTTTATCTTTCCAATATTTGTAACCCAAAATTTCTGCAAAATTCAATAAACAAATATCTCCCAAATAATTAAAATTCTTAACTCAAATATCATAACATTTCCCGTAAGGTATTCCTTTCACTTGCACAAACTTATTAATCCTGATTCAATACAGTCCTTATTTCACTTTCACGTATCCCCGTATTATTTCTATACCTTGATTATTATATCAAAATATCAGTACCCAAAATCCAAGAAAATATTCCATATCTCAAATCCCGTCATCATCAAATCTTCCTTTTATCAAGAAAGTAAACGGCGCATAAACTCTTGTTCCCTCTTTTCCATTATTCTATTCCGCGCTTTCTTGCTGGAATCAATATCACGCGGATTTCCTCCGATCCTTAATGCTTTTAAATAGTTCATGCTGGGAAGAGGTTAGATCCATCAAAACATGGATATCATTCTTACAAACATTCGCAAGTATTATTCCAGTCTTCCAATGAATGATCTGAGGAAAATTTATCGAATAAGACTCGAAAGATTGAGGTTGCTGATGGCTCATGGTGTTTCAGAAGATGTTCGCTGGTTGATCGAAGCAAAGGTTCGACTATCTGGTGAATTACCTATGACATTTCCAAAGCACATGCCTGGTTTAGGCAAAAGCACCTTCGCAAAGAAACGAAGAGCAAAAAGGCTGAATGGTTGCTACAAATGTGCTCGTTGGAACTGTGATACTCGTTGCAAAACAGTAGGATATTCTTCTACTAATCGGGATGATAAAATCAAATTCATAAAGGGTGGACTGAGTAAGGAGTCTTTGGATGATATTCGACTGACTCTTGAGACGCACCCAAGTGGTTATGTGCAACGTGAACTTTTCTCCTTATACGCTCAGTTTAACGGGGACAAAAATCGTTATAGTCTCCAAAATATAATAGCAAAAGATCCTGTTTGCCAGTCTGTTTTACAAAATGAGGCTTCTGGCAGTTCATCAATGATATAAGGTAAATCTCTTGATACACATTTAAAATATTTTGCTGTTTTCTTTCACGCGTTTTGGAAATAAAATATATTTTCCTTTCTCGAGTTTTGATAAAGCTGGAAATAAATATATTTTCCTTTCTCGAGGTTTGATAAAGCTGGAAATAAATCACCGAAAGGTGATATCTTTGGTAAAACAGTCAAAAGTTGGCCGATTTTGTCAAAAGTAAATCTTTACTTTTTCAGAATCAATGAAAAACAGTAAGTTTTTCTTGCTTTAAATAGCCAAACATATTTCATAGTTCAGACATCCCAAAATCACATCTTCTTCGTAAGTTTTCTCTTCTATACTATCAAAGATGGAAGCACCAAAACTTCGACAGATCAAAACTATTTGTGTATTTTGTGGATCAAAAGTGGGGAAAGGCTTCAGTTATCTAGAAGCGGCCGTAGATCTTGGAAAGAAACTGGGGGAAAAAGGTATCACTCTTGTGTATGGGGGTGGTAGCAGTGGTCTAATGGGTTGTGTTTCCCAATCTGCTCTTGCAGAGAAATCAAAAGTAATCGGTGTCATACCTGTCCCTTTGGTAGATGTTGCAGGCAAAACACGAGGGCATGAAGTTCAAACCTTATCCATCCATGAACGCATAACTTGTATGCTATATGGTTCTGATGCCTTTATAGCCCTGCCCGGAGGTTTTGGTACCTTAGAAGAAATCTTTAACATTACCTCGTGGGCTCAACTAGGTCTCCATACTAAGCCTATTGGGCTTCTGAATGTTAACAATTTCTTGATGGTTTGTTAACCTTTCTTGATTATGCTGTGGAACAGGGATTCATCTCTCCATTTTCCAGAAGGCTCCTTATTTCTGCTCCTACTATTGATGAACTACTGGATAAGCTGCAGTCATATATCTCAATACAAGATCCAGCAGGGGTTAAGATAGATTGGTCGCAAGGAAGGGGAATCAAGCGAAAATGGAGTCCGGTTAATGTAAACTTAACTTTATGGATCTTAGAATAGGTGGGGGTAGAGTACGGAGTATTCTTACTCTCGAGACACCCCTCTAATTTCCTAGGATTTCCTTAATATTTAAATCTTGTGTGTACCTCAAAGGTTCCAGGTGGTAGATTACGGAGTATTCTTACTCTCGAAACACACCTCTTTGAAGGTTTCTTTATTTCCTCAAAAGGTCAGAGGTGGTAGGATACGGCTACTCCGGAAACACATCTCTCAATTTGAGGAATTTCCCATGTTGCTTTCTTTTGCTTTTGCATATTTCATGTATTTCTTTTCCAGTGTGACTCTTTGTATGTTCTCCTTATGAGAAAATAATAAAATCTCTGCTATCATCTACTAAATCTCGTTTGTGATGTAAATGAACTTGCATGTCTAACCTTAATTCCTTTAGTGGATGCTTATCATATCATGGTCTTAATTCCAAATGATAAGATTCTGGACAGAGTCTCCCTTGTAATTTGGACTTATCCCAAACCATAAGCATACTTCATAACTCACAATAATAAATAACTCCACATTTGATCACAACAATCTAAAAATATTGAAAACGATTCCAACACTTCAATATCATCAAAAAATATCCCATAACTCAATTCATAATTTCTCAACATAACAATTTCAAATCATATTTTTCAATATCACAATATCACTTCCTTCCATATCTTAATTGGCTCAAAAGATTACTCATACTTATATTTATAAGTCATAAATCATATTCCCAAAATTTAATCACAAGGCCAAAGTTCATAATAAATTTCTCTTCAATATAGAGGCATAATTCACTTACTCAACATAATATCCATTACTTAATTCCCAATAACCAAATCTTTAAATCTCTAACTTCATAATGCTTCTCATAAAAGTCTCATTAAAATCATATCACTTATAATCTTAACATCTCATAAAACTTCATAAAATTGGCTCGCTATTTCTCATTAAATCTAAATGATAGATAATCTGAACATATTTCTAATCATTTCTGTTGACTTCTCATACTTAGTGCCATGTCTAAAATCAATTATGCAAAGTCCATTTAAGGTTCATCATTTCTAAACTCGAGGACAACAATTATTTTGAAAATCATTCTTAAGTCATATTATTCTCATTATGCTCAACACCCGTTCTCTTTCTTTCTTTCCGAATTTTTTTTTCAGAATTGAAACTTGAAGAGTGGTACCAATAATCATCCACAGTTTTTCCTTGCTTTTAAGCAAAGGTAGTGATAAAGGGATAAATTATTGAACCGAAAATTGAAACTTGAAGAGGAAGTACTAATAACCATCCACAGTTTTTCCCTTGTTTTTACACAAAGGTAGTGATAAAGGGATAAATTATTGTACGAATTCATTATTAATTTTGTTTGTTTAATATATTATTCCATATATTTTTGGCAAAAGTTACAAACCAACTTATTTTTCTAATTTAGTCAGTCTTACTAAGCTTAATATGAACCAAAATTCATATCAATATCCTCTATGTCTCATGATTCTACATTAAAAGGAATAAATTAAAATTCAGGCTTCTATCAATTCATATCATACTCAACATGTATATTTCACTTAAAGATTCATAACATATGAAGATTTCATACTTAACATGTCTTAATAAAATCGTAAATGACTTGCAAAGCATATAACATACCTGGTTCGAGGAGTCAATACGTGGAGAGTGACATAGTAGAGTGATGAGTTAAAATATTTCATATAATCTTATTTTCCTTTAATCAACAATAATTTAATGTGGTTGTATCCAAATCAACATTTTCTTGAATCATAATTCCTAATTAATCACAGTCTTCAAAACAAATCCAATATCGATATAGTAATTATCTCCCCATCAATAATTAATAACTTAACCCAAATAAAATTTATCGTCAAATCTTATTTTTCCTTTAGTCCCCGAACTTCTAGAAATTTATCAAAGACATCAATATAAACATCATATCACTAACTAATTATATTCCATAAAATTTTCAGGACATTACAAACTCCCTTGCTTAAAATGAATTTTGTCCTTGAAATTCGCACATCAAATTTCATCATGCTTTTCAAAATCATAACCATAATTGACATGTGAAAATTCAACTTTTTTTTTTTAATAATGAATAGTGATTTCGTTCACTGTTCATCATGAATAGCACGTCGTTTACTGTTCACGTGAATAGTGATTTTTTTTTTTTTTTTTTTTTTTTTTTTTTTTTTTTTTTTTTAAAGAAATAAAATTTCAAAAATCTACAGAATCGTTTTTAAAACTCTTTGCTCTGATACCAACTGTGACGACCCGAATTCTCGACCATTCGAGTGCCACTAAAAGTGACTCATATCATATTATCGAGACTTAAATAGTAATGTAAAATTATTCAAAAGAATAATTAGAATCCCATAATTTTATTTGTGAATAAAAATAGAACATAATTTTCTTACATAAAGTTCAACATAATTATCTCATCAATCTTAACCACTTTTGCCACTTCCATGTTGACCGCCTCGAACCTTCAATTATCTGAAAATGGTAAATATCGTGGAGTGAGATTTATAAAATCCCAGTAAGTATACCAAGCATAAATTTTCTTTTGAATGCATATGGATCATTTTCATCATAACATAGGATAGGATTGAAATATTCATAAACATAGGGAGACACAAGAATTTTACCGAACTTAAATGGCAAGAATTCTTATGTGTAGCGCTACTAAACTCCGGTCCCCTTAGCATAATCATAAACATATCATATGGAACCCATAACAATCTTGTGAGATTGATTTCATAGCAATGATCCAAACATTTTCATAAAAACATAAGATATACTTACTTGTCATAAAAACATACTTACTTTTCATAAAAACATAAGATATACTTACTTGTCATAAAAACATACTTACTTTTCATAAAAACATAAGGTGTATTTACCTTTCATAAAAACATACTTACTTTTCATAAAAACATAAGATATACTTACTTGTCATAAAAATATACTTACTTTTCATAAAAACATAAGGTGTATTTACCTTTCATAAAAACATACTTACTTTTCATAAAAACATAAGATATACTTACTTGTCATAAAAACATACTTACTTTTCATAAAAACATAAGGTGTATTTACCTTTCATAAAAACATACTTACTTTTCATAAAAACATAAGATATACTTACTTGTCATAAAAACATACTTACTTTTCATAAAAACATAAGATATACTTACTTGTCATAAAAACATACTTACTTTTCATAAAAACATAAGGTGTATTTACCTTTCATAAAAACATACTTACTTTTCATAAAAACATAAGATATACTTACTTGTCATAAAAACATACTTACTTTTCATAAAAACATAAGGTGTATTTACCTTTCATAAAAACATACTTACTTTTCATAAAAACATAAGATATACTTACTTGTCATAAAAACATACTTACTTTTCATAAAAACATAAGGTGTATTTACCTTTCATAAAAACATACTTACTTTTCATAAAAACATAAGATATACTTACCTTTTAAAAGATTAAAATGAAGTGTAGTAGTAAATGGACCAAAACTTTCTTGACCACCTTGAATTTCTCTTACTTGTGGATTTTGTCAAGAGATTGGAAATAAGTGTATATGTGTAGAGTTGTGTGTAAAAGAGATGGGTTTAAATAGATGTATAAAGTTGGCATATTGTAAACATAATCATTCAATTCTATTAATTTTAACACATCCTTTTCTTAAAGTAAAGCACCATTCATATACTTTTCCATATTTATACAAATATTATGCTCTTCATGATTACATATAATGGAGTCTTATCAACCATTCATATACTTTTCCATATTTATACAAATATTATGCTCTTCATGATTACATATAATGGAGTCTTATCAACCATTCATATACTTTTCCATATTTATACAAATATTATGCTCTTCATCATTACATATAATGGAATCTTATCAACCATTCATATACTTTTCCATATTTATACAATTATTATGCTCTTCATGATTACATATAATGGAGTCTATAATTCATTCATATACTTTTCCATATTTATACAAATATTATGCTCTTCATGATTATATATAATGGAGTATATAATTCATTCATATACTTTTTCATATTTATACAAATATTATGCTCTTCATGATTACATATAATGGAGTATATAATTCATTCATATACTTTTCCATATTTATTAAATTAAGATTCTCATAATTATTATATATAATGGAACCTCTCATGCTTGCATATATTTTCTTAATTTCAATAATAAAAATAATTTTTGTATAAATAAATATTGGGATAACATTGAATTAAGTACTTGGACTTAATATACTTTAAATCAAGAGAATGGAGATATTTTTAGAAATTCGGAATTTAATTTAAAATCGAACGATCTCGATTATTTCTTGACTTGGCTATACGAATACGTCGTGGCGTTAACTTAATAAAAATGGGTGAAATAGTAGCGACACGATTTTCTATTAAAATAATTATTAATCGCGTAAAAATTCTTGGTCGCTACATACAAGATTAACACACGGGATGATGGGTCAGTTAAGCGATACAAAGCTCGGCTCGTGGCGCGAGGTTTTACTCAGGAATATGGTATTGACTACGAGGAGACTTTTGCACCTGTTGCTCGCCTTACTTCTTTTCGTTGTTTACTTGCTGTAGCAGCTGCTCGGAACTGGAAACTATTTCAAATGGATGTTAAGATTGCATTTCTTAACGGTGATCCAGATGAATAAGTCTATCTAAAACCTCCTCCGAATTTTGAGCATCCGCCTCAGAAGGTTTGTCGCCTGGATAAGGCACTTTACAGTCTCAAGTAGTTTCCCCGCTCTTGGTTTTCCAAGTTCAGTTCTATGTTGGCTCAGCAAGGCTTTACTCCCAGTGCATATGATTCCACTCTATTTATTCGACGGTCTGAATCTGTTATTGTCCTCCTTCTACTTTTTGTTGACGATATGGTTATCACGGGTGATGATCTTCATGGCATCCATGCACTTCAGCAATTTCTTAGTCACCAGTTCGAAATGAAGGAGTTAGGTTTGCTTAGTTATTTCTTGGGTCTCAACCTGCTCAGATGGTTATTATCTTTCACAAGCTAAGTATGCATTTGAGCTGTTATCAAGTTCTAAATGACAGATAATAAGATCGTGGATAGCCCTTTAGAGATAAATGTCAACCTTCTTACTGCTGACAGAACACTCTTGGCTGATGCCACTCTTTATCAGCAGTTGATTGGTAGTCTAATTTACCTGACGGTGACTCGTCCTGATATCTCTTATGCAGTTGCCTTGGTTAGTCAGTTTCTGCACTCACCTCTTTCCACTCATTACGTTGCTGTTCTTAGGATCCTTCGATATGTAAGGGGACTCTATTTCATGGGATTCACTTTTCTACCCACTCACCACTGACTCTCTATGCATATTCTGGCTCTAATTGGGCAGGAGATCCTACCGATCGTCGCTCTACTACTGGCTACTTTTTCCTTCTTAGAGCATCTCTTATCTCTTGAAGAAGTAAGAAACAGTCAGTTGTCTTCATTCTAGTACGGAATCCTAATACCGGGCCCTGGCTGACACCACCTCTGAATTGTTGTGGATTCGATGGTTACTCAAAGATATGGGCGTTTTCTTTACTGACAGGTCTTCTCTTCGTTGTGACAATACTAGTGCTACACAGATTGCCCAAAATGATGTCTTTCATGAGTGCACGAAGCACATTGAGATAGATTGTCATTTCATTCGTCATCATCTCAGGCAAGGTACTCTTCAATTGCGTCATGTTTCTTCTGATAATCAGCTTGCTGACATGTTTACCAAGGCACATCCCACTGAACGTCATCGTGATTTGGTTTGCAAACTTAAGCTGGCATCTTCGCTCCCATCTTCAGTTTGAGGGGGGTGTTAGAATATATTAGAATATATTATACCATATATTCTGTATATTATATTTATAGTATAGCGTATATTCTGTAATCTGTATATACGGTAGCTAGCCCCGTTCTCCTTTTATAAAAAAGGACGGACCCTTGTATAGTTTTATACAGTTTAATATACAATTCTTCATTCTCTGTTTTCTCTCTAGCTCTTTATTCTTGACGGATTATTATGCATTGTAACTCCACCTCTGATGTCAAAGGAGAATCTTCGGATATGTGAAAGCGTGGAGTGTAGGATATTGTTGTTTATTTAGAGCCTGTTAGGTGTAAGGCTTTTGGATGAATCTTTTCATTTTTGGGAGAATATATGGTTGAAAAGTGATTGAAAAATGTGTAAAAGTTGTGGAACCCATAAAAATGTATTGTTGAAAATGAATTTGAGGAAAATTTTAACATTACCAAACAAGCTCTTAAAATTGAATTGACAAGAAGGGTCGAAGGCTTTGTGGGTTTGGGTGGAGTGATGGGGGTACGCTGGGTTATGGTAATTCATTATTAATATGCTATTAGCAATCGCACCCGTGTAATGCACGAAAGACATAATTGACAATTATTTATTGAATAAGTTGTAAAAATACAATGCTCGACAAAAATAATACAATAAACAACAAAAACATTACATGCATACAAAAATTGTTGATAACTTATAATTTACTTTCTCCTTATAAGATGTTTTACTTTGTCTAATATCCTTGTATGAATAGTATAAACTTTCTTAGCACAAAGTGAAATAAAAGAGGCGGATAACTTGCATGTATAAATTTTGCATTCATATATAATGAAAAATTCCCAGAAAAGTAAAATATAAAGTTGTGACTTCCATATTTATTTTAAAATTAATTATTCATTTTCTAGTTTTCTTAGTCTATTTAAGCGAAGTAATATTTGGACACGTGATATATTCTATACTTTAAAATTTTGATATGATAACTGAAGTCGAGCTTAATGTTAATTGATTTCTAAAATTTGAAATGTTTTCAATTTTCGAATCATAAAATGAAATAAAGAGACTAACAGACATTCATTAAATTGATTAATCGACTCCCCGAATAGTATTATAAGAATTGATACTATCTTAATCCGATAATTGATATTTAAATATATTAAACAAATATTTCATTTGATTACATATAAAAAAACAAATGCATTACAACCAAAGTTTACAAATACTATTAACTTCATATTTTAAAAAAAAAAAAAGCATCTATACATTTTAATTTATAAATGGGGTTAATCTACAAGACATAAAACTTTATCACTTCTGCATATAAAATTGATTCTTCAAAAATAATTTTTTTTTTCAATGTTCATTCTTCAAAAACTCATTTTTCACTACTTTTTAACCGTACGTTCTAAAAAAAGAAAATCATTTTTCAATTTTCATTTTCAACCACTCAATTGATTGATTTGACAATTATTTTATTTTTCATCGAGTAGTTGAAGAGTCATGTTACCGAAAAAAATAATTTTTTTTCATGTTAAATAAATGTATTGACCATATTCTATTTTTAAACAGATTGAGAGGCTATTTTCTAATAGCAAAGATTTACTCTGCATGTAAAACTTTATCTTGTGGACCCCACTGTGGAAATTTTTTATTTAGTGTTGTCAGAACAATTACGGTGTCTTTACTCCATCAATAAACCCAACAGTAACATTATTACACAATACCTAAACTACCCTACGAAAAACACAGGTCTCCATCCAAGACCAACTCATCTCCTCCTTCCACCACACAAACAAGCGGCGATTAAAAATCCTCCAGATCTACTCCAACTGCCACAAATGGATATGCACGACTACCTCAACTCCGCTGCTACTGACGGGGCATCTCCGGTAAGAAGCTTTCTTCCTATAGTTTAGAGTTTCGTTCTTTATTTCGTCTGCCCACTGCTGAATAACGAACTTGGGAAATTTCCAGGATTCTTTCTCCACTCCACCGGAATTTTACATGTCTAAGAGTAAGGGCAAGAACAAGGCTGCCTTTGGTAGGAAGAACACAAACTGGGGCAGGCATGAACACACCATCTTCATCCGCTTCTATGAAGAGGCTATCGTCGGTGGTCACCGGGAAGGAAAATGCTTCACTGCTGCTGGATGAGAGCTAATCGTCGGGTGGTTAAAGGAACGCACCGTCTAGGAACGGAGTCAGCATGCTCTACTTAACCATTGGAAGGCCATTCGTAAGGACCACATCCACCTCTTCGAGCTCCTTAACTGCAGCGGCGTAACATACGACCAGAACCGCAACACTGTGGTCGCCCCGACTACTGGTGGGAGTCTAAAATCCGGGTACCTCACCAACTGAAATTATTTTATTTGTAAACCGGTGTCTATTATTTTTCAAATTCTCTTCTTTTTTCAACCCCGTAAATGCATTAAGTTCGATTTGTAAGAAAATTATTAGTTTCGAAATATTGGTGAATTGTTAATGGTGAAGTGAACATAATGTGTTGGTGCACTATTTCGTGTCGTGAGCACTTACATTTTCGTCACCCATGTTCTGTCGAATTTTAGGAAAGTGGAGTTTCGTTCAATCAGTTGAACGATAAAATATTTAGCATTTCAACTTTTGCATTATTTTTTCATTTGTATCGTGGTTGTGTGATCTTGAAATCTTATCTCTTTTGGCCTGCGACAAATTCATGTTCTCTGGCGATTATAGCATGCCTTCGAATTTGCACATTCAAGCTAACTTTGGGGATGTTACTACTGCCAAAGTTTGGGCATAATCATGATGAAGCTTTGGTTGGACTCTGTTAAATAATTGCAACCTTTGTCTCTATTTCCACCATATAGACCATTTTTTTTTTGTGAAGACCATATAAACTTTTTTTATTTGAAAACGTGCACGTGAAATTTTTCCAAAAAATCAGAGATAAATGTCAACTTGAAGTTATTGTTTTAAAAAACATTAGTCCTGTGTATTTATGTAAGCATGCAAGTGAATAATCGAAGGAATTAAGGTTAGTTGAACCCACATACATTCCCAACAGTTTCTATGACAATTATAGAGCTTTAACTCATTATCTAGCGTGTAAGGAAAGTAGATTACATATGGAGCGAGCCTTGGGATGCAATTGGATTTTTTTTTTAATACAAACAAAAAAACAGAAGAAAAAAAACTATGCATAGCATCTGGATTGGGAATCATTTTTCGTGAGATATGGTGTTATAAGGATGTGTATGTAATCATTTTTGCTCATCAATCTCTTAAGTACTAGGAGTACTCATAATAATAAGGAAGCAAGTTTTAATTTGTATACATCCATTACTTAGCCCCGTCCACTTACTAAACAAGAAAAAAACATTTGTAGAGCTCTAGAAAAAAGATGAGAAACCAATTTATGCTGGCCATATTAGGTTTTTACCAGTGAAGATATTATGCTAGACAAATACTATGATTTGCTGGTTTAATTAGTTTGTTGAACTATCTGCAGATCCGTCCAGCTTACAAAAAGTTCAGGAGTATGGATTGCAAAGAGATTTACGAGGACTACACACGCTTGTTCGGGGACACGTACAATTTGGACAAGTTCACCTTAACACCAGCAAAAATGGATGAAATGGTGGTTTTCTATCCTCGGACTATGGCAGAGCAGGACCGTCGAACGATACTATTCCAGTTTCTGCTGAGATGAGTGATGAAAGCGATGGTGGGGATGTTAACGAGAAAGGATCAGCCATGGATTTCTCACAACCTCGAAGTGGTGATAAACATAAAGGTAGTACCAGCGGGGGCAAGCAAAAGAAGAAGTCTGGACGGGAGTCACTTTCTGTGTCAGCCCACAAGCTAGCCAGTCTAGGGGAGGACCTTGGAGCTGAGCTCGCACGTGCACATGAAATAAGTCCAAGCTGCGCAACGTATCAAGGAACTTAAGGCTTCTAGTTTACTTCAGCCAAAAACAAGGATGTCCAATTTTATCCTTAGTTTTTTAACCGTGAAGGTTATACTGCTTGCGAGACTGTCGATGAGAAATGAGACTGGTTGTTTTATAACTTTGAGGAATAAATCGCTTCCAAAAAATGAAGACTACTTTCGGTTTGTGAGTTCGGATGCCCTACTCATGCTAGTACTTGATGTTTATTTTTACATTTTCCCTTGCTCATCAACTTCTGTTTAGATTTGTTTGATTATGCTTCTACGTGTAAGGAAAATGTGAGATGGGCACCATTTAGCAATGTTTTGTGCATGTGCAAACTGTGACTAAGTTGTGGTGTGTAACGAATTTATCCTAGACTTATTCAGCTCCTATTTGGCATCTTCTGTCCTGAACAGCAATTTGATATCCATTTGTGGTGTGTGAAATCTATACCTTTTGTCCTATAACACTCACCATTTTCAATAAAGGCATGGTGCAACATTTGGCCACTGTCACTAGTGGTTAATTATTCTATGTATATAATTTCTTATCATGTACGTATGAATTGGCCATAAATGAATGCAATTGGGATCAGTCCTTCAACCAAACTCATAGACCTACAAAAAAATAAAAATAAACCACTCCACCTCCCATACTACAATTGAAGTCTATACGGGTTGCGTTCCATGCCGTGGTGTTTGCAAATAGATACCATCACCAAGTAAGTAGCGAGGATTCTTCAAACACTCCACAAAATTTGGAACATTATGGCATTCCCTTCAAATCTTGGGCATGTCGACTTTACTTCAATTCTTGACCGGCATTCAGACAATGAACTTGACGACAATGAGTGCATAGACATGTTGGAGTAGGACACGATAGTGTGGCTCCAGTATTGTAATATGCTCGGAAGTGCTATGCTTGACTACTTAGCACGTCTTGGGAAACCACAACCCCCACGTCTCCCAAACATCCGTAATGGTCACATATTCATGTTAGACAGTCTCGAACAGCCATCAGGTCAAATATGCTTCCAAGAATTTAGTATGTATCCGCCAATGTTCACGCATTTTTCGCACATCCTACATAACGACTATGGATTGACCACTGAGAACAACGTTGACGTATACGAGTAGGTTGCAATGTTCTTGAGCATTCTAGCACATGGTAAGGGTTACAGACAAATCCAGACACGATTTGGGTACTCACTGTACACCATAGGTCCATATTTTAGGAAAGTGTTGGCTGTTGTACGGCTCGGTGGGAACGTAATTAAACCAGATCCGAACTACAATCGAAGTCCAATTCACCACAGACCAGATCCTGCCAAACATTGTATGTTCAAGGTATGACTGATATTTTTAGCATTTCGAAATGGGAGGGAGGGAGAGAGAGAGAGAGAGGAATTTGTTTTTATATTTGATTTTCTGAAATTGCTTTTAAGTCCCTGCTTAATTTGAAATGTTTTAAGTTAGTCCCCTGGTTTTCAAGTCCTTATTAAAGCCCCTTAGTTTCAAAGTATTTGTTTCAGCCTTTATTTTAAAAGAGTTTTTACTAATTAGCCATCATATTTTCAAAGCTTTTTAATTCAGTCTCAAGTTTTAAAATATTATAATTCAGTCTCTTTAGTTTTTTAAAAGTATTATTTCGATCCTTTAATTTTTTGTAATATTTTATTAAGCTCTTAAGCTTTGCAAATAATTTATCTTAGCCCCAACTATTTCGAAAATAAAAATAATTAGTCCCCAATATATTTAAAATATATGAGTTAGCCCAATAGTTTTCAAAATCTTTTATTTTAGTATCAACTCATTTCCAATCCCAACTATGTTTGATTTTAATTTTAATCCCTAAACTTTTATTTCTTCTTTTAAAACTCTTTCAATTGAAACGTTTGATTTTCAAATACCACTTTAAGGTTTATTTATTATTTTCTAGACGAGGCGCTTGGACATTTAGAAGAGCAACGTGATTTTCTCGCTCAACTTTCAAACACCTGATTTAAGGTAGACTCGTGCCACTAATTTATTTAAATTATAATTGCATGTTTTATGTGAAATTATGTGATTTACATGCTTTGATGCATGAGATGAGACAAGAATATCTCTTATGAGATAAGATGAGAAATGATGATGTTATGCATAACTTATGTGCCTTAAGTGCACGAGACGAGACTACACGCACCCTATGTTCTTAACAGCCTTGATTTTGAAAATAAAATAGCCCAAGAATATGATGATGATGTCACTGTATGATTGCATAATTACGTGTTCAATTATTCTATAAATTAATTATTGGCGATGAGTCTACTGAGTATTTTTCGTAATACTCATTCCATTATTTTAATAGCTTTTGCAGATTTTGGAGATGGCGGCGAATGAAATGACAGCGGTGGCAAATCAAAAATAATGTTAATTTTTATTTTAAATCAAGTTTCATAAATGTCGTCAATTTATATTATTTATCTTTACTTTACTTTAAAACTTAAGATTTAATTTTTATGAATTGTTTTAATTAAATTGATTAAAATTTAGTTTCCGCTTTAGCTTTTAAATAATAATTGTGATGTTTACAAAAATTCAGTTATTTTCTGCAAAATGTTATTTCAAGTGTTTCACATAATAAATATGATGTTTGAAATTTTTAATTATTTTCGCAATAAAATCAGATTTAAAGGACGACGTGACGTCCCGGGCTCCTCGAAAATTCGGGACGTTACAGCGTGGTATCAGAGCGGGTCGACATTTCTATAGACTTGCAAATTTTGAAAAGTGATTTTTCTAAAATAATAATAAATAATGTTTTGACGACTTTTGCCACTGCCATCGTTCGCTCCGCCAACTCCGAAGGTAAATGATTTTATCATGAAGTTTATGTTATGATGATTTCGGATACATGAGAAATGAAGTATTTTGAGAATTTGATGAGAAAGAATGAGAAATGTTTGTATCCGAAATAAGAAAGAAAGAAAAACGAGTTTGAGCATAAATTGAAAGAGTTTTCAAAATATTTTTACGTCCTCGTAATTTTAACTGAGAAAAATGGATAAACCCCGCCTAATTGGACTTTGCATAATTGGTTTAGGACATGACACATTTCACAAGAAGTCAACAGAGGAATTTAGATCTAGGATATGCTAGATATTTATTGTATAGGAGGCTCCTATCAAAAGGATATCAGACTATGTACGTAGATATTACATCAGACAAAAATGGTTACTTTATATTTGTCATGATTGATGATTATAACTCTGATTTTTTTTATTTATGGGAAAATAGTGATTTAATTGGAATTTGGAGACTAGATCATGTTCTATTTCATGATTGAATTTTGGAATTAGATATGAAGTTGAAGCTTATAGTAGCAAGAAGAAAGAATTGAATTTTTGGTTTTTGATAATATAGTGATGCTTAGACTTATTATTGGGTTACGTTTTGTCTTCTTGCTTAAGCATTTGATTGAGATTTGGATAAAAAGATTTAAAGTTTTTATTTGGCCAAGTGTATCTCTATAGGGAGTAACTATACTACTTAACAAGTTGGTAATAAAGAATAAATATCCACCGACAATATTTATAAATTTGATTAACCGAGTTTTCCAACATTATTTGGACATGTTTTGTTTTCATTGTATTCATGGATGATATTTTGGTTTATCCTAGAGATAGTAAACAATATGACGAACATTTGAGGATTTTGTTGGAGACACTTCGAGATTTTGAAAAGGAAATTTTGGTTGACCCATGAACAATGAGGAAATATTATTTTTCAAGTATAAATGGTTGAGAGTTATTGGTTGTTTATTCACAATGTGGCTTATGCAAACATGTTTACTACAAGAGTGATATCTTGAACAGAGTATCGTTTTGGAGTTAAAGTTTTGATAATTTTGGAGATTGTTATTTATAAACATCCTGATTGGTGAAGTGTGCAATCGATTAAGTATCAATGTATATGTGGAGTTATATGATCGTTTGATGTATACATAGGAAATACCAAGTTATTTATTGCAGGAAATGTTGTGCATTCGGGAGCAGAATCTTAGTTACTTGGGAGCAAATTGTTTATTAATATTATTTGAATTTTGTGATACGTTTTGGTGACGTATATAGGAAGATGTTAGAGATCAAGATGGTGCATAAATGTACTACATGAATAGATTACCACATATGATAAGCTGATGATATTATGCTGATTTGTGGGTAACATGTTATTAGGTATAATACACGGAAGAATGTTCATATGATTTCTAATGTTACAATTGATTTTGGTTATTGGAGGTTTGAGAAGAATGAGGATAGAATTCATAATTATTAATTATTATGGTGTGATATGATTTCTTAAAGAAATAGTAGAGATTAATAAAGAGGTTTCTCTAGTCAAAGTCTAGTGGGGGTAGACATGGTAGAGGTGAGGCTACCCGAGGAAAAGAAAGAAGTCTGGCTTAATACCCAGATATATTTAGATCAAGAAAGTTTAAAATTTCGAGAACGAAATTATTTTAAGTGGAGAAGGTTGTAACGATCGAGAAATTTTCAAACTTAAAAGACTTGTTTTACCAAACTTGTCACTACGACTCTCCAACCTTAAAAATCATTATTTTCAAAAAACTAGCGCTCTCGTCTAGTCATATTAGTTATTTTAAGATTTTAAGAAAAGAAATTTAGATTCGTTTAAATCTTTAAAGTCCAAATTTCGATTTTAAATTGTTCCATTTTCATTATTTATTTTTAAAGTCCAATGGAGTAGGCATGGTAGAGATGAAACTACCTGAGAAAAGAAAGAAGAAATTTTGAAGTACCCAAGTATTTTAGATCAAGAAAGTTTAAATTTCGAGGACGAAATTATTTTAAGGAGGTAGGGTTGTAGCGATCGAGAATTTTCGTAAATTAAATAAATATTATTTATCTTTAAAAAACGTGTTGCTACGACTTTGGAATTTTTTTTTTTTTAAAATTCGTATGTGTCTAGCCATTTTAAGTGAAATTAAATCATTTAAAATCTTAGTCTAATTCTGATTTTAATTTAAAATATCCCAATGTCATTATCTATTTTATGTTCTAACTTCCAATTCTAGCTAAATCTTAAATTTTAAATTATTTTAAAAATCTCAAATTATTTCCTAGTTCAAATTTTCAAATTCTAATGTCTTGTCCAATTTAAACTTATTTAATTTCTCTTTAATCCCAATTTAGAAACGACCATTCACATAACCATCTATTCCCCACATTTCTTTTTCCTCTTTACAACAAATTCTTATTTTCCAAAATTTTACCTCCCCACACGTCCATACCATTTCTACAATCCTTAACTCTCTCCCTCAACTCCCTCAATCAAATTCCATTGTTGCATGTTTCCTATAATTTTTCCCAATTTTATGATTTCTCAATTTAAGTCAATCAAATTCAATATTTCTCTCCTACTCAAATTGTGTCCCCCCTTACATAACTAATTTGCAAAACTCATTCAAATTGACAACTCCATTCAATCACATTTCTTAACAAACTCTATATTTCCCATGATCACTCCGTAAGCCCAATTATTACTACAATCTTCCACTCCACATTTTCTTTTTTTTCTTCCTATAAATTTTCCTCTTCCAAGTATCAAACTCTACACATTCATGAATGATTGTTAATTCCCAAAAATTCCTCCCTAACTTCCATTTTTCATATTAAGCACATTTTTCTTCCCCATCATCTTTCCTCAATCCATGTCATCTCCCCTTGTATAATTGAATCAATTGTTCAAATTTTCCCCTGAATCCCTACCAATTATTGATTTAATTAGCTTACCAAAAACTGTATAAAAACCAGCCTATAACTTACTATTCACACCACCGCAACCTGCAATGAGAACTTACAGCACAACCCACACAATCGGTATACACTGAAACTCCACCACATGAACCAGCACCACTGCAATATGTAGCCAACTCCAAACCCAAATCAAACAATTACAAACCAAACTCCAAAATTCTCCAACCAAATGAACAAATCACCAATGCCCCTTGACCCCCCAAACCACCACCGGAGCCTCCATCATCATCGGAACACCATCACCCTCGAAACCACTCGCCACCTCCACTCACAACCTCTGTCCCAACGCCACCGCCACCAACACACGAAATCAACCACTGCCAAACTCCAATACCGCGGCAATCCACATCAATCACACCCAAAACAACAAAAAACCCGAGATTTAACAAAAACCCAATACTTACCTTAATCGCTGGCCACCAATGCCGCCGGAACCCAGCCTCGATCTCATTGACTTCCATACCAAACCACCACAATATTTTCTCACTTCTCGCGTACCAACAACCCACCGTCTCCGCCAAGTGATGGCGGCGCTACCACCGCCATAGCGCCGGCAGCAGCGCAGCAGAAGGGCGAAGCCCACCGCCCCTCGCCGTCACACGTCTCCCTCTCTTACTCTCTGGTCAACTGGAAATGAGGAGGGAGAGAGAGAGAGGAATTTGTTTTTATATTTGATTTTCTGAAATTGCTTTTAAGTCCCTGCTTAATTTGAAATGTTTTAAGTCAGTCCCCTGGTTTTCAAGTCCTTATTAAAGCCCCTTAGTTTCAAAGTATTTGTTTCAACCCTTATTTTAAAAGAGTTTTTATTAATTAACCCTCATGTTTCCAAAGTATTTTAATTCAGTCTCAAGTTTTAAAATATTTTAATTCAGCCCCTTTAGTTTTTTAAAAGTATTATTTCGATCCCTTAATTTTTGTAATATTTTATTCAGCTCTTAAGCTTTGCAAATAATTTATCTTAGCCCCAACTATTTCGAAAATGAAAATAATTAGGCCCCAATATATTTAAAAAATATGAGTTAGCCCAATAGTTTTCAAAATATTTTATTTTAGTATCAACTCATTTCCAATCCCAACTATGTTTGATTTTAATTTTAATCCCTAAACTTTTGTTTCTTCTTTTAAAACTCTTTCAATTGAAATGTTTGATTTTCAAATACCACTTTAAGGTTTATTTATTATTGGCTAGACGAGGCGCTTGGACATTTAGAAGAATAACGTGATTTTGTCGCTCAACTTTCAAACACCTGATTTAAGGTGACTCTCCCCCACTAATTTATTTAAATTATATTTGCATGTTTTATGTGAAATTACGTGATTTACATGCTTTAATGCATGAGACGAGACAAAAATATCTCTTATGAGATAAGATGAGAAATGAAGATGTTATGCATAACTTATGTGCCTTAAGTACACAAGATGAGACTACCCGCACCCTATGTTCTTAACATCCTTGATTTTGAAAATAAAATAGCCCAAGAATATGATGATGATGTCACTGTACGATTGTATAATTACGTGTTCAATTATTCTGTAAATTAATTATTGGCAATGAGTCTACTGAGTATTTTTCGAAATACTCATTCCATTATTTTAATAGTTTTTGCAGATTTTGGAGATGGCGGGGAATGAAATGACAGCGGTGGCAAATCAAAAATAATGTTAATTTTTCTTTTAAGTCAAGTTTCATAAATGTCGTCAATTTAATTATTTATCGTTACTTTACTTTAAAACTTAAGATTTAATTTTTATGAATTGCTTAAATTAAATTGATTAAAATTTAGTTTTTGCTTTAGCTTTTAAATAATAATTGTGATGTTTAAAAAATTCAATTATTTTCCGCAAAATGTTGTTTCAAATGTTTCACATAATAAATATGATATTTGAAATTTTTAATTATTTTCGCAATAAAATCAGATTTAAAGGACGACGTGACATCCCGGGCTCCACGGAAATTCGGGGCGTTACACTTTTGCCAATAATTTAATGTAAATTAGTTTGTGGGTCCCACAATCAAAGTAAAATTTTTACCCATTTGTAAAACTTTTCCGGGAGCAAATAGCCTCGAGTTTGATAACACTTTCTATTTTTATTTTTGATAGAATTTAATGACCTAATAGTTAAAATCTGTAATATATATTTTACAAATTGAACCAATGAGTTTATCTGAACCTAAAGTTGTAGAAATTAAAAGGATGGTTTAATTTACTTAGAAAGATCATCTATCCATTATTTCTTTCGACTTGATAAGAAAAAACTCGAAATTAATTATTTTGATCAAATTGAATTTAGGTAAGAAAGGACTTTAGGGCTTAAATGAGATAAATTAAAAAGATTAGATATCCGAAAAATCAAAATTACAATTAATTTTTTTTACCTTTACTATTTGAGTTAATTTTACAAATGATATGTTTAGAATTTGCTCCAATTTGTTAGTTCATATTAAACTTTTCGTTGAGATCTTGGATTTGACACATAACATATTTTTCGGCTTCAATATAATACAATAATTATCAAAAGAATAAGAACAATCTATAATTTTACTTTTTATAGATTTTTTGTCACAAATCCATAAATCATTTATTACGGGTTGCATTAATTGAACTCTCCTAATTCGATTACTAAAATAAATTGATAAAATAAAGGGATTTTCTAAAATGGAAGGTAAAAATAGACGGTAAAATGTGTGCGGATATATATATATATATATATATTAATTTATTATCATTATTCATATTTAAAATTGAATTGATTACAAAGAATGTACATTACACATACCTTAATTTTTTTTTTAAAATTTCTTTTACAGTTTGTATGCTTACAATTCTAGAAATTTATTTAAATATCGTAATTTGAATTGATTTAAAACTTAAAATGGAAAATAAAAATTACATTCAAATATAATTTGTAACAAGTAAAAAAAAAATAGATATATATGTGATATACGTTCAGGATTTTATTCAAAGAAAAAGATCAAAATCAAACAGTTAAATTCCGTATAAACCGGTCTACAAAGTGAAATCACCACAAAGAGAGAATTTTAAAAAATTAAAAAATTATAGATACGAACTATCAAAATAATCAAAACTTATTCAATAATTTCCAATACAATGTGACTTTTCATTTTCCATTGAGCAGTCAAAGTATTATGTTGTCGAAAAAAACTATTTTTATACATTTTAAATAAATGTATTTCACCACAGCCTATTTTGAAATATTATGAGTTTGCTAACATGTCTTTATTTTTATTTTGATAAAAATTAGTTAACCTAATTGTTAAAGTCAATAATATGTATTTTACATATTTTTATTATTTAAACCTAGAGTATTAAACATAATTAAATGAACAAAATGAATGAATGAATAAATAAATAAATAAAACTAATTAAATAAATAAATAAACAAAATGAGTAAATAAATTAATAAATGCACAAAATGAGTAATATGGACGTCAATTCGAATTGAAATTAATTATTTATGACCAAATTAAATTAAATTAATAAATTATAAATATCATTACATAAATAAAACAATTTTGAAATAGTGTGACATGTGAAAAAATTAAAATGTACAAAATAAGACTTTTACATTTAATCTTTTATGTGATTTCAGAAAATATGATTTTAATATTAAATATAACAAATGATTTGATCATTAATAATTAAAACATAATTTTATATTAATGGCTACACATAACATTTATAATATTATGAGCAATAAATAAATAAATAATAATTAAATCATAATTTCAATACTGTTAACTAAAAATATTAATTGAGCGCGCGCGCGCGCGCATGCACACACACGCACACACACGCATATATATATATATATATATATATATATATATATATATATTAATCAATTTTAATTTTATTATAAATGCATTCACATTAATCCAGATTTTGCATTCACATTTGACATAAACCCACTCTGCATTCACACTAATTCACTTTGCATTCACACTGTTTAATTTTATGAGAACTTACTATTTATAGAAACTGAAAATTGGCGGGAAATTGGTTTTAGAAACTACTCAATCGTTATATATTACTAGTGTTACACCCTTATGATGCACGGTCATTTGTTACCTATATATATCAAATTTATATTTTAAAATATGAAATGAATATTTAATTAAAAATGAGAAATGAATGAGGACAATTAATTACAAAGGTACATTACACATACCTTAATTATATTTTAATTTTTTATAGTTCGTATGTTTATCGTTATAGGAATTTCTTTAAATATTATAATTTGATTTAAAACTTCAAATGGAAAGAAAAATTATATTTAAATAGAATTTGTAATAAGTAGAAAAAATAGATATATCTGTGATATATGCTTAGAATCTTATTAAACCGAAAATGAAAAGAAAAAGAAAAATAGATTGATAAACGTTCTTATTTCATTATCTTTCATTTTCTATTTTTAAATAAAAATATTTATGTGATATTGACAAAGTTTTATTTTTTTATTTTTACGAATTTAAAAAAAAAATGTAATTGATTTTCAAGACGGGAAGGCGGACCAAGAAACCTCGGGACCTAAAAATTGCAGTTATTTAAAAATCTGCATTCATTTGGATTAATTTAAATCTGAATTTTGTCCAAAATGAATAATAAATAGTGAATTACTACTACTAATTACTATTTTAGAAAATGTGTTTTAGAAAGGAAAATGGATCAATACCTGTTTTTGGGAAGTGCTCTCTTTATATATTACATTTTTCTTTCATGAGCATATTTAGTCCTTATTTGAGACCTCATTATCTACAAAATGAGTTTAATAATTATAATTTTGTGGAGCATGTATACTTAAGCACCTGTTTGAAACTCATTATTTCAGGTAATATAGTTCGTAATAGTAAATTTTGGTACAATGAGCTGTCAAAAAGTTTGATTTTTTTTTTTTTAATTTATATGTAAATTATAGGGGCAATTTTTTTTTTTACTAAGTTGCCACAATTGTAATACTTAGGAATTTAAATAACTTACTACTTAAAAAAAATACTTCAATGATCATTTGCATAACTCATTTGTATAACTATTCAATTTTTATGATTATTAATGTAATTAATCTTTTCAAAATATAATTTCTAGATTATCACAAATAATTTATCACTATCCGAATAGTACTTTTAGAATTAGTACTAACTATCTTATTAAAATATTTAATATTTAAATTTATTAAACAAATATTTCATTTCATATTTAATTTAATATTACAAATTAAATAGATGTGGTCATATATTTAAATAAATGTAGCAAATTAAGCAATAGGAAATTTTAGTTGTGATTAAATTTTAACGAATGTATATCGTAAATATGTTTAACTTTATTTATTAAGAAATCATCTATACATCTCGATTCATAAAAGCGGCACGATTGTTTAATCCAAAAGACGTAATACTTTATCACTTTCTCATATGGAATTGATTTTTCAAAAATCAATTTTTCTGAACATTCATTTCAATCACACATTCTTTAAAAAATTATATTTTACAATTTTTCATACTACTTTTTAACTATACATTCTTAAAAATCACTATTTTACAAAAACAATCCTCAAAAAATCAAAGTCAAATAGTCAAAATAATAATTTGAAAATCTCGCAATTATCATGATACGACAACCGATTAAAGTTGGTGATCACAAAATTATACAAATAATCTTATACCCTATAATCTTTAAACCTTTATTAAAATTAAGAATGATTAAAAATGTTAATCATTCTATTGGTATTATTAACTAAAAAGAAACCAAAACATTAGTTATTCAATATTAGTCTTCGTTCAATAACTTTTTCTATAAATTATTTAGAAGTAGCGCATTTTTTCAACTACATATATATTTTTGAAAATATGATTTTTGATATTAAAGATAACAAATAATTTGACAATTAATAATTAAAACACAATTTTTATATTGATGGCCATACATAGAATTTATAATATTAAGAACAACAAACAAATAAATAAATAAAATAATTAAATGATAATTTTAATACTGATAACTAAAAATATAAATTGAACTCATTTAGTATTGGTGTTGATAATAAAATTATATCAACCATTATTTAGTATTTACGATAATGGTTGATAAATGCGTTCAAATTTATCCAGATTTTGCATTCACATTTTACCTGCACAATTTATATATATATATATATATATATATATATATATATATATATATATATATATATAATGTAATGCAATAAATACATTCAAATTTATCCAGATTTTGCATTCACATTTGACCTACATCAATTTTGAATTCACATTAATCCACTTTGCATTCACACTATTTAATTCTATGGGACCTTACTATTTATAGAAATAGAAAAATGAGCGGGAAATTGTTTTTAGAAACTATCTTACTTTTATATATTATATAAATGTAAAGATAAAGATAATTATAATTATAAAGATAAATTTTCGATATTAAATAAATATATTATATTTTTTATTACTTGCAGGGTATCAGTTTTTTGCTACACTATTTTGAGCCACAGTTGAAAATTTTACTCTCACGCTCCAGAAAAAATATATCAACTTTATCATGAAAAAAATAGACCACTAGTAATCATACATTTCCAGATGTGCACGATGAAATAGAAATCAACTTAACGACAAATAATAATATTGAAGAGAATGAAGACGACATATATCAAATTTATGTATTGATGAATTCTCACAAGTCTTAAACTTTGTTATGAAAGAAAAATATTTGGTATTAAATCTTGATTGACAATTTTTTCTTCTTTTTATAATATTTCAAATATTATATAAATAAAATCTATCATTTATTCTCAAATATTATCGATATTGTTCTCAATATAAAACTCATATTTGCTTTCATCAAATTAGTGAGTCTAGCCAATGTTTTGATAACGAAAGTAAAACATGGTCTTAAAAACTTTGTTTAAATGTTAAAATTATTAATCCTATTTTTCTTGTATGTTTGACTAATTTTTTGATAAAAAGTTCGAAATTTCTATCAGACATAATTTTTAAAATTTACTTTATATTGACAATTAACGTGCAAAGCACGTTTAGACAACTAGTCCTATTATCTTTAAAATACTAACTCAGATTTCACTTTCCATAGCCGGTTCACGTTAGCCCAGTGGTCAGTATGCCTCCCTTCAGATGTCTCGCGAGCGGACGTCCATGGTTCGATTCCTCTTTTGTAGTTTTTTCTTTTTTAACATCCACGAGATCAAAACGATGTCGTTTTGGGTAGTGCTCTTTCTTGCTTGATTAGGAATGGCAACGGGACGGGGATGTTTTTCCCCGTCCCCGTCCCATTAATGATTTATCATCTCTATCCCCGTCTCGTCCCCATTTAATCGGGGTGGGGCGGGGATGAGAAAATCCCTTTTTACATCCACATTTGTTTGTTTTTGTTTTTGTTTTTTTTAAAAAAATAATTTAAACAGACAATATAAGGAAATATGCAGAAACAACCCTAACATTTTTTAAATCTAATAATCTTTACACATTATTTGGACATTAATCGAATATATATTCATCTTTTTTTTTGTGTCTTTATTTTATATTTGATTAGATGAGAAAATACAACTTGATAAGCTCAATAACTAATAATCAGTAACATTTTCAAAATAAATATTAGAAGTTTATGACTTGATAAGTAATAAATTTTTGGTGCAAGAAATTTTGACATTATAGGACTTTTGTACAAATAATATAGGATTTTTTTGGACTTTTTAAATTTTAGTGGAACTTGTTAATCGGGGATGAGGATCGAAGACGGGGCAGGGATGGGGATAAGATGGTCATCTCCGTCCCTGCCCCGTCCACTGTTCGAGAATGTTTTTTCATCCCCACCGTCTTTATCAGAAATTGCTTGCTTCTTTCGAGAAGGGTCATGTTAGATTTGGTTATTCCCCGTCCCATTACGCACCTTTAGGTGGCGTTCTGTTTGTATTTCATTTTCGAAAATGTTTTGTATTTCCTGTTTTCATTTTTGTTTTCAAATTTGCTGAAAACGCGTTTGGTTTATCATTTCTGAAAACTGTTTTTGAAAATGAAAAGTTGGAAAACACGTTCTGTTTGAAATTTTACAGAATACTACTTAAACTATTTTTAGTTAATTTGCTTGCAGAATACTACTGACTCAAACTCAAATTTCCTTTCACAATATACTGAAAACATGATTACATGCAACACACTAATGTGAGCATTAAGAGTCTATATTAACACAACTTGGTCATGTTCGGGATTTGAGAAAACTTTAGTTCTATTAAAATCCAGAAAATGTAAGTTCTTTCAAAATTACCAGATTCCATTTATCAGTGCATTTTTTGAAATATAACAACAAAAATTCTCATTTAAATTTTTTTGTAATGTTGATATTGAATTCAATAAAAATTTATTTAAATTTAGTTTCAAGTTAGGATAATTCTCAAAAAAAAAAATTATTTATTTAGGCTTAGTTCAATCATAGATAATTCTAAAAAATAAATAAAAAAAATAAAAAAATAAAAACTTTATATTAAGCTTAATTTCAAGTTAAGATAATTTTTTTTTAAAAAAAAATTCTCAAAATACGTTTTTCACGTTTTGGATATTTTTTATCGAAATACATACTCGTTTTGAGCGTTTTACATTTTGTTTACAATTTTTTTTTTTTTTTTTTTAAATAAGTTTTTGAAAATGGTAAGAGAACGCGTTACTCTCTCCCTTCGGCGTCGCCCCACGGGCGCCTTTCTCGCTGCCGCCAGAATGGAAGATCCACTTCAAAAATTTTGAATCCAAACACTGATTTCTCCAGCCCTAATGTTAGTAAACAACATTGCACTTGACGCTAAGAAGAACCAAACGGCGAACACAGATAAAATACATCGTCAATCCTCATAATCTACTGCTAGGGCCACCTTCCGCCGCTGTTGACTCCGATTTCGTGTGAGTTTCAAACCTTCTATCCTCTGCTTCTCGCCACCGTTGGCTCTGCTTTTCGGTGAGTTCAAACCTTCTTTCCTCTGCTTCTGTGCGCTGCGACAGCAATTCCTTCTTTTATCCCCTTTCCTTTCCACAGTGGCCACCAGGTACGTTCTTGACAATATTTGTTCGAATGTTCAATTTTTCGATCTTCGTTTCTTGCACCTTCACTGAATTTTTTCTGTTATCTTTCCTACGGGTACCTTCTTCTTCATTTTTGTTATATTTCTTTTTTTGCTTCACAACAGTGATGATATCTGGTAAAAAATATCTCTGTTCATATAATTGGTAATTCCTGATCATATTGGTTATTAGCTATTGGATTTTATTAGAGACTCCTACGGTGATGCAGCCCCTGCTATTTTTTTTTTTTTTTTTTTTTTTTGGTAATATCGGAACAGTCTTAATCCGTGTTTACAACGATAAGCAAACAAGTAAAATATAACAAATGTCAGTAAAGGACATATTATCATGATGCATCTCTTCTCCTTCCTCTTCTTATTCAGTATGAGTCTATATGGAGCTATGATATGCTTGTGCTGGCCCTCTCACAACCTTGCCAAAGAAAGGGAAATAGTGTTGTATTCCCCTCAATGCCATTTGGATTAAGTTGCTTCAAGGGATGTGTTCGATATGGATCTCCCTTCCCAGATCTTTTGTAGGGTTCTTGATGTACAAATACTTGTAAGTACTTGAGATTAAACAAATCTTTTTATTGAACGTGTTTTTTCTTTCAAATATTTCCTTTTATTGTTATTGTTTTTTTGAATGATGAGCTTTATACTCAGCCGAATCTTCTCCCTCTACCAGATGTATGATTTGTGAATTTGAATACTTCTGAATCTTGATTACTGTATTTCTTTTTGATTTATGTATGAAGTTTAATACTGTGTTCTTGATTATTACAAAAAGTTGTCATCTTGGTTAGCTTCATCCTGTTTTTCTTGATTACAATTTGGCGAAATTTGTCCTTAAGAATTTTTCCATCAAATAATTTAGCATAGCTATTAGAAGTGAAGTTTCAATAACTAATAAGATTCTGGTGTTATGTAGCTAATTGGAGCAAAATCGGATGACAAGGAGATTAGAAGGATAGGGGTCCATTAAGATGGGGATGGAGTTCCGCCAACAAAATCGACCTCCCACATGTATCACAAGACTCTCGTTTCTTCGGACACCAGTACCCATGGTGAATTTCTGTTCCTCGTAGGGCTGCTGAAGATTGTTTCCCACCTCTGGGTTGACATTAATCTGGCATTTTAGTTTCTAATTGTACTTGAGATGTAAGTTTTATTCGTACAGGTGAAGTTTCTTACTAATTTTGTGCTATATTTCTTTATTAGGATTATAAAGAGCAAAGGACTTCCCAGAATTAGTGGTGTAAGTTGAATGGAAATTTCGTCACATTTACAGAGGTAAAATTGGTAAAAGTAGCAGAGTTGTACAACCTGCTCTGCTGAACTTTTGATTAAGGGATTGGCTGAATGCTGTCATCATGAGAGGTATTCACTATATTGCTATACCGAAGATCATCCCGCACAAACACATTCACCAAAACTTATTTTGCACGTATCTTCATGCAAAAAAATTGTTCGTGATCATAACATTATCTAAACATGAGATTACTCCATTTATTTAAGATGTTTCCAGTCCAATCCCATCAAATCATGATGTTTGTTGTTAGGATTTTAAAGGGTAATCTTACTGGCCTACAGCCCTTTGACTTTGGGCATCCATTATGGGAAGTTTCTCTCACTTGATGGGGGCCCAAATGGTCTTCTCTGTAGCACGAACCCTTCAACTAGGCTAGCGTGTCCATGTCCGACACTTGTTGAATACGACACTCCTCCGACACTCTACTATGGTTATTCTTTTTTTTTTATAAGAGAAATCATATATTTTTTTACCTCAAAATTAGTATAAAATAACAAACAGGTACTCAAAAGTTAAAATATTTCAACAAACAAAGTTAATAACAAGTATAAAACTAAATTTATACTCTATAAATAAAGAGTTTTAAATATTTTAATTAACGTATCGACAAATCGACAACTTTTTTTGAGAAATTGTGTGTGAAGTGTCCGACATGTATCATGTCGGATACACGTGTCCGTATTGGTGCATTATAGTTGGTCTTATCTCCTCTTACTTGGAGCAAACTACGCAGAGCTGCTAATTCTGTATTTGACCTGGGATTTTTAAGGGTCCAATCTCATGCTACTTAACACAACATAAAAAATAATATTACTGAAAAAAGTGATTTGGGAGAAAAATCTACATATTTTGCAATAGTAGATGCTAAATTACTCTTTCCTTAATCTTTACATTTTCAAATTGGTATTTTGCGTTTATCTTGCAAATTTTTTTACTCGAATATTGCATTTTTATGGAAAATATTGGCTTCTTTTAATATTTAGCTTTTTATACATTGATCAGGAGCGACAATTTTGGAAACTCAAAATGTGGATTTTTGTCTCACTTTTATCAGTCTTTTCTCCATTTTCATTTACTATTTTAATATGCTTTAGTTTATGGCATAGTGACATTAAAATTATGATTTATTTATTTTCTAGATGATCAGATTAATTACTTTTATAGTTGGTGGGGAAAGGAATAGGGGAGGAGAATTGAATTATCTATTGAAATAATTTCCAAAAAAAATTGAACTACCCTCTGGTAAGCCATGGAGATTCTTATTTCTTTCTTACATTCAGAATATGATGAAATTGGATGCGAATGACAGAATAATGTAGAATGTACAACTTGGTTTCTTTTGATCTCTATTCACGTGAACTTCCATGGAACAGGGAAGTTAACATGTTGATGATTCAAAAATTATATGCATATTGTTTTATTGTCTGGGAATTATAATCAATTGTAAAATGACAATTCTCATCTATGCGCCCATAACTGTAGATTGTGTAGCTTAATAGCTCATTTGAGAAAATGAAATTTGGGTCCCATGGAATGACCTTTATTTTCCATATATGTTAATTTGTTGAACTGCTTGTTATTGTGATAGCTAAATTTGACAAGAAATAATGCCTGACCAAGTTGCAATTGAACTTCTTGTTGAATTTGCAGATCCTATCAATGGTGTTGCATCTCTGTTGTGTTCATATTTTTCTCCTCTTTTGCTTGTGTGTTGACTTTGACGTTTGGTATTTATTGTGGAAGCACAATGAATTTGGTTGTAATGGACACTACTACAAAATGGAAAGCAAAAGCTAAAATAAATTATCACTCAAATTATTATCCACGTTTTGATTGCTAAATTAGGCATTGAACGCCATGTTATTTGGATTTTGATAGTGTCATATCATATTACATGAGTAAATGTGTTCAGAACCCTTGTTATCATGGAATTTATCCAGCCTAGGCGTTGCATAATTCTATTTTATTTACTGTCTTCAAAATGTATAGGGAAGGATATTGTTATTAGGTAATGGTCTGAACATTTTTATTTGAAATAATTTTATTCCTGAAGTAGCTTCTTTCTTAAGGTCCCATGATTTGGAAGTATGATTACATGAAGCATGAGTAACTTTGGAGGGATATTGTACTTCTTGAAGGGCACTCGAAATCATATATGGTCTCCAGGGGTAAAGGATTGCTTCTTAAAATCCAGATCTACTGTTGGATTGAATTTAGTTTTATTTTATTTTATTTTTTTAAACTAGCTCTTTAATATTTGGTGTCTGCATCCTATAACAATTACTCTCATGATAAATGCATGTAATCAATGTAATTTTTGACTTTGATTATTTTTCACCATTACTTTGCTCTTTTACTTACCTAGGTTTGTGCATGGAGATATGAAACCAGAGGATTTGCTACTTGGTCAACCTGGAACTATTGATGAGAAAATGCTTTTTCTTATTGATCTTCGTTTGGGTATGATGCTACTGCTACTTGTTACTTTCTTATTTACCTCACTACAACCCTGATCAGGCATGTTGCACCCCATTTAGAAGCCATGTTATTTTTCATTGAGGTAATATTTTCTTGTTTTCTTACGTATTTCTTTCCTGGGCATATGTTGAAGTTTTATTTCTTTCCTCAAGAGTTTTTAAATAACATCCATTTCATGTTTTCTTCACATTCCCTTGGTTCATTTATTTCTCCTTTTTCCTATTTTTTCTCATTCCTTCGGGAATTTTTTTTTTTTTTTTGAGCAGTCCATAAGCTACTTGGAAGGTTTCCTTTGCAAAGGAAATTGTAGAAACTGACCATTTCATCATAATAAAGTTAAAAAGATCCATATTGTCAAGGTAAAAGTGATGTTTTGATCTTTCCCTTTTCATTTACACCTACACTTGTATTAGGTTTTGCTTAACCAGATAGAAAGAACACTGTGGTTGGGGTATGGTGGCAGCTCAGTCCATCTCTCGCCACCAAAAATGCTTCACATTTGGTACAAAATTTTAAGCATTTTTTCACTTTTCACTTTTATCTTGTGGAATTTTTTGCTTCATAGACTTTTGCCTTCTCTGTTTTTATCAATAAAATGGGCAATGAAATGATGTTTAGGTAGTTAGGTTTCAATCACATACGGTGTTCCAATTCATAATCTTTTTCAATAGTGTAACTAGACCTTCCTATTTGTTATTCTCAACGAGCTCAGTGACCCTTGTTGGAGAAATAAATGGCTTTTACTGTTTATTAATTTCAAGAAATTATTATTTTGTTAGTGATGATTCCTTGTGGGAACTTTTAAATTCTTTTGACTGATATATTGCAGATCTAAGCCTTGGATTATATTCTATTTGATTTTAAAATTCTTAGCCAGTAATTGTCTTAAATCCGAACGGCCAATGCACAAAAAGTAAAAGCTAACCAGACAAAGAAATACCTCTTATTATATTTACTAAGAAGTGTTTCACAGTGTTCTTACTTTTGATTTATTGTTCTTACTAAACAGAGAGCCAGGTAGAGACGATGACATCAACGCCCTCATGGCTATATAAACAAGGATATTTAATACTTGAGCTGCATCGGATATCAAGAACAAGCACTGCCACAGAAAGTGGTTCCATTTTCTTAAAAAAACTCACAAGCCTCAGCAAATGAGTAAGAACCCGTCCTCAAACCAATACTTTAGGTTGTTGCAGTGTAGGTGTATTTATGTTCATTTCGAGGGGGTTAAAGCATTAGGTTATTTGCAACCACTTTAGTTGTTTTGAATGTCTTGCCTGAAATTTCATTTTCATACTGTTTTTTCCTCACAACTTGGTGCTTCATAATTGTTGTGGCTGCTTTTAAATTTGTTATTGGTGATTTGTGTAGGCTCAGTGTAGCTAATGGTCATAGGACTCCTTAACCAATGAGCAAAAGATATATGCAATGCTCATTGTTTCCTCGACATCTTTGAGGTCTTCCAAGCTAGAATTATTTTTTAGATAATAAAATTGTAATCTCATTCCTTTTATAGCTTTATGGCATTTTCCATAAGGTTGATTGTACTATACTACTATTTTTGTTGTAGTTTTCTTCTTTTCAGGTTACAAGGTTGTACTGTTATAATACTATCTATACATTTCCAACAAACCTATCGCAATTCAATGTATATTCTCCTTTCAAATGTTTCTAATATAAAATGATATAAAACCATTATTCAGATAAATAAATAGATAAACATACAAATACATAAAAATGCAAAACAACAATTTATGTGAACGATAAAAATATTATCAATACTTCAACGTGACGGAACTTCGTGCAACGTACGATTAACACGCTGCACAGTCACAGGCTCTTGGATGACATTCTTGTGAAAATTTACTTATTTTTAAATCTTATAACTTCAGCCAAACATGCACTCATGGTTTATATTTTGGAGTAATATAACCTTTATCCAATTTTTTATCTAGTTTGCAAAGGTAAATGCCTAGCTAAGCTTATAAAATTGACTTTTTATAATATAAGCGTTTGTAAATATTTTTTTACTGCTCAATGTTTATAATTATTTAATTCTACCTCCTACATAACCATCAAAATAAATAAATATTTTTAAATGAGAAAAGTTAATTTACTTAAATATGTCAAAAAAAAAAAATAAAAAATTACGGAACTTTAAACTTAAAAGACGAATTTAGTCTGTCTCGCTCTTTTGCATTAATAACAATTAAATCCTTTGAAGATGCTGGCCGGGCCTGCTGTGAAGTAGATGAATCCAATCGGTGAAAACAAGGCGAAATATTATATTGGATCGAGTCTACAAAAAAAATATTACTAAGTTGCATTTTAAATTTATAATTTTAGCAAAAAAAAAAATGTCATGAAAATGTCATGTAGGTATCCGGATCCGGTCGAAGTAAATTAGTTATTCTATATTTACATATTGAACCATTTTTCTCATGTACAAGTATATCTTCTCTTTTTCTAGAAGTAAATAAATATTAAAATTTGAGTTCAAGACAATTTGATTTGTCAAAAAATGAATTGAATCCCATAAAACTATTTTATTAAAAAGATTTACAACATTGAAAAATTTGTAAGTATTATATTTATATATTCGACATGTCTTTTTATCCATTTTTCTCCGAAAACGACACTGTTACTTTGTCTTTATGATCTATTCCGTCAAAGATCCAAACTATCCAAATTAAATAATCATAAGCAAAATTTATATCGTTCCATTTGTTGTTATATGCTTGTTCTATTGCACTTTACCTTGTTCGGCAATTGTCCCATTCCATGTTGGTATATTTTTATTCCAGTTTCCAAACATTAAATAAATACACGAATCATAATTTCCAAAGTGGTGATTGAAAAAATTTAAATTAGTCATTAAATTATGTTTGGGCCATATTTAGTTAAACAATATTATATAATTGATCACTGAATTAGCAACATCCACTCCAAATTTGATTCTAGATTTTTTATTAAACCTTGACGACATCAACCGACCATCTTTGTATCCATGTTGTAAAATTACTCATTATTTATTTATTTTTTAATCTTCAACCTTTTTTTTTTTTTTTTACATTGATATGCCTGCAGTTTTGATGATCACCCTTCACAAATTAAGTGTTCAGTTTTCTGCAGCATTATCATATATCCCTTCATCAAGATGACTACTTTGAAGTCATCTGATTTTGTAAACCAAATCCTGGCCCTATACATGATTATTATTCCCCTAGCAATCACCTCCTCGGCCTCAGCCAGTGAGTGTGTTCTTGATTTCAATGTGCCATCACTTTTGAATGATTCAAACTTGAATGCAGGCAACTGGGACGGATTCTTGAACGATACTTCCTGTGGCACACCATTTGTTCGATATATTTACTTGCTGGGACATCGAGCCAACCAAACCGGGCAATTATTCTTGAATAAGACACAGCAAAATGACTGCTCATATAGTTTTAGTTGTGGGATTGAGAGGCTAACAAGTGGCTTACATGGAGAATGCTCTGATTACTCAGTGACAGATGTTGTCAATAAGTTAGGAAGTAGATTGATAAGTTTAGGTGAAGACTGCAAGCTTTTGGGATCTGATGGTGGATCCGATGAGACGTGTGGCTCTTGTTCGAGGCAATGGGACGAGATGGGCGTATCGCCTAACAATAGCACCGATGATGGGGTCAAAGTAGAAGCCGATATTTGTAGGTTTGCATTGCTGGTTTCATTGACAAGCCAAAGAATGTATGATGTAGAGTGGCTCCAATCAATCTATAACTGCCTTGGAAATACGAATCTTCGCTTAGGTAGTCGCATATTGAGAATTTCGAAATCTTGATTTTGATATTAATCTCCTTGAGTAAGAATTATGCTATATGAACAATACTTTAGAACAACACTCTCACATGAGGTGTGGGTCCATACATGTGGGCTCCACCCCACGTGAGAGCGTTGTTCACTTTGTTGTTTAAAAGTGTTGTTCATTTAGCATTTTTGCCTTAGAGTAATAACTATAATCTTCTGTAGCTAATCAAGCAAAAGTTGAAGAACGTGTTAAGCCCCACAAAGGTATGATCTGATTCTCAATCGAAAATAATCATCTGTGTACATCTTTAGTAGAATTCATAACTATTCTAGTGATCGCAGGCTGGGAAGTCCTGATTGGTGGTGTTGTGGGGATTACAGTGGTGTTAGCTATTGCATTGCTGATCTTGTGTAGAAAATCCAATAAAGGGAAGCGCGCAAAAGGAGTCGATGGTACAAGTTAATGACAATTAAGCACTTGTTTGGCCCCTATTAAAGAGTTTTTTTAATATTGATTTTTAGGAGAATGTGTTGTTAAAAAGATAATCTTTTTGAGTTTATGTGTAATATTACTTTGCTGATAAGTGTGTGGTTGGGAAAATAAGAGAGAAAAATGAGTTGTGTATATAATGGAAGCCAAACACGCTTTAAATTTGATGTTGGAATAGATTATAAGCTGAGAATAATTCCTAACTAGTTTTGTTCAACTTAACAGGGAGAATTGATTTGATCTCTGAAGAATCCAGCTATCATAAAATTTCTCTTAAAGATGTATATTCGGCCACAGACAATCTCAGAGCTGATAACTTCATTGGCCAGGGCATAGCAGGTAAAAAAAAAACTATCTGTTCCAATAGATTAGAGGATCACGCCTTGAAAACATTTTGCAGAACTGAGAGACTAGGAGGTAAACCCTGTGTGAAAGAAGAAAAAATAGAAGTATACGCTTTAGGTCGACATATATTTCCATCGGCCAGGAGAAATTTACTTACCAGTTGACATTCATTGTCAAGACAAGAACTTGATAAACACACTAATTTTCAATCCGAGCCACCATTTTTCTCCAGAGTTTTTCTTTACATGGATCATTTTTATTGAAGTTTAGTTTTTTTTCGATGATTTCGCCATTTTCTCTAGGGAAGGTATACAAAGGAATTCTATCAGATGGTCAGCACATTGCAGTTAAGCACTTAATAAACGATGGCCACATGGAAACGTTTGTTAGAGAAGTTACGAGCCTAGCGCACGTTAAACACCCTAACCTTGTAGCGCTATTAGGCCATTGTGATGGACAAGACGAGTGTTTTCTGGTCTACGAGCTGTGTCACAATGGAAACCTCTCAGAATGGCTATTTGGTATGTGTTGATATTCCTGTTTTCATTTCCTATATTTGAAGTCGAGTATTGTATCGAGATTTTCATGTTCCCAGTGCAAATGTCTTTGAGCAGGTAAATTTAAATTTCTTACTTGGATCCAAAGACTCGAAATTGCAATAGACTGTGCCACGGGACTCTGGTTTCTCCATACATATCCGGAAGGCTGCATTGTTCATCGCGATATCAAGGTAAATTTGTCGCTTTTCACATAATTTTCCTCTTTCAGGCCCCGAATTTTTTTGCCCGCATCTTTATCAATTTGATCTAATGCTGCAGCCCACAAATATTCTTATTTGCAACAACTTCCGAGCCAAACTGTCCGACTTCGGGTTATCTAAGGTTCTCTCTGTTGGCCATTCCTATGTGAGCTCAGAAGTGCGAGGAACATTTGGTTATGTGGATCCCGAGTACCAGAAGAACCGCCATGTTAATTCTTCAACTGATGTTTATAGTTTTGGCATGGTGCTTCTGCAAATTTTATCAGGACAAAGGGTCATCAACATGGACTTGACATGCCCAATGCCTTTGAGCAAAATGGTAGGAAATAATTCTCTGTTGATCTGAAGTTTTTTCAATTTTTTTTTGCATCTGAGATGACTCTATTAGCATCAATTTTGATTTATTGCCCACCATGGGCAAAATAAAAATTGCTCAACCAATGTAAAATTGTCAAGTGTCTAATGTTAAAAATGTTGGACACTTGACAATTTTTTACTGGGTGTGAGCAAATCTTATGTTGTCCACGGTGGGCAAAAGATCAAACCTCCTATTAGCATTATGATCCATTAATGTCACTAATGAATGCAGGCTAAGAACCTCAGAAAGGGCGGGCACTTAACAGAATTTGCCGATCCCAAACTAAACGGGGAATATTCAGTCGAGGCTTTTGGACTCGTATTCAAGATAGCTTTGTCCTGCACTGCGCCTAAGCAACAACGGCCATCCATGGAACAAGTGGTTGCATCTCTTGAGAATGCCCTTCAAACTTCGAAAAAGTGAGGTGCTCTAAACCTTCATTTCAATCTATTGAGAAGACTACTTCACTGAAACACGGAAAAAGCTTTGTAAGGACAACCTCGATACTTCCGTTAGCAGAACGGGAAATTTACATGACATCTGTTGTACAAAGATTTATGATGATCAGATGCCAAAAGAAAACTATTGTATATATGTTAGATAAACTGAGATTGGCTTAATATGCGATGGAGACGGAATTTCTTTCATTGCACTGCAACATTATTATCATTATTAACAGTAGAAAAAAGAATTACAACAATTCAATAGTTAATTTCTACACAGCTTCATTAAAAAATAGAAGCAGTTTTGTGACTAGCTTTTTAAAAATCGAGCTAGTGTTACGAAATAAAATATGATCGCGTGTATATAATATATACTGTATTACTGTATATGTAACAACAGATACTTGTAAAGAATGGATGAGTAGCCAAAGAAAAAAAAAAGTATAGGCTACCACACATGAATGAATTGTTCAGGTGGAAGGCTGGAGAAGCTTTTTCCATTGAAGGCATGTAGGATTCTGATGAGTGAACTGGCTTTCTTGTTTGCTCGGGGCGTGCCATCAGTGAGTATGGAACACAAAGCTACCTCTTAGGTTTTTTATGTAATTGACAATTCCGTGAACAAAATGACTCATTTATAAAGTTCCAATTAGAGTCAAAGTATGGTAATTGAGTTAGTTATGTATTTGGATTTAACCATGATCTATTGGATAATGGGTGCCACGATTAAAAGTCTATAAAATAGTTTTCAGTCATTAAATGCCCTTTTTAATGTGCTTTTTGTTGATTTCCAAATAAAATTTTGTGAATGGATCATCTTGATGTTTATGGACCAAAGTATTGTGAGGGCTATTACAGTTATTTGATCCAAGAAAAATTGAACTTGAAGCATCCTCAAAATAGGGAGGATGGAGGAGGCAGAGAAGAGTATAATGAAGAAGGCATAGGCAATAAGGAGCCTCAGTTAACAATATTATTATTTTTTTTGTGTTTCTTACCTAAAAGTCTTATCTATAATTACTGATATGCAGACATGATAAGGCATTTTACCATTTAATCTTGCTAAATAAACTAGCAATTTCTATGCAATTTACTAGCAGATAAAAGCTCGAACCTGCTATGGCTAATACAAATCATTTACTTGGACATACCTGAGTAGCATCATTGAATTCAGGAAACGGGTTGCCATTGTTATATAGAACTTTGATATGTACATCCACAGTGTCATTTTTCTCAAGCTGTTTATTCAGATTGCACACCCCAGAAAACCTCTAGTGTTCTTTGACTCAGATATGGCTCCAATGCATCCTAAAAATCCAGAAGGCAAAATCAGATATCAAGAGAATAGTTATAGTGAAAGCATCACATCACATGACTTTGACGAGAACAGGTAAAGTTATCCACACCATCATTTAGTTCTGAAACAAAGAGTTGCTTTTATGATGACGGTGCTTTCTTTATTTCTATTCATGACAAGTAAACTATGATTCTTATTTTTCACCAACATATGTACAGATTAAGAATCAGGTATGCAATAAAGGAAATATATTTCTATGATGTTTTTTTTTTTTTTTGTTGGGGGGGGGGGGGGGGGGGGTTAAATTTATAAAGGAGGCATCATATTATGATAATTTGAAAGAGGCAACACAAAAATCATATTTCATTTTTTCACGCACAAGCTTGCAAGTAATAGATCACCATAAGTGTCAAAACATAACTAAAAGTTCTAATACATTAATGATAATAACAAACACTCTGCGAATAATCTCTTCTTTGCTTCCATACCGCATTAATAGATAACGTAGACAAGTACATCAAGTTAAATGTTTTATATGAAGCAAGTACATATGTTCACCCGAAAATTTTCAAGCAGTAGCCCCAAGTATAACACAAACTCATTATTAGCACACTTAATTTACAAACATAAAGTTCAGTTAAGATTATTATATATATATACACGTAAAGTAACTTTTTTAAGAATAATTTTGAATAACATAATTTTTCCTTATTTTTAAGTTTTAAGTAAAAGTCACTCATTTTATAAGAAAATTTTACTTTACTATATTAAAACACGTAATTGATGCATTACTTATAATTAAACTTTTACGATTGGCCAGACACAATAATATCTTCCGTACATACCCGTTGAGAAGTGCTGGGTGTGAAACATCTCTTCAAAATCTTGGATGATGGGTCGTTGGCTACTAGTAGGCGGATCCAGGAATGTTGGTGAGCTAGGACAACCATTAATCTTTGACTATCGACCATCAACAGCCGCAATAGTGAAATCATTTATTGTTTTTTGATTAAATAATATTTAAACTCTTCAATCAATATATAGATATACTAAAACGTAGAAATCAAATAATATTAAAATATAATCCATTACAAACCAAAAATCAAGATAATAATAAAAATACAAGATACAATATCAGTCTTTAACTGTAAGCTCTGACAATTGCATTCCCCGAGGTCTCATATTTTGAAAGCGCTGCAAAATTGTCTCATTCTCAATTTTTTTTTTTTTAAATCTCTTGCTCCGTGTACACAACCAAATTGTCATTCAACAAATCATCTTCCATTTTATTGTGCAATTCACCCTTGATTAGATTCATGGCAGAGAATGTCCTTTCAACACTTGCAATTTCCACAGGTAATATCAAAGTCAGTGTTAAAAGTCTATAAACCAATGGAAAATAACAAGAAAGTCCTGTTTCAACCAACTTCTGAGTTATGCAAGATATGCTATTGAGATTAAAAAAAGCCTTGTTCTGTAGCGATCGAGAATTTTCCATGACTTATTTAAATAAATAATTATTTTAAAAATGTGTCGCTACGATTTTTGCTCATTTATTTTAAGCGTGTGTTCGTTTACCCTTTAAGTGAATTCTAAATTTATGAAAACCTTGATCACTTTCAATTCGATTAAAATCGTCTCATTTTCAAAATTTATTCTCCAGTCCAATTTTATTAAAAATATTCTAAGATCATTATTTATTTTTTTTAAGTCAAACTTTCAATTTATTTGGATTCAAATTATTTAAGTCCAAAATGTTTTAAATCCCCAATTCATGTTCCATTTCAATTTAAATCCCAAAACTTCCTCCCCAACTTCCATTTTGCATGTTTAGCACATTTTTCCCCCCTCCCCATCACCACTCCTTAATCCCACTCAAATAGCCAACCAATTTGAATTAATCTAAAATCCCTCTCGATTAGCCACTTTGCCATAAACTCAAATTACCATAATATACCATACAATCAATCCCCAACTTTCTCCCTAATTGAAGTTCCATTCTCACTACCCAAATTTTAATCCATAATCGAATCCTAAAATCCTACTTACCAAAGTTAATCACTCTTCAATCCCTTTCTTTCTTCCCACAATCCCATAATTGCAGTCACCAATCAACCTCAATCCCCTTGCAATACGCCACAATTCTCCACGTTTTGTCTACCTTCTTCCCAGAAATTCGTTTTTCCAAGTCTCAAGTTCTGTAAATTCAATCCCAATTTTCTTCCCCCCCCCCTCACACCCCATCTGCACCAAATTAACCTCTCCTTCAGCCCCTCAATCACAAATCAAGCAATTTCCAATTTTGAATCCAAGCCAATGTATATCTTCCCCTTCCATCTCTTCATTCTCACACAGTCAGAACCTCCATATTCGTTGCCTTCTACCCATCGCAACCTCCCCTGCCCACTGCCACAAATCGAAAACACCACACATTGCCGTGACCTCCATACAGCAGTATACATAATTCCACACCTCCATCATCCAAACCAACCATCTCTATCATCAAGTCACCACCAAATTGACTCAAACCAACCACTGCCTCAATCAATTTCTTAACAAAAGTCGCTGCCTCCACCACTGTTATCACCAACCTCATCACCACCCAAAAATTTCACATCCAACATAGGCTGCACCCAAACCTCCCCCACAACCGCCACACAACATCAATCAGACCACCACCACATTCCCTCACCGTCGGAATCATCACCGACCAACACCGCCACGACGAAACACCAATCACCACCACATGAAACGCCACCACCATTCGCAACACCAAAATCGCCGCCTCCCGCTACTGCCCCAAGTCGACATATCCACCACTCATCGTCAAAAATCAAACCAAAATCAAAGAATAAACTAAGAAACATACCACATACATCGACCGCCGCCCTGTCGCCGCTCGTATAACCGGAGATTCACAACTCCAATCTCTATATCAAGCCTCGGTTTCGAACCAAAAGCCAAGAAATAACCCAAAGATCTTCACTACCCATCATTTATTAGCTACCACGGCCCTTCCCCATGCCTCGTCGGCGTCACCGCCGGCCGGAGGATGACCGGCGGCCTTGAATTAGAGAGGGCCGGTTCCCCTCTCTTCTCTCTCAATCGGTTTTAGAGAGAGAGATAGATATATATATATATATATATATATATATATATATATATATATATATATATATATATATATATATATATATATATGTTATATGTATATATGTTATATATAGATTAATTTCAAATATTTACACTTTAGTCCCCAATTTTCACAAGTTATTATTTCAACCCTTGTTTTTAAATTAAGTTATTTTAGTCCTTTGGTTTTAAAATATTTATCTTTAGTCCCGAGTTTCAAAATATATTATTTTAGCCTCTATTGAGTTTAAAAATGTTTCTAGTCAGCCCACCACTTTTAAAATAAATTAGTTAGTCCATAAATATTTTTAAAACATATGAGCTAGCCCAATAGCTTTCAAAATCATTTATTTTGGTCTCAGCTCTTTTCAAATTCCAAATATATTTTATTTTCAATTTAAACCACAAAATTTTATTCTTCTTTTAAAAACTTTTTCAATCGAAACATTTGATTTCCAAATACCACTTTAAGGTTTATTTGTTATTGGCTAGACGAGACGCTTGGACATTTAGAAGAACAACGTGAACTCTCTTACTCAACTTTCAAACTCGTGATTTGAGGTAGACTCGCCCCCACTAATTAGTTTAAATTATAATTGCAAGTCTTATGTGAAATTACGTGATTTACATGCTTTGATGCATGAGACGAGAAAAGAATATCTCTTATGAGATAAGATGAGAAATGATGATGTTATGCATAACTTATGTACCTTAAGTGCACGAGACGAGACTACCCACACCCTATGATTTTAAGAGCCTTGATTTTGAAAATAAAATAGCCCAAGAATATGATGATGATGTCACTGTATGATTGCATAATTACGTGTTCAATTATTCTGTAAATTAATTATTGGTGATGAGTCCACTGAGTATTTTTTTGAAATACTCATTCCATTATTTTAACAGTTTTTGCAGATCTCGGAGAAGGCGGCGAATGAATGGGCAGCGTTGGCAAAATTTAATAAATGATGATGTTATTAGACAATTTAATGAATGTTACTCGTTAAACTATTTATCGTTAATTTCATTTAAATTATTGAGACACAAGTTTTATGAATTGTTCTATATTCCAATTAATCAAGTTTCCGCTGAAGGTTTCAAATGATGAAGGTGAGGTTTTGAATTAAATTTATTTTCCGCAATAAAGTCAATTTTAAAGGACGAAGTGGCGTCCCGGGTTTCGCGGAAATTCGGGGCGTTACATGTCCCTTCTCACAAGCATAAGAAACATGTCAAGTTGAGGTCTGAGTAACATCAGATCTTCACTGGTAAAGTCTAAATGATAGAACTGAGCAAGACGTAGCAATTTAGTCTGATCAAAAGCTGCAAATGAGGCTTTTGGACTCAAACATGAAATGCAAGTAAGGAGCTCAGTAGTCGTCTCTGAAAAACGATCATTCAACTCTTGCAAGATTGAGTCTATCATATGACAATACAAATCAACATAAAACTGATGATAATAAGTTACATGCTGAGCTCTACGCCTAGGTAGGCCTATCAATACTTCAATATCCTCCATATTGGGCACTGTTATATGTCTACCAACACAAAACACTTGTGAGTCATGTATAGCTAAGCCTGATAGTAGAAGTACTTAACTTAAAAGTAACTTTAAATACATTTTCGCATAATTTTTTTAAATTGCTTAGATGCTTGAATTAGCATTTGTTATTCGAAAATGCTATAAATTCTCCAAAAATTTCCGAGTTGCTTACATGACTCATTTTTCTTATTCATCCCAAATTCATAACTTCAATGGATGCGCAAGTGAGTGCAGTTTCAAACATGTGATTGTAACAAGGAGTTTGCTTAAATCAATAGCTTAAAATGTTATCCACGTGCTATTCTTGCAGCTAAGATATTTAAGAGTTGGGCTTTAGCTGGAATGTTTATTGGGAGTTGTTTGCAATTGTTTGCACAAGTGCACGCACAATCATGATGCTTTGCTCACACAATCATGTGATGAAACTTCAGATTGGCAATATAAATTCGAGGAGAGGAACTATATAGTTGAATTGTTGAAGTTTCCTTCTTAGCTAACTAATGTTAACTATATCTACTGGAATCAATTCAATATTGTACAAATTTTGGAAATATAAAATGACATATGGTCTTTTTTCTGATAGCATGAGGTGGCCACTTTCTTGAATACTTGATATACTCAAACATCGCTATCCAATATTATTGATGTACAAATTTGACAACCACACAGTTGTTGTTGTTATTATTATTATTATTATTCTTTTGGTTTAAGCTGGATAATTTATAGTAATTCCCAACTAACTTTGCTCAATATAAAGTGATGGGATGAGTTTGAGTATGATTTTAATCTCAAGGGCCCAATTCCATGGTTTGAAATCTATGTCAACTATATTTGATGTTTTATTTTTCAGTTCTATATATAGTATTGATTGTATTTCCAATAATGTTATTACAATGTTTATTATTTTAGTTTGAAAGTGTGACTCCTTAATATCAAGTATTGTGTAGAAATTATGAAATTTTCATTTTTTAAAAGTTGTTCTATTTGCAGCTAAAAATTATTGTGACTTCCCCTGCATCGCACGGGTGGAAGAACTAGTTGGTTACAAACAACATTCAAGTTACCCACCCCTCCACCTCACCCCCACCCCATAGCCTCAAACCCAACCCACCACCTTCCAAAACTAATCACTTCCTCCACTACCACCATCCCACCGACGGCCACCATATTCATCTTCACCTCCACCTTCACCACTACAACCACAATCACAACCACTACACAACATAAAACAATTCCAAGCAACCACAACACCACTACTTGCTTGCACCACGATCACGACCACGACCACGACCACCATGATCACCACCACCAATTCCAAGCAACCACAGCACCACCATCTCACAACCAGCGAGTTAGCGTAACCACCAGCACCACAACTGAACCAAAACCGCCACCAGTACAGACACAATATTTGTCAGAACAACCCCCACCTCAACTTACCACTGCACACACCACGACGCATTGCACAAACAACAGTTAAAACCCTTCTTATCCTTTGAACCCACCGAATAAAAAATTCTCCAATTCTCTAAAGAGAATAGAAAAAATCATACTTTCATACAATATCTTAATTGAATTATGCCCCTGTTTGAGACCCATTATTTTAAATAATGTGATTTGTAATAGTGAATTTCTGGAGAATGTGTGGTTAAAAAGTATGACATCTTTTTAGGTTTATATAAATTATTTTATTGATAGAATATGTGGTTGAAAATAACTTTTGAAAAAAAATAAAGTTTGAAATAATGGGTACCAAACAGGGGCTATATATAATGATCAATAAATTAAGTTGAATCCTATATGGATACTTTTGTTGTAATTTTACTGATTATAGTATTACATACCAAAAGTTTAGTAGGATAACCATAGCCATTTATTACAAGTTCATACACAATACTTTCATGGACATATACGCAAACAACTAGTTGTCATGTAACTCTAGAGTAGCTTCCCAACTCGTGGCAAGCCAATTGCATTGATATACTAATTTTCTTTTCAAGATGTTCTACACAACAACTAATGGGCTCCAACAGTATCATTACAACATCCGCACCATATCTATTTCTTGGGTAATCACTGTTGTGAACAAATACAATAGATTGAGGAGTGAAACTCACCACTTGGATCCAAGAAAACTGCTTGTTTGGTCTTCCCCTTTGGTTGTGTTATCTCATGTACCTCAATTCCTTTTTCCTGCTAGGAAAGATCGAGCAAATATTGATGTAAATCACTACAATAGCGTCAACAAAAATCCAGAGATCTGGACTTCTTGCTTCATATTCCTACTGTCATGAGATAGCCTTACCACCCTCACACCCTGCTGCACCTCACTTACCTATTCTAGAATATTCCTAAGAAATCTATAAATAAGGGCACATGGGAAGAGAATAGGTGTGAAGAATATTGAGCAATCTGTTATGCAATAGACTCTCCCTCCCCCTCTGTTTCACGTTCTCCCTCATCCCTTTCTATTTCTTTCTCACCTCATACTTTGGTTCCCCTTCTTTATTTATTGTAAGTAATCTCTATTTCTGTCTGCCAATATCATTCCTGCATTGTAATAGTTTAAATCAATATATGAAATACAAAAATAGTGTTCAATTTCAGCTTCACTCTTCATTTGAGCAATTTCAGTTTACCTGTTTGTATTGCCGAGTCTTTGCTGCTAATTCATGGTTGAATCTATCACCAATAAAGCTTCAACCATGACATTGGTATTAGAGCAGCTACATTCCTTGGGTGTGTCTCAATCGTTGCAGTCGATTCAGGTAGGAATTGCTGAATCTTTAGAGAAAATGGGTGGCAGATTGGATTGGATAATAATCATGATGGACGAGATGAACAGGAAGGGAAATTTGGTGATCTCGATGATGGAATATATGATGGGAAAGAAATCACTCTCGACAGAGGAACAAGCTGAGATCGAAAGAATTTGCAACCAATCATCCAAAGAAGAAATGATTGATAAGAACAGCAATACTTTTGCAAAACATGAAAAAAATTTGGGTTCCAATTATCTCTGTTGCAGAAGTCACTGAGCCTACAAAAAATTTTGAAAAACAATTGGAAAAATCCATTGTTGAATTAGAAGAAGTTACTGTGGAAGAGGAAAAGGAGGAACCGAAATGGCTCGGCTCGATGGAGAACATCCCGACAACTCGAAGGGTTTATAACTGGGAAATTGTCTATAGCAAAAGACCAGAACTACTGTTGGGAAAATTTGGCTTACTGGGTATGAGACAATGGTTGAAGAGGCTGGTGACCAATTTGAGAGGGCTGCAACAATGGATGTCAAAGAAGAAGAAGAAGACTGTGGTCGCCAACTGGAGAAGATTGCAGCAGAGAAGAAGATGACATCCAACCTGGGAGAAGCTACTGGGCCTGGATTCAACAAGGGTAAATGGAAGTTAAAGGATTTGGTCTTGGTTTTGGAAGTAGCATGATGTGTTCCGACCCACGACAATTGGAGTCATAGCAGGCTTGACGGGAAAATTTAAATATTCAAGCTAAAACAAAAATTTAGCAGGTTCGACGAGCTTTGAAGATCAAACCGTGTCGAAAAGAACCAAAAATTGAATCACGGCTGTGAAAGGAATTGGTCACGACCGTAACTTTTGAAGCTCACGGTCGTAACCTGCTCTCTGTCTATTTCATAACCAGATAAAATGACTTACGGTCGTAACCAAAATCTTCACGACCGTGACATATTTCAATTATACAATTTACGGCCGTAAATGAAGACACTCACGGCCGTAAGATAGCTTCTGGACGTGCGCCGCTGTTGGAATTTAAAGATTTTTTCATTATTTTATTTCCTTATTAGTTTTAGCTGTTTTAGGTTAGTTAGAACTCTATTTTGAGTCCATTAGCGCTAGGGTCTTGTTTTGCTTATTTATACGCTTTTTTCATTCATTGTAATTCAGACTTGATTTTGATATAAACAGTTTTTTATTGAGGATTCAATAAAAGATATAGGTGGATTCCTATGTTTTTGAACTTATCAAGAATATTTCTTGTGGCGTTCAAATATCGAACTTATCAAATATTTCTTGAGGATATTTGTTGCTTTCAAAATCAGAAACTTATCAGGGAGATTGGACAAATCCTTGTGGCATTTCAAAAGTTGTGGTTATTTATTCCGCATTATCGAGCCATCGCATCGTGAATATCGGGTCATGATTCATCCGTCCAACCTCAACCTGAGTTCGGAACTTTCCGGCGTTTCTTCCGCGCTTCGAATCACATCATCTGGTATCAGAGCTGGACTCTGAATTCAGGTTTTTCTATCCAATTTGATTTTTATGTTTATCATCGAGTCCCATAAAAATCATCCATATCTTGTTGAGTGTTTTGTTTTCAGTTTTTTGCGTTCTTCTTGTTATTGAGTTTGTTGAGTCTTTAATCCAGAAAATCGTTCAAAAAAATTTCAAAAGTGTTTGTTTTGCTTAATTCTTATCCAAATTTAGTTCCGTTTGTTTTGCCGTGTTCGTTGTCGAATTTTCGGATTTACAAAAAAAAAAAATTATTTATTTTATTTATTCCGAAAATTCATCCAAAAATTCAAAAAAAAAAAAAAGAGTCCATTCAAGAACCACTTTCTTGAATTTCTTGATCCTTTGTTTTCATTATTCTTTTCTGTATCCTTCCACATAAATTTCACAATGTCCAATTCCCATAAAAACGCCAAAGATCGTATGTGGAGATTTTTGAATGATGCTTTGATGAGGTTGGATAAACTAGATGAAAGGGAGGGGAAATTGAAAAAAAGGCGATCTCAAGTAAACCGTAGTGATGAGAGTCATTATACGCGTGATCCTAAACCTAAGGATGAAATCAGGGTTAAGAGGAGTCGAGATTGATCCTAAGGCAATTTTGAAAATTCAAAAAGAAATTTATGAAGAAAGATTGAGGTGTGAACGGGAGGAAGAAAAAAAATATTTGGCCAAATTGCGAAAGAAGGAGGAGAAACGAAAGACGGTGATTAAATGGCTAGAGGAGAGTGAAATACATGTTATAGTTGAGCCTCGGGATATGAATGTTGAAAAGAAGGAGGGAGGCTTGAAACATGAATTAGAAGTAGTTGAAGAGACCCCGTATTTTGTGGTCGGAGTTGAAAACGTGGAGTTAGGTGAACAAACTCCAAAATTTGATGAGGAATTAGAAGTTGGGGTAGAAGTTCAAATTTTGAGCTTTGAATTGGAAGATCCACATTTTGGTAGTGATGAGGTAGTACATGAACATGGTGATTCAAATGTGGAGGTCGGAGATGTGGTTGAGTTTGAAGATAAAAAAATTGAACAAGAAATTGCAAAGGAGGAAAGAGGCGAAGAGAAGAGCCTCGTGGTTCAAGAAGTGGAGTTGATGGTGGTTTATCATGAATACAATGATCCATACCTTGTACCTCATGAAGCTAACATGTCCCTCCTCATTTTGTTTATATCTTTTTTGCAAGTTAATTATGATTGGAAGCTTCAACCACACTACGAATGGTAAAGGGAGTTCAAGCTCAATCTCTTCCATGTTTTCCAATCAAAGGAGCATAATTTATTGAATTCATGGCATAGAAGCAATAATTTTCCATTTGATCCAGGAGGTGAAGTGAAACAACAGGAACAAAGTTATGAATCGGGACGAATCATCCTAAAGAAGGAGGGTATGATGTGTTCTGGACCCTCGACAATCGGAGTCATAGCAGGCTTGACGAAAAAATTTAAATATTCAAGCCAAAACAAAAATTCAACAGGTTCGAAGAGCTTTGAAGATCAAACCGTGTCGAAAAGAACCAAAAATTGAATCACGGCTGTGAAAGGAATTGGTCACGACCGTAACTTTTGAAGCTCACGGCCGTAAATGAAGGATCACGGCTGTAACCTGCTCTCTGTTTATTTCATAACCGGATAAAAGGACTTACGGCCGTAACCAAAATCTTCACGGTCGTGACATATTTCAATTACACAATTTACGGCCGTAAATGAAGACACTCACGGCCGTAAGATAGCTTCTGGACGTGCGCTGCTGTTGGAATTTAAAGATTTTTTCATTATTTTGTTTCCTTATTAGTTTTAGCTATTTTAGGTTAGTTAGAACTCTATTTTGAGTCCATTAACGTTAGGGTCTTGTTTTTCTTATTTATACGCTTTTTCCATTCATTGTAATTCAGACTTGATTTTGATATAAACAGTTTTTTATTGAGGATTCAATAAAAGATATAGGTGGATTCCTATGCTTTCAAACTTATCAAGAATATTTCTTGTGGCGTTCAAATATCGAACTTATCAAATATTTCTTGAGAATATTTGTGGCGTTCAAAACCAGAAACTTATCAGGGAGATTGGACAAATCCTTGTGGCGTTTCGAAAGTCGTGGTTCTTTATTCCGCATCGTCGAGTCATCGCGTCGTGAATATCGGGTCATGATTCATCCGTCCAACCCCAACCTGAGTTCGGAACTTTTCGGCGTTTCTTCCGCGCTTCGAATCACATCATAGCACCAATGGAAAATGAAAATTGTTGGGTTACACAGGCCCAAGTATACACCAACCCAATTTTTTTCATAGGCCCAAGTCTCTTTAATTGCCCAATTCCACTCTCTTCAGGTCCAAAATTAAAGCTGATTTCTGGGTTCATATTTCATCACCTCTATCAACTCGTTTCAAACCAACTTTCCCTCCAACTTTGTCCATTTCTTCGACCACCCCGAAAATCACCCGACTATATTAAACACCCGAACCTTCAAGACAAGGTTCTTTTAAGAGGGGTGGTTTGTCATGGTTAGCCTCACCACCCTCACACCCTGCTGCACCTCACTTGCCTATTCTAGAATATTCTTAGGAAATCTATAAATAAGGGCACATGGGAAGAGAATAGGTGTGAAGAATATTGAGCAATCTGTTATGCAACAAACTCTCCCTCCCTCTCTGTTTCACGTTCTCCCTCATCCCTTTCTATTTCTTTCTCACCTCATACTCTGGTTCCCCTTCTTTATTTACTGCAATTAATCTCTATTTCTGTCATTCCTGCATTATAATAGTTTAAATCAACATATGAAATACAAAAATAGTGTTCAATTTCAGTTTTACTCTTCATTTGAGCAATTTCAGTTTACCTGTTTGTATTGCCGAGTCTTTGCTGCTGATTCATGTTTGAAATCCATCACCAATAGAGCTTCAACCATGACAACTACCCTTGAAGTCACTGGTTAACTGGAGATCTGGACTTTTTGTCTCATAAACCAGATCTGGAATTCTAGCCTCATCGTTCTACACTCGAAGGCATCGATCTTGTTGTCGCTACGTCCTGGATTGCAATATAATTTTTTAGAGAGAGATAATTTTAAGCTTGAAATGACTTCTTCACACATTGGCCGCTACAGTCGTCGACGTCGGAGCGTTGATATTGTTCGCATTACGCCACCGTCTTGGCGACTGTTGGGCATGAACAGTGGCGTGAAGAGGAATGATGTGCTTGGGTTATGGGTTTGTATGTTTGTTAAAATATATTTATCTTAATTATGTTTAATTACTTAATTACATGAATTAACACTTGAAAATTAGAAAAAAAATTGTGTCACACCATAATTCTGAATTACATCTTTGAAATGCAGGTGCCCATATAATTTTCCATTAGAAAGACACGTTATTTTAAAACTAATTGATCTCTCACGTTGTGCCACTTTTCTCTCGTCACTCCCTAAATCTCTCACTCCTTCCTCGATCTCTCACTTCCCCCAAAATCATTCTCTCTCTCATCGGTGAAATCTTAAAAAATCCTTACCTTCCTTATCTTACCTCAAATCAAAATTCACAAGCCGTGAATCACGTTAAATCAAAAAGGGGGTTCAAATATAGTTTAACAAAGAGTTCAATTATACACTGATTTGGAGGAGCGCTAAGCCTCAGACAATCTTCAGAGCATTTTCAATGCACTGTGTCAATTGGGACTGACGTGACAATGAAATTGACGAACTTCTAGAAAACGTGGATAAATTGACTGAGAAGTCTTAAATTTCATCTCCAGTGGTTCCGCCTACATTTAAATATTGTTGATTATGTGATATTTTTTTAAATTTAAAAATAATAACTTATTCACAAAATGATTAATATAATATTAAACTTTTCGTTATTATAAACTATAAATGTTGTTTTCTTGGACTATATTTCATTCTTATATTTTATTTTGGTAGTTAAATTTATTATGAGATTTTTTTTTTTCATTACTACAGACAAAAAATAATTTATTATCTTAAATTATTAATTTTTATTGTTATTTTGTTATTCAATAACTAATATTTTTATATAACTTTATTTAGCGATAATTTTTTATTGATAAATTAAATTTATTAAAATGCATATATTTTTTTAAATTACTAATCTTTAAGATAATATAATCATGAAAACTTTAAATGAAAAAAAAAGAGTGCTCGATTAGAGATAATTTTCAAGGAAAAACTTCATACCATGACGCCCACGTTCTTTTTTAATATAACTAAAATAATTATAAAATAAGTTAATGTTGACTCATTCAGTCAAACGGAGTGTCAATATGTAGACGGAGTACTCGATATTGTCAATTTTTTCCAGCCACGTCCGTTTAACATTGTAATTGACATTGTGCATTGGAGAGACATTTTTAACACACTTCGTCAATTTGGTAACGTGTCAAGTCTTTTTTCCCAATTGACGAAGTGCATTGGAGATGCTCTCATAATATTAATCAAGATCCATGCATTAGAACTGTTTAAAATACAATATTGTGCAATGATTTAAATATTTGTAAGGTTTTTTTTTTTTTAGTTTACTGCTTTTTTCCTCTAGAAAATAATATGTTTGGATGAACCTAAAGCCTTTTGGTTTAATGGTTCATTATATCTGTTATATTTACTGAGAATTGAAAGGAATTCAATAACTTTTGGTTTCAATTGACCTCACATCAGGTTTGGTTCTAATATTATATCGTTGGACATATTCCCCCCGCCCCCCCTCCCTCCCTCTCCTCAGGGTACTTGGATCTAGCCTATCACCGCTAGAAATATGTAACTCTGGGGAAGAGGGATTCCAACTATCTATACCTTAGAACTTAAAATAATGTAAATGGTCTATCGATGAAACCTATAGTAAGCTTTGCAATTCAAAATATTTGGTCAACAAGAGGAGACAAATGCAATTATGACCAAGATTGAAGTTTCACAAGCTCACTTAAGAGTTGTTGAAACATACGAATGTGGTCAATGATGCCTTCCATATCTGGTATGATGGGGATTTTGGACCGATTAACAACTTCCTCCTGCGAAGACTTCCTAAGATTCGGGTAAGCAAAAGTATTAATGTTAGTTTGATATGACAATGTCTTGTCTTCTTTATCCGTCGCACATAGCTATATATAGATAAGTTGAAATGTCTATTAATTAAATGTATAATATCTTCTGCAATCTATATGATCAAAGCTTATTTCAGAAACTGCTTTCTCTTTAAACGAAACACGGATTCAAGGGGGTTGAAGAACTTCTTTGCATTTACGTTATTGCACATTTATGAAGAACTGATTTGATTGAAATCTCACTTTTTTATGCTTATCCTTAGGTTGAATGGGATAAGATAAATGATGCATGGGGCCAAGGTTTCCTTCTCCTCCATACCATGTCAATATTTTATGCCAAAGTTTCAGTATCCTTTAATAAATTTATTTATGAAGCAGTCCAAAAAAAATCCTTTCATAATTTCAAAGTAATTCATGAAATTGTCAACACGGACAGGAATTTTAGCACCGATATGTATCACATTATATAAAAATTCATTTTCAATCACACATTATTTAATAAAATAATTTTATACTAAATTAAATTTTTTACCTACCTTTTAATCAGGACCATTACTATAAAACTTATATTTCTCAAAAATGGGGCTCAAACAAATCTGCAGTATGTGATAGAACTATAGAAGTGTAAGATACAATTGTTGGGGTCAATATCAATATTTTGAAAACTAATTTGAACTTCGATGTGAAAGAAGTATAACAAATTAGGGTCATGAATCTTTCATGGATGTGAAGATATGTCTTAAATCTTTGATTTCTAGCATGCAAAGTTTCGAACCTTCAAAATATCTGCACCAAAGGTTCTTTATAGACAAAAATACATCATAATAAACATTTAGTGAACACATACTACTTAAAATATAGACAATATGAAGGGCAAAATTGCCTAAATTTTCCACACAACTTCCCACCAAGGCACCAACAAATTTAGATTAGATAAAATTTAGAATTTCAGTAGATTTTGATAATAGTTATTAAAATATTTACTTGAAAGGTTATAAAAGTTGTAAATTACGAGAAATGAATATTTGAAATTGAGTTTACCACGAAATCCACCTACTGACCTACAACTTGTCTTTTACTCTGTCCACGGAGGCCAACATTTGCTATTGTGGATTACCAGTAGAAATTAAGACTTCGTGGAAAAATCTAAACTCAGCTATGTTATTTTTTTTAATTCTTTTTATTTCAAGTTGTGTTTTTCACTTGAAAATGAAGACCCTTTTATGATGAATTGACAAAGGTAAGGGCTGGGTTTTTTTTTTTTCTTTTCTTTTTTAGTACTATGATCCATAAATACGTGAGTTAGAAGCAAACTACACTTGTTTTTCTTAGAAATATTAGAAGGTTGGAGCGCGAGATCGCTTGTGAGCTGCATATCAAGAACTTCGTGATGCAATTACAAAATTTACAAATGTAGAAATAAAATCTGCCGTTGAAGCTGAAGATCAAGAATTCAAGCTCAAAAGTAGAGTTTTGGAGTGGGTGCATTTGGGGATTTTTATGTGGGCTGTAAATGTTTTTTGTTTTTTTTTAAATTGGAAGATCTTTTATTATAGCTTGTCTCGTCAAATTGTTTGCAAGCCATCTTTATTCGAAATCTTATTAATTTCGAAGTTGAGGTAGGTTGTGGCTCTTCTCTCGCTTTTTTCCACACTACGTTAGTTTAACAACCTTGTTTGTTTTATGAATAGAAGTACCAACTCAAGTTGTACCCTATAATAGATTTTTTTGGTGGAAATCATCATTATCAATAAAATATGTTAATTAAGCCATGTTTGTTAGAACTTGAATTTTAGATTTCAATTTAACTTAAAGTCAACATTTAATCTTAGCCACATATTTTATGGGATCCAAAACTTTTTAATTATATATCTTATCAACTTTTATCAAAATCTGCTAAGATTTTGATTTTTATCAATACCATACACGGTCTTAATAGAAAGTTGGTTTAAGTGTGATAATAAACAAATATCGAAATTCTTTTATGGGATTGAAATAGTGTAATGAACAAAAATCGTAGTATTATTGTAAATATTATATGAATTAGTAAATGGAAGTTGTACCCCTGTAATCATAGATATTATTATCTTATATTCTCATATATATAGGGCTTTGGTTCTTAATAAGATATAAGTTTGTTGGCATTTCTATTTTCTCTCAAATTTATAACACGTTATCAGCATGAGTCTCTATCAAATTGAGTTAGAAAAATTCTCAAAAATCTCACATATCAAAATATTAGTTAGAGGGTAATATTATGTGAGGAGAAATTAATTTGGTGGCATATTAATTTTATAGATATAAAAAATTCTAATTTCAGTTCACCGAGTTGCACGTTCACCAAATCCTAATTTCTATGCTATGTTTTCAAGAATCCCAATTTCTTCTCTCTCCTCTAGTTTATGGGCTTTCAAAAACATTAAAAACCTTTCACAAAATTCTAATTTTCATTCACTAAATTCCAATGCATCAATTGATCCAGTAGTGATTGTGTCTCTTTATTTACTATATAAAAATGTTATCAATTTTTGCTTTGATAAGTTTGACATGTACACATTATAATTCCAATTTTGTAATTTATTGTTTCAATATGTGATTTCAACTTGCGGGTGTATTCTTCTTTAAGTTAACGTTCTTTATATGTGTTAATGCATATATTATTATTGATGTTATTGATTTATTATGTTTTTGCTCCTGAGGTAATATGTTAATAATTCAGAAGAATATTAATTATAAATTTGTCAATTACAAATATTATTGTTATTGATTTTTCTTTATCTTTAAATCGATAATTCATTAAATTGTTGCTCCTAAAGTAGCACGTAATCGAGAAGAATTTTAATCACAGATCTTTTCATTACAAATATTATTGTTGTTGTTGATTTTTATCTTTAAATAGATTATTCATTCGTTATTGCTCAAGAAGTAGTACAATTGATAATTAATATTCTCGAAAAATATTAATCATAGAATTTACTATTACAAATAAATATAAGATGTATATGTTATACGATTTTAATATCTTTTTGACTATATTGGTTGATGATAGACATATATCTGACTTAATATAATTTATTACTTCGTACCAATATTTCAGAAAAAATATTGATTATCATTATAATTGAATGAGTTTCGAATCAATACTCCATAAGAATATTGCATTATTGCTACGTTTCAATATTCCAGAAGAATATTATTTTATTACACATATGATAAATTTTACTTGTCAATCTTCTAGAAGAATATTGCATTCTTGTTCTCAAAGAAATGCAAATTTTTTTAATTTATTAATAATCCAGAAGATTATTATGATGTACAATAATATTTTGTTGTAATTCTTGAATAATCATAATTTTATCTCATATTAAATATTGGAATATAATTGCTCTTAAAGAACCTAATATGAGATATATTATTAATTTGATATTCTGGAAAAATATTTTATTGTTACTCCTAAAATAAAAAATTTATTTTACAATAAATATTTCAATTTATTATGTTACTTATTTACGAATAATATAGTTTATTAGATCTAATATATTATTGCTCCTGAAGTTTTAAAATATTATAACTAATAATCCATAAGAATATTATGTGAATTAGTGAAATATCTTTCTTTCTTTCTTTCTATTTACAAATCTTAAGCTAGTTGTAACAGAAAAGATAATTTTCATTCAACCAAAGAAAGGCAAGAAATCATTTTTCAAACAAAAATTCCATCTTTCGATTGTTTCATCTTTTAAATGTTCATTTTGAGATTACTAAAAATATGTTCGTTTTGTCATTTTGAAAAATTATTTTCCAAAAAAAAAAAAAAAAACCGAAAATGAGATTAATAATATATACACACACATATGTTAATTCAAAAACAAAGCAACAATGTCTTCCTCTTTGCTTAAGGTACCGAGGGTCCACATTGGGGACCCGGGTTCGAATTGCTCTCTTAGCATATTTCTTCAAAAAAACTTACTCTGTTAATATAAAAAAACTCATTTGTATTGAATTACATTCATCTCGATTGAGCTCGTGACCTTTATAGAAGTTTGAGCTTCCATCAACTAAGCTACCTTCATTGTTGGTGGTTTGAACTTGTTTTTTGCATTTTTGTTTTTTGGTTGGTTTTCGTAGAAAACATCCAACCCATATTTTCAGACGTTTTGGCTTTTTTTTTGTAATCTTTTTTGGTTTTCGTAAACTTATTTTTGGAAATGGGCAAATGAACGTGTTTTCAAAAACTGAAAAGTAAAAACGACTTGAAAGCAACAAATTTCAAATACAAATTTCACTTAGAAAATAAAACATTGGGGCTTGTTTGATACATGTAATTTTCCATTAAAATTGGAAATTTCTGAACCATTTTCCATGTTTTATAGTGTTTGATGACATAAATTTTCCAAGCAATTTATTTTCTATTTTTCATTGTAAACTTATAAAGTCACTTTATGGACTGAAACAAGCACCTAAACAATGACATAAAAAGTTTAATCATACAATGTTATCACACAGATTTCATATCAACAAATGTGATAAATGTATCTACATTAAGAAATTTAACAATGATTCTAATGTAATTACGTGTTTTTATGTTGATGATATGCTCATTATATGACCAAATTTAGATGTCATAAATTCCCTAAAGAAAATTTTAAATTGAACCTTTGAAATGAAAGACATGGTAAAGGCTGATGTTATCTTAGGAATTCAAATTCAAAGAAGTAAGAAGTAGTGATGGCTATATACTTGGCCAATCACATTACATGGAAACAATCCTTAGAAACTTAGGACACTTTGATAGCAACTCGTCTAGTACTCTATTTGATCCTAAGTGTTTCTTGAAGAAAAATGCTGGAGATAGTGTATCTCAACTGGAATATGCACAGATCATTGGCACACTACAGTACTTTACAAATTGTACTAGACCGAATACTGCTTATTCAATTAATAGATTGGCAAGATACACTAGTAATCCATCAAAAGCTCATTGGGAAGCTTTGGTTAGAGTATTAAGATACTTAACATATACAATAAACTATGGATTACAGTATACAAAACATCCTTCAGTTTTGGAAGGATATAGTGATGCAAATTAGATTTCGAATGATAAGGAAAAAGCCACTAGTGATTATGTTTTTACACTTGGAGGAGCTGCAGTATCTTGGAAGTCTCAAAAACAAACTTGTGTAGCACGTTCAACAATAGAATAAGAATTCATAGCCTTGGATAAGAGCACTGAAGAAGCGAAATGACTTAAGAATTTTTTAGAGGATATTCCGTCATGGCCATAACATGTAACAACCATATGTGTTAATTGTGATTGCATGACAGCTACTTGTAGAGCAAAAAGTCATATTTATAATTGCAAGTGAAGGCACATAAGAAGTCGACATAATACTATAAAACATATGCTCTCGAGTGGCTATATTTCTATTGATTATGTGAGATAAAAAATGAATATTACCAATCAATTAACAAAGGGATTACCAAAGGAGCAAGTGTTAATCTTATTGAGGGGAACGGGCTTAAAGCCAACATAATGTAGAAACTAGCTAGTAAGTTGGTGATCCAAATTTAGGTTCAATAAGGAAAACTGGTTGAGTGAAACTTAAAGAGTAAAGCATACAATGTTGCTCATTCCTATGATAAGCCTTGTAAGCTACACGTGATGATAATGGTGGATGATCAATCATTCTTAATGACACTAACAATAGAATATTGTAGGTTATTCACAATCATAGTGCCACCTATGTAGGAGTAATGTGGGGTCGCATTTATGAGAATGACATGACTAAGTTCTCTAAAAGCTCCTATGAATTTAGGATTTGTTTAGGACCAAAACGAATACAACCATATGAATTGAAAGGAGTTAAGATTTGGCATGCAAGATACGTATTGCATAGGTTTACTTAACATGATGAATAGTTCAATGTCTTGTACACACTAATTCACCTGTGAACCCGATAAGTAATCACCAAGGAAGGTTCAAGTCCAAAAGACACCATCCTGATGCATATCAAATCTATTTTTAATTCTATGGATCTTTCCCTACACTGTGCTAACTCTATTTGCTATAAAAATGTGGGGGTATTGTTGGAGTGTTGTATAGAAATAAAGGTAAAATGAATCACACGTTGAACGAAAACTGAAAAATGTTCGTCAAAAGATGGGCATTGGGGCTCTTAGGGTCTCATAGATCCAATAATTCCTTTTCTTTTTGTGAACTCTATTTATTCGGTTAGATTAGAGATAGCATTCGATTTTGAAGAAACAGTTGTATCTGATCATAATAACTTTTTATTACAAAATTATTCCCAGTTGTTGCCAAGGATAAGAGATAACAACCGATGGTTAGTTCTATAAATACAGAAAAAAGGGACTTGAGTTCAAGAGAAGTATCTTTGGCATTCTATCCTTCAAAATCTGAGAGAGAAAAACCACCTAGTAAATTCGCCAGGCCAAGAATCAATTACTTGATCTTTGTTTAAAGATTTTTGAATCCTAGTAGCAGACTGTCACGACCCCAAAATTCAGGCTATTTTTTTTTTCCAAATCTGTTGATGGATACTAGTAGTATAAAATAAACTAAAAACATAGCTACAGGTGACTACTAGTAGCGTACTTTCAAAAACAGGGCATATTTGATACATTTACTAAAAACTATTTCTAAACTTGTTTATAACCATTTTAGTTATTCTAAATGATAAGTTTACCCTATTAAATATTTAGGATCATCATTCCTACTTTAATTTTGTCATTTTAATAATTCAATAGACCCTCTGTTTTCTTCGTTTTCTTTTTGAGAAATAACCGAAATGAATGAATTTCTTACCATAAAAAATGCCTCATCTCCCCTTTTACAGATATGGATTTTACCATTAAAAATAATTTCAACACTTCATAAGAATAATATTTAAACATCAAGCAGAATTTTAAAATACAAGACCCATTTCTTTTCATAAAAAACTACTTATACATCTCAAAATCGAGCCCCAAGTAGTATTTAACTCTTAAATACTGGAAGAATAAAAAATTTCATTCAAAATAGTTTTAAATACAAAAGAGCTTAATATTTCCTCTCTTTTGGTTACCATTAAGTACTCTTCATCATCGGCCGCATTTTCCATAGGGAATTCACAGCCCATTAAATAAATGCTTCCTTACCTATAAAAAGAGATATGAAACAATTATGAACCACATGGTTCAATAAATAAAACTTGATACATGTAATAAAAGGTTAATTTTAACATAAAGTGTATGAAGTCATATAAGCATATATCATTTTCATTATTTCCTTGTAAAACTTTTTGCATTTTCATGAATAAATATAATTAATATACTTCACCTCTTAACTTATCTCTCTTATAAGTGAATGAAATCATAATCACATTAACATATCGTTTGATAATTTTACTCATATCACATTCACAACGTTTACTTCCATATTACTATATTCAAGCAATCAATATCATATTTATGACATGAATGTAAAGCATGAAGTGATATGCATGAGTTATAATGTTTTCACTTTCTCATGCTTTCTTTCTTTCTTTCTTTCTTCTTTGAAAAGTGGTATGCATGAAAGATAAAGATGCTTCACTTTTCTCATACTTTCTTTATCTTTTACTTTAGGGGCCCTTCCCATATTATGGTTGTACACCACGCACAAAAGTGCTTTCTATAGCACAAGGTCACAAGAGTGTTCTTCTACACTCAATTCTTCTTCTTCTTCCTTTGAGCACTTGGCTCACGAGCATGTTAGCTCGAATGGGACTTACTCCCATAATAGACACTCATACTTTTATAAATTCATTTTCTTACCTCATGAATAATCATCTCCAAATCTGAATTTCATACTTTATAAGCATGGATAAGTCATGGAACTTTATCACTAAATGTCCCTAACTTCAATTATTTCTTATACCAATACACTAACTTAAATTAGGATTTCATATGCTATTATACTAGACATAAAGACTTAAATTCTAAGATTTTTTTACACAAAATCAGCAACTTAAAACCTCATGTTAATCCTCATCTTTGCATCTTCACATTCTTTAAGTCAAACATCTAACTTATAGATAAAATTTCATAAGGACTTGCTAAGGAATACTTCATTTACACATTTCATCGAACACCTAGAAAGCACTTGCAATTCTAACCTTAGTCTTGACATAATATTTATTCAATCAACACCCATAATCACAACCAACCAAAAATAGAATAAACTATGTCAAAGAGTTCACCATCAAGCATACATCAACATCCCAACTTAAAATCAGCTTTATGGTATGAATAACTCTAATTCAAAGTAGTGTTTTAGGCTCATATATCACAAGGACAGCAACCTAGTTTCAAACAAGTTATGAAATAAGTCATTAAAACACATCTTCTTTGCTCATAACTATCACATAATGCCATCCACATTAAAACTTAATATTCCCATTCAAAAATTAGATTTATAGTACCAGTACCTCTCATAAAAACATGTACATACCTTCATTTAAGTTTCAAAATCAGCCCTTAAACTTTTTGGTAAATTCAATTTCTATTAGTTCCTAACCTTCATCAAAACATTTCTCCACTTATAATCATATTCAAAATATATCTGATGGTTATTATGATCCTTAAACATAATTTCCAACATCTGAAATACAGCACAACGTCAACATAACTCAACAAAGTCATTGTTGTTTTACCCAAACATTTCATCAAACACTTAGAAGACAATTGTATTCTTAACTTTCAATCTTGAACATAGTTTATCAAATTAATCATAATCAATAAGAAACATATTAGAATTTGAAATTTAAGGACAATACTTTAACACCATATGAAAAACTTAACACAATATTACACAAATCAAGTTTCACTCACCTTTTGAATCTAAGAAGGAAGCTTCACCTAATTCTTCCCCATTCTTTCCTTTCTCTTTCCTCCTTTTCCCTTCCATTTTCGGCCCGAAACTATCTCCCTTGGTTGCCTCTCGGTCACTCCCTTGTCTCACACGAAAATGGAAGAAAATTGGACCTATTTGTTCCTAAAATCAACTGTGACAATCATCTTCAACTTTAATAACTTCAAACTTGAATAGTCAATCCAAAATCTCAATCTAAACCTTAAGCATTAAGAAGAGATTTCTTACTTACCTTGAGAATTGAAGAAGGTATTCAAATTCCAAGCTTAAGACCATCCTCTTCACCAAAAACCAATCAATTCCTCTCCTCTTTTCTCGCTTTCCTCACAACACTCTCTCCTCTCTTTTCTCTTGTTATCCACGAAATGAAGATGAGAAGGGCTAAATTTTCATTCTATATAGATAGATTTAGGATAGGTTTGCAAAATAGCCCATTACTTTTAATTTTGTACAAGTTGGTCCTTATGTAATTGAAAACTAAGTCCTCAAGCTCTCTTTTCTATCATCCAAGCCCTATTACTTTTGGTGAATAATTACTTCTAATCAAAATAAGTTGATGTGCCAAACATGCCCTTAAGCTAATATGACAACTGTCTCTCTTTTCTATTATTTTATTACAAAATTTCCAAATTTCCCTTTTCAAGGTGCCATATTTGGGACAATATTTGAAGGTCAAGACGAGCTCCGTTTTGGTCGATCTTTATGCCATTGTAAAGTTCACACTTCAAGCTTTGCAACAGTTACACATGCAAAGAAAACAGACCGTGATACTGCCCATACCGTTCATCAAAAAATAGCTGCTCGAATAGTTTCAACACTTAGCTAAATCATATACAACTTCAACATGATATTTGAAGCACTTCCTGACCTCAATTGTGCTCAAATTTAATGTCAATACGTAGATTTCAATGTGAACTATAAGGTAGTATAACATGCAAAGACATTGGATTACCATGCTGCTCATACCATCCTCTCAAATAGGATTACTCGACCACAACTTTACACTTGGAATTATTTTGAAGATTTTTAACATTCCAACTACTTCTCACATGCAACTTTAGCTCGATTTTTGAAACACTTCTCGAACTCAAATGTATCCAAATTTGATATCAATGCTTAGATCTCATCATGAACTATAAAGTGATATAACTTGTAATAGCTAAAGATCACTACAAAATCTACAAAATGATCCCAAAGTTAAGTTCATCAAAATGGCAAAACTGTCATTAATAGGAGTTTCTAAAATTTCTAGCTTAGTCCTCAACTATGAAATTCAATCTGATTGAGTTCAACCATCGTATATAACTTTCTCTTATGCCAATTAGTCTCCAAAATTACAAGTAATGCCAATTTCTCCCGTTTTCTTATAAATTCTATATCATCTTGTTATACAAAATGTGAAATTGGCTCTTTTCTTAAGAAAATACTTGATTCTAACTTTCTAAATAACTTAACTTAGGTACGAAATTTTCGGGTTGTTACACAGACGCTCATCGAACTGCAGACACACGTGTTAAGTAATTGCCTCAAATTGTCAAAAGTTAGAGAACTTAAATTGTAATTGAAGAATTAGTTTTGTAATTCAACGACTTTGGAAACATGCATGAATTCTAGTTGAAGTGAATTATGACATTAACCTCTACAGATTGCGTGTCTAGCTAGTCGAAGAAAATGAAACAGTTATCTTTTATCTTGACTTCAATCTGCTGCGTCAGTAGGTGACCTAGTGGGATTAGAAGTTCAAAAGAGTAGTTGTCTAGTGAGAGAATTCTCCAAGCATTGCCATGACGGGAACTTAGAGAAATATTCATAATATATTTATATAATTACGCGTATTATTATTATTATTTTTTGTTGCAACACATTGATTAGAGAGTTTTATGAGGAAAAATATACTCTAGCATCTTGATTTCTTTGTGAGTTGTACAAAGAAGTAGAAATTGGTAGGTGTAGTAAAACTTGATTATTTTTCAACAATACTTGGGGGGTTTGGTGAGTGCAAAGTCTATATAATTGAAACACTTTATTTAGGGGCAGACTCAGGATGTTTGTTCAGTGTAGGCGGAGGTGGACTTTCCGGGGGTTCGAGGGCGGACGCCCCAATTTTTTTTAAAACGAATTGGGCCAAAGCCTCAGGCGTGGGATAACGGGGGTGCAATCACGATTTTAAATCTCAACTTTCATATTTCACATTTAAAACTTTGGGTGAAAATTGGGTGTACATTATGTTTGTTAAAAGTTTTTGTTTAAAAATATTTTTTTTATGTTTTCTAGGTAAAATGTGTGGTTAAAAAGTGGAGAAAGAAAAAGTGTGTAGTTAAAAAGTTATTTGGAGAATTTTGTAAAAAAAACGTGTTTATCAACCAGAGACTTAGTTAAATTAAAATTGAGCCAATTATTTGGTCAATTTCAATTGTTCTTTTAGATTAAATGGGCTTCAAAATTTAAAGGGCGACAAAAACAAAAATCAGGCTTAATTGATCCTGATGTAGAACATGTTGCATTTGAGTTTGAAGAAGAGATTGATCGAAAATTGGCAAAGAAAGCGGGGATTTCGAACAAACGGCCATAACTTTTTGCACCGGTGTCACAATCCTTATTATAATATGTTTTCGGAATCATCACGCATCGCTCTACGACTTCCCAATAGGGGTACCCCGATTGTGGTCGTTTTCAACTTCAAAAATGCAGTTTAAAGGGAGCTACCGGCCATTCGAAGTTTTTTCCAATTTTAGTTAAAATTATCCTTTAAATCGTTTATTTTATTTGAATGTCTATTTCCGTCTTTTTGCTCAATTATGGTTGCTCAGACGTTCTTAAAAGGGTTGTTTTCCATTCAATTCAATTCATTCATGATTATTCAATAAAGTCTCTTCTCGTTGGTGGATTCCAATTAAGTTCTTTAGATTTACGTTTGTAAATCTTTGTTTCCGTTCTGTGTCAGATCCATTTCAATATATATATATATATTAAAGAATTTGAGTGAAGGCATATGCCTGCACTCGTTCAACAGTGGGTCCGCCTTCGACTTTATTATATAGTGGAAAAGTTTTGACGATTCGTAAATTTTGCGTTGTTATTTTATTTTCTTGTTGACTCAATTATTTCTTGGTCATCAAAAGTTCTCGTATAATTAATTAGAGAGAGAATTAGTGTGTAATTCCCAACAACATGAGCATGGGCAAAATTCTGCTATAGGCCATAGCAACACATTAGCCTTAAACTACGTTCAAGTCAGTCATTTTATTATACCCTTATTTGGTGAAAATTAAAATTAGATTTTTAGTAATTTTTGGTAAAAGTTTATGAAATATATGGTTAAAAAATTATAAATCCCATAAAATATGTGATTAAGATTAATTGTTTACTTTTGAGTTAGATTAAAGTCAAATATTAAGTTTTACCAAAGAGGCGCGTATTCATTTGTTGTATTTTTATTTCGTATATTCATTCGTGGTTGTTTCTAACCTTGCGTCCCATGCAAACTTGTCCAAGGATGTATTATTCCTTATCCCCAAATATACAAAAATATTAAAGAAATATCAGAAATTATTGTTCAATCAAGACAACAAACGGCAAACCGTACTCCTCTATGCTTTTCTCCCTAATAATAAATGTGGGGCACGATGCGGATGCATCACTATCAAAATTTGCTTGTCATTACAAAATTTCTCAAATTATTTTTTAATTATACTTATTTTTTCCTTCAATTTTTAACTATTAATCTACTTAGAAAACATTAAAAATTAAAAAAATAAATGGCAGCTCAAGCTCGAACACTTTGTTAAAAACTTTTTGTTTAAAAACATACTTTTTTTATATTTTTGAGATAAAATGTGTAGTTAAAAAGTAAAGAGAAAAAATATATGTGATTAAAAAATAATTTAAAAAATTATGTTTTTTAAAAATTCATTTTTTTTTTTTTTTGGTTTGTCAAACGAATTTCAAGACAGCTTTTCCTGTTACAATTCACATGGACACGATTTCTGATAATAAGGAGAAAATCTTTCCCACGTGCATTTCATGCCACTCTCCAAATATCTTGTGGGTGCTGAACTTCAAAAGTCGAGTAAAATGCACGACACCAACCACTGGAACACACAATGGGGGAACTAATAACTCATTTAATGCTATTTAGCACAATTTATGTGTGAGATTTAATTTAAGGTGAAATTATGAGCAGTTTGGTAATTCATAATCATCACCTTTTATAATTTTCATCCATTTTTCGGCCACTCGTTTTTCTCAAATACTCAAAAATTCATCCAAAAACTCCTTCGATTCATTTCATTTGTGACAACTAGATTGTGGTGTAACATTGAATTAGCATTACTCTTATGTTCACAAATCACAATTGGGATTTTCTGGGCTTTTTCAGGAAATCTCTCGAAGTTTGAAGCATTTATTGGCATAGGAGTCATCTTTTCTAGTGTATTGAAGGGAAAACCAGAATGGAAGAAGAAGGGATTGAAGGGAGTTGTGTGAGATTGTTGGACAGCGGCGGCGGCGGAGGAGGTGGTGGTGGTGGTGGGGAGACTAAGTGGGTGGATGGAAGTGAAGTGCATTTAGAGCCACAACCATGGTCTTTGATTGGTAATGTGGAGATTAGTGAAGGGAAAAGAAGAAAAATGAAAGAGGAAGGGATTGAAGAGAGTAGTGTGAGTTTGTTGGGTGGTGGTGGTGGTGTTGGAGGCAGCGGCAGCGGCAGCGGCAGCGGCAGTGGCAGTGGCGGTGGTGGGGAGATCAGGTGGGTGGATGGTAGTGAAGTGGATTCAGAATCTCCACCATGGTTTTTGGTGGATAACGTGGAGATAAATGAAGGGCTTGGATCTGTTCGAAGGAGGCTTGTAAAGAAGCCTAAAAGAGTTGATTCTTTTGATGTTGAAGCTATGAGAATTGCTGACTCTTCTGGACATCATAAAAAGGTCTGAATTTTTTTTTTACCTTAATGAATTGTCTCATGGCGTTTCAAGATTTTAGTGGTTTGAATATTATTCTCATTGGAGTAATCGAATTTATTTTATTTTTTTCTCTCAATATATGTCTGGTACGCTGGACTTGATAAGGTATGATCACAGATTTTCAAGAATTACAAATTATTGCGAACTGAATATTCTGCCTTTGATATGTAATCCTCAAAAAACATAATTTCACCCCCACCATCCTCCAGGTGAAAAATTTCATCTTCACTCCATAATCCTCAGAGTATTTCAATTCGAAAAAATAAAAATAAAAAAAAATCAGCAAATTCCATCTGGTAAACAATTCTTAAGTGAGGATCTTGCTTTCAACTAACAATGAGCTAGTTGATGCACATTTCAGCATTGTTTCTGTAAATATAAATCCTTATATTTTCCTTTTTATATTATCTTTAACAAATCAGGAAATTTCTCTTTGGAAAACTCTCGCGCTGGCGTTTCAAACACTTGGTGTTGTATACGGTGATATGGGCACGAGCCCTTTATACGTCTTCTCCGATGTATTCAGTAAAGTGCCAATAACATCAGAGGTCGATGTCTTGGGAGCTTTATCACTTGTAATCTACACAATTGCTCTCATTCCTTTAACAAAATACATTTTTGTGGTACTCAAGGCGAATGATAATGGGGAAGGTACAATGTTTTGCTTAAAAATAACTCATTTCTCATCTGGTTTGGCAAATTCCATTACTAATGACTTCCATTGTTCAATTGGCAGGAGGAACATTTGCATTATATTCACTGATTTGCAGGTATGCAAATGTTAATCTTCTTCCAAATCGTCAACAGGCTGACGAACATATTTCAAGTTTCAAGCTCCAACTTCCGACTCCAGAACTTGAAAGGGCTTTGAGTATAAAAGATGCATTGGAACACAAGTCCTCTTTGAAAATCCTTCTCTTGCTTTTAGTTCTTATGGGGACATCTATGATTATAGGGGACGGTATTCTGACGCCGGCTATTTCTGGTATACAGACTTTTCGCCTATTCTAGAACCGAATAAGAAAGTAACAAAATTACCTAACATTATATTTTTGTTGTAGTAATGTCTGCTATGAGCGGTCTTCAGGGTCGTATACCAGGATTTGGCGCAGGTAGGCAAACTGAGTTTCTACTTATTAGTTACTACCTAGTACTAGTATAGGAGTAGGATTCTATCAAACTAAGTCATATAAAAGCTCATGTGAGAAATATGGTACATTTTTAAATCGTGTCTTCAAAAAGTTTCACATTTCAAAGGCCCGACACCTGCACAATTTTTATTAATGAGTTACTGCTGAACTTAACAAAGACCTTTGCCTACCCAAATACCATTTTGAGCTACCTATCTATAAGTACATATAAGCACTTAGAGAGGTCTCATGCATTTATTTAAGTTGTGTCTTCAACAAGCCTTTTCAATCTGAATTTCTTTGTTACAGCATGTTCTATCTGTATTCTCAAATAAAGCATCCACCAGAACATATTAGTGACTATTCAAAGTAGTGAAACTGGACTAAACATTGGAAATTTTACATAATTATTTGAATAAAATCTTGTTTTAATGTCCCATTGCAATATATGTTAAATTATATCTCCACAATTTTAATCCTTTTTTCCAGATGCTCTTGTTATCACCTCAATTGTTATCCTTGTGGGATTATTTAGCATACAGAGATTTGGGACAAGTAAAGTGGGGTTCACATTTGCTCCTGCCCTTGCTTTATGGTTCCTTAGTCTTGGATCTATTGGAATTTACAATCTTTTCAAGCACAATGTAACTGTTGTAAAGGCAATCAACCCTGTTTACATCTATCTGTTCTTCAAGAAGAATGGCATCAAGGGATGGTCGGCACTCGGTGGTTGCGTGTTATGCATCACAGGTAAGTTGATTGCTGAAACTGATGTACACTCAGATGTGTATTTATTGTTCTACTTTCAGTCGTCGAGATAATGTATGAATCACAATTGTAGGTGCAGAAGCAATGTTTGCTGACCTAGGTCATTTCTCTGTGCCGTCAATACAGGTTTGTTTTATTCCCTCTGTTTTATATTCCTACACCTTATATTAGATGTTATCTTCACATTTTCTTAGTACAGTAACAGGCTTATTTGACAACTGCCACAGATTGCCTTCACCAGTGTGGTTTTTCCCTGCCTTCTCTTAGCTTACATGGGACAAGCAGCTTATCTCACTAAATATCCCGGTTCAGCTGATAGAATATTTTACGATTCTGTTCCAGGTGATGGTTTCTAAAATGTGGCTTATTATTTTCACTCTTGAACACCTCGGAGTAGCAGGCTAATCATATGTAAACATCTCTCTTCAACCATTTGATAGTGGACTTGTCTCCAAGTGTGGAACTTTATATTTGCTATTAGGGTATGTATATTGGGCATTCATATGTGTTAGGCATCCCAGTCTACATGGTATGATATTGTCTGTTGTTGGTCTGGGACGCACGGTTTTACTCTTGGGCTTTCACCCGAAAGGTTTCATACCAATTGGGAATGGTCCTTTAACTTATATATTAGTCATATTTCCCTTATCCAAGCGATGTGAGATTGTGGCTGCTACTTACTGTATAAAGGACTTGTTAATGGGACATTTTGTGTGAGATTTAGACTTGGTGGCATGAGAATACTCGTACTCTTCTTCTCCGTTATAATGAATACTTAGGGTGAACCATTATAGATTAGTGTGTCCTTTGTTCGTTCTCTAATTGCTTTTGGAAACGGGACTAGGCTTAATCCAGAGCACATAGCCTTTCTTGTGTTATCAGACGGGAAATAGTCCTTTTACGTTTGACGGTTTGACGGATTCTTCTGATACTTATGTTTGTGAATGCTACAGTTCATCTTTTCTGGCCAGTGTTTGTGCTAGCTACATTTGCTGCTGTCATTGCTAGTCAGGCCATGATATCTGCTTCATTTTCGTGCGTTAAGCAAGCTATGGCTCTCGATTGCTTCCCGAGGCTGAAAATAGTTCATACTTCAAAAAAACGGATGGGTCAAATTTATGTTCCTGTCATTAATTGGTTTTTGATGATCATGTGCATTATCGTGGTTGCGGCCTTCAGGAGTACCACAGATATAGCCAATGCATACGGTTAGTATTTCCTTTGAGTAATTTTAGGGAGACGTTATATAGAGACATTTTTTAAGTGATATTGTGACATGTCATACATTAGTGATGAAAATAACTACTACACCACTTACTTTTTCACCCACCAATGAATGTGCGTCATGTCACAATGTCATTTAAAAATGTTCCCAAAAAATGTCTCCCTAAAATTATTGATTTCCTTCCGCCAGCCCAGACTATTTCTAGCTTTTAATAGCCCCTACCCATATGATTGTTTGTGGAACTGATTTCTGTCTTGTATCAAATTTTGTTTGATGATCTTGGAACTTGTCACCTACTTGGAGCCCAAAATTCTTTTCTTAAAGGACTGCCAATGAATCGATTCTTTGATTCATGCTTGTAAATTGATAAAACAATGACAGAATTTACCTCGTCTTTGCAGGCATAGCCGAGGTTGGTGTAATGATTGTCAGCACGACCTTGGTGACACTCGTCATGCTCTTGATATGGCAAACTAACTTATTTCTGGCTATCTGCTTTCCGCTCGTATTTGGAATGATAGAGCTAATTTACTTGTCTGCGGTTTTATCCAAGATCACAGAGGGAGGTTGGCTGCCACTAGCTTTTGCTTCTTTTTTCCTCTGTGTAATGTATGTGTGGAACTATGGAAGCGTGTTGAAGTACCGCAGTGAGATTCGTGGGAAAATCTCGACAGACTTCATGCTTGACCTTGGTGCGACTCTTGGAACGGTACGAGTCCCAGGGATTGGGTTGCTGTACAATGAGCTTGTCCAAGGCATACCATCCATTTTCGGGCAGTTTCTATTGGATCTTCCTGCTATTCACTCTACTGTAGTCTTTGTTTGTATCAAACACGTCCCAATACCGTTCGTCCCTCAAGAAGAAAGGTTTCTGTTTCGAAGGGTTTGCCCGAAAGACTACCATATATTCCGATGCATTGCTCGATATGGTTACAAAGATGTTAGGAAAGAAGATCATCGCGCATTCGAACAACTTTTGGTAGAAAGCCTTGAAATTTTTTTAAGAAAAGAGGCTCTGGATCTTGCTCTGGAGAGTAATCTGAATGAATCAGAGTTCGACGACGTTTCTGCAAGATCGAGAGATCGTGATCGTGACTCGACCGGGGAGCTTACGACCCCGCTGATGCACGATCAAGTATCGGATGAATCAGGAACATCTGCATTGCCACCTAGTGTTATGTCAGCAGACGAAGATCCTAGTCTCGAGTATGAACTCTGTGCTCTTCGAGAAGCTACTGCCTCGGGATTTACTTACCTGCTCGGTCATGGCGATGTGAGGGCCAAGAAAAACTCGTGGTTTCTCAAGAAGCTGACGATAAATTACTTGTACGCGTTCTTGAGAAAGAACTGCAGACGAGGCGCTGCAACGATGAGGGTTCCTCACATGAATATTATTGAAGTTGGTATGACATACATGGTCTGATTAATGTTGAAGATCATGTAAGTTTAAACCTTCAAAATTAAATCCCCTGATTATGTATTACCATAGACAGACTCATGCTGGCATCTTTGGTTAAGCTAAAAACAATAAGTACGTCATTTCAAAAAAAAAAAGTTATGTCTAAGTTTGGTAAATATCTTAATTCTTATTTATAAACAAGAAAATTAATGTTTATATGCTATTTAATAGAAGTAAAAGATAATCACAAACATAACCATTGAATGTATTATAATATTTTAATGAAACATCAATTAATGTTTTTTTTTTTTTCTTCTGAAGTATTTGTCACTTTTTTGAGTTTTTTACACCTTTTTCAGTCCTTGCAATATTTTTAGACATGTTGGCTTGTTTGGAATGGTGAGTTACGATACGATCAATATTAACAAAGATTGTGCATATTTGCTCCTAAAACTAACTATAAACATGAGAGTTTTGTTGTTGAGACTTTATCATAAGAGATTGTCACTTTTCGCTCTTCAATATTGTCAATTTTTGAATATTTATTACATTATCGAATAGTTTCCAAATTCAAGTTTCTATACTAGTTAATAGAAGTAAAACATAATAACGAAGATACAATTGTTTATATTTTTTTTGAGTTTTTGTCACTTTTTTTATTTCGCTACTTTTTTGAATTCTCTCACTTTCAATTAATAGGATTATTTTTCTAAATGAAGTTATTCTCTATGTTTGGGGTAATAAAAGAGAAATATGATCATAAATAGACAACACATAAAATTAAAATTGTCATGAATTTATTCTAATTTTTTTTTTTTAGAAGGAAAAACTTGTTCATTCATAACATCTTGATGAAGAACATCGGAAATGAAGGGCAAGGGAAAATTACCACCATTTAAGCGAATTACACAAAGAACTCGTCACCCTAGCTAATGCATGAGCAACACTATTTGCTGATCTGCTAACCCAAGTAAACCTAAGGTTTGGGAACTCTCGAGGTAATCTTCTGCTGTCTTCGATAATCAAACCAAAGTAGGAGTAGTTTGGCTCCTCATGATGGAGGGCATTATGGACAAGCATGGCGTCCATCTCGATTACTTTAACCGCGGGAAAATGAAGTTTAATCCATGACAATGCTTCACGAACGCCCAATACCTCAACGATTGTAGGGTTCGAGACTCCCCAAATGGAAGTAGATTTTGCTGCAATAAAAGTTCCGAATTCATCTCTAACAACCATACCAACTCCTGCCTTCGTTTGGTTACTGAAGATTGCGGCATCCACGTTTAGTTTCAATGAGCAAGGACCAAGAGGAATCCACTTGTCCAACCTCTGTGAATGCGTTATTGTAGTAGCTTGAGGTTCAACCTGAGCTTCTTTCCATTGCTGAAGAAAAGATTTGGCCTTGTATACCACTTCTTGAGCCAGAGATGTGCGAGCATTCCAGACTGCTTCATTGCAGTTCCACCAAAGGGTCCAACAAATCATGCCAATGAGCTCCTCTAATCCTCCGTTTTTGTCAAAGGAGAGCCCCAACCAATCCAGGAAGCTCATGTCTGAATTAACAGGTAGAAGGATGCCAGACACTTCCCACACCCTTTGGGCAAACTCCCAATGAACAAAGCATTGGAGAATAGATTCAGATGCATTTTGGCACACCCGACAGTTCTCATCAGCATTAATTCTTTTGGTGTGCAAAAGGTTGCTGGTGGGAAGGGCATCCATACCAGCTCGCCAAAGGAAGTTCTTGACCTTGGGTGGAGCTTTTAGTTTCCAAATTTTCTTTGAGCTTGGGGTATCTACTTGTTGTTCACATGTGGAGTTCATAAACATCAAGCGCTTATAGCCACTCCGAGTAGAGAGTGAAATCCTTTAGTGTCATGGATCTAGATCAAGCGGTCTTCAGTATGTCTAGTACTGAGAGGTATGTTCAATATCTCGTCTGTCCTCCTCATTAAAGAGATCGTTGATAACCTCATTGTCCCATATTTGATTATTTTCAACCATGAGTTGATCTATTGTGATTCCTTTTGAGTCTGGGGGAGGAGTCGAAGTGATGTACCCATTTGTAGAGTTCAATAGCCAAGAGTCATGCCAAACCCGGAGGGTAGATCCATTTCCAACCTAATATCGACAGCCATCCTTAAGTGGGAGAGCGGCAAAGATGCTTCTCCAGGTAAAACTTGGATAGTACCCGATTTTGGCGTCTAGAACATGTGATGAGGGGAAATAGCGAGCTTTAAAGACCCACGCAACAAGAGTATTCGGATGCAAAATAAAATTCCAGCCATGTTTAGCTAATAAAGCTAAGTAGTTTCATGAAGTTTTTTAAATCCCAACCCTCCACTATTCTTCGGGAGGCACATCTTGTCCTAACGCATCCAATTAATGCCATTCTCCTTACCATTATTTGATCGCCAACAGAATTTATTCATCAACCGTTCTATTTCTTCACATAGTTGGGTGGGAATGAGGAAGATGCTCATCACGTAATTAGGAATCACTTGGGCAATAGTTTTCCACAAAATTTCCTTACCGACTCTATACAATGATTTCTCCTTCCAGCCTTGAATTCTTTGCCAAATCCGATCATTTATAAAAGAAAAAAGTTCTTTCTTCTTCCTACCTATCATGGAGGGTAGGCCCAGGTACTTTTCATGACCTTGGAAGGCCTGAATTCCCAAGTTCTGTTGGATGGCTTGCTGAAGATCATTACTCACGTTGGGGCTGAAGCTTATGACGGATTTATGGAAATTTATAGCTTGATCAGATTCAAGCTCATATTGGTAGAGGAGGTTCTTCACTTCTTCACATTCTCGTATATTAGCTCGGAAGAAGAGGAGACTATCGTCAACAAAGAGAAGGTGGGAGATCACTGGAGCAGTACGAGCTACCTTACATCCATGTATAGCACCCGTCATTGCTTTATTTTTAATTGCCAAGGAGAGGCTCTCCGAGCAAATAATAAATAAATACGAAGACAGTGGGCAGCCTCGCTCTGGAATGATCGGACCCAATTCTTCACCATCATGGAGAACTTTATAGCTGACAGAAGACACACATAAGGAGATCCATTTAATCCATTGTTCGAGGAATCTCATCCGAGAAATAACATTAGTAAGGAACTTCCATTCAATCCGATCATATGCCTTACTAATGTCGATTTTAATGCAGCTATACCCTTGTTTCCTTTCTTCTTCCTTTTCATATAGTGGAACATTTCAAATCCCAGTAAGATGTTGTCTGTGATGGAACGGCCATGGACAAATGCACATTGTGTTTCGGAAATTAAATCAAGTAGAATCAGCTTAAGTCGATTCGCAAGCACCTTGGCAATGATCTTATAAATAACATCACATAAGGATATGGGGCACAAGTTAGTCATACACTCTGGGTTCATCTTCTTTGGAATAAGGGCAATGGATGTATTATTTAGCCCGGGCGGGAAGCTGCAAGTGTTCAAGCACACCAAGCATATTTTCACAACATCCGATCCAACAATATCCCAATGTTTTTGGTAGAAAGCTGGGTTCATGCCATCCGGTCCGGGTGATTTATCAGGGTGCATGGAGAAAGCCGCTGCTTGAATTTCTTGGGGAGTAATATGTGTCAGTAGAGTTTCCTTATGTGAGTTAGATAACCTCGGTTCAATGGCGCTAGCAATCCAACTTGTTCTATTCCTAGTACCATTCGACTTAAAAAGATGCTTAAAGTATTGAGTCAAAACGCTATGAAGAGAATCATTATCTGTGACCCAGTGCCCGGCTTCATTTTTCCGTTTCTTAATGGTATTTGATTTGCGACAGTTAGAGGCTGCTCCGTGAAAGTATTTGGTGTTTGCGTCCCCATCCTTCAACCTGAATTTTTTAGTCCTTTGTTTCCAGTAAATTTCTTGCTGATGAAATGCTGCAAAGTACTCAGATTTTGCCTATCGAAATTTATCCAACCCGTCTCTATCAGTTCTCAAACGTAAACGATGCATAGGGGCCTTGCACCGTTGCACTCTTTGGAGAATTTTGGACTGGCCATTTCCACCCCATGTGAGGAGATCAGACCCATATTTTTCAAGTTTATGCATAAACGGTTCCCCTTCATTCTGACCCAGGCTTGAGTGTATTATTTCCCTGTAGGCTGCTTCGTAAAGCAACTGGTTCTCGAATCGAAACTTCCTGCGATATGGTCTTGGCTTGGACTAGATCGGTTGTAGTAAAATTGTTGAATGCTCAGAAGAGAATATACCTAAATTCAGCACTTTTGCACTGGGGAAAACGGAAGACCGGTCCTCATTAGCGAATGCTCGATCAAGACGTTCTTCAATCCATCCCGATGCTCCCAGACTTTCAAACCATGTATATTGGTATCCTTCCATGCCGAGATCAACCAAGCTACAATCTTCAATAGTGTTCTTGAATCCATTCAAGAGCCAGGTAGGTGTTGGGAATTAGGACACAACTAATCCCGCCCAGGATCGATGTGACACAAATAAATTGGACTGAGAAAATATAAATACGCAAAAATAAAATGCAAATACGAAACACAAAGATTTACGTGGTTCAGCAATTTGCCTACGTCCACGGACCCACACCAATATATTTCACTAACTCGAAAAAATGAGGAGTACAAAAATACTACACTGTATTTTTATCTGCCTATGCAAAGACTATTCTCTCCAACTCACTTTTCTCCCTATTTTGTGAAATGCCTCTCTTGTGTTGCTCTCTACACAAGATCACTCTTTGTTGTGGTGGTGTATTTTTCATTGAGGTTTTGCCCTCTATTTATAGGGAAAGTTTGGATAAAGAATCAACAATGGAAGGAATAAAATAGGTGTGAACATATGAGGATTGTAGGCTAATGGTGTCTTACCAAATAGGTGTGAACATGGACTATTAATGGTGGCTTGCCAATTTCAACAAAGTTGGCTTTATTTTCCACATTTAGCTCCATTTTTCAACAATCTCCCACTTGGGGATAAATGTGGCTTCCCCTGAGATATCTCCTTCTTTCAACTCCTTGTGAAATATGGTGTGAGTCATTTCCTTTGTCTTCACTTCAGAAGACCAATTGAAGCTGAGCACAGCTCCAATTTTTCCTTTGTTACTGTCTTGGTCATCATATCGGCTGGGTTCTTGCTACCCTGGATCTTCTCTAGTGTTAATACTTCATCCTCTAGAAGAGACCTGATGAAGTGATAACGGAGTCCAATGTGCTTGGTTCTAGAATGAAATGCTGAATTCTTTGCCAGATGTATCGCACTCTGACTATCACTGTGCAAAACATTCTTCTCCTGACTGAATCCCAATTCTGCCAACAAACCCTGTAACCAGATCATTTCTTTGCTAGCCTCGGTTACTGCCACGTACTCTGCTTCTGTAGTGGATAGAGCAACAATCTTCTGTATCTGCGAAATCCAGCTAACTGCAGTAGTACCTACTGTGAAAACATAACCAGTAGTGCTCCTTCTGCAATCTACCTCACCAGCAAAATCTGCATCTACAAAACCTTGTAGAGCCACCTCGCCTCGTCCAAAGCATAAGCATCTATCAGTAGTTCCCCGTAGATATCTTAATATCCACTTTACTGCTTCCCAATGCTGCTTTCCTGGATTTGCCATAAACCTGCTCACAACTCCCACTGCATGAGCAATATCTGGTCTGGTACAAACCATGGCATACATCAAACTTCCAATGGCTGAGGCATATGGTATTTTTGCCATGAAGTTTATCTCGTCCTCTGTCTTAGGACTCTGATCACTAGATAGACGGAAGTGATTAGCTAGTGGCGTGCTGACAGCCTTCGCACTGCACATGTTAAATCTCTGCAGGACTTGACTAATGTACTTGGCCTGAGATAACTGCAAGATACCCTTCTGCTTATCTCTGAAAATCCTCATTCCGAGAATCTGCTTCGCTGCACCCAAGTCCTTCATTTCGAATTCTGCTGACAGCTGCATCTTTAACTTCTTGATTTCGTCCATATCTGAGCCTGCTACTAACATATCATCGACATAAAGTAGCAAAATTATATAACTGGACTCGAATCTCCTGAAGTAGCAACAATGGTCAGCATTACATTTGAAGTAGCCATTTTTCTGCATAAATCCGTCGAACTTCTTGTACCACTGTCTCGGGGCTTGCTTTAAGCCATACAGGCTCTTCTTCAATTTGCAAACGAGCTTCTCCTTTCCTTTGACTGAGAAGCCTTCTGGCTGCTGCATATATATTTCCTCCTCAAGGTCACCATGGAGGAAAGCAGTTTTTACATCTAACTGCTCCAAGTGCAAACCCTCTGCTGCAACAATACTCAAGACTGATCTGATTGTTGTCAGCTTCACAACTGGCGAAAATATTTCCGTGTAGTCAATTCCTTCTTTCTGCTGGAAACCTTTGACCACCAACCTCGCCTTGTATCTCTTTGATCCATCATGTTCCTCCTTGATTCTGTACACCCACTTATTGTGTAGAGCTCTCTTTCCTGTAGGTAACTCGGCTAGTTCCCACGTCTGGTTAGAGATGAGAGACTTTATCTCGTCTTTCATCGCAAGCTCCCACTTGCCAGAATCACCGACTTGACATGCCTCATGATAGCATTCAGGTTCACCTGCATCAGTAAGTAACATGTAGCTCATGTACTTTCTATTTGGAACATGAGGTCTGGTTGACCTTCTAAGAACAGGGACTGGAGACTGTGATGCATCAGTCTCTAGAACAGGCTCCTGTAACTGCAGATCCTCCTCTGTCTGCTGCGACGTACTACTTTCTGGAGCATCATCCAACTCAACATATGTTGGACCATCATGTACTGTGTCATCGGACTGCACTGCATTTCTGTCCTTGTACATAACCTTCTCGTTGAATATGACATCCCTGCTTCTGATGACCTTTCTGTTCTGGTCATCCCATAAGCGGTAGCCGAACTCATCTCCGCCATATCCAATGAATGTGCACTTTAGTGATTTGGAGTCTAGCTTGCCCCTTGCCTGATCACTAATATGTGCATATGCGACACATCCAAAAACTTTCATGTGGGAAAGTTTTATTTCTTTTCCGCTCCATACTTCCTCCGGTATCCTGTACTCCAACGGTACCGAGGGTCCTCGATTGATCAGGTACACCGCTGTGTTGACTGCTTCTGCCCAAAACTGTTTGGGCAAGCCTGCATGTAACCTCATGCTTCTGGCTCTCTCCGTTAATGTCCGGTTCATACGTTCTGCAACTCCATTTTGCTGTGGAGTCCCTGGCAACGTCCTCTCCATTTTGATGCCATTCTGGTAACAGAACTTCTTGAACGCCATATCCGTATATTCTCCTCCGTTATCGGACCTCAGCTTCTTTACTCGCAATCCTGTTTCATTTTCCACCATAGCTTTCCACTTCTTGAACACATCGAATACTTCGGACTTGTGTCTCAAGAAATAAACCCACACTTTTCTCGAGTGGTCATCAATGAAAGTCACAAAGTATGACTTTCCGCCAATGGATGAAACTGCGGTTGGTCCCCAAACGTCTGTGTGGACTAACTCAAGTTTCTCTTGCTTCCGAGTTCTGCCACTAATGTTGAAACTCACCCTGGTCTGCTTCCCAAAGATGCAACTCTCGCATAAGTCTATATCAGTAGACTGAAGCTCTGGTAGTTTCCCCTTTGCATGCATATACTTGAGTCCCTTCTGACTCATATGCCCAAGTCTCTGGTGCCACAAGTTTGGGCCCTCCTTGCTTTTAGCAACTGCAATTGTCACACAAGCATCCGCCGTTGTGTAGAGGGTGCCAGTATCCTTGCCTCGAGCGATAATCATGGCGCCCTTGGTGATCTTCCAGTTATCACCAGAGAAGGTGGTGACATGTCCTTCTCCCGACAATTGCTTGACGGAGATCAAGTTCTTCCTCAATTCTGGAATATATCTCACGTCCTTCAGCTTCCACACAGATCCATTGATCTTGATCTGTACATCACCCTTTCCGACCACGTCACACGGTTGATCATTACCGAGATAGACTCTACCAAAATCACCCCGCGTATAGTTTACAAAAAACTCCTTGTTTGAGGTAGCATGAAAAGATGCTCCGGAATCAATCACCCAGTATTCCGTTTTTCTCTCCAAAGAGCATATCAAAGCATCGTCCGCTTCCTCTTCCACAACATTGACTTCTGTCCTGTCCTCCTTTTCTTTTGGAGGTGCTGTGCACTGATTTTTGTAATGACCGGTCTTGCCACACTTCCAACATTCCACAACCTTTGTCTTGTTGGAATTGTTTGGATTTCTGGACCTTGATCTGCCACTTCTGAATTTGCCATTACCCCGTCCATTTCCTCTGTTGGAACTCCTGCCTCTGCTTTCCACGTTCAACGCCGATCCTGAAGTTGAGACACCTTCTGACTGTCGTCTGATCTCCTCCGTTAAGATCATGCTTACGACATCATCGAACTTCAATTTTGACTTTCCGGCAGAGCCACTAATTGCTGTGACTGTACCATTCCAGTTGTCTGGCAACTGCCCAAGAATTAACAGAGCTCGAACTTCATCACTAAAAGTGATTTCGACTGTGTTTAGCTGGTCCGTCACTTCATTGAATTCATTTAGGTGCTCCCCAAATCTTCCGCCTTCGGCCATCTTCATATTGAACAGCTTTTTAATTAAGTGGACTTTATTTGCTGCAGATGGCTGTTCATACATGCTAGAAAGGGCTGCCATGAGAGACTCTGTCGTCTTCTCATTTTTTATGTTGAAAGCCACTGACTTTGACAACGTCAGCCTGATTGTGCCGAGTGCTTTTCGATCAAGCAACTCCCAATCCCCCTGGCTTATATCTTCTGGCTTTTCTTTTAGTGGCTTGTATAGATCCTTCTGGTACAGATAGTCCTCCATTTGCATTTTCCAAAATCCAAAATTTGAACCATCAAATTTGTCAATTTTGGATATTTTCTCATCTGTCGACATTGTTCACACTCAATCACAAAACAGTCTAAAGAAATCTTTTCTGATGTGGAAGATCAGTCAAAGCTGCAACCACAGAGCATACTAAGAATTTCAAAAGATCTCAATGAGCCAAAGCTCTGATACCAATTGTTGGGAATTAGGACACAACTAATCCCGCCCAGGATCGATGTGACACAAATAAATTGGACTGAGAAAATATAAATACGCAAAAATAAAATGCAAATACGAAACACAAAGATTTACGTGGTTCAGCAATTTGCCTACGTCCACGGACCCACACCAATATATTTCACTAACTCGAAAAAATGAGGAGTACAAAAATACTACACTGTATTTTTATCTGCCTATGCAAAGGCTATTCTCTCCAACTCACTTTTCTCCCTATTTTGTGAAATGCCTCTCTTGTGTTGCTCTCTACACAAGATCACTCTTTGTTGTGGTGGTGTATTTTTCATTGAGGTTTTGCCCTCTATTTATAGGGAAAGTTTGGATAAAGAATCAACAATGGAAGGAATAAAATAGGTGTGAACATATGAGGATTGTAGGCTAATGGTGTCTTACCAAATAGGTGTGAACATGGACTATTAATGGTGGCTTGCCAATTTCAACAAAGTTGGCTTTATTTTCCACATTTAGCTCCATTTTTCAACAGTAGGGTGGTATTTTAGACCATATTTTTCATGATGATATAAAATGTCATTAAAGTCACCAATAAGAATCCAGGGTAGTAGAGATGTCGATGATAGGAGTTTCAAGTGATCTCAACCTTCTCTACATCTGCTACTCTGGGTATCCCATAGTACCCAGTGAGCCTCCACTTGGGATGGTTGCAAATTGTTACTTCAACATCGATATGAAGTGAGAAAAAACTAGTAAGAGCTGCCATATTCTGGTAACATCATAACAGGGCTAGGCCACCACTGTGGTCCACACAATCAATAGTAAAAAGAACATCATAACCCAAGAGATTCTTTATTGATGTTAATTTTTTCTTACAAGATAGAGTTTCAATAAGAAAAATAAAGTCGGGTTTATTTGTAGAGATGAGGTCTACTAGGACTTGAACTACTTGTGGGTTGCTCAGACCACGGCAGTTCCAACATAAGACACTCATTTGAATTAGTGGGCCTGCAATATAGGGCCCACCGCAATCTCCTTTTTTGGATCTTCCAGTGATGGTCCAAAGTCTGTATATGAATTTTCAGTCACCAACGTCTGGTTACTTTCCATGCGGTGCCTCTTAGTGTCAGCAACAATTAAGCCTGAATTCATTTTATAATGTTCCTCATCCAAATTCGTATCTTGGCCTTCCTTATATATCGAATTTGCTATCATCAGTGGGTTGGCTGGGATCAACTGTGATTGATTGAGTGGAGAGAAATCAGGGCCAAGGTTTACTCCTTTTCCTTTTTCCGTAGATGGATGATTGGATGAGTTTGTGGGATTGATACCATCAACTTCCATATTCATCACCTTGCCAAGAATAGTCTTTGACTTCGCCTCCTGCCCTTCCTGGAGCCATTTTTTTCCAACCACCAACAAACTCCGGTGTGATGATGCCCGGAGCTAGGGACCATAAGGTTTCTCCACTTGTCCATTCGGTGAAGCAAAAACTTTCTCACATAATTGGTCGAAATGACCTATTTTACCACATGCATAGCAAAAGATAGGTACTCGTTCATATTTAAATGTAATCCAGATCCGCTCGCCCCTATCTTCTTGAGCTTCATCTTTCTTTTCAAGGGGAGAGACACGTCCAGAAGAACTCTAATGCGCGTAGGAATGTTTTCCAACCCTCCAATAAATTATTTGGATCAGATGAAAGAAAAGTACCCACCCACATAATTTCCAACATGCTGCAATATTTTCTCGGAATGAAACCCAGCTGGGACGTCATGCACTTGAACCCAAAATTAGGCCTCAAAAAGTTCAACCTTCATAGGACTTTCAGATTCCCTGAAGTGTTTAAGCAGTAGCCGATGTTGATCGAACGTCCATGGTCCATTCACAAGCACACGGTTCATGTCTAGCACATGAAAGAATTGAAAAATATAGACTGAAGACCCAAGATCCTCGATGCAAATCCCTTAACTAGTCTTTAGATCGATGCTAAAGTATTCTTCATGGCTGTGAAATTGATTGCCTTATCGCTGAAGAAACGTCCAACCAAGCAGTAGCGATAATCTTCACTAATCGCGTCTGTATCCTCCCCTACAATTTCTATTCCTTGATCCTCCTCCTCCAATGTTAACTTAGCGTATGCATCTTCATGTGACATGTTTGTAGTGTTGGAAAATTGTGTTTCCAAATGGTTGTTCAAATATTTAAAGATGATAAGATGAAGTACACAATTGAATTAATACAAAGAGGTATTGATAAGGAAGACAAAAGAATGAGAAAAAACCGAACCAAATACAACTGGTCCGGACCGGACCTAAAGGTCCGGCCAGAATGAAGAACCACGCGATCGCGTGGTTGGTGGTCCGGCGATCGCGTGGTTGAACGGATTTGAATCTGTTCAAAATAAAGAGGCATCACGCGATCGCGTGAGCCTTATACCGACGATCGCGTGGTGGTTCCGAAAGGCACCTTTTGGTGCCTAAGTTGGTTTTTGCACCAAAATGTGCCATTTTGTCTAAGAGGTGTGTACTTTCATAAAATGTGGATTAATCTCTATATAAATGATGTTATTTTGATCAATTCAATATATGAAATATGAGGGAGAACATCCATAAAAATATAGAAGCCATTTTCCACCAAAATCAATACTCATTTTTCAATTGTTTTTTGTTCCTTCTCCATGGATTATTAGTGCTTAATAAATACATGGTTTGAAGACTTGATTAATCCGCTAAAACATTTGCTATCTAACCCTTTAAGCATCTCGAACGAGAGGGAGCAAATGTACTTTTAGGACAACGTGTAATCACGTGTTCAAGCCTCTCGTTTGATTCCTTAATTCGGTGTTATTCCATTCATATCATGATTTCAAGTGGTGTTTCCATGTGTTTTGGCTTATGATTCTTCAAGTGGAATTCGATGATTTCGTCTCCAACCTTTCAAGGTAAGTTCATTTTGATAACAATCTAAAAGTACATTTTCGCTAATGGAGTTGAGATTTTGAGGATCTTGAATCATGATATTGTGTGTGTTCAATAAATCATAAAACAAATTTTGTAGCGTGATTGTTTCTTGAAGGCTTCTTTATGTTTGGTTATAACATGCATATTTTGCATGTATTCATAGAAGTATTAAGAAATTTTTTCTTCAATGCATGATAAATTAAAGATGGTGCTTGATTAACGTTACTGTGCCATAATATATGTAATCATATTTGTGGCATGATGATGGTGATTGATGAAAGAAAGAGTTTAATCTTTCATTACATTTATTTTACAAATGATGTGTCTATTCATGAAGAGAAGGCACTATTACAGTTAATTTGTGCCCTTTCAATTTAAATTGATTTCAAAAGGCATGATAAAATGAAAAGGTGTGAACTTGAAAATGTTTATGTTTTTAAATTTTATCATAACCGCATGTAATGTTTCATGAAAGTGTGTAAAAAACTCAAGGGAATTGTTATGTTTGTTTTAATCCTAATTCTCGTGACAAGTAATGGATTGACATGACATTTTAGATGATTAATTATACATGTTAGATATTTATTCAATACATGAGACCTGTTGGATAAATTATTTTAACTATGTGATCATTCGTTGTGGAATTTTCATGATAGTGGAAATTTGAAAGTATATGCTCTTTCAATAATATTGTTTCCATTTGATTCATTTATGAGAAGTGTATTTCTCTTTTACATTATGCAAGTATATTGATATATGAATCAATTGGACTCTTGAAAATGGCATGAGAATTTTATAAATTGGTGAATAAAATTATACTTATTTGTGATACCATTTTATTTTATGGAAAATAGAGTTCCTAAAATATTGAGGCATGCAAGTATGAGTATTTGCACAAGTTGCTTTAACAATATTTAATCAAATATGTGGAGAAAGTAAATGTGATAGTTTACTTCAATTATCTCATGACATGTTTGCTAATAATGTTATTAGTATTAATAAAGTGACCATTTTCAATGGTAAATTGGAGACTACCACTTGTATTAAAAATGCCCAATGTTGGCTTAAATGTGGTAGTGAAAATCTTGATACTTATTGTTGTATTAAGAAATGTGAAATGACTCTACAACGAATTATGGAGATGTCATGTATTGCTTGTGAAAGCAATGTTGTTTTCCTAATTAAGGAATTATGGGGGTGAGATCAAACTAAGATCAAGAAGATCATTGATGAATATTGAGATTTATCATATTGTTTATCTCTTTTGAAAATAAAATAATTATATGAAGTATTTTTATGAATGCATAGAGATGCATAACAATTATTGAAAATTTGTGAATTTTCATTGAGAATACATAAGATTGGATTTGTCCATACTTATTGTGATTATTACAATGGTCATGTGAAAAATGATAAGTATTTACACAATTGGATGATGAGATCACAAATATGATTTTGTCACGACCATTGATTAACTTTGATATTTGTAAAACAAATTTGCTCATATTAGTCTTTCAATGAGTGAAAGAATTATGAAACTTGTGCTTATTCCAAACATGTGGGGATAAGGCGTGTTACAAAAGAAAATTATATTGTGCTCATAGTGGAGACAATAATCTTTTGCAAATATCAATAAAACAATTGAGGTTTTATTACAAATTGTTTCTTTCAATTGAGTTGAAAGATTATACATAAAAGTTGAATTTAGCCTAAAATGTAGAGTGACATTTTGGCAAAAGATTCAAATTATAATTTTCGAAATTAATGAAATTATATTGTGATTGTGATCAAATATCCTAGCAGAAACTTTGACAAGTTTAAAGGATATTAAAATGCAAACAAGTGATTAAGTTGGATCACATAAACAAAATTATCTATACTTCTAAAAGAGAGAAGTATAAATTAATAAAGTGATTGAGTCACTTTATGTATTTGACAATATTGTTGTCAATTGAAGAAGTGATTAAGTGTAATCACTAAAATACATTTGACAAAAAGTATTCTTTTTGCGAAAAAGAATATTGAAATTAATTTTGTTATACCTCAAATGTGGGGGTAATATGATTAAGTCCTAAAAGAGACTTTTAAAAGTTGCGAAGGGATGAATACAAGCAGTGGAGGAAGAAAAATCATGGAGTGCAGTGACAAAGGTAAGTAAGTTGTTATGCATTATAAATTTATATAATATATTCTATGCATGGAATGTATGTCAAATTTGCAATATAGAATACTATATTGTTATACCTTATTTTGACATATAACATATCATTGAAATTGGATTTAGTTATTAAATATCATATTTAATAATATTGTTGGTGCATTGATTATGTGAGAATCTATCTTGATTATTGCATATCGCTTATTGAAAATTATGAAATATATGATTTTCAAGCTTTAAATTTATGAAATAGAGTTTCATGAATGCATGAGATTTTAATAACCTTAGTGGTTTCCTTAAATTCTCATTTTGATAAGTATGTTACACTTTATAATAACATGATATAAATGCTGAATCATGTAAATTTCATTTGCTTTGACTCTTTGAGGAATAAATATATGGTACATTTATTCATAGTATAAATTGCTACATACTAAATTGATTTGGTATATGAGATAAGGCATTGATATGAGGCAAATGATAAATATTTATCACGCGACAATAAAGTATTTTTGTTTTAAAAAAAAATGTGAATCATTTGCAAATACTTATGTGAAGTATTTATTATCAATTTGTCTTATTTGAGAAATTTGAACAAATAGAAGTTTATTTACTATACATAAATACATTTTATAAAATCTTTGTTCAAATTTGTTATCATCTTATTTCATACTATTCTGTATAATCCAGTTTGATTATTATATAATTTGAGAAAGTATGCAAGATGATATGATAGAATGAGTCTATCTAATTGATATTGATATCAATGGTTGATATCATATATATGTGAAAAGCATTATTACTAATGGAGAGTAATAATATGAAACATACAAGTGAATATGGATTATTGTTGAACATTGTGGTTCACAAAGAGAATCATTCACTTAAATGAAATTGAGAAATTTTGAAGATTATCCCAAAGTGTGGGGGTAACGATCAAACAAATATTGTAAAATATTTATTGCACTCGTTGAGGAGACAATTAAATTATTGATAGAACAATTGTGTTCATGGAATTACGATTCTATTTCTTTCAATTGAGTGAAAGAATAATTTTGAGTCTACCCTATAAGTGTGGGGGTAGTACAACCTATTCCTTTCAATTGAGTGAAAGAATAATTTTGAGTCTACCCTATAAGTGTGGGAGTAGTACAACTAAACTTTAAATAAAGTTTTAAGTGATATTATTTTGAAGTCTAGTCTATAAAGTGCACAAAATAGACTACAAAATATTGTGAAATATTTGACAAGTGTTGTCAAATAATTGAGAAGTGATCCCGTTTAAATATTCTAAAGAAGTCTAGACATAAATTGAATCAAAGAGTGATTCAATAACTTGTGAAAAAGTTAAGTTAAAACTTGACTTTATATCTTATGTAAAATCATAAGAACATAATCGAGTAGGATGAGGTGAAACTCCTTTATAAAAGATCCGCCAATGACGGCAACCCTACCTGTCATTACGAAATGAGTAATTCACGGGTTCAAAGGGTAACAACAAGTCATTCGATATGTGGATAGTTTCAACACTTTATCAAAACATACCTCATTCTAGATTAAAAGTGTTGGTTGTTACAGTTGGAGGGCTGAGTTTTAAAACTCTTAATGAAGTTCAGAACTACAAGTATCTCTAAATGTAACAAAGATGCTGGAAGAACTTCACCTATATGAACTTAGAAGTGGTGCCGCTTCAAGGAAAGTTTGGAGTTACTTTCTGAAAAGTTCACGAATCGGATAGGCTCAAGGCCATTAACACACTAAAGCAAAAACTTGTGTGGAACAAAAGACTTTGAGTGTTGTGTGTGTGATGTTGCCGATATTGTCACATGGAATAACGGGTTCAAAGCTAAGGCTACCCGGGATTTCGATAATACTTTGCGACGTTTACACTAAGGTAAGGTTTAAATCGAAAGATACCTTACTTTATGCATAACACCGTTATAAAATGAGTTGGTGAAAATATTTGAACAAGTGGGGGATTGTTGGAAAATTGTGTTTCCAAATGGTTGTTCAAATATTTAAAGATGATAAGATGAAGTACACAATTGAATCAATACAAAGAGGTATTGATAAGGAAGACAAAAGAATGAGAAAAAATCGAACCAAATACAACTGGTCCGGACCGGACCTAAAGGTCCGGCCAGAATGAAGAACCACGCGATCGCGTGGTTGGTGGTCCGGCGATCGCGTGGTTGAACGGATTTGAATCTGTTCAAAATAAAGAGGCATCACGCGATCGCGTGAGCCTTGTACCGGCGATCGCGTGGTGGTTCCGAAAGGCAGCTTTTGGTGCCTAAGTTGGTTTTTGCACCAAAAGGTGCCATTTTGTCTAAGATATGTGTACTTTCATAAAAGGTGGATTAATCTCTATATAAATGATGTTATTTTGATCAATTCAATATATGAAATATGAGGGAGAACATCCATAAAAATATAGAAGCCATTTTCCACCAAAATCAATACTCATTTTTCAATTGTTTTTTGTTCCTTCTCCATGGATTATTAGTGCTTAATAAATACATGGTTTGAAGGCTTGATTAATCCGCTAAAGTATTTTCTATCTAACCCTTTAAGCATCTCGAACGAGAGGGAGCAAATGTACTTTTAGGACAACGTGTAATCACGTGTTCAAGCCTCTCGTTTGATTCCTTAATTCGGTGTTATTCCATTCATATCATGATTTCAAGTGGTGTTTCCATGTGTTTTGGCTTATGATTCTTCAAGTGGAATTCGATGATTTCGTCTCCAACCTCTCAAGGTAAGTTCATTTTGATAACATGTAGTAGTAAAGGTATAAAGATTGGATGGAAATTTAAACGTGAGAACTTGTCAAAAGACAAGAGAGAAAAAACTCCTCATAGAGAGAAGAAAAACTCAATATATATATATATATTTTAATGAAAATGTGTTAGATGTGGTATGGAATTGAAAAATGTGTCATGTATGATTGGGGTATGCGTTGATTTTGAAAAAGTAATTTTATTTTATTTTTTAATATATTCTAAGATTTTAATTTGTATTTGATAGAGAAAGTAACATGCATGCCACACAATTATTAAAAAAGTGGCACTCAAATTTACACAATATTTTTAACTTCCTAAGAACATTATTTATGATTTTTCAATATACCTTTAAGTTTAAAGGTATTTTTTGTAAATTGCCCAATTAAGATTTGAGGTTTAACTTAAAAGGTCAATCTTGTTCAAATGAGTGACTCAAAACCTTATAAATTAATCTAGGCATAAGCCTTCGTTTGGTAATCAAAATAAACATTTTTATAAACCAATTTATAAACTATACAATTTATCAAACTACTTTTAAATCACACAAATTTTCTCTCTTTAATTTTTATCCACTACTTATTATCTCAAAATTATAAATAAACTAGTTTACAAACCAAACAGTTTTACCAAATCTTGATGTGAGATTTTATAGATTAACTAACTAATTCGAGATTAAAGAAAATTAGAAAATAAAATAAAATATTAATAATTAAAAAGAAAATTCAAAAAATATATATTTGTTTGAAACACAATATTTGTCAATCACCTTATCTATTTGTTCAGGTTTTTAGATGGTACAAGTACAACACATTATTAAAGTTGATAAAAGGTAAATAATACAGGAGGTCCCTAACGTTTGCATTTTTTGTGGAAATCATCTTGAACGTTTTAATTTTGATATTTACACCCTCAAAATCACATTTCTTTGCAAAAATAATCCTTCCGTCAAGTATCGTTAGATTTAGCCATTAGAAAAGATGGGTAATCTGCACATTTCATCCTTCATGTTTAGAAGTTTTGTGGAATAATCACTATCCTTTCTTTTTTGTGCAAAACATCCCCAAACCACTTAATTATTGATAAATACATTATTTTTGTTATTTTTTCATATAAAATGACAAATTTACCCTCCTTTAAAAAAAAAAGAAATGTAAAAATTAATTGCACTCACTACATCGAGTTTTTTAAAAAGTGCAAATTAGTCATAATTGAACAATTACAAAAATAATAAATAATAATTATAACAATAAAGTATTTACGTATTTTAATTTACGATCATATAAATGTATTAACAAGATCATTAATTTAATAAAACCATTCACTTCATTATTTAATGTAACTTTGAAGCTCAAAATACTTTCTAATGGGTATTTCTTCTTATTGAACTCGACATTATGATAATTTTCACATATAATTAGAGTTTATCTGTTATTGATTGAATAGATAAAATCTTGATTAACATGTGATCGGTATGTTTCCTCGATCACATTCACATCATCCAAGAATAGGACTATGGGCCAAAAGGCCTATAGGTCGGTCCAATCAAGAGTTACAGGTCGGTCCATGTACCCGACCTCATCTTGGACTCTCTCATTCACGAGTTCACAGGTCAGGCCATATGGTCGGGCTTCAATCCAAATATAAGGTCGGGATATACCAACCTCAAATCTGTTAATCTTTACTATTGATGTTAAGATCGGTTCATCTCGGCCTTTGTGTACCAGAGGCCCATCATGTAAACCATGTCTCAGAAAGGAAAAACCATTTCATAAAAGGATTTTTCCTCTAAAAGGTAAGTTTCTTCAATAATGAGGCCTATAAATACAAACGAAAATTATTATCAACATTGTTACCAGCTATATATTTCTCTCTTTATTTTCTGTCTCTAAAAAACTAATTCTTACACCGGAGGGGCGACGAGGAGAGTCCTCTTGGCCTTTTTTGCAGGTTAAAGGCGAATCAACCTATCTTTTCCAGTGATCACGCAGTTTCAGATCTTACCACCTCAAGCTTATGAATCTTTACAGCATCAATTGGCGTCATTTGTGGAAAAGATACAATTAATCATGGTTAATAGACGTCAAACTCGTCCCTCCACATCCGCGAGGCAATCTCTTCCAGCCAATACGTCGGTCGAGGGGGATAATCCCCCACCTCTTGAAGATGTGCAAGAAGAACATCTAGAAATCATACCAAATGACGAGCCTGTTAGCCGAGAAGCCTTTAATGAACTCCAGCAACAACTTCATGACATTCATCAGATCCTTCAACAACAAGTTCGAAGTCAGACAGTACCGGGTATGAACACTCTCGAGGTCATACCCAGGGATGATTAGAGATCGCCCAATCCCGTAGAAACCAATTCTCTGGGAATCAGGGGAATTAATCCTGTCACGGAAGGATCAGTAAACATGGCATAGCGGGAAATTTCCAAAATCATTCAAGGGATTGCTGATGGAATAAGACAGAATACAGAGGCTCGGGCATCTTTCACGAGAAGAACACCTTTTACACCAGAAATAATGACGTTCCCCTTACTAGAATGATTCAAGTATCATCGGATAAAAGAGTATGATGGAACTACAAATCCCAACAACCACCTAAATACATACACGGATATCATGGACATGCAGAATGCTCCCAATAAGATATTATGCAAGGCCTTCCCTCAGACCTTGACCAATGCAGCTCGAGATTGGTTCTCCACCATACCATTAGGGTTGATTTCATCTTTCGCTAATCTTACAGACAAGTTCACAACATTTTTCGCAATTATCAAAAAGATAAAGAAGATTGCTGCTTCCCTTATGCAATTGAGGCAAGGACCTAGTGAAACACTACGGGAGTTCATGGCCGCTTCAACAGTGAAAGGATTCAAATTCCTGACCTTCACATTACATCGACAACTTCATCCCTAACCCTAGCCATAAGGAGTCAGGAGTTCTTAATGTCCTTGTCTAAGAATCCTCCTACGAATGTAACCGAACTTCTTAGAAGAGAGAAAAGTACATAAACATGGAAGATACCTTGTTTTTAGTAAGAGTTCAACATCAAAATCATGAATCTACAGCAGTGCAATCTTCAGAACCCATCATGCAGGGGAACAAGAGGTCTAGACAGGAAGACGTTCGAAATTTTTTCCGACTTGGTACAAAAAATTCTTATAGGCCTCAGGATCCCATTCCATTCAACGCTCCCCAATCTTACATTCTTATGGAGATCCGTGATCGAGAAGACTTGTAATAGCCCAAGTCCATCAAAGGGAAGATTGTCGAATGCAATCGCCATAAGTACTGTGATTTTCATAAAAGCCTAGGCCATACCATCGATGATTGCAGAATACTTCAGAGAGAAATTGATGCCAACCCCTTTGGTGTTTGAACCAAAAATTCACACAATAATTTAATACCAACCTAAGAAAACTAAAATGGTAAAATAACACCTTAACCCAAGTTTAAATCTAACTCAAAATTCAAAGGTTAACAAACCTAGCCCAATGGATAAAGATTAACAAATTTCAAGGTGGTGGAAATCAACAACAAACATAAGAATAATATACTTAAGTTAAATTTGAAGAACTTCCATGAAGATTACAAGTAGAAGGGGTTTTTACCTCACCCAAAGAGGAGCCTCTCAAAAGCTTCATTCAACATCCAAGTTTTTTTAGGGTTTGAGGAAGTTGTTCTATTTATAGTGCAACTAATTAGAAAAATAATGAAAAATAGAAAATGTAATAAAAATCCTGATTTTTCTCCCAAAAATGAGCTGTGCGGTAGCATGGGGTGTCTGTGTAGTCGCATGCAATTTTTTGTCCAAATTTTACACGCGTCATCTTTAGTATTTTAGTCATAAATTTTGATCCTGATATCCGATTGAGATGATTCAAAATGCGTTGGAAACTAGACAAAAACTGCTATAAGTCTTCAAGAAATAGTGAATCTCAAATTTGGATTTTATCTCTGTTAAAACTTTAATTGAATCTAAAACTTGATTCTTGGCGCTCCTCTTTTGGCTTAATCATTTTGTTTAGTCTTGAATCTTCTTCCAAAATAGCTCATAATTGACCCATAGCTCTTCAAACATGCACTTCAAATTTTTTTTTGGCTTGGATAGTTAATTTGCCTCACCAAGCCCGTTATAATTCTCATGATGTTTCATTGCACCTCCTGAATCAAAAGGAAAATCCTTGCTTCCATGCCTCATGATCAACCAATAGGACCCTGTAGCTTGGACTAAATGCAAAGGGTCAAACCATGAACTCCTTTGGCCATATGTGATGTGGTCCAAAGGCCAAAATACAATTAACCTGCAAAATAGATTTAAGCAAAATGGGGGTGGGGTTCGTTAGTTTCTCCATGTACAAGGTAGTGATCCTTGTACTCGTGATATACCACCTCCAACTCCCCTTTTTGAACCCCAAATAAGCTCTTCTCTTCAGCACCTTCCTTCTCCTCTACTTTTTGCTCAACTTCTTCTTCAAAAATTGCATTTTTAATCATGTCCTTTAAATTTTCACACTCAACCAACTCTTCCACATTATCATTCTCAATCAACTCTCCCACATTTTTACTCTCAACAACTTCCTCTAAGTTGGTAAGCTCATCAATATTTTGATCTTCTACATCAAAATTCGGAGATTGATCAACTACCTCAAATTTTATCTCTCCCACCTTCTCAACTTCCATATCCCGGGCTCTTCTTGTAACTCAACTACCTCCTTTCTTTCATTCTTTTCATGCTCCCATGCAATAAACTTTTTTTTCAAAATTTTTCATTAGCTCCTTAAGGTCCAAACATTGGATTGCTCTCCTTCATCACCTTCTTCATAGAACCCCTCTCATGGTATGATGGAATCTTCATTTTTACACTATCAACATTCTCATACATTCCATCCTTGCCCCTGTGCCTCCTTAGATGACCTCGATCAAGCCCCCTATCAAACTCCCTATCACACCGCTCTCCTCTACTCCTACCCATGTTCTACTTTTGTTCCATACCCCCATCATCATCAAACTCATCCCTAACTTTTCTATTACTCCTTGGTGTTGGGATTTCTCTCCTTACCTCCAATCTATCCAACCTTCTTCACTTCTTCACAATCTTCCTTCCATTGCCTCCATTTTCCTATTATAAGTGGTGGAAATATTTTACAACATCTCACGCAAGTCTTGAGTTTGAACAATGGAAATTTGCCCACTTTGAGTATTGAAATTGGATATGTTGTGCAGGTGTGGTAATGTCCTCACAAATAATATTTTCACTTGTGTTTCACTCAAATTAGGCTTTTACCCAATAATGAGCTCACCACTCTTGCCTTTTTCCACTCAAAGTTTCCTTTCTCAAGCTCTTCAAGGAAGGTAATCAATTAAACCAAGAAGTATAATTCTTGTGAAGCCAAAAGAAATCACAAACAAATAAGAGATATAGGAATAAATGGACACAATAGCAAGTGAAATTCTTTGTTTGCTATAATCAAGATGAACAAGTGATAAGTGGGATAAGATGTCAAGAACACAATTTCAACAATGAGAGTGAACAACCACAAGTATTTGACAAAGCATAGATTTAGCGCAAATAGGCACAAGTAGTGTAGTGTAGTTTGCATTGAGACAATTTATCAAACACTTTGTACCCAATTTTTAAATGACCTTTAATGCGTATATTGTGGATAGAGGAAACCCCCCCCCCCCCCCCCCAAAAAAAAAAAAAAAAAAAAAAAACCCAAATATGACAATGAATGAATGATCAATAATACTCAATGTAGGAAACAACAAATGCACTTCAATATTTTCTTTTCTCCTTTTTTTTTTTTTTTTTTTTTTTTTTTTTTTTTTTTTTTTTGAAATGATGAACAACAAGAACAACAACAAGAATTTAAATGATAGATATATCAATTTTAGAGTCAAGCTCTGATACCAAATGATGCGATCCCCTTTGGTGTTTAGACAAAAAACTCCCACAACAATTTAATACCAAGAAAGCTAAAATTAGTAATGAAACACTTTGACCCAAGTTTAATCTAATCCAAAATTCAAAGGTTAAAGAACCTAGCCCAATGAATATCAAATAAACAAATTTCAAAGTGGTGAAAATAAACAACAATACAAGAATAATATACTCAAAATGTAGTTGATTAATTTCCAAAAAGATTACAAGAGACAAGGGGGGTTTTACCTCACTCAAGAGGAGCCTTCATAAGACCTTTCATATGAACATCCAAGTTTTTTTTAGAATTTGAGGGAATTGTTCTATTTATAGTACAACTAATTAGGAAAATAAATAAAAATAGAAAATGTAATAAAAATTCGGATTTTTCTCACAAAAATGAGTTGTGCCGTCGCATGGGGTGTCTGTGAGGCCGCATGCAATTTTTTGTGCAAATTTTGCATGCGCCATCTTCGGTATTTTGGTCATAACTTTTTATCCCGATGTCTGATTGAGGTGATTCAAAATGCTTTGGAAACTAGAAAAAAACTACTACAAGTCTTCATAAAGTAGTGTATCTCAAATTTGGATTTTATCTCTGTCAAAACTTTAATTGAATTCAAAACTTGATTCTTGGCGCTCCTCTTTTGGCTTAATCATTTTGTTTGACCCTGAATCTTCTTCCAAAATAGCCTATAATTGACCAAGAGCTCTTTGAACATCTTCAAAGTTTGTTTGGCTTGGATAATTAATTTACCTCGCCAAGCCCATTATGATTCTCATCAGAAATAGAAGCTCTCATAAAAAGGGGATTTCTAGGACATTATGTGAAGAGAGACAACAAAGATCCGCAAAATCGGGAGAAGAAAGAAGAAAAGAACAAGCTCGCAGGTACGATAAATTTTATCGTTGGAGGTATAGCCTCGGGAGGAGATTCAGATAATGCTAAAAAAAATTATGTTTGGGCATTGGGAAGCCAAGAGGTTGGATCTTCCAGTCATGACCTCGAACTCTCCGCCAACATTAGCTTCGATAACTCCTACATGGAAGGAATTTTGTACCCTCATGGTGACATGGTCATGATCAGTGCCATGATTACAAATTTTGATGTGAGAAGAATAATCATGGACAATGGAAGCACAACCAATGTTCTTTCCTTGGAAGCTTTTGATAAGATGCAATCATTACTCCGTTGACAGGTTTTGGTGGAGGAATAGTGAAACCCAAAGGTTTGATAGCTCTTCTGACTTCTCTGGGATCGTGAGAAAAATAGGTTACAAGAATGAGTCTGTTTCAAGTTGTGCAGACTCCAATGTCCTATAACACTATCTTGGGAAGACCTTTTTTGAACAGCATAAGAGCAGTTTTATCGACATACCACTTGGCAGTCAAGTTCCCCACTCTTGCAGGTGTTGCAATGGTATAGGGTAATCAAGCAATTGCTAGAAGTTATTACATCAGCTAGATTGGAAAGGGAAAATCAAAGTTGATGTCGATAGAGCCTCCTACGGAAGAAATCATGTCACCAGTAGAGGAATAGGATGATGTCCTTTTCTCAGAGGGCAAAACATTCACTATTGGAAAATATCTTCCCAACATTATGAAAGAAGAACTATCAAAGTGCTTGGAAAGGACTCTCGATTTTTTTTGTATGGAACACAGAAGATATGCCTGGGATTGATCCCTCTCTTGTTGTACACAGACTTACGTCCATCCCGATAAGAAGCATGTAAAACAACGACGAAGACAGTTTGCTACTGAAAGAAGGTAAGTAATCAAGGAGGAAATCGATAAACTTTTGAAAGCAGGATTCATCAAGAAGGTAAAATATCCAAAATGGTTAGCCAACGTGGTCTTGGTGACGAAGGCTCATAGTAAATGGCGAGTTTACATTAATTTCATAAATCTAAACAAGGTGTACCCTAAAGATAGCTATCCCCTTCCTCTGATAGATAGATTGGTTGATTCCACATCGGGTTTCGAAGTATACAGCTTCCTTGACACCTTATCGGGATACCATCAGATGAGAATGACTGAAGAAGACCAAGAGAAAACCTCCTTCATGGCTGACGAAGGAATATACTACTACAAGATCATGCCATTCTAGTTAAAGAATGCAAAGGCTACCTACCGAACATGGTCTTCTCCAAACATGAAGGACAAAACATTGAAGTTTATGTTGATGACATGGTGGTGAAGAGCTCAAGAAAGAATGATCATGTGACAGATCTAGAAGACATATTCTCTACGCTCCGCCAACACCGTATGAAGCTAAATCCTATGAAGTGCGCTCTCGGGGTAAGCTTGGGAAAAGTTTTGGGATTCATGATCACCCAAAGGGGTATTGAAGTTCATCTTGATAAAATTATAACCCTCACATCTATGGAACCCCCCAAAAACATAAGGGAAGTCCAGAAACTCTCTGGAAGAATAACAGCACTAGGTTGTTTCATGTCAAGGGCAGCAGTTAAGTGCTTCCCTTTCTTCAAATCTCTTAGGGAAAATAAGGAATTCAAGTAGGATGAAGAATGCGAGACTTCCTTCAGAATGCTCAAAAAATACTGGGGGTCACCACCAATACCGATAAAGCCAAATTCGGGGGATGATCTTCTTTTATATCTGGCAGTATCAGAACATGCAGAAGTGTTGTATGAGTCAAAGAGTAAGGGAATGTTCAAAAACCAGTGTACTATGTCAGCAAGATGTTACTAGATGCAGAAACTCAATACACTTTTGTAGAACAGCTCTCACTTGCCATAACCATAGCAACTAGAAAGTTGAGACCTTACTTTCAAGCTCATGCTATAACAGTCCTCACGAATCAACCTATGAAACAGATCTTGCAAAAACTTGGTGTCTCTAGTCACCTACTCAAATAGTCAATTGAGCCCAGGGAATATGACATTGAATTCAAATCCCCACCTTCCATAAAGGCACAGGTCTTGGAAGACTTTGTTGTCGAACTCATCCTAAGACCTCGGGGGCCAACATGTCATGACAAGAAAGAAGATACTTGGACTTTGCAAGTAGATGGAGCATCGAACGCCGCAGGCTTGGGGGGACGGAATCATATTAAGAAAGGATGATGGCACGATGGAAATTCAATGCGCAGTTAGATTTGACTTCACGGCCACTAACAATGATGCAAAGTATAAGACTGTCATCACCGACCTTCAGGCCGCACGGCACCTGAAGGTCGAGCATGTCAAGGTGATGAGTGACTCGCAGTTGGTAGTAGAGCAAGTTAATGGAACTTTTGAAGCAAAGGATGATAAGATGTCGTTTTACAAAATGATAGTTCTTGGCGTGCAAAGGAAGTTCAGATCTTGCAACATAGACAAAATACCAAGGTTGGCCAATCACAAGGCCGATGCCCTGTGAAGACTTACTTTTTCCAATTCGGATAACTTGGAACGAACTATGTTTATACGAATACTTCATGAAGCCAGCATTGCACCTTGACCTGATATCATGGACATCTCAAAGCATGAACCTTGTTTTAACGATTCAATGCATGTGTTGATTTATTATTGCGTTTAATGCGTGAATGAACTGGCCACTCTTTCATGATTTAGTGTGTTATTCCCATAATCCGAGAGGTAAGTTAATAACATAGATCTAGGTAATAAATCCGGTAATTGAACTAGAGATAGAGATATACTCTTGTGATTATTGCGGCCGTGTGTGAATTCTTGTGTTCAATGCATCTAGATAAGGAATATTCGGACCTGCTGTAGAGATACAATGTTGACTTATTTAGGTAGGAATGATTTAAACTCGAGAGTGGAATCTCAATTTGAATTAGTGAATTCGACCGAACACATATTTAGAAAATAGAACCTGGAATTGGAATTGATTTAATTAGCTAGGTGAATTCGGGAATCCCACCTACCTTACAATCGTTTTTAAAACAAAAAAAAATTTGAAAATTTAATTCTTTGGTTTAATTTCTTAGTTTTAGTTCACAATCACAAATTCTCTTTGTCTGTTCAAATAAAGCGTAGAACTAAAATATTTTGGTAATTAATAGCAGTCTCCGTGGGACAATAATCTGGACTCCTAGGTCCACTTTATTACTTCTCACGACCCATACACTTGCGGGGATATTTCGCATCGCGAGATATCAGTGAACAACTTTTTGGCGCCTTTTCCGGGAACTGTTTTTATATTAATATCGATACTCATTAGTTCTTACTTTACTTTGAATTTTATTTTACTTATTTTTATTTTTAGTTTTATTTTTTTTTACTTTATTTTATGTTAAGAAGGACTAAGTCATTTGATTTGCTTCCTTTCGATACAGAAATTGAACGCACCTTTCGACAGAGGCGTAGGCAACAGTTGGAAGTGAATCAACAAACAGACTTAGCTATGGCAGATGATAGAATTCAGGGTAATCAGGGAAATCAACAAAATCTGCCAGCAGCTGTGAACGGACAGCAACAAAATCATGGAAGGTGCATATTAAGAGATTGCATGGTTCCTCTTGTGGAGAACATTGGAACCTGCATAGCACCTCCTGCAATTCATGCCAACAATTTTGAGATCAAAACCTCTTTGATCTCACTGATCCAAAACTCATGTGTTTTTCATGGTTTGCCGTCTGAAAATCCTCATGCACTTTTTGATCCTTTTTGGAATTGTGTGAAATGCAGCGCATGAATGGAGTTTCAGATGATACTGTGAAATTGAAGTTATTTTCATTCTCTTTGGCAGACAAAGCTAAAGCCTAGTTCTACACTTTGCCCCTACACACAATCACTACATTTGAAGTTATGAGCCAGAAATTTGTAGATAAATTTTCCCACCTGGCCGCATGTCAAAGCTAAGGTGTGAGATTTTATCATTCAGTCAACAGCCTGAGGAATCAATTTTTGAGGCTTGGGAAAGGTTCAACGAGCTCATCAGACAGTGTCCTATACATGGAATCACTAATTGGGTAAGTTCAAACATTTTACAATGAGTTGACGAATGAGAATAAAAAGTATGCAGACTTAGCAGCTGGAGGATCAGTAATGAATATGACATATGAAGAAGCATCTGAGATTTTTGAGAAGATGGCTGCGAACAGTTACCAGTGGTACTCAGATAGAGCTACACTAAATTCTGGGGGAATTGTTGCAGTTAGTGAGATTACAGCATTAAATGTTAAGCTGGATGCTTTGACAAAGAAAATAGACAACATGGGTGTGCAACTAGTCAATTCAGTTCAGACAACTTTGTGTGATTTTTGTTTCGAAAATCACGCTATAAATTTCTGCCCATTATAGCAAAATCAATTAAATCCAGAACATGTCAACTTCATAGGAAACAGGCAGCAGGGTGGTCCTTATTCACAAACCTACAACTCAGAATGGAAGAATCACCCCAATTTTTCATGGTCTAACAATCAAAATGTTCAGCGTCCACCTGGTTTTCAACAACAGCAGCAACAACAGTCTCAGAAAAACGTAGCTGAGAGCTTAGAAACGCTAATCCAGCTGGTCAAAAGTCAGAATGGTGAGATCATGAATCAAGCAGCTGAGATAAAGAATCTGAAGAGACAAATGGGAGAGTTGGCAGCGAGCAGTGCAATAAGACAGCCTGGACAGTTACCAAGCAACACTGAAACAAACCCTCATGAGCATGTTAACGCAATAACAACAAGGAGAGGGGTTCAGTTATCTGAAGTTACTGTAGAGGAATATGAAAAGCAGAAGAGCCAAAAGAAAAATGTGGTGGAAGAGCAGAAAAGTGAAAAAGAACAGGGGTCGACTCCTGATGTTCAAGAAAAAGTTGAAGAAAAAGTTCGAGTTAGACCTCCAGTCAAAGCTTATGTGCCTCCAATTCCATATCCACAAAGACTGAAAAAACAAAATTTGGAGCAACAATTCGGGAATTTTTTGGAGATTTTCAAGAAATTACATATAAACATCCCTTTTGTCGAAGCTTTAGCCCAAATGCCCCTCTACTTGAAATTCATGAAAGAGATGCTGTCAAATAAAAGAAAATTGGTTGATCATGAAACAGTAGCTCTTAGTGAGAAATGCAGTGCCATTATTCAAAAGAAGTTGCCACAGAAACTAACTGATTCAGGGAGTTTTTCTATCCCTTGCACTATTGGTAATTTCAGCTTTGATAATGTTCTACGTGACTTAGGGGCTAGTGTCAATTTAATGCCTTTATCTGTGTACAGAAAATTAGATTTGGGGGACCCTAAACAAACAAATATCACATTGAAGCTTGCCAACAGGTCTGTACAGTATCCATATGGGATAGTGGAGAACGTGATTGTGAAAGTGGACATGTTCTTCTTTCCAATTGACTTTGTGATCCTTGATATGGAAGAGGACTCTCGGATGCCCCTGATATTTGGAAGACCATTTCTTGCTACGGGACGAGCTCTCATAGACATCAAAAAAGGCGAAATCATCTTTAGGTTCGAGAAGGAGCAAGTCACTTTCAGCATCAAGCTAAGGCAATATCTTGATATTCTAAAAAAAGTTGCTTCAGGGTGGAATGGGTGGTCCAGAAACCAGAAGTGAAGATGAAGCAAGGGATTAAGTTGAAGGAGTTTCCAATCATAAAATATGAGTTTGTGAAGGTAAAAGATGAAAGGAGAGACAAAAAGGAAGAAAAGCCGAACATCCCTCAACAAACAGTTAAAAGTGAGGCTTTGGAATTCAAGAAAGTGAGAAAACGGGTGGAGATATGCAAGGCAGGGAATTGCAAGCAATACAAAGCTACAAGAGGATCATTTATGCCTCCATGATTTGAATGTGCAAAAAGTCGGGCTCGAGACTATAAACGGAGCGCTTGTTGGGATGCAACCCAACCTTTCTTCCCTTTTACTTATCACGCTTTCATTATATATTTTATTATTAAAATTTTAGATATATGCATGGTAGGAAATTTGTTTGAGCGTTTTGCATGTTTCATGTTGTTGTGTTAAATAATATCGCGAGTGTACGATATCGCTAACAAGTAGTAAAAGTGGACTTTTAAGTCCGAGTTGTCGATCTCACGAGGACTATTTATTCGTTATCGATTTACTTGGATTCAATAGAATTCCAAAACTAAAAACAAAAATTAACTAAGAAAATAAGATACCGAACAATCCAAAAACGACAATAAAATTGAGAATCAATTAAATAAACAAATCAATTAAAATGAAAATAACAACTTAAACTAAAAACAATTAAAGAAAGCAAGAAACAAACGTGGTGGATTTTAAACAATTGAATGAATATCGGGACTAACGATTTCGAAATAACGTTCTAACTTAATTTTTCATCTCAAGTTGTTTTATAAAATTGTATTTGGTCGAATTCACGCATATATCTAATTCTCTCGAGTTCAAATTAGACCTATTTAACTAAGTCAACCATGTATCTCTACAGCGGGTCAGAGTTCTCCTTAGCTAAATGCATTAAATTTCCTAAGAATTCATAAGTGACCACATGCAACCACAAATTCATATCTCTATCTTTTTGTTGAAATTGCCGGATTTTATTACGTGATCTAATTGTTAACTCACCTCTCGGATTATGAAAACAACCATTAAATCATGAATTGGTGATCAAGCAATTCAAGCATTAAACGCAATAATAAATCAATACATAAATATCAAGTGCCAACTTGAGAATCAAAATCAAACTAAAAGCATTAAATCTATATCGTCAATCCCGATTATTAAATTAGCTATTCATGTTCTTGGAATAAAAAGCAATAAATAATAAAAATAAAACTTGGAGTTTTAATAGTTGAAGAATTAACATCACCACCAAGAATTGCACAAATCTGCCAGCCAAATCCTTCCTATTCAATTGCACAGCCGTGTATATCTCTCTTTTCTTCCCCAATCAGCTGCTTCTGTGTATATATCCAATATGTATCTCAGCCACCAACTTGATTCCAACCAACACTTTTAATTCCAAGAATTAATTTCCACCGGTTGACTGCCTTTGATTCCTTCAATGTATATATTATTTTCTTTTCACAATCAACTCCCAGCCTTTCCTTTTAATTTCTCTCCAGCCGTGTATGTATGTGTGTGTATATATATATATATATACACTTATCCTCCAAATCTCCTACCAACCGACCAACTACAATTGACCACAATTCTTGTCCCCCCAAACCCCAACAAGTTTTGTGTATATATATGTATATAACCAGCCAAGTCTCCCTCTATTCTTCTCCTCAATTCTCTAGCTTCTCTTCTCCACGGCTCCTCAATCGCCCAGCAGCTCTTCTCTTTCGTTTTTGACCCTCACGCTGCTCCCCTCTTCTCCACGGCTGTTGTGTGTATATATATTAATAGGTTTTTAAACTCCAATTAGTCATGAAATAATTTGGGCCAAAAGTTTTCCTTCCAATGGATTATGAGGCCCAAGTAATATTGGGTATGTTTTACTACTAAAGCCTCATTTTTGCCAAATAATTCATTTTGACCTCTTATCTTCGTTTTATCGTCAATTGCATCCAAAAATGAGTTTTTCCGTCCATTTGTTGAATAATTACGTCAATTCCTCATTTTCTTGATTTTGGGATAAAAACCTGAAATAATGTAAATAAATAACAATTACGTAGAATTTGTTCAAGAAAAATATTATAATATCCTAATTTCGATAGATAAATAAGTGTATAAAATACACTTATCACATGTTCACTTATATCTCGCGATGCGAGATATCCCCGCAAGTGTACGGGTCGTGAGAAGTAATAAAGTGGACCTAGGAGTCCGGATTATCGTCTCACGAGGACTGCTATTAATTATCGAAGTATTTTAGTTCTACACTTTATTTGAACGAACAAATGAATTTGAGGTTTTAAACTAAGACTACAGAATTAAACTAAAGAATTTAAAATTAAAGAATTGGTTTGTTTTCAAATACGATTGTAAAGTAATTGGGATTTAAGATTTCACCTAACCAATTAAATTAACTTCAATTCCAGTTTTATTTCCTAAATATGCATTCGGTCGAATTCACTAATTTAAATTGAAATTCCTCTATCGAGTTTAAATCAACTCTACTTAAATAAGTCAACCATGTATCTCTACAGCGGGTCTGAATATTCCTTATCTAGATGCATTACATTCTAGAATTCACACACGACCGCAATAATTACAAGAGTTGTAACGCCCCGAGTTCCGAGGAGCGCGGGAACATCACTTTTCTAAATTCTTGAATAAACTTTGTTGCGGAAATGACTAAATATTAAATATCGCATTTATTGAATAAAAGTTTTGCGATAATTCAGTAATTCAGATGGAATAAGTAAATTCGTAAAAATTTATAAGAATTGAAAATTCTTGATAAAATGAAATAATTATTTCAAAGTTCACGACTTTAAAAAAAATATCAATTTGTAATTTGCCGTCATTGCCCATCACTCGCCACAGTCTCCAAAATCTGCAAAATTGTTTAAAATATCGGGTTGAGCATTTCAAAATGAAATACTCAGTAGACTCATTGCCAATAATTAATCTACAAGATAATTGGACAAGTAATTATACAAATAATGTAGTGACATTCTTTTCTTATTCATAGGCATCACATAGTGAACGTAAACGAACCATTCTTTTCTTGTATCATGCTAGCAGATAAGTTATGCCCGGCATAACATAAATTCTTTATCTCAAAAGAGATATTCTTTTCTCATGCAATTAAGCATAAAATCACACAAATCCACATAACACATGCAATTATAATATAAATCAATTAGTGGGGGCGAGTCTACCTTAAATCCGACTAGTGCAAAGTTGAGCGGGAAACGACTTAAATACTTTAAATCTCCGTATGCCTCATCTAGCCAATAAGTTAAATTAGTCTTTAGAAATTTATAGTTTAAGAATGATACATTACAATTTGAGGACTGAGATTGATGATTTAAAAATTGAGGGACTAAAATGAATACTTTGAAAGCTGAGGGGCTAAAATGAATAATTTGAAAGTTGAGGGACTAAAATGAATAATTTGGAAGTTGAGGGACTAAAACAAATACTTTTCAAACTTGAGGGACTAAAATGTAAATTTTCAAAAGTTGGGTCGGAGCTCAAAAAGAATATTAAATTATAGGGCTGAAATAATAGATTTTAAAAATGAAAGGGCTGATTAAAACTCATTTAAAACTTAAGGGTTGAAATTAATGATTTGAAACCAAAAGGGAGTGTATTGAATAACTTTTCAAACTTAGGTGCTTAAGGTGTAATTTTTCGAAAAATCACAAATAATAAAAACATTTTTTCTCTCTCTCTTCGTCTAAATCAGAGTTACAGAGCGAGGAGTGCGAGAGAGGGTGAGAGACGATCGCGAGCTGGGGGAGTCTGGTGGAGGTACTTCCGGCGATTCACGGTGGTATCACCGCCGTCGCATGGCGGCGACAAGGAGGGAGAAATGGTGGTGAAAGGCGGAGTTTTTGGGGCTGATTGGGGCGACACAGAAGGCAAAAACCGAGGTTTGGAGTTGGGAATCTTCTGGCAATATGTGCGGTCGAAAGTGATCGAGGGTTGAGGTAAGTCTATTCTTTGAATTTGGGTTTTTGATTGGGGATTGGAATTTGGGTGTTGGTTGAGTGGCGTTTGAGGAGGGCAGTGGCGGTGCGGTCGAGTGATTCGGCCGGTGTGATGCTTGTGGTTGATTTTGGAAATGTTGAAGTTTCGACTACGGTGTTGATTTGGTTGAAGTGGGTGGCCGTGGTTTGAAGTTGGCTGCCGGTTGATGGTGGCGATTTGGGAAAGGGGTGGTGCTCGATGGAGGTTGGGTGCAGGCGGTGGCGGTAGAGGTGATGATGATGATGACGTATTTGGTGCTGCAGTCGGTTGGGTGGTGGATTGATGATGATGAAAAATGGGTTGTGCAGTGGGTGTTGAAGATGATGGAGTTGGCCGCGATTTTGGTGGTGGTTGTTGCCTTTTGTGGATGGCAGTGACTGACCACTGTGGTGGCAATGGTGAAGAGGCAGTGTTGGTTTAGAGTTCAACTTGGGCAGGGGTGGTGACGGTGTAGTGGCTTTACAGTGGATGGTTGTGGCTGGATACGAGGTGGTTTGGGTGTTTACACTGGTTTGCAGACTGGAATTATGTTGTGGGGTGAGTCTCTGATTAAGAGGGAAGGGGAAATAGGAGCATATATTCTGTTAGTTGTGCATTATGTTTTGGTAAATTAGAGAAAAGTATGGAAGATCAAAATTTATTTATGAAAATTGGAACTAAATGTGGGAGAATTTTGGTAAGCAGAATTTTTTAGGAGACATGTCCATGACGGTGGTGATTGAGAAGAAATTGGGCTGTATGGAGTTTGGATGATAATAATAATAATAATAATAATAATAATAATAGATTGAGTCCAAAATAAATAGAAATTGGGCTTGAAAGTTTGGATCCAAAATAAATTGAAAATTGGACTTAAAATAAATAATGGACTTTAAAAATATATAATAGACTTGGGACATCATTTAATAAAAATTGTAATTTGACTAATATTTAATTCAAAAATAAATTTATTTTCACTTAAAATAGCTAGACGAAAATGTGTTTAAAATAAATTGGTCAAAGTCGTAGTGACATCATCTTTTTAAAAATAAAAAATAAAATAAAAAAATATTTATTCAAAATTAGTCATGAAAATCCTTTGGTCACTTCAACCCTACCACCTTAAAATAATTTCGTCATCGAAATTTAAACTTTCTTGATTCAAAATATTTGGATTCTTTTCTCAAGTAGTTTCATTACTACCATGTCTATTCCATTGGACTATATAAAAAAAATAGATAATGAATTGGGAAAATTTGAAAATCGAAATTTGGATTTTAGATTTAAATGGATTTAATTTTTTTTCTTAAAATAACAATATGACTAGACGAGAGCGCTGATTTTGAATAATAATCGTTAAGGTTGGAGAATCGTAGCGACAAGTTTGGTGAAACAAGTCTTTTAAGTTTGAAAATTTCTCGATCGCTACAACCTTCTCCACTTAAAATAATTTCGTCCTCGAAATTTAAATTTACATGCTCTATGATATCTGGATATTTAACCAGAATTTCTTCTTCTTTCTCTCGGGTAGTCTCATCGCTACCATGTCTACCCCACTGGACTTTGACGAAAGGATTTTCATGACTAATTTTGAATAAATATTTTTTTATTTTATTTTTAAAAAGATGATGTCACTACAACTTTGACCAATTTATTTTAAACACATTTTCGTCTAGCTATTTTAAGTGAAATTAAATTTATTTTTGAATTAAATATTAGTCAAATTACAATTTTTATTAAATGATGTCCCAAGTCTATTATATATTTTTAAAGTCCATTATTTATTTTAAGTCCAATTTTCAATTTATTTTGGATCCAAACTTTCAAGCCCAATTTCCATTTATTTTGGATTCAATCTATTATTATTATTTTGGGGTGTTTGCATAAATACCTAACTTTTTGTATCATAATTGAAATTTACTTCATTTTAAAAAAAAACTGAAAAATACTTCAATTTGTTTTTTTTTTTACTGAAAAATACTGTTTTCATCAAGTATCATGTTGTGATACTTTTAAAGTATCTTATGATACTTTTAAAGTATCACTTGTGATACTTTCAATTTTTAGTATCATAATATGAAACTTTTTCAAATTTCTATGATACTTAGGATGGAATTTTGGTATCACATCATGATACTATACATAATTTTTATGATACTTGGTCTCAATCATAACTTTAAACACTTTTCATTCACTTTCTACTCTCCGATCATCATCGTCATCAAAAGCCACGACCCACTCCTCAACCTCACCGGTTGATTTTCGATTCACCACCCCCGCATCAACCACCGCCCCCGCATCAACCACCATCGAGCCACCCCCACTGACGTTTTAGATTTCTCCAGCCGAGCTTCTATGCTCAGTTGTCCTGTTTTCTCGCCGGCTTCTAGTTGGGTCCCCGTGCTTATCACATCTCACAGTCCCAGCTGGGAGTGCCGAAGGTTTCTACAACTTTACTTTATCACTGAAATCAAATTTCTACAGTTCTCTTTACCGATCTCCTTCGCACACATTTGTTTCGGTGGGGAAGGGGATGGTGATGGTTCGGTGGTGTCGTGGTGTTGGTGGCGGCGGCGGCGGCGTGGTGTTGTGATGGTGGTTTGGTGGGGAAGAAGAAGAACGAAGAAAACGAGTAGCAACAGGCAGCAGCAATGGAGAGGAAGCCGGTGTCGGGGAAGAAACTAACGTATTTTTCAAAAAAATTCGTAGTACAAGGATTTTTGCAATTGATGATAAAAAGATAGTATATGGTGCAATTATCCCTATTATTATTATTATTATCATCCAAACTCCATACAACCCAATTTCTTCTCAATCACCACCGTCATGGACATGTCTCCTAAAAAATTCTGCTTACCAAAATTCTCCCACATTTAGTTCCAATTTTCATAAATAAATTTTGATCTTCCATACTTTTCTCTAATTTACCAAAACATAATGCACAACTAACAGAATATATGCTCCTATTTCCCCTTCCCTCTTCATCAGAGACTCACCCCACAACATAATTCCAGTCTGCAAACCAGTGTAAACACCCAAACCACCTCGTATCCAGCCACAACCATCCACTGTAAAGCCACTACACCGTCACCACCCCTGCCCAAGTTGAACTCTAAACCAACACTGCCTCTTCACCATTGCCACCACAGTGGTCAGTCACTGCCATCCACAAAAGGCAACAACCACCACCAAAATCGCGGCCAACTCCATCATCTTCAACACCCACTGCACAACCCATTTTTCATCATCATCAATCCACCACCCAACCGACTGCAGCACCAAATACGTCATCATCATCATCACCTCTACCGCCACCGCCTGCACCCAACCTCCATCGAGCACCACCCCTTTCCCAAATCGCCACCATCAACCGGCAGCCAACTTCAAACCACGGCCACCCACTTCAACCAAATCAACACCGTAGTCGAAACCTCAACATTTCCAAAATCAACCACAAGCATCACACCGGCCGAATCACTCGACCGCACCGCCACTGCCCTCCTCAAACGCCACTCAACCAACACCCAAATTCCAATCCCCAATCAAAAACCCAAATTAAAAGAATAGACTCACCTCAACCCTCGATCACTTTCGACCGCACATATTTCCAGAAGATTCCCAACTCCAAACCTCGGTTTTTGCCTTCTGTGTCGCACGAATCAGCTCCAAAAACTCCGCCTTTCACCACCATTTCTCCCTCCTTGTCGCCGCCATGCGACGGAGGTGATACCATCGTGAATCTCCGGAAGTACATCCACCAGACTCCCCCAGCTCGCGACCGTCTCTCGCCCTCTCTCGCACTCCTCGCTCTGTAACTCTAATTTAGACGAAGAGAGAGAAAAAAATGTTTTTATTATTTGTGATTTTTCGAAAAATTACACCTTAAGCACCCAAGTTTGAAAAGTTATTCAATACAGTCCCTTTTGGTTTCAAATCATTAATTTCAGCCCTTAAGTTTTAAATGAGTTTTAATCAGCCCTTTCATTTTTAAAATCTATTATTTCAACCCTATAATTTAATATTCTTTTTGAGCTCCGACCCAACTTTTGAAAATTTACATTTTAGTCCCTCAAGTTTGAAAAGTATTTGTTTTAGTCCCTCAACTTCCAAATTATTCATTTTAGTCCCTCAACTTTCAAATTATTCATTTTAGCCCCTCAACTTTCAAAGTATTCATTTGAACGATTCAATGCACGTGTTGATTTATTATTGCGTTTAATGCGTGAATGAATTGGCCACTCTTTCATGATTTAATGTGTTATTTCCATAATTCGAGAGGTGAGTTAATAACATAGATCTAGTTAATAAATCCGGTAATTGAACGAGAGATAGAGATATACTCTCGTGATTATTGAGGTCGTGTGTGAATTCTTGTGTTCAATGCATCTAGATAAGGAATATTCGGACCCACTGTAGAGATACAAGGTTGACTTATTTAGGTAGGATTGATTTAAACTCGAGAGAGGAATCTCAATTTGAATTAGTGAATTCGACCGAATACATATTTAGAAAATAGAACCTGGAATTGGAATTAATTTAATTAGCTAGGTGAATTCGTGAATCTCAAATACCTTACAATTGTTTTTGAAACAAAAAAAAATTCGCAAATTTAATTCTTTGGTTTAATTTCTTAGTTTTAGTTCACAATCACAAATTCTCTTTGTCTATTCAAATAAAGCGTAGAACTAAAATATTTCGGTAGTTAATAGCAGTCTTCGTGGGACGATAATTCGGACTCCTAGGTCCACTTTATTACTTCTCATGACCCGTACACTTGCGGAAATATTTCGCATCGCGAGATATTAGTGAACAACTCTATCATATCATGTGCCAATACCCTTTCTCTCAATGGGGAATTGACATTCTTGGTCCCTTTCCAGTAGCTCATGGTCAAGTTAAATTCTTAGCAGTGACTGTGGAATACTTCACAAAATGGGTAGAAGCAGAACCTCTCGCCATGATTTCTGAACAGAAACTGGAATCGTTGGTATGGAAGTCAATTATTTGACGCTTGAGTCTTCCCAAAACATTGATCATTGATAATGAAAGATAGTTCAAGTGTCAAGCTTTCAAATAGTTCTGCAGGAATTTGGGAATCGAACACAGGTTAACTTCGGTTTCACACCCACAGAGTAATAGATTGGCAGAAGTTACAAACAGGCTTATACTGCAAGACCTACGCACTCATCTGGATAATGCCAAGGGAGATTGGCCCCATCTCCTTCCTCAAATCTTGTAGACAGATCAAACGTTCAAAATAGCTACTGGGGAAACTCCATTCATGCTAGCATTCGGTATGGAAGCAACGATTCCAGTAGAAGTAACAATCCCCAGTTTTCATGCTATGGATACGGGATTGCCCGACCAAGACAACAGGCAAAGAGAGAATCTAGACTTCCTTGAGGAAGTTTGAGAAGATGCAGCATTGAAAATAGCCGCCTACCAGCAGGCCATGTCAAAGAAGTTCAACATCTCGTCCTTCGCCAAAGTGAGGCCGCTGGTCATCAACCAGGAAAGCTCGGGCCTATATGGGAAGGACCATTCGAAGTCATCAAAGGGTCGGGAAGGGGTCATACAGTCTCAGAACTATGACTACAAACCTTTTCCTCGACCATGCAACGTTGAAAATCTAAAGCCCTACTACAAGTAGGCACTCTTCTTTTATAATTTCATTTTGTTACTAGTATTAGTAGCTTTTCAATGTTTTCATTATCGCAGAGTCAGGCCTACGTGCCCATTCTTTTGCTTAACATTCGGGCTTGCATGCACATCAATTTCCTTTTTTGTTTAAGTCGGGTCTGCATACCCAATCTATTTACATTAAGAGTCAGGGACGTGTACTCTTTTTTCTTATTTAGATTTTTTTCCAAAGGGTTTTTTTGGAAAATGTCTTAACAAGGCCCAATGTTTAGTTCCCAAGTCAATAAAAGTATTACTTTCAAGAACAAGCGGGGAAGATAACATTCAGTTACATTAGGGATAATTTACAAGGTCGGTCCTCAAGCACAACCTTACAAATTATTTTCCTCGAAATTACAAAGTTAAGGGCATGACCCATTCTTTGTACAAATAATTTACAAGGTCGGTCCTCAATCACGAACTTACAAATTATTTTCCAAAATAACGAAGTCAAGGGTTTGACCCTTTCTTTGTGCAATTAATTTGAAGGTCAGCCATATAGCACGACCTCACAAATTATTTTCCTCAAGATTACAAAGTCAAGAGCTTGACCCTTCTTTGTGCAAATAACTTACAAGGTTGGCCATCTAGCACGACCTCACAAATTATATTCCTCAAAATTACAAAGTCAAGGGCTTGACCCCTTCTTTGTGCAAATAATCTACAAGGTCGGTCATATAACACGACCTTACAAATTATTTTCATCAAAATTACAAAGACAAGGGTTTGACCCCTTCTTTGTGCAAATAATTTACAAGGTCAGCCATATAGCATGACCTTACAAATTATTTTCCTCAAAATTAAAAAGTCAAGGGCTTGACCCCTTCTGATGTGAACCCCCTTGGTATTTAGACCAAAAATTCCCACAACTATTTGAAATCAACCCAAGAAAACTAAAAATGGCAATAAATGGATGATCTTGACCCCAGCTTAACCTAACATAAATTCTAAGGAATAAGAACCCTAGCCCAAAGGAGAGATTAAAGCAAATACCAAGATGTTTGTGGAATATTCAACAACAAATACACAAGAATAACATCTCAAATAAAAGTTGAAGAAAATGCCAATAATAGTTACAAGTGAAGAAATGATGTTTACCTCTCAAATGCTCTCCAAGGAGTTTTTTCTATCCAAAAACTAACTAGGGTTTTCAAGCCAATTGTTATTTGTAATACAAAATGTGAAAAGTAAGAAGTTTGGAAAATTGCACAAAAAATCCTTTATTTTAATCCGCTGACTTTCGGTCGATCGATGGGGTCGACCGAAACCATTTCGATCGTACAAGGATCAGCCAAAATCGACTGAGGCTGCCTCTAAAATCCCTGCAGAGTTTCGGTCGACTGAGATGAATTTCGGTCGACCGAAATGGCCTGAACTTCCAAAAGTAGGCAATTGACCTCGATCTCGCTCTCTTCCACGTGGACTTGATTTCAGAGCTTGTAAATGAGTCTCGCCATTGACTCTTGGACCTCTTTGGCCTTGGATCTCGTCATTGGCTCCAACGGTAGTCTTATCGAGGGTTGACTTGGTTGACTTTGACTTGGTCGACTCCCTTGATTCTCATCATCCCCTCCCTCTTGAAAAGGATTCAACCTCGAATCTTCACCTGCATCAAAAGGGGATAAGTTAAAGACATTAAAAGAAGCCGATACATTGTACACACCTAGGAGGTCAAGCTTGTAGGAATTGTCGTTAATTTTCTCAAGGATTTGAAAGGGGTCATCACCACGTCGTTGTAATTTAGACTTTCTTTGACTTAGGAACCTTTCTTTTCTCAAATGTAGCTACACCCAATCTCATGGTTCAAATAATACACATTTTCAACCTTTGTTGGCACTTGAAGCATATTGTTCAATTTTCTTCTCGATTTGGAGTTTAACCTTCTCGTGGAGAGATTTGACTAACTCCGCCTTTTTCTTTCCATCTAAACTATCCCTTTCATCAATAGGCAAAGAAATCAAATCTAGAAGAGTTAGTGGATTAAAATCATAAAACAATTTCAAAAGGAGAAAAACCAGTAGTACAGTGAACACTTCTATTATAAGAAAATTCAGCAAATGGTAGACTCTCTTCCCAACTTTTAAGATTGCTTTTTAGGATAGTTCGAAGGAATTGTGTTAATGTCCTATTAACCACCTCGATTTGGCCATCGGTTTGGGGATGACAAGTGTTGAAAATAAAAGTTTGGTACCTAACTTCCCCTACAAGACCTTCCAAAAATGGCTAAGTAACTTGACATCCCTATCCGACACAATACTCTAAGGGACTCCATGAAGCCTCACTATCTCTTTAAAGAAAAAGTTGGCTATATGATGTGCATCATCCGTTTTGTGACAAGCAATGAAGTGGGCCATTTTGATAAATCTATCAACAACCACAAAAATGGAATCACTCCCCTTCTTAGACCTAGGTAAAACCAAAATAAAATCCATAGAAATCTCGGTCCAAGGTTCGCTAGGAACCGGTAGGGGTGTATACAATCCATGAGGTGCTACTTTGAACTTGGATTTCTTACATGTGATGCACCTAGAACAAGTCCTTTCCACATCCTTCTTCATTTTAGGCCAAAAGAAATGCTCTTGTAAAATTTTCAAAGTTCGTTTCACACCAAAGTGACCCATTAAACCTCCCCCATGGGCTTCCCTCACCAACAATTCCCTCAAGGAACAATTAGGCGCACAAAGTTTGCTCTCATGAAATAAAAATTCCTCATGCCTATAATATTCATCACATGCAACCTTCTCACAAGACACAAAATTACTTGCAAAATCCACATCATCCACATACAATTCTTTAATACATTCAAAGCCCAACAATTTTGCACATAAAGTAGTGATAAGAGTATACCTCCTAGAGAGTGCATCGACTACCACATTCTCCTTACCTTGTTTTTATTTGATGATGTAAGGAAATGTCTCCACATACTCCACCCATTTGGTATGTCTCTTGCCCAACTTTCCTTGCCCTTTCAAGTGCTTCAATGATTCGTGATCGATATGAATGACGAACTTCCTCGGCCACAAGTAATGATGCCATGTTTCCAATGCCCTTACTAATGCATATAGTTCTTTGTCATATGTTGGGTAGTTCAAGGTGGCCCCATTGAGTTTTTCACTAAAGTAAGCGATGGGCTTCTTCGCTTGTATTAGCACTGCTCCAATACCTATCCCTGAAGCATCACATTCAATCTCGAAAGTTTTGTCAAAATTAGGTAGGGCCAAAATGAGTGCGGTGCACATTCTTTCTTTTATTTCATTAAAGGCCTTTTCTTGTGCCTCTTCCCATTTAAAACCAACATGCATTTTTAACAACCTTGATAAGTGGTGAAGCTAGTGTGCTAAAATCTTTGACAAAATGACGATAAAAACTAGCTAACTCATGAAAACTTCTTACCTCGGTGACACTTTTGGGAGTTGGCCACTCCTTAATGGTTTTGATCTTCTCCTCATCAACCTCGATCCCTTTAGTGCTAACCACAAATCCAAGAAAGAAAACACTTTCCATGCAAAAATTACACTTTTTGAGATTGGCATACAATCGTTCTTCTTTTAAAACCAAAAGTACACTTCTCAAGTGCTCAATATCCTCATTCAAATCCTTGCTATAAATCAAAATACCATCAAAGTAAACTACTGCAGATTTTCCAATGAATGCACGCAAAACATAATTCATTAATATCACAAAAGTGCTTGGTGCATTAGTGAGGCTGAAGGGCATAACCAAGCACTCATACAAACCATATTTAGTTTTAAATGTAGTTTCCATTCTTCTCCTTCTCTCATCCTAATTTGGTGGCATCCACTCCTCAAATCAATTTTTCTAAAAATGCAAAAACCATGCAATTCATCTAGCATATCATCTAATGTAGGAATGATATGTCGATATTTTACCGTTATGTTGTTGATGGCTCAGCAATCGACACACATTCTATAGGTTCCATCATTCTTGGGCACTAGTAGTATGGGAACGGCACAAGGACTCATGCTCTCACGAACATATCCTTTGCTCATCAACTCCTCGACTTGCTTTTGGAGTTCCTTGGTCTCTTTCGGATTGCTTCGATATGCTAGTCTATTAGGAATGATGGCTCCAGGAATGATGTCAATTTGATACTCGAAGCCCCTAATGGGTGGAAATCCACTAGGCATCTCCTCCGGGAAGACATCTTCAAACTCCTGCAACAAAGAAGTAGCTAAATTGGGGAGGAAGTGTGAGGTTCATCAAGTGTAAAGAAGGACTCCTTATACACCATCAAAAGTATGTAATGATTTTCTTTCAACGCTCTCTCCACATCACCCTTACTAGCATAAAAATCATTTTTTTCTCAACATCTTTTGCCCTCTTTCTTTTCTCTTTCACCCCCTCATTTTTTTTTACTTTTCTTCCCTTTTTTCACCCTCTTTTTGCTCCCCACCAAACTCCATCTTTTTTTTCTTCTTTCCTTTTTCTCTTCCTTCTCCCTTTTGAGCTCCAATTGATCTTTATAAACTTCTTCCGAGCTTAAAGGTAGTAGTGTCACGGGCTTCCCATTCATTTGGAAGCTATACCTATTTTTCCTCCCATCATGCAATACATTCCTATCATATTGTCATAGCCTACCCAATAATATATGCGTAGCTTGCGTGGGAATCACATCACAAAGTACTTGATCTTCATATATCCCAATGTTGAAAGTAAGAAGTACTTGCTTACTTACCTTCAATTCACCATAATCACTCAACCATTGCAACTTATAAGGACTAGGATGTGGCATCAAGTGTAATCCCAACTTCTCCACTATACTAGTACTAGCCACATTGGTGTAACTTCCTCCATCAATGATGAGGTACAAGCTTTGTCCCTCACATGACACCTAGTGTGAAAAATATTCTCTCTTTGATTAGGCATTTCATCCACCTTGGCTTGGGTGTTGAGAAATTTTATGGTAACCAAGGACTTAGGTGGACTGAAAACTCCCCATTCTTAATGAACATCACCCTATTGTTAGGGCACTCTCGAGAATAATGCCCCTGACCCCTACACTTGAAGCATTCAATATCCCGACTCCTAGAAGCGGTAGGAACAACCTTGGGCTTATCCTTGGCGAAGCCAACTTCTTTCCCCTTGGATGTTTCAACTTTGTCCTTAAATGGTGTTTTATCAACCTTATCACTCCCCAACTTAGACTTCCAAGTGGAACTAAGACCTTCCAAAAATTTCTTGTTCACAAATTTCTCGCGAAGCGAAATATTCCCACAAGTGTACGGGTCGTGATAAGTAATAAAGTGGACCTTAGAGTCTGGATTATCGTCCCACGAGGACTGCTATTAATTACCGAAATATGTTAGAACTATACTTTATTTGAACAAACAAAGAAAATTTGATGTTTCAAATTAAAACCAAGAAGATGAATTAAAGAATTAAATTGTGAAATTGTTTTGTTTTAAAAGATGATTGTAAAGTGGTTGGGATTCACGATTTCACCTAGTCAATTAAATTAATTCCAATTCTAGATTTTATTTTCTAAATATGTGATCGATCGAATTCACTAATTCAAATTGAGAGTCCTCTCTCGAGTTTAAATCAATCATACCTAAATAAGTCAACATTGTATCTCTACAGAGGGTCCGAATATTCCTTATCTAGATGCATTACACACAAGAATTCACACACGACCGCAATAATTACAAGAGTATATCTTTATCTCTCGTTCAATTACCGGATTTATTACCTAGATCTATGTTATTAACTCACCTCTCGAATTATGGAAATAACACATAAAATCATGAACAAGTGGCCAGTTCATTCACGCATTAAACGCAATAATAAATCAACACATGCATCAAAGCGTTAAAACAAGGAATATGGAATTAAAATAATATGATTAGGCTACATCGTTCATCCAAACGTTAAAATTAGTTACACATCATGATTGTATAACAAAAACAACAAAATATAACGTTCATTGAAAATAACAAAGAAGAATGGAAAGATTGCACCAATTATCAATTCTTCAAGTATCTTCAATTCACGCCTCTCTGCGATGCTTGAATCTCCAAGAATTTTAATTAAAATCTCTGTTGTGGCTCGTTCTATGGAGAGGCAAAGGTCTTTATTTCGTGCCTCATGTTTTGTATATATAGGTTTTAGGGAAAACCTAGGTCAAAAAGAGAGAATTCTTTGAAAATCGCGAGAAAAAACCCACATTTTGGCCCAGCCAGAAAGCCAAGCGATCGCGTGGTATAAAACCTCGCGATCACGTAGGCATGGGTAAAACTTTCTGTTGAAAAATTCGAGGCACCTCGCGGTCACGTGGTAGAAATCCCGCGATCACGAGGAAGGACGTTGCAATGCAATTTTCCATCTTTTTCCGGTTGTGTAAGTTGGCCCCTGACTTTTAATTGCACCTTCAATCCTCAACTTCCAATTGTTGCAATTTAGTCCCCAAACTTTATCTTCTTATCGATTTGCCCATTTAAGCTCTCAATTCCTTCACTTGGGTCCTTCAACCTCTGATTTGTTCGCTTGAGCACCATGAACCTTCCCGGTTGACGTTACAAACTCCTCACTTGTCCAATTTAGCTCCAATTAGCAATCCAATTATGCGTTTTTTCCCATTGATTTCATCATTCTTCATCTTTTGAGATATTTTCTGAAAAGTAAACGATAAACACAAATTAAAAAGCAAATATTCCTAAACGACAATAATTACACCTAATTTAGACATACAAATAAGTGTATAAAATACACTTATCATTTCTCTTGCCCCTTCTTTTTAAATTGTTCCTCCACTTTGATAGTCATTTGCACCAACTCCTCCATTTCCACATAATGGTGCAACTCCACCACATTGGCTATCTCTCTTTTCAAGCCACTCATAAATCAAGCCATGGTGGCCTCTCTATCCTCCTCCATATTAGCCCTCATCAAGGCCTTCTCCAACTCCTTGCAGTAATCTTCAACACCTCTAGATCCTTGAGTAAGAGTTTGCAATATTTGATAGAGCCCCCTATAGTAGTGACGACTAGGTACAAATCTTTTCCTCATAAGACTCTTCAACTCATCCCAAGTATCCACACTACCCTCGAGATTCCTTCTCCTAGTGAGCAATAAATTATCCCACCAAGCTAAGGCATAGTCGGAAAACTCCACTACCGCTAACTTAACATATTTATCCTTGGAGTACCTATGGCATTCAAAAATCAACTCCATTTTCCTTTCCCATTCTAAGTAGGCATCTGGATCACTCTTCCCATGGAAATAAGGGATTCTCATCTTTATGCTCCCAAGATTGCCATCCACTCCATCCCTACCTCTATGGTTCCTCTCATGACCTCGGCCAACTCCCCGAAAATTCCTACCTCCTCTATTCCTACCCATGTTCCAATTTTGGTCACTACCCCCTTCACTCTCTAATTCATCATCATCAACATCATCATCATCATACTCATCTCTAGCCCTTCTCCTGTCAGCCCTCCTAACATTATCATCCCTTGGGGGTGGAATTTCCCCCCTAGTCTCCAACCTTGATAACTCCCTTCCAACTTTCCTCCCATATCCGCCATTGTGACCGTGAGAGTTTGTATCATATCCCTCAACTCTTAAGTTTGTGCATTTGAATCTTGTCCACATGAAGTATGTGTATTATCCATGGAGTGCAAATGTGCAAGCGTCCTCACAAAAAAAATTTCGCTCGTGTTTCACTAAATTAGGCTTTTACCCTCTAATGAGCTCACCACTCTTTCCTTTTACCACTCTAAGTTTCTTGCTCAAACTCTCCAAGGAACATAATTCAACTAAATTGAGAATTCAATTCTTGTGTAGCACAAATTCTACAAACAAACAAGGAAGTAAAGGAAGGATTGACAAATAGCAAGTATAATTTATTTGCTTGCTATTATACACGAAAGAAAGGAATTTATGGAACAATGTTTTCAAGGTATGATCACAATAAGCAAGATGAAAGGAACATGTAGTCAACTAGGAATATGTTTGGTAATTGAAAGGTAGGATTCAACGTGAAAACACTCTTTGAGACGTTTTGTCAAACACTTATGATGCAAACTTGAATAGCTTATGATTTTCAAGTGTTTATTCAAATGTAACCCTCAACAATTCTCAAATTCATAACAAGAATAATACCCAATATGTAGGAATTAAGAAATATTCGTGGACATCGAATTTTCCCCAATTTCTTTTCGGTGATTTTATTTTATTTTGATATGAAGAACAACAAGAAGAAGAAATTGAAAATAGGATTACCAATTTTAGAGCCAAGCTCTGATACCAAATGATGTGAACTCTCTTGGTATTTAAACCAAAAATTCTCACAATTATTTGAAATCAACCCAAGAAAGCTAAAAATGGCAATAAATGGATGATCTTGACCCAAGCTTAACCCAACCTAATTTCTAAGGAATAAGAACCCTAGCCCAAAGGAGAGATTAAAGCAAATACCAAGGTGTTTTTGGAATATTCAATAACAAATACACAAGAATAACATCTCAAATAAAAGTTGAAGAAAATGCCAAGAGTAGTTACAAGTGAAGAAATGATGTTTACCTCTCAGATGCTCTCCAAGGAGTCTTTTCTATCCAAAAACTAACTAGGGTTTTCAAGCCAATTGTTATTTGTAATACAAAATGTGAAAATTAAGAAGTTTGGAAAATTACTCAAAAACCCCTTTTTTGAATCCGATGACTTTCGGTCGATTGATGCGGTCGACCGAAACTATTACAGTCAATCACATGGTCGACTAAAAATGGTACTTTTAGTCGTACGAGGATCAGCCGAAACCAACTGAGGCTGACTTTAAAATCCTGCAGACTTTCGATCGACCGAGGTGAATTTCTGTCGGCAGAAATGGCCTGAACTTCCAAAAATAGGCAATTGACCTCGATCTTGCTCTCTTCCATGTGGACTTGATTTCGAAGCTTGTAAATGAGTCCCGACATCGACTCTTGGACCTCTTTGGCCTTAGATCTGGTCATAGGCCCTACCGGTACTCTTATTGAGGGTTGACTTTCTTGATTCTCATCACCTTGTTTGTGTAAATAATTTACAAGGTCGACCCTCAAGCACGACCTTACAAATTATTTTTCTCAAAATCACAAAGTCAAGGGTTGATCCCTTCTTTGTGCAAATAATTTAAAAATTAGTAAAAAGGATAATTTGTAAGGTCCTGCCATTAAGCCTGACCTTACAACTTATATCCCAAAGTTTACTGAGTATTAGGCTTGACCTTACAAAAATTCTTAAACACAAAGTCCAGGGCCTGACCCCTCCTTCGTATCAACAATTTAGGAGGTCGACCTTCATTCCTCGACCTCACAAATAGTTTCCCTAAAATTTACTAAGTCAAACGCTTGACCTTACAAGTTCTCAAATACAAACAATTGGAAAGTAGAAAGTAACATGCTTAACAAAAAGAAGGATTTCATTCCCAAACTTCAATTGTTACAAGAAGTCTTCAAGGCATACCTGGGTTTACATCTATCATTCATAGAAATCAAAAATTAAAAAAAAGAATTAGGAATGTGCATCACTACTAGGGGTCGGGGTAGCTTCCCCAGCCTCTTCATTAGAAGCAGCATCTCCATCATCCTCCTTTTCAAATGGGGTCAAGTCGAGACTCTCCGTCCCTAGAGGAAACTGAGACAACGGGCTGGTATCTAGATCGGGAGCGTGTATTCGAATCCATGCTCAAGCTTGTTTCATTCCTTGAGAATAAGATTCTAGGGCATAATTACCCATGGCGAGATCATAATCCTCTGATCTCTTAAAAGCCTTAACAACCTCGACCTTTGCGATCGTTAGCAAGCTTGGAATTCTCTTCTTGAGAAAGGTCTCACTCCTGAATCATCAATGCCAAGTTAGACTCGACCTTGGCAGTTTCTCCTCTACAATCTTGACCTTAGTGGCCTCATACTGTACGGAGTGGATGAGTTGGCTTGATGTCTCACCCGTTTGAAGCCTTGGATGATCAATCCTTAGCCAATGCTGATCAACTACAGGATGGGATAAAAACTTAGAATTATTATCAACAAACACAACTTATTAAAAGCAAACACGAATGTACCTTCAAAGCAACGTTCATGTAGTGGTCAGCTCCTTGCTCGAGTGCAACCTCCTCTGAATACTTCTCCACGAGGCTGGGATGGAAGTTTTCCTCCAATTTCTTCTGGAGGTTAGTCAACGTGGGAACCCAAGAAACAACCTCAGGAGTGGAAGAGACATGTACAGGTTCTTCCTGAGGTGGCAGTCGTCGAGCATCTCAACCAATGTTTCTTGGAGGAGAACCTTTGTATTCCTCCTAGAGTTTTCCCCAGGACCAGATTGGGTCTGATGATGCCTCTTCTGAGATTGGCATCGTACGATCCCATCTTCTTTCCTCTTCTCGACTGCAGCCCGAGCCCTCACCTCAGCCGCCTTCCTTAGCATATCACCATCAAACCACATTCCTGCAAAATACAATACGAAAAAGAATAAGAAATTTTTTAAAAAAATGGGGGCAAGAGTGGAGGAAGAAAAAGAATGTAACAAAAGGCCAAGCACAAATTACTTAATTTACAAGGTCGGGGTCTATCGGGCTGCAAGTCAAGGCCAGCCTTACTCAAAATTTCATTGGTCGTTAGATCAAAAGCCTCCTTGGCCAAAATTCCAAAATCGCATACCCTAACGACATTGGCCATAAGTTCAGCCATCTCCTCCTCACTAATATTCTCCATCCTTTTGAAGCTATCTACATCCGGTCTCCTAAAGGTCGACCAAAAGATGGTCTCACCTTCCCGGGGTTTCACATAAAAAAAACTTTCCTTCCATTACTTTAAAGAGGAAGGAACCCACGGTACCTCAAAGCTTCCCTTCCCACTTGAGTCAAAACTGTTACATCAGGGTAAAAACTTCAAATCTAAAGAGGCATTTACACAAGTTCATGGTGGGCTGGATTCCTAAACTCCTACATAGAACAAAAAATAAACCAGGATCCTCCACCCATTAGGAGCAACCTGACCGGGAAATATGCTCGCAGTAAGTAAAAAATCTATGAAAAAGTGGTGTAGGGGAAGCCTAAGCCCGGCTACGAGAGCCTCATGAAACACTACCATCTTTTCTTCTCGACAGTGGTAGGACACATCGTCCTTTTCTGGGACCCGGGCTATGTATTCATCTGATAACTTAAATTTCCTCATGTCCACCTTGACCATATGCTCTTTCATCTTGCTACTGAAAGTAGGAAACTCAAGGTCGGCTTCATTCGATCTTCTACCGAGGTCACGATTGTCCTCAATCCCCTCTTCGCTATTCGATTCATCATCCCAGGAAGATAGCGGTGGCTGGTAAAAACCTAATGGCTCGAACTCTAGAGGCTCGTCCAAATTTTCTACTTCCCTAAGGTCATCGATGGTCACCTGCCTCACCATGTTTCTAGTAAATAAGTTATGTAAATAAGGAGGTCGAGCAAGGTCGAGCTTACCTAAGATGCTATACTTTTTGTTGAGATAATAGATCGTGCTAGTTGCCCGAGGAGTTCTCTGGTCTCTTAAAAATTAGCAAAGTAAAAGAAAGGGAGGACAGGAACCAAATATATATAGGTAAAAATGGCGGGAAAAATTCCCAAATCTTTACCTTTCCCTTTGCCACGTGTCAAGGATCAACGCAGAGACTATTCATCATCCGCATTGAATAAAGTAACATTAGCTGTCAAAACGCGTAACAATTGGCAAATATAAATGCACCTAGAGACCTACTCCCAGTCTCTAGTGCATGGGGGCCAATGATCGTTATGTTCCCTTGATTACATTCACATCATCCAAGAATAGGACTATGGGCCAAAAGGCCTATAGGTCGGTCCAATCAAGAGTTATAGGTCGGCCTACGTGCCCTCATCTTGGACTCTCTTAGTCACGAGTTCACAGGCCGAGCCATATGGTCTGCTTTAGTCCAAATATAAGGTCGGGATATATCGACCTCAAATCTGTTAATCTTTACTATTGATGTTAAGATCAGTTTATCTCGACCTTTGTGTACTAGAGGCCCATCATGGATCATCCTTGGTCTATGGACTTCACAAGTGGGCATATTCCTTAAACCAATAACACATATAATCATGTAAACCACGTCTCAGAAAGGAAAAACCATTTCATATAAGGATTCTTTCTTTAAAAGGCAAGTTTCTTCAATAAGGACTCCTTCTCCTAGTAGGAGAAGGTGATGGGCTTTGAGGCCTATAAATACAGCTCATTCTCAATTAAAAGAAAATTATTATCAACATTGTTACCAGCTATATAATTCTCTCAATTTTTTCTGTCTCCAGAAAACTAATTCTTACACCGAAGGGGCGGCGAGGAGAATCCTCCTCGCTTTTTTTTGCAGGTTAAAGGCGAATCAACTATCTTTTCCAGTGATCAAATTGTTTCAGATCTTACCACATCAAGGTTTGGAATTTTTACAGCATCAACATGTAAATTATTATTAATCGAATAATCAATTTTGGATCAATGACCATTGAATTCAAAATTGGTTAGATTCTATGATAAATTAAAATTATATGTGGAAACTATCACAATGTTAAGTTCAATAATAACAAATACTTGTTAGAAAGTTTGTTTGAATTTCAAAGTTATATTAAATAATGAAGTAAATGATTTTATTAAATTAATGATCTTTCTAATACGTTTATATGATCTTAAATTAAAATATGTAAATATTTTATTGCTACTTTAATTTATTTATTATTTTTAATTTTTATTATTGTTCAATTATGACTCATTTGCACTTTTTGAAAAATCTGATGTTGTGAGTGTAATTAATTTTTACATTTCTTTTTTATTTAAAGAGGGAGTGTAAATTTGTCATTTTTATAGAAAAATAATAAAAATAATGTATTTAGTAATAATTAAGTGAATTAGGGAAAACGGAAGGATGATGATGTATTCCACAAAGCTTCTAAACGTTAGGATGATATGTGCAAACTACCAATCATTTCTAACTGTTCAATTTAACGGTGCTTGATGGAAGGACTATTTTCGTAAAGAAATGTGATTTTGAGGGTATAAATGTCAAAATTGAAACTTTTGAGACGATTTTCACAAGAATTATGTTGTGTTTGAAATCGCAAGTGTACGATATCGCAATCAAGTAATAAAGTGGACCTTAGAGTCCGGATTATCGTTCCCACGAGGACTGCTATTAAATATTAATTACCGAAATATTTCAGTTCTTAACTTTATTTGAACAAATGAAAATCGTTTTAAGAATAAAAATATAGAATTAAGAAATTGAACTAATGAATTAAAAAGAATTGTTATTTTGTTTTGTTTTCAAATAAGATTGTAAAGTAGTTGGGATTCACGAATTCACATAGCTAATTAAATCAATTCCAATTCCACTTTTATTTCCTATTTGTGTGTTCGGTCGAATTCACTAATTTAAATTGAGATTCCTCTCTCGAGTTTAAATCAATCCTACCTAAATAAGTCAACCTTGTATCTCTACAGTGGGTCCGAATATTCCTTAACTAGATGCATTACACACAAGAATTCACACACGACCGCAATAATTACAAGAGTATATCTCTATCTCTCGTTCAATTACCGGATTTATTATCTAGATCTATGTTATTAACTCATCTATCGGATTATGAAAATAACACATGAAATCATGAATAAGTGGTCAGTTCATTCACGCATTAAACGCAATAATAAATCAACACATGCATTAAAGCGTTAAAACAAGGAATATGGCATTAAAATAATTAACTAGGCTACATCGTTCATCCAAACGTTAAAATTAGTTACACATCATCATGAAATAACAAAAACAGTAAAAATAAACGTTCATTGAAAAACAATATAAAGAATGAAAAGATTGCACCAATTATCAATTCTTCAATTGTTTTCAATTCACGCCCCTCTGCGATGTTGGAATCTCCAAGGATTTGATGTTGAATTCTCAGTTGTGGCTCGTTCTTTGGAGAGGCAAAGATCTAGATCTCGTGCCTCTTATATTGTATATTTAGGTTTTGGAGAAACCCTAGGTCAAAAAGCCCAAAGCCTGTTAAAAATCGCGAGAAAAATCTGATCTGCAGCTCAGCCGAAAAGCCACGCGATCGCGTGGTTAACACCCTAGCGATCGCGTGTTTGACCCTAAAACTCTCGGGTTAAGATTTTGCACCATCTCGCGATCGCTTGTTACATAACCAGCGATCGCGACTTCGCTCTTTTCTCGGCTGTACAAGTTAGTCCCTGACTTTTAATTGCACCTTCAGTCCTCAACTTTCAATTGTTGCAATTTAGTCCCCAAACTTTATCTTCTTCTCGATTTGCCCATTTAAGCTCTTAATTCTTTCAATTAGGTCTTCCAACCTATGATTCGTTCATTTGGCACATTGCATCTTTCCAGTTGACGTCACAAACTTATCAATTATCCAATTTAGCTCCAATCAACATCCAATTATGCATTTTTCTCTTAAATTACTTCATTCTTCATCTTTTGGGATATTTTCTGCAAAGTAAACAAACAAGCACAAATTAAATATCATATATTCTATAATGATAGTAACTTATTCTAATTTAGACATAGAAATAAGTGTATAAAATACACTTATCAAATACCCCAAACTAGAACTATTGTTCGTCCTCGAACAATTTAAACTAAACTACAAAAATTAAAGAAATAAGAGAACAAATATTTTTTTTGTGTCAACATGTTTACCATATGCCACAAGAGTCCAAACCAAGTTAAGCTTTAAGCAAGCGTCATGAACAACAATGCAAAATAATTTCTAGTTATATCTGCCAGATTTTTAAGTGTGTGTGTGAATAGCCAATGTCAAACGCATACTTATGCAAAAGATATACTCAACACTGTGTGGCTCATTACGCATATTCAAGCCCAAATCCCATGTGGTCAATCTATGAATTCTAATGAAAAATCCTTTCAACGCTCATAGATGATCACCACTTTCTACTTTTTTCTCTCGCATCCCGGGTTTTTATCTATGTGGGTTCTAAAAATATTCTTTGCTTTTTCCACAAAAGGTAGTCAGAATCAGAAATGAGTGTGCATAACAAATCAAAAGAAAGCAGTCCCCAATTCTACAACCTCAACCACCACAGCTCAGTCAACAAGGCTTATACCATGCAATAATTTTTAATTTTTTTTTATTTTTATTTTACAATCTTTGTGCAGAACTTTTCATACTGGCTTTCTATATGACCCCTGTAGCGGGCTTTCAAATCGGCATCTCCCAAACCAGACGGCTTTAGGGTACCAGGTTCAAAGAACCCCTCAGACGTACTTGCCCGAGTCATAAAGGCTTAAACAGAAAAGTTAAAGATGTTATAATGTCTTATGTGTAAGTCCACTCTCCGTACTTGCTTTCTAATTGACCCCTGTAGCGAGCTTTAGGTCGATGACTCCCAAGCCAGTTGGCTTTAGGACACCAGGTTTGAAGGACCCCTCGGACTTACTTACTCGAGTCAAAAAGGCATTTGAAGAGCAGAATAAGACCTTCAGCATTTTTCTGTTTTTATGCTGGAAATGGTTTATACCAGTTGACCAAACTGTAATGATTAAAGTGAAAAACCAAGAACCACAGACCTCTAACCCGTCAATACACACAAATTCCAACCATTTTACCCCCAAACTTGCCTTTTAGCATGATTGGTTCTAATTTAGGGGTGCGATGTCTAACGATCTAAGTTCAGGACTTTTTGAGTCATTCCTAAGTTCAAATTGCATAAAACTTTGCCCCACATGCATTAAACAAAATCCCTCACACAAGCAATTATCCAACACTGGTTATGTGCGCAATAAATATGGAATCTAGCAAAACATAACTAGTTCAAAATAAGTTCATGCTTTCATGTTATCCAATTTTCAAGCCTAAGCACAAATTGATTCATACTAAATCCTAGGCAATAAACATGTCAACACAGTTTCAATTTTTCCATTTTTTTATTTTTTTTATTTTTTTTTCCTAAAGAATCGAATGAATATAAAGTGAATGATGAATGCAATGAATTTTCACCCCCAAACTTGAAATGAACATTGTCCTCAATGTTTGTCAAAAAGATCCAATAATGTAAAACAAGACAAAGAAAAGAGAACGAGAACTTCCCAAGTGTAGATGATGTATTTCTTTGAAGCTCCATTCATGCGTTGCATTGGATGAATCGACCCTTCGTTTGTAATGTTCAAATTGGGTTGGCGTGTTTTGACTGGTGTTTTCCCTGCAAATAAGAAATAATTAACATTAGAATACATAAACACCAATAAGAAGAAATGGAAGTTTAGTACCACACCCACAAACTAAAGTTAAGGCAAAATTTTGAATTTTCAACATTGGTCGACCACACACATTCAAGCCTTGACATCGCCTATAAAAACATAAATTTTCCTGAGCCATCTTTTGATACCTTAAAGTTCACCGCATGATTGACAATATATTAAAAATTCAGCTCATTTGAAGATCAATAGGGTCATGAAACAATGTCGAGAAGTAGGTGACGTTAGTGGATTTTCAGGTGCAATGACCTGCAATTGCCTTGCAATGGGGCTGCCATGGTGCAATGTTGATTTTCATGTAATGTAGTGAACTAATTCATGAACTAAGCACACATAATCAATGATAAACATATCATGAAGATAAATGCTCGGAAGGATTTATAAAATTAGCACAAGAACGTCTTTGTGGCATTTCATCAAACATTAATGGGCATTGCAAAAATCAATGGATATGCATAGGGTTGGAAGCATGAATGAACCCAAAAATTTTGTCTACTAAACCACAAATCACAATCTCCAACCACTAACCTAAGCCCATTCTTCACCATTCACAATTTCAAAATCCAAGAACTCAAAGAAAATTTCAAAATTTTGAGTAAACATGGATTTAAATGAAGAATTTCATACATTTCATTGATTTGGATTTGAAAATAGCAATGAATTTGGTGCAATGAAGTGTTGATTGCATGCATGATAGATGAAAGATCATACTTTTGAGTGATTTTGGGGAGATAAAACGAGTTTATAATGTTTAAAGTTGAAAGAATGAGGAAAAGAACTTAAACTGCCGAATTTGGTCCCAGTACAGCCACGTGATCGCCTGGCTGGAGTGTCAGCGATCGCTTGGTTCAAGGTTAAAGAATCTGTTGACTTTTTAATGCAGATTCGCGATCGCCATTGCCTATTGGCACACGATCGCGTAGTACACGGCAATACTGAAAATTTTTCCTATTTTTTTATTTTCAAAATCATTTTTCTCCCCCTAATCACTTCTTCATGATCGATGCAATGATTTTCCAAACATTAACCTAATGATTCAAACTAGTGTGTGTGTAAGTTTGGAATGATGATAAAAACCTAGCCTAATGGAAACATGCAAAATCAAAAACATACCTAAATATGCAATAATAGAATATTATGCACAAGTGCTCTTAACATGAAACATGCAAAACACTCAAACACAATTCCTACCATGCATATATCTAAAATTTCAATAATAAAATAAATAATGAAAGCGTAATAAGTAAAAGGGAAGAAAAGTTGGGTTGCCTCCCAACAAGCGCTCCGTTTAGAGTCCCGAGCCTGACTTTTTGTACTTCCAAATCATGGAGGTTTGAAAGATGATTTCACAGCCTTACACATCTTGCAATTTCCAGCCTTGCACTTCTCAACTCGTTTCTTCACTTTCTTGTAGTCCAAGGCCTCCTTTTCCACTTGTTGAGGGATGTTAGGCTTTTCTTCCTTCTTGTCCCTCCATCCATCTTTTACCTTCACACACTCATGTTTTGTGATTAAAGCCTCCTCAATCTTAATCTCATTCTTCATGCAGCCATTTGGTTTCTTGACTTCTTCATCCACCTTGAAGCAACTTTCATTTTGAATCTTTGGATCCTGTCTTGGCTTAATGCTGAACGTGACTTGTTCCTTCTCGACCCTAAAGATGATTTCTCCCTTTTCAATGTCAATCAGTGCTCTTCCAGTAGCAAGGAACAGTCTTCCAAATATTAGAGGCATCTGAGTGTCTTCTTCCATATCAAGAATCACAAAGTCAACTGGGAAGAAAAACTTGTCAACCTTCACAATCACATTTTCAACCACACCATATGGGTACTGAATGGATCTATTTGCCAGCTTTAGTGTGATATTGGTTGGTTTAGGCTCCCCCAACCCAAGTTTCCTGTATACAGACAAAGGCATTAGATTAACACTAGCCCCTAAGTCACACAATACATTATCAAAAGTGAAATTACCAATAGTGTAAGGGATAGAGAAACTCCCTGGATCAGTCAATTTTTGTGGTAATTTCTTTTGAAGTATGGCGCTGCACTCCTCACTCAATGCTACTGTCTCAAAATCAACCAACTTTCTTTTGTTTGACAGCATCTCCTTCATAAACTTTAAGTAGAGCGGCATTTGGGCCAATGCTTCAGCAAAAGGAATATTAATGTGCAGTTTCTTGAATATTTCCAAAAATTTTCCAAACTGCTGCTCCAACTTATGCTTTATCAATCGTTGTGGATAAGGAACTGGGGGCATATAAGCTTTGACTGGTGGTCGAACTCGAACTTCTTCTTCGACTTTGTCATGAACTTCAGGAGTCGATCTCTGTTCTTTCTCACTTTCCTGTTCTTCCACCACATCTTCCTTTTGGCTTTTTTGCTTTTCATATTCCTCTACAGTTACTTCAGATAGCTGAACCCCGCTCCTTGTTGTTATTGCATTAACATGCTCACGAGGGTTCATTTCAGTATTGCTCGGTAACTGTCCTGGCTGCCTTATGGAACTGCTAGCTGCCAGCTCTCCTACTTGTTTCTTCAAATTTTTTATCTCAGCTGCTTGATTCATTAATTCGCCATTCTGACTCTTGACCAGCTGGATTAACACTTCTATGTTCTCGGATATATTTTTCTGAGATTGCTGCTGTTGCTGAAATCCAAGTGGGTGCTGAACAGTCTGATTGTTAGACCAAGAAAAATTTGGGTGATTCTTCCATTCTGGGTTGTAAGTTTGTGAATAAGGACCACCCTGGTGCCTGTTTCCTACGAAGTTGACCTGTTCTGGGTTTGATTGATTTTGTTGAAGTGGGAAGAAATTTATCGCGTGATTTTCGAAACAAAAATCACACAAAGTTGTATGAACTGAATTTACTGGCTGCACACCCATACTGTCGATTTCTTCGTTAAAGCATCCAGCTTAGCATTTAATGATGTAATCTCATTAACTGCAACAATTCCTCCAGACTTTGGTGTAGATCTATCTGAGTACCACTGGTAACTGTTCGCAGCCATCTTCTCAAAAATCTCAGAAGCTTCTTCATATGTCATATCCATTACTGATCCTCCAGCTGCTGAGTCAGCGTACTTTTTATTCTCATTCGTCAACCCATTGTAGAATGTCTGGACAAAGATCCAATCTGCAATTCCATGGGTAGGACACTGTCTGATAAGCTCATTGAACCTTTCCCAAGTTTCAAAAATGGATTCCCGTGGCTGTTGACTAAAGGACAGAATTTCACGCCTTAGCTTTGACATGCGGCCAGGTGGGAAAAATTTATCTACAAATTTCTGGCTCATAACTTCAAAAGTGGTGATTGTGTGTAGGGGCAAGGAGTAAAACCAGGCTTTTGCTTTGTCCGCCAAAGAGAATGAGAAAAGCTTTAATTTCACGGCGTCATCTGAAACTCCATTCATGCGTTGCATATCACATAGTTCCAAAAATGTCCTCAGATGGGCATGAGGATCCTCAGATGGCAGTCCATGAAAAACACACGAATTTTATATCAAGGATATCAAGGAAGTCTTGATCTCAAAATTATTAGCTCAGATTGCAGGAGGTACAATGCAGGTTCCGATGTTCCCCACAGGAGGAACCATGTAATCTCGCAAAACGCGCCTTCCATAATTTTGTTGCTGTCCATTCACAGCTGTGGGCAGATTTTGTTGATTTCCTTGATTATCCTGAATTATATCATCTGCCATGGCTAAGTCTTTTTGTTGATTCGCTTCCAACTGTTGTCTACGTCTCTATCGAAAGGTGCGTTCAATTTCTGTATCAAAAGGAAGCAAATCAAAAGACTTAATCCTTCTTAACATAAATTAAATAAAACAAAAATTAAAAACAAAAACTGAAAAATAATATAAAAATAAAAATAAAAATAAGCAAAATAAAGTTCAAAGTAAAATAAGAACTAATGGGTATCGATATTAATATAAAAACAGTCCCCGGCAACGGCGCCAAAAACTTATTGTGTTTGAAATCGCAAGTGTACGATATCGCAATCAAGTAATAAAGTGGACCTTAGAGTCCGGATTATCGTTCCCACAAGGACTGCTATTAATTACCGAAATATTTCAGTTCTTAACTTTATTTGAACAAATGAAAATCGTTTTAAGAATAAAAATCTAGAATTAAGAAATGGAACTAATGAATTAAAAAGAATTGTTAAATTGTTTTGTTTTCAAATAAGATTGTAAAGTAGTTGGGATTCACGAATTCACCTAGCTAATTAAATCAATTCCAATTCCAGTTTTATTTCCTATTTGTGTGTTCGGTCGAATTCACTAATTTAAATTGAGATTCCTCTCTCGAGTTTAAATCAATCCTACCTAAATAAGTCAACATTGTATCTCTACAGCGGGTCCGAATATTCCTTAACTAGATGCATTACACACAAGAATTCACACACGACCGCAATAATTACAAGAGTATATCTCTATCTCTCGTTCAATTACCGGATTTATTACCTAGATCTATGTTATTAACTCACATCTCGGATTATGGAAATAACACATGAAATCATGAATAAGTGGCCAGTTCATTCACGCATTAAACGCAATAATAAATCAACACATGCATTAAAGCGTTAAAACAAGGAATATGGCATTAAAATAATTAATTAGGCTATATCGTTCATCCCAACGTTAAAATTAGTTACACATCATCATGAAATAACAAAAACAGTAAAAATAAACGTTTATTGAAAAACAATATAAAGAATGGAAAGATTGCACAAATTATCAATTCTTCAATTGTTTTCAATTCACGCCCCTCTGCGATGTTGGAATCTCCAAGGATTTGATGTTGAATTCTCAGTTGTGGCTCGTTCTTTGGAGAGGCAAATGTCTAGATCTCGTGCCTCTTATGTTGTATATATAGGTTTTGGAGAAACCCTAGGTCAAAAAGCCCAAAGCCTGTTAAAAATCGCGAGAAAAATTTGATCTGCGGCCCAGTCGAAAAGCCACGTGATCGCGTGGTTAACACCCTAGCGATCGCGTGCTTGACCCTAAAACTCTCGGGTTAAGATTTTGCATCATCTCGCGATCGTTTGGTACATAACCAGCGATCGCGACTTCGCTCTTTTCTCGATTGTACAAGTTAGTCCCTGACTTTTAATTGCACCTTCAGTCCTCAACTTTCAATTGTTGCAATTTAGTCCCCAAACTTTATCTTCTTCTCGATTTGCCCATTTAAGCTCTTAATTCATTCATTTTGGCACATTGCATCTCTCCGGTTGACGTCACAAACTTATCAATTATCCAATTTAGCTCCAATCAACATCCAATTATGCATTTTTCTCTTAAATTACTTCATTCTTCATCTTTTGGGATATTTTCTGCAAAGTAAACAAACAAGTACAAATTAAATAGCATATATTCTATAATGATAGTAATTTATTCTAATTTAGACATACAAATAAGTTTATAAAATACACTTATCAAATTACAAATGTTAGGGACCTTTTGTGCTATTTATCCTTGATAAAAATATTGAATTCCAATTTTTTAGTGCACAAAACCTCGTATACAGTGTGTTTTAATAAAATAAAGAATCTAACTGCCATCAAATAAACATATTAATATATTGAATCAAAATAAAAAAAATGATCATTCAGCTTAATTCTGGAAAACAATGTTACAATGTAGTTCAACAAAACTTTTCACAATATTTACATGAATACTTTACTTATAACTATCATTACATGAATACTGTGTTTGGTAACATTATAACAATTACAGATTGATTTATTTATTTTTTTGATGAAAAATGTGTAGTTGAAAAGTGGAGAGAGAAAATATATGTGGTTGAAAAGAGATTTGAAAAATTGTATTGTTTATAAATTGATTTAACCTTTACTAACATATTTATCTGAATTTTAGGTCGAAATGCTAATCCTTAATCAGTAGCATATCTTTTTCTTCATTTTTATTGATAATCATCGAAGAAATAAACCAACTCCAACTAACATACAATTACATAAATATTATTTCATAAATAAACTTATCAATAACATGCTCTTAGAAGTCATTTATGACAAACCAGATCTCACTCTCCTAAAATATATTATGAAAATAATACTATTTTTAACTGATTATTCGAGTCAATATGCCCTAATTAGCGATTCCAAGTTTTTATCTTTCTTTATCAGGTTTTTAATAGCACTGTTTTGTGGTTTTTCTTTAGTTCTTTCTTATGAGGTTGCCGAACTTCTGTTCGGTGTGTAACATATGGATACCGTACAAATAAATTACTATTATATTCATGTGTTTTATATACATAATTGGAGTCTTTCATATTGTGTGTGTTAGTTTGTGTTTCCTTGAAAGTTCTTTACTGGGAGAGTAATTTGGAAAATGGGTCACAATTGAAATTATTTTATTGGGGGTTTAAGAGCTCCCGCCATGGATCTTGAAACTGGGATTCGTCATAATCATGTTAAGGTGAGTTCTTTTTGTAATCATTGATGGATTTGAGCATTTTTGTGCTTTTTATTTGATAAACTTTTTTTTGGGATTGTAGAAATTGGACTTTTGAGTCTGGATATCGTACACACGAGAAAGTGTACAGATTGCGCAAGTAATAAAGTGGACTTTTGAGTCCGAATATCATATCTACGAGGATTGAGTAAAATGTATTCTAGATTAAATTCATTATCCAGAATAAGAAAATTGCTTGAGAATGGTTTGAATTGAACTAAACTAAGAATTAAACTAAGAAAATGGTAAAGATTGATTTTTATAAAATAAATGAAAATAAGAGTGTTAGAATTGAGAATCCACTTTAACTCTGTCAGCTATATTTTGACATAATTGTTTAACTACAATTCATGGTGTTTTGAAAATCCGTGTTCCTCATGTTATTTAAGTCATCTCTCGTGGATGAATTAAAACCTTTTTTTCTAAGATATAACTCGACTATATCTCTATGACAAATTAAACACTACACAGCATTTTAGTTTTGTCAACACTTTAAAGGATAACACAAGGCATATGCGGTATATCTCTATCCCGTATCGGACTTTGTGGTAATTAAAACATGTCTAACATTTTCCTACTTTCTCAATAAGAAAATGCCATAATAGTTATACAAAAGTTGGTCAGAAATTTGCATAAGATTAAGAGTACAATTTAATTACTCAAATCTATGAATTATATAAATTAAATAAAAATCTACACATAGAATCAAGAAATTAAAGTTTTATCACATTTTCAACACCTAACGTTTAGCCTTGATACATGAATGAAAATAAACTACAAGAATAATGAAAAGAGGTCACTCCGTTCATCTTCTTACTCTTGTATCTTCAATTTTGCTTTTAGTTTCGCGTAGATCCCTCGACAATTGAACAACAATTTGACATGAAATGTCACAAGTTGGGAACCTCTAATTCTTGGAAGACAACAAGTATATATGTGTAGTTAAAACCTAGGTGAAATGGGTGAAATCTGTTGAAATTCGCGATAAAAAGCCCAGTAGGCAGCCCACTCTTAAAGGCGCGCGACCACGCAGTATAACTTTATGTGGCTAGGCAGCTTTGCATTTTCAATTCTGTCAATTTAACACGTGTTTGCGCGACCGCATGGTCCACCAGTTGGAGTGCAATTTCATCTTTTGTTCTAGTTTAAATTGGTCCACATTCTTTATTTGCATCCAGGTTCTCTAACTTTCAATTATGATAATTTGGTCCATACACTTCTGATTTCTTCTCTTTTCTTCCTTGTTCTCCTCAAATGGCTCCTTGTACTTCTTCATGTGTATAATTTAGCTCCAATAATCATCCAATTCACCAGTATTTGCTTCATTTGCATTATTTATTTCTCAACTTTGGGTTGTTTTTGAAATATAAAAAAATAAGAACCAAATGAATACTGAATATTCTCAAACTAACATATGAAATCCTACTTTTGGCACATAAATAAGTGTATAAAATACACTTATCAGTTTATATCGAACATCTCAATAAGATGTGGCCAACACATCCATAGGCAGTATTTTAGCCTCTCTCCTTGACTTTGCCTTGTAGGCCTTGTCCAAGGCGCTGACCAATTGGGAGCCAACAAATTGTTTTCCAGGCCTATCACTTTGCCCACACTCAAATGATTTACGTTTGTTATCACTAGTGCTTTAGCTAGCTAGTGTTTCTTGAAATGGACATTGGAATATGGGAGTAGGAACCAATATCGTCTTCAATGAATGGACCATAGTTCAAGTGAGTCTGGTCTGCATATTAATCCTGGTAGGCCATGGGACCCCGTAGTTGCAGGATAAAACACATGTTCACATTTGGAGGTGACATTTTTTAATAAGCTCTTGCAAAATTTTACCTTTCAAACTTGTTATATTCGGATTTACCTGCATGTCAAAAACAAGACCACATAATTGAATTACTATCTGTGCTTGTATTCTAGGAAATAGAGAGGGCAGATTAATATCCAAAATACTATCCTATCCTATCCGACTCATGTAAATTAATATTGCAATATAAAAAAGCAACTTGCCATATACCATGATCTCGTTAGAGCACTTGGCATTCTCAGTATTACTCATCCAGAATAATATCAACTACCAAACTATTGATTCATTTCCAAATAAAACCAGTCTTCTCATAATTGTATTACATATCCCTAATAACTAGCTAAGATACCAATTGCTCTTTGTATCATCAATAACAGTATTATCTAAGATATTAGAATAAGGAATGAACCATTGCGATACAAACGCGAGTGTTAACAACAACCCTAAATCAAAGAAAGAAATCCATGAATATTTAACATAGGATTCTGGCATAGATTGGTAGTCTGTATGCATAGTCATTAGTCAAATTATGAAACATTAATTCTATTTCACTGTCTAATTGAAAAATCAATAGCTTTTCTTATTTGAAATATTTTGGAAGCAAAGAACACAAATTGACAGAGGAATTTCACTATGTTTTGAAAATATTTTCTTGCTAGAACAACATTCCACAGAAATTAACAAGTTTATAATTCAAAAATTAGCAGCATCAAACATGGAAAAGCTCATCTTACTTGAACAAAATTCCACACAAATTAACAAGTTATATTTCGAAAATCTGAAGCAACAAACACATGAAGGGCCAAGTAATTTACCCGGCAGCTTGCTCCCACCACTAATCATCCGTCGTTATGCATTCGTTCAGGGGATCTAGCCCTAGTCCAGTGGCATTATGCAAGAAGTTCATAGTCGACCACAACCTCTTTTGTGCTGACCAAAAACTATGAATATGTGCCTATGTACAGTTTTCTTCAAATGCTTAACCTATTTCAGCTGCCACCTACTAGAAGGCTTCTAGTTTCAGGCTAGAACCAGCCCTATTTCCGTTTTTCACTTGCTCAACGTAGAGGTTGAAGAAAAGCCCTCTTCGATGGTCTTCCCACTTGTAGCTCAGGAAAGGCTTCTCCACCATGACCTTACCTCTTTTAAGAGGAGCGTGTGAAATATGGTGGAGCGCCGCCAAACTTGGTAGTAGGACAAAACACATTACAAGTAGGCCGAAATAGAATGTGCTTGTTTGATGCTCGACCAAACTGAACGGTTTAAAGCCACATTTGTAATATTGTAGAATCTAATTCCCCACTGCATATGAACAAAATTCCATAAAAATATACACAAAAAGAACTACTTGTATACAATATTGAAGAAACCTTCAAAGTATATACTTCTATCACTTGTTCCTTATAAATTATAATTACATACAAGGCTAATATGAAAGAATTTTAAGAAAAGAATAGGAGAACAAGAAAGAGGAATCTAACAGAATGTGAAGAGGAGAATAAAAGGAAGTCTTAATTTTCCTTAACTGCATATTCATATCCAAATGATACAGATTACAGTCTATTTACAATGCTGGAAAGAATAAAAACAATGTTAAGAATTAGGAAAATACAATTACCCACAACAGCTAGATATCAGCACTTCATGGGTCTATTAAAATGAACAAACAAACGGAACTTACACTGCTGGGAAGAATAAAAACAATGCTAAGAATTAGGAAAATACAACTACACAAAAAAGCTAGAAATTAGCACCTCATGGGTTTATTAAAATGAACAAACAAACTGAACTATCTAGACTAATCCATCCACTTCCCACTTCATCCACTTTTCCAACTTCATGTCTTCATCCACTTTCTCCTCTTCATGGCTTAAAGCACGTATCATTGGAACTGTGAACATGCATCATTAACAATTCTAGCATCTCGTAAAAGGGTTGGATTTAGCAAGCGCGAGCTTCTGTCATCGGTCTTGTGATAAATGAACTTGGAACTTTTTATTAAAAAAAAAAAAAAAAAAGGAACTTGGAACTGGGAATCCAACAAATTTACAATCAAAAATGAAAATTTTTTTATAATGAATTTTAAATGAAGAATCTGAATCTGTGAAGTTCTTCTGATCGTGATTTAGATGAAGAAATTTTGAAAGAGAGGAGCCCAGGTTGTCTGTTTTGGATGAAGAAGAAGAAAGGTTGGTCTGAATGATATCTCTGGAGTGAGGGTGAGGTTATTTGAGTTGATTTCATTTCATTAATATTTCAGTTTCATTTGAGTTTCATTTGCATTTAACGGTTTCAAATTTTGAGTGAAATGAAATTTCAGGCTTCAATGTTTGAACTTTGAATTTGTCCAGCTCATCTCTTCCACCTCAGCATCTGTAAAGGAATCGGTGCAAATCTATGTACATTAGCTTTATTCGACTCATTAATCGGATAGTTTGTTGTTGACGGCGTTGGTTGCACGTCAAAAGTTTCATGTGGCAGGGCTGTGTGTTTTGAACGTTATGTGTCATTTGATTAGAGGAAATATGAAGGACATGGGAGTCGAAGGGTAAAAAAGACTTTGTGACAAAAGTGTTTCCTGACATGTAGAGAGTCTGGTGTCTTAACATTCATTAGAATTTTAATTGTTGATTATGACGTTTTACCAAATCCTTCAAAAAAAAAAATTATAGCACTATTTATAACAGTTTTCTGAACAGAAACTTAGGGACCGTTCTCTTTGTGTTTCGATTTTGGATTTTGTTTTGAATTTTGGATTTTTGTTGTTTGTTTTGGGATTGCTGAAAACATGTTCGCTTTGTGATTTTGGAAAACTGTATTCAAAAATAGAAAACTGAAAAATGCGTTTACTTTGTAATTTTTTGATATATTTATTTTGTGATATTTTATATGTAAAAAATGGTTGATTTGTTGAATTACATTAATTTTAATGTTAATAAATCAGTTAATTCTCTATGTCAATAAATTCATCATTAATATTGTTTCAGCTAAACAAAAATTTAACCTCATACCAATAAAATCTTAACATGGTTCTATATATAATGGCAAAATAATATAAGAAATTCAAGTGAAGAAAATGTCTAACATTTACAAAAATAATAATAATAATAATAATAATAATAATAATAATAATAATAAATTAAAAAAAAAATCTTAATATGGATCTATATAATATCAAAATAATATAAGAATTTCAAATGAATGAAGTGTCTTACTTTTACAAAATAAAAATAAAAATAAAAATAAAAAATTTACAAGAAAAAAAACTTAACATTGATCTATATATATAATGAAAAAATAATATAAAAACTTCAAGTGAATGAAGTGTCTCACTTTTACAAAAAAGTAAAAAAAAAAATAATTTACAAAAAAAAAAAAAAAAATCTTAACATGGATCTATATATAATGACAAAATAACATAAGAACTTCAAGTTAAAGAAGTGTCTCACATTTAAAAAAATAATAATAATAAATAAATAAATTAAAAAAAAAATTTAACATGAATCTATATATAATGACAAAATAATATAAGAATTTCAAGTGAAGGAAGTATCTCACAAAAAAAAAAAAAATTCAAAACGCGCGTTTTGGTCGTTTTGGATTTTTTAACACAAAAGATCCAAAACGCAATAAAATTGTTTTTAGTTTCCTTTATATTTTTTTGGTGTTTTGGAAAACGCGTTTCTGAAAATGGGCGAAGTGAACGCGTTTTCGATATTTCCAAAAATCGAAAACTCAAAACGGGCTCAAAACAGCAAAGAGAACGGGAAGTTTTGAAAAAGTTAATTGAAAACCTTGTCGATCAAATTAAAATAAGTTTATGTTTATTATTAATTTTGGTCAATATTTGACAAAACTATCCTAATTAGTTTACACAAAATTACTAACCAAATCATAATTTATCTATCTATCTTCTACACTATCTTAAAAGTGTGAATGAGTGAAAATCTTTTGATTTCCCATTTTATTCTCACATTTTTTTTTTCTTTTTTTCAATAATACCCTTAGTTCATTTATTGAAACTTATTTATATTTATTTTAATTTTTAATTTTAAAATATTAATTTATCCACATTGACTATCTATCTATCTATCTACATTATCTTAAAAGTGTGGATGAGTGGAAATCTTTTGATATCCCATTTTATCCTCACATTCTTTTCTTTTTTTAATAATACCCTTAGTTCATTTATTGAAACTTATTTATATTTATTTTAATTTTTAATTTAAAAACATTAATTTATCCACATTGACTAAATCGAAATTTCATTAATTTATCCGCGTTGACTAAATCGAGATTGGTTATTCAATTAATATTAGTTTAGTGTCGTTACTTTTTTATTTACTTTTAGAATATTGTCTCATCAAGTTTCATTTTCCGTAATAACTCCACTGAATATTTCAAAGAGTGCATCTATGCGTTTAATAATTTTTTTCTATTATTAATTCAAACAATTATATTTAAGTTATCGATAAAAATATTTTTTTTATAATTATTTTCAAAATAGGGTGAGTGTGAAACTTTTTTATTTTTTAAACTTACTTAAATTCTTATCAAAATCATCAATTAATTTTTACAAAAAGAAATATATATATATATATTATTTTCTAATTAAGAATATAAAATAAATAATTTCAAACTCTTCAAAAAAAAGAAGATCAAAACTGAAATTTTAATTTTAATTCATATAGTCTTTGTTTTGTGATGATTAAAATAAGATTTTTATTAGATTTTGATAGAAATTAATAAAATGTGGTTGAAAAGTTGTATGTCCAATGAAATGTATGGTTAAAATTAATTATTGACTTTGACTTAGATTAAAATCTTATTTTAATTTATCTCAAACGAAAGTATAATATTAAACATTTATTTAACATTTTTTCACGACTTATCATTAATATTTTATAAAGAAATTATTGATTTGCCTAATATTTTATAATACCATATTACTTCTTAATATATCACACACGATTTATTTATTAAGTAGACATTTTAAATAATTGTTTGATATATATTTCAAAGATCTTGACGAAATTCTCAATAAAATATTAATTTATTAAGAATTGAATTTCATTTACAATTTTCCTCTAATAATATCAATTACGTAAATTATTTTAAAGAATAGTATTAGTACTTAAAAAACGTTACTTTAACATCCATCATATACATAAAACGCGAAAACACGTACTTACTACTAGTAAGATCAAAATATGTGCACAGATACCAAACATAAAATTCTAAAAACATGGGTAAATTTCTTAAACATCACTAAACAATATGTATATGGGTGGTTAATTTCACAAACGATCCCTAAACTTTGATCGAACTTTTAAAATGATCACTGAAGTTTCATTCTTACTGTGCTGGTCACTAAAGTTACACATAGTTTCGAAAAAATGAGGTTAAATGTCCTTTCTTGATGTGAAATCGCATCGATTTTTGGTATTTTTTTGGTTGAGGGAGTTTTCTCCCCCTTTTGAATCGCACCAGTGGGGAGGAGAAACCCCACCAAATTTCTGGTGCGATTTTATATGCAAATTGAAATTTTTTTCCTATTTTTTAACCAAAAAATTTCTTAAAAATCACTATTAGAAAATGGACTAAAAAAGTTAGTGAATGTAATTAGAATCTCCCATTGCCCATTGAAAAATCTCTTTGGCGTTTTTTTTTTTTTTTTTTTTTTTAAAACGAAAATTTCGATGATTTGAGGTAAAATATGTGATTTGAAAAGTGATTTATGAAAAATATGTGTGGGTAAAAAGTAATTTGAGGAGATATATTAGTCTTCGTTTTGTAACAAAATTATTATCCATTTATAAACCACGCAATTTTTAAATCACTTTTTAATCATACATATTTTTCGAAATCATTTTTTAACCACATATTTTACTTCAAAAATAACAAAAATCATTTATAATATCCCAAAAGCCAGTCGATCAGAGCATTATTTTATAAACTTCTTTAATTCTCTTTATATAATAACTAATTAGTAACGTGTGCGTTGCACGTGGCTTTATAATGATATATTATGAAATATATTTGAATATTTTGAATTAAATATCTTCTTAATATACATCGACTATTTTTGATATATTTTTTTCTAAATACTATATAAATTGAAAGCACGTATTTATATGTTGATTATCTATTAGATTAATACCGAGTCAGTATTTTCGTTAAGACAGTTGAAAAGAGACCAAAAAACTTGCTAATAAATTGAAGTCGATTGACTTAATTTCACTAAATTGAAGATGATTTTGTTTAAAGCTCAAACTTGCATTAAGGTGAAACAAGACATATGTCAAGTACATAGCTTCAACATATTTATTTTTTCAAAACTATTGTCAACTAAATGATACTTTTAATGTATTACTTTCTCAAATACTTATTGCATGCAATTTTTATCAATAATTGAAGTCAAGACTTGAATCCAAAAAAATAACAGTTCTGAAAAAGTATTGAACCACTTAAAAGAATGCATGTCAACTCTCTTATCTGCTAAAACAATAAATTATATATATTAATAAAAAAAATCATAAATCCCAATGTCTCTTAAAAATCACTAAACATGAATATGCAGATTGTGTCATTTTACCTTAAAATATAGACGAATTGAAAAGAAATTAATAATAAATAACAAAAATTATATCACATTTATATAATATATATTAGTAAAATATTTGGTTGTCAATATTTATTAGTAACATCATTTTCTTTATAAAATATGACCATTATATGAGTAAATAAATGTGAGATTTATTTTTAATTATAAAATGCCAATATTAAAATAAAATTAATTGAAGGATAGATAAGAAATTGTAAATTATTTTTGAGATTATTATGATCCAAAATATTTTTCCATTCAAATTATTTCAAAAGTAGTATAAATATAAATATATGTCAATAAAATTTGAAGAGGCAACGACTAACATTAAATTAGAAAATATTACATTAATTATAATATATAATAATTAAAATAAAATTAATTGAAATGACAAATAAGAAATTGTAAATTATTGTTGTAAGTATTATCGTCAAAAAAAAGTTTCTTTTAGAATAGTATAGAATAGATAAATCAGTTTATGAAACAGAGGCTAAAATAATAAAATAAAATAAAATCAATTCGCGATCTCGCGTTTCATTTCGTTCATATATTCATATAAATAACCCAAATTCCACCATAGTCGAACGTGGATGATAATTGATAACCCGCAAACAATCCACACAATTCGATTAAAAGAGGAAATTGAATTGATTACTATCGTATTCTTATTAAATATCGATCCATTTTATTTTCATAATTCATATTCCAGATCCAACTCCCCCTGTAAAATTTGTGGATCCTTATAAGTTCCCTACCTCAGATCTCGGTTTCTTAGCCATTTCGCTTATTATTCTATCTGGGTTTTGGATATTATAGTAAGTCACTGTCCCAGTGTGAGCAAAACCATCGTAACAGCTGGATCTAGTAGAGCTATCCCGGAGTTTCAAGACACAGCCAATCATGAATCCCTTTTCCTCTGGCACCCGCCTAAGGTAAGTCTATTTGTGTATTGCTACGAATATGTTTTGCGTAGTTTTCTGTTCTGTTATTGAATCAAGTATCTGAATTTGCCACTGGGTTATTGTGATTTTACGTATATGTGGGGATTCTGCTGGATTTCGTACGTTGTTGTAAATATATAGGATTATGCGGCACTTGAATGTAGCTTTAGGCTGTTTTCTATGATTACATAGAAAAACGAAAACGAAGAGAAAATAACTCAATTCTCCGGGATTATGGAATGCTTTGATGAAAGTATGGAGCTTGTTAATTAATGATCTAGTGGCGCGGATTGTAGTTTTGCTATAATATATTGATCTGGAGAATATAATATTACGAGTGAGTAAATAAGTTTACCTGTGAATTGTGGGGAATATAATTTGATAATGATCCAAAACTTCTAGTGTTATGATGCATTATATTTAGAGGTCCTCCGTTATGGATCATGGGAGAACCATACCCCAAAAGCTAGCGATTGAGGTTGGAGAAACTCTATACTTTCGACGTGGGACTCAAGTTTGATACTTTGTAACAATACCATTATATTCTCGTTTTTCTGCATTGGAACACTAAAGTTGGAACTTTAATTGGTTTATAATGGTTACATGCTCGATGATATAATCTATCCATTCGAATTAGACCCAATATAAACAGTACAGACTTATAACTATTTTATTTGTTTAACAATTCAATATCAAGTAAAACGCATCCTATTTGTTCCTAAGCCCACTAGAATATATCACTGGCTTCCATATATCTTGTCTCCAATTTGGATATAACTGGCAAGGTTTTAGCTTGCTTTGCTTGCCGGTGAGTAATTTGCCTTCTTTGGGCATCTAATGGGATTTTGACTAAGCTGACCATTCAAAATTTTTATAGTTGTCTCTCGTTTGGAGCTAACTTTCAAGGGTAATTTGAAAAGGACAGAAGGGCATGAACGAAACAATTTCATCATTCTTGCACTCAAATTTTTGTTGATATGCATTTCTTAACTTTCATTAACCCTGGCTTCCCTGGTCCACATACAACTATACTTGCTTAATATATCATTATATTTTTCATTTAAGCATTCTGCACCATGAAGATTTTTGTTTTTACTGTTTAATTACACACCCAGTCCTCCACTGGATGAGATTCGTTCAACTGTACTTGTGAGTGATTGCGTCCAATGGTAAAGTAAAGGATGACAAAATTTCTTGCTTCACAATACACAGATATCGATATTTTTCTTGAAAAGTTCTGTGAAAATTGGGCCCAAACTTGTGTGAATGACCAGACATGCATATCAACTTGTTAAGTATAGTATGTGTAATAACAAATTGATGATTAAAAGAAATGGCTTTATTTATGAGCTATTTTATGTATAATGCTTGAATGACTATTATGTGGTTTACAATCCTTTAGGATATGTTGTCACTTAATTGAAATTATGGTGATGATCATAATTTTCATTTTGGTTATCATGTAACGGAAGAAATTCGTTTACGTCACAATTTTTAGTCAGACAAGTTACTATCTTTATTGCATTTTTTAAAATTATTTTCCCCATTCCGTTTTCCTTTTTACTTCTTCAGACAAGCAAAAATTTACTTACCCAAGGATAATAGTACAAATCTATTAACTGCATTAAAATCAAAAGAACCAATAACAAGTTTTCCCACTAAAAGAAGAAAATTACATCCCAAAAGAAATTCAATCTTTTAAACTTTTTATTAGCGAATTATTACTTGTTGAATCCAAGAACTGGTATATGCATAAAAAATTAAAAATATGTGCCATAAAGCCAAAATGAAAAAAAGGAAACAGAAAAAAAGAAAATCTTTTGGGCACACTACACTTCTCAAGCAACTATATTTTCATACTTTGTAATCTTTTCTCACAGCAACATTGTTCATCATATCTTGATTGTGTCCTGTGTCACAATCCTTCTATTGATTATTATAGCTTTATAGCGATCTCTTTTTTTCCCTACCATTTCAGGGACATGATTCGGGCTATACGTGCTTGCAAAACTGCAGCAGAGGAGCGTGCTGTTGTGAGAAAAGAATGTGCTGCTATTCGTGCTGCAATTAGTGAAAATGACCAAGATTATAGGCATCGCAATATGGCGAAGCTCATGTTCATTCACATGCTAGGTTACCCAACACATTTCGGTCAAATGGAATGCCTGAAGTTAATTGCATCTCCTGGATTCCCAGAAAAGAGAATAGGATATCTTGGCCTTATGTTACTTCTTGATGAGAGACAGGAAGTTCTTATGCTAGTTACCAACTCAATAAAGCAGTATCCACTCTAAACTTGATTTTAATTTTCTTTATATTGTTCTGGAAATCATTAATTTTATTGGTAACAACATTCAGCAAAAGAAGCGGTAAATTAAAATAGAAAAGGACAAGATAACTAATCCTAACTTGTCTATATAGATGGCTTGCTTTTGTACCGTAAAAGTTGAAGTTCATATATCCATATAGATTCCTTAACTTTAGTAAAGAGATCTGAGTCACACAAACCAATATATTGTTGGTCTGGCTCTTTGTGCCTTGGGGAATATCTGTTCTGCAGAAATGGCTCGCGATCTCGCACCAGAAGTTGAGCGGTTACTTCAGTTTAGGGATCCAAATATCAGGAAGAAAGTAAGCGTTCATAACCTTGCTTCAAGACTTCTATAGAGTTTTCCGACTTAACTAGTTAAAGTTCAATTAATGCTCCATGTTTTGTCATTACTGCAAGGTTATTCCATTCAATTTTTTATTTTAGCTGTCAGCACATTAGAATCATAGAGTTACTGTTAAAATATCATAATTCCTCAATATTGGACTAAACCACGGAATACATTATTTACCTTGTAAGAGGATCATTATTTTTATTAGCTGGAATTTCCTCAAATTCCAGCTGACAAAACAAAGTTTTTGTTGGAATTAACCAAATATGCATGCTTCGTACCATATTTCTTTTTATATCCTGGCAAGGGCTGATGTTGATGATGAGATTTGATTGAGTTTTTCAAGCTATTCTCTATATTATGCATGATTTGGAACATTATGTGAACTTTTGCCATCTGTTTTTGGAAGATCTGCAAATTAATATTCCTTTTTGAGGAAATAAATACCTATATGAAATATGGAACACTAGGTTTCAAGCTCTGGCTAGATATATTTTTGTCTGCTTTTTGTGACATATATTCTTTCTCTGTTATGAGTTATCTCTATGAAGTGCATTTTTCTTTCTTCTTAGCAGTGATTTTTATGGTGGTTATGACTAATAAGACTGGTAAATGCAATTAAAAAACTTGTCAAGAAGATTGAAAAGGAATTAGAGCTCCCATTATATTGTTCTTAGAACGTCAGTTTCAGCTTTGACCTATTTTCTTTTCATGTCTGTTCAGAACATGAATATCCATGTAATGTTTGTGGTTCATAAAATGTCTAAAGTATCAGTAATAGATCATTTTATATAATCATTGACTTTTATTTTTCTTTATTTTAATGTTCCACTAGAGACCTGAAATTGATCTCGTTGAATATATTAACCCTACTTACTGTGTACTGTAGGCAGCATTGTGCTCTATAAGAATTATAAAGAAAGTTCCAGACCTGGCAGAAAACTTTATAAATCCTGCTGCTTCTTTATTGAAAGAAAAGCATCACGGAGTCTTATTAACAGGCATTCAGCTTTGTACAGATCTATGTAACATCAGCGCGGAGGCTCTTGAGTATTTCAGAAAGGTAAATTGACCCATTGCATTTTGTATTAAACCCCTGTTTGGCCTCTATTTCATAAAACTCATTTTCAACCATACTTATCATGGGACCCACAATTTAATCAACTTTCGAATAAAAAAATTCATTAACTTCTATAAAAATTACTAAATTTTTTTTTTTTTTATTAATCAAAATCAATAATTTTCTTAAATATATTTCTCAAAACCAAAAGACAAATAATAGTTCCTAACTGAGAAGTTTAGGCCATGTTCTCTTTACTGTTTTGAGGTTATTTTCTGTTTTTATTTTCGAAAACACTAAAAACGCGTTCTCTTTACCATTTTCGAAAACGCATTTTGAAAAACAGAAAAAAAAAAAAAAAAATTGTACAAAAAACGCCCATAACCTCGTTTTGGGCTTTTTAAGTGTATTTCAACAAAAAATGTTCAAAACGCGAAAAACGCTTTTTGTGATTTATTTTTTTGTAAGAATTATCCTAGCTTGGAACTAAATTTAAAATAAAGTTTTTTTTTTTTTTTTTGGGAGAATTATCCTAATTTGGAACTAAGTCTGAATAAAGTTTTTTTTTTTTTTAGAATTATCCTAACTTTGAACTAAGCCTAAAATAAAGTTTTATTGAATTTAATATCAACATTACAAAAAAAGTTAAGTGGGAATTCTTGTTGTTATATTTCAAAAAATGCTTTTATAAATGGATTCTGGTGGTTTTGAAAGAACTTGCATTTTCTGAATTTTAATAGAATCAGAGCTTCCTCAAATCCCGAACCTGACCAAGCTGTGTTAATATAGACTTTTAGTGCTCACATTAGTGTGTTGCAGGTAATCATGTTTTCAGTGTATTGTGAAAGGAAATTTGAGTTTGAGCCAGTAGTATTCTGCAAGCAAATTAATTAAAAATAGTTTAAGTAGTATTCTGCAAAATTTCAAATAGAACATGTTTTCCAACTTTTCATTTTCAAAAACAGTTTTCAGAAATGACAAACCAAACTCGTTTTCAGCAAATTTGAAAACAAAAATAAAAACATAAAACATTTTCGAAAATGAAAATATAAAATAAAATACAAACAGAACGCCACCTTAGATTCTCTGAAGTGTAAATAAGATGAAGATAACTTCTTGTTTCCATCAATTATATTAGTTGTGTAGCTAATCATTTGCTGATGCTGTTTATCTGTGATAATTTTCGTATCTCCTTACAATGATCTATGGCTAAATCATAAATGAAGCTGGCAAATTTTATACATAAGAAGTAGCTAAGCCCGATGCAATAGAGGTTTATTTAATCATCTGATCCTCTGTGCTAGTTATGGCCAATGTTCTAAAATGCGTAATGCGTTGCGATGCGTCGAGGTCGAGAATCAAGAATCACAAGTTTAAATGTGTCAATGCGAAGAATAAGCGTCATAATGCGTTTCGTATTTTTAATATTATTTTAAGACATTAAATATATTTTTATAAAAAAAAAAAAAACCGGATTAGGCGTCGCCTAGGTGGGATTAGGCGGAGCCTAGGTGAGATTAGGCGCGCCTAGGCGATCAAAAAAAACGTTGACCGCATTTTTACGCGCATACCACTTATTCGACGCGTTTTGACCACGCATCGCGCCTAGGCGGCGCATTTTCGTGCATTTTAGAACACTGGTTATGGCAAATAATGTTTGTGGACCATAAATAACCAAGCTGATCATATCTTTCCCAATTTCTGTAGCTTATATAGGCTTATCAATTGGAACTGGAAACATGGAATCTTTTTCCCAGTCTACCAAATGAACATGATCAAGATTGCCATATAATATTTCTAACCAGGCTTTCATGAAATTATATTCCTTGAATTATTGATGGGCAGACTATTTGATGGAGATAGAGTTTAGATTAGAAAAGATTGGTTTTGATATATTGGTACAATTGTAGTTTAGCAGCAGATCTTTTAGGTTCATTTCAGTTTCTTGTTCTATAAATAAATGGCTTATTTACTGTAATATTTAACCCTTGATTTATATGAATAAATTGAAATATTCTTTTTCCCTGGAATCTTTTCTTCTTTGCGAACGTTTCTTTTCTTGTTCATTAACAAGTTTAACACACTCTTGTGTTAATCTTTTTTCCCTGGTGGTTTGTGTAAAATCGACAATAGCATATTAAATGCGAAACATATCTTTACATATGTTTCTGTCTTTCTGATGATCTATACATCAGTGAGGTATTCCAAAGTCCAAACCAAAGTGATAAAACTAAGATCAATGCATAATCTCGTCGCTTGATAGAACTAGACATGTCAAAGAATTAAACTTTGCAGCTTTGCCAAAAATTTGATGTCTATGATGATTCTATGGAGAGTGAAGTACATGATTTCCTTGCTTTGACGTGTTAGCATTGGAAATAGAGTAAATAATGCTGAATACAATTATGGTTTTCTTTGACAATCACATTTCTTAAGCCCTTGTTTGGTACCAACCATTTTTTTTTTTTTACTTTTTCCTAAAATTCATTTTCAACCACACATTTATATGACACCCACCACTTTTCATGTTTTTCAATCATTTTTCAACCACACATTCTCCCCAAAACCCAAAATTCTCCCAAAACTACTTACCAAACATGCACATAATCCTTGGTGAAATTTACTAAGAAAACTGTCATCTTTGTCCTCTGTTATAACAGTTGGAAAGGTTAGTGCTGATGAACAACATTAGAACAATGAGTAGGCAAATGGTGGTCCATAACCATTTTGTTGCTAATATCAAAGGGAAAAAAATTCATTGCATGATAACATAATCATAGATCAGAATCTGGTAACTATTTAGAAAAAAACCCTGCTAGTTATCCATACGGGAAACATAGGAGATTTCATTAACAAACCTCAGCACTAGTTGATTTCAGCATATCTTGGGTTGTTGTCTAAAATGGGATCTAGAGCCCGTTTGGTAGGGCTTACTTTTAGCAAAAAATGTAGGTGTTTGACTGAGAATGAGAAAGTGCTTTTTGAGTGGATAAACATCATTTTTAAGTTGTTTTGGAGAAGCTCAAATTTGTAGTTTCTCAAAAAAGCACTTTTACAAAAAGCTGAAATATATTATATATTCCATAATTCATATTAAAATATTATATTTAATTGATTAATATGAAATTGTATTTTATTAATAATTAATAAAATATGAAATATGTTGAAAATATATTATTTTTCATAACTCATATTGAAATATTATATTTTGTTGATTAATATGAAATTGTATTTTATTAATAATTAATAAAATATGAAATATGCTGAAAATATATTATTTTTCATAACTTGTATTGAAATATTAATTTTTATTGATTAATATGAAATTATATTTTATTAATTAATAAAATATGAAATATGTTGAAAATATATTATTTTTCATAACTTGTATTGAAATATTAAACTTTATTGATTAATATGAAATTATATTTTATTAATTAATAAAATATCAAATCTATTAACAAAATATTTTTCTAACTCTTATGAAAAATCTATAGAAATATTATAATTTTTCATAGCATTATTGAAATATTATATTTCATTAATTAATAAAATATGGAATATATTAAAAATAGAGAAATAATATATTTTATTTAACTAAAAAAAATTCAATATAGATTTCAACATTGAGATGAAATAATTATTTAATTTTTAGTTTAACTATGAGATATAATTATATAAAAGTACTTTTATAGTTGTGCTGCCAAATAATTGATTTAATGTTAACAATGCTTTTTGGAGTGACAATCAAACAATCAACTGCTTTTTGTCAACAACACTTTTAGAAAAAAAAGTCTACTAATAAACTAATGTAATGGTACAATTACAGTGATTCATTGCATTATTGGGAAATTTGCATCTAGGTATCGTCCCTTCGAACTGCAGTGTTTCCTATATGTAATTCTGTTGTATATTGAACTATTGAACTTGAAATAATCATGGTGTTGCTTTTCTAATTTCTCGATAAATGTTTTTTTTTTTTGACATTTGAATTAAATTGTTTTAACCACGGTTTTCATTTTGATAAGATTTTCATCTTTTTTGCCTTATCTTTTCCTCTATGATTCTAGAAATATACAGATGGTCTAGTCAAAGTTCTAAAGGATGTTGCAAACAGTCCATATGCACCTGAGTATGACGTTTCCGGGATCACAGACCCTTTTCTTCATATTAGATTGCTCAAGCTTTTGCGGGTGTTGGGCCAGGGAGATGCTGATGCCAGTGATAGTATGAATGATATTCTTGCTCAGGTAAGTTAATGTATTCATGTTTATTTACTTGCTTTACCTTTTATGACAAGTAATATTTTCGATATGTTTTCTTGTGCTTTATGATATCTGTCGTTATTTTTGATTTTTAACTTTATTATTAGAGATTATTAACTTAGTAGATACTAATTACTGGAAGTAGTCAACTTTTTTATATTTGGAATGGAATGAATTTCTTATGTATTTCTCTATTGAGCAGGCGACTCTTAGATGGGAAATGTTCTGCTCTTTGTTTATTTGTTTAGATTCTGTAGAAGCTTGTTTTCATAAATCATAACTATCAAAAGATAAAGCTACTTAGAGTTTCCCTTGTTGATATAAATTCAAGAGGTACTGCAAGAATACATGGGAAGATACTGCGTGGGTAAGGGTTCAATATCATATGAATAAAAATATATAGCATGAGATGAAGAGCACATTTGGCAAAGTCAAACATTGCATATCAACACATTTCATAGGATCCACAATTTAACCACTTATCATCCACATATTCCATAAGATCCACAACCCATGAGCACTTAAAAGAACTACCAAACAAGCACAAAGTCAAATTTTAACATTTGGTGAAATAATTTTTCCAGAACCTGTTCTTAATTAAAAACCCACCTACATATTATTAATTTATTAACTAGAATGTCTTTTATTGATGATTGGTGTCAATAACAATATAAACCAGGATTAACATTCAAATTCTGTGAATTCATTTCGGTGTCAGGGATACTACTTTTACTGTAACCATTACTTATTCTGTTTGCCTGATATGCTATATGCCTTTCGCAGGTGGCAACCAAAACTGAGTCGAACAAAAATGCAGGGAATGCAATTCTTTATGAATGTGTTTCAACAATCATGACCATTGAAGAAAATGGTGGTTTAAGAGTGCTAGCTGTCAATATTTTGGGAAGATTTTTATCCAGCCGTGATAACAATATCAGGTCACCTTGTGGCTATGCCATTTGGTTACTGGTCCATTGCAGTTGTCGTTTTTGCACATGCTTAATTTCCGGATCAACCTTGATTAAGGACTGAGTGCATCAAAATTCTATCTTAAACAGTTGCCTCCTACCAATATCCTGTCCAAGTACTTTTTATAGGACTTCATATAAAAATAATTAAATAAATAAATAAATTGACGACAACCTTTCAATTCTTATTTTTCTCTTATGTTGCACATCTAATGTGTTTGCCTAGATTGTTGCTTTATAATGCTTAAAGCTGAATCTGTTTACATAATTTATTGCCTGAACACTATCTAATTGGTGACTTCATGAATGCTATTGTTTTGAAGGAAAGAGTTCTTGACACGCTCATTGATGCTTGAGATGCATGTGTTCATATAGACTCAAGCACCCATTAGATGGTATACGCGGACCATTTACTTGTAATTCTAATAAAAGAAACTGATAGCAATGACAAGATCTTATGATATATGCCTGAGACCATCCTTTTATGATAAATAGACTTCAATTGCTTACTCAATGAGAAGGATACCTGCTTAGTTTGGTCTGAGAGTGCCTACATGAATTTCCAAGTTCTTAACATATGTACATATCGTTAATTTGACCCAATGAACCAGATATTTACATATTTTTTTCACTCCATCACTTTGCTTTCTTGAGTTTTTAGAACCTGTAAATGATGGTATAACTTTTGTTTGTCTTTGTTTTGGTCTATTTCTATGATTAATCCTTGCAGTCCCTTTCTTGCTGTGTACTGCATTTTTTGCTATCTTGTTACATTTGAATCATTCCGTGAAAAATATTTTCTAGCTACTATCCCATGCCTTTTCATCTTATCGAGTTGAAATCCATTGTGTCAGATATGTTGCATTGAATATGCTAATGAAGGCTATTGCTCTAGACAGTCAAGCAGTACAGAGGCACCGCGCTACGATTTTAGAATGTGTAAAGGTAACATGTGACCATATCTATTTCTTCCATCACTAATATTTGAAAGATTCTAATTATTTGTGCAAGCGTATCTTGTTTAATAGCCATTGGCATGTTTGAACTCATAGTTTTCTGAGCTGTTAGAATGTCGTGGTCTTTGATGAGGAGAAAATAAGGGTATTGTGTTGATTAGATCTTGAATAAAATCGCTTATAAAATTATTGGTAAGTAAACTTTTATGTGACTGATTAATTGTCCTTTTGACACAATAGGGCAGCACTAATGTTTTATGCTCCTATAAATAGTTCATTATCAGATTGTACCAGCAACTTAATGGGGTTTGTGGTTACTAACCTTCGCAGCAATGGTCTTGAGTTTGGGCCTTCTAGATTTGAGCCTCCATTTAGTCAAAAAAACTTATAAATAGTCAAACATTTTCAATTACACATTCCAATGGACTTAAACATAATATCCACGACTTGTTTCTATCTACTTAAACCATTTATACATTCTTTCCTAGCAGTTTTATTTTGTATGACTTTTCTCTAAGTTTGACAACGGTTAGCACCACTTTCCATCTCCCAAACCCAAGGACCATTCTTGTTGAATAAGTAAAATGCAATTCAAGTTTTCAAACATCATGTTTGTGTGTCTCTTCCCCCACCCCAACAGTAACATCTTTATATTACTGATGAAATCTGCAGTTGTATCTTATAGATTCATGACTGCTGTTCTGTTGTTAGGATTCAGATGCTTCTATCCGGAAAAGGGCCCTTGAGCTTGTATATCTTCTGGTGAATGAAAGCAATGTGAAGTCTTTGACAAAGGAACTAATTGACTATCTTGAGATAAGCGATCCCGAGTTTATGGGAGATCTCACTGCCAAAATTTGCTCCATTGTGGAGAAGTAAGTTGAATGGGTATTATGTGTAACAAGATTTTTTCAATTCCTTGCTCCAAGAATTCCAGGGTAGTATTGCTTGTAGTATAATTCTATTAGGCATGTGATCTATGGATTATATGGCACTTATAATGCTCGACTGAGTGGCTTGAATTGAATAAGGGTATCTACACACAAGCTTCATCCTCATTGTTCCATGGGTTTTGATCACCCTTTCGTTTTTCTCTTGCTTGCATACCCCTCGTATCAGTAATTAAAACTGTTGAGTGCAATGTGATAAGTCAAGAATGACAAATTTTTTATCAAAATATAATTACTGTATATCATCCAATTTATTTTGGTATTTACAGCATGTCCTTTGCTTTATGATACAGATTTTCTCCTGAGAAAATATGGTATATCGATCAGATGCTTAAAGTTCTGCCCAAGGTATGCATCATGATTTTGGAGTTTAAAATGTATGGTTTGTTGGTTGTAATTTTGAGACATCTCTTGATAAATGTTAAGATCATTTTTAAAAGCCATAGACATGAATCATTTTTGTCATATGAACGCAGTATCTATCTTGTCCATTTATGCTGCATTATCAAATAGTTAACCCTACCAAATCCTATTAGTATTCTTGGCTTAGGAGGATGTTGAATCTTTCTGATGGTTATGCACATTTATTATTTCAAATTACTTATTCAAAATCTTTGTTTGACTTCGATATATGCCGGAACATGTTATAAATGCTGTTTTCCTATTGTTCTTTACATTTTCCTGTGGAATAGTTTTTGTAGAACTGCTCATTCCCCCTTTCAATATTGTTACAATTCATGTTCTCATGAATATTTGTATGTTTTCGATCAACCATATATATTGCGCACTAATTTATTTTCTCAGTCAGGATTTGTAGATGTTTGTTAAATATTATTGAACCACTTGATCTAAAAGCTTAAGTTCTTAGATTAGGCGAAATGTGTATCATATAAATATTATCTTTGACACGCCCCTTCACATGTAGGTGGGGTTTATTTTTCCCATCAAAGCATAATATGTACACAGTTAATTCAACGAGTGGTGACATGACTTGAACCTAGGACCTTACTGATAAGAACCTATTTTCTGTAGATAAATTTTATTGAATGAGTAATGTAAAACAATCTAAAATGAAAGAAACAATTCAAGCATTCGAGAGGCTTGATCTCTCCCAACTCATTTCCCTAAAAATCTGCATAATCCTAATGATATAGCCCCCTCCTATTTATAGACAAAGGGCCTATACTATTTATTATATCATTCCCCATAATACCCCCCCTTATTTTAGTATCCTATCATTACTCCGCCCTCGAAACGAACCTTGTCCTCAAGGTGAAGGTTAGATCTAATTAAAAAAATCAAAATACAATAAAATCGAAAATTTTCTTGCAAATCTAAAAATTTGAGGACCACCCCTGCAACTTTGTGATTGAATTTCTGCAAATCTGAAATTTTGGGCTGCACTTCACATTTCTGAGAATCTGGGACCTTATCTACAATTCTCGGATCTGAATAGAAACTTTTTTTTTTTTTTTTTTTTTTGGTGGAATGGGCCACCTTATCGACCCCATTATTCAATTGTTGGGTCCAATTAAATCCTGGGTTCCATATATGGTTTTGGTCCATTTCATCTTGGGCCCGTTTGAACCAAAAAATGTGGACTTCTATCTGAAACGGATTAATACTATTTTGGGCCTGAAACAGATTAATACTATTCTGGGCCTGTTTAAGACATTTTTTTCGGATTTTCCATCAGTTGGGCCTTACCCACCCCATTACCCCACATCTTCTTCTTCCATGTGATCATCGCACTGACGAGAAAACACAGACTTTGAACCTTAAGCCAGCTGCTCTCCCCGTTTTCTTCTTGCTTCGATTTCTGACCAGCCACAATAGATTCGTCCTCAAACAGGTCGTTCGTATCCTCTTGTGTCTTCTCTGCAATTCGTTTGATTTTCTTCGCTGAAAAATAGGGCAGATCTGTACCTCTCTCGCATTGAAAGTCGCGGGAATTTTCGAACCAGACAAATGTCTTCAGCTCTTCTTCTTCGACCGTTGTCTTTTTCTTCTCGCCGGAAACTCTATCTTGTGCTAGGAGGAATCGCTCCATCATCCTTTCCCTCAAATCTCTCCAATTTTGCACGGGTCGATTTCGATTGTCCGATTCAAACCATGTCCATGCCTCGTCCTCAAAATAAGCTGTTGCCTCATCTACCTTATCCTCCTCCGATAAGGTGTTCATTGAGAAACACCACTCTATCCTCCGTATCCAATCTTCAACATTGCTGCCATCAAAATTCTGAATCTGATCTATTTCCTTTTCCCTTCCTTTTGGTGTGATCCCAAGCTTTGTTGATGGATCCGTTGATAGATCCTTGTGCGGATCCAACTTATACATTTTGCTAAATACTTTCAGAATTGATCTCTTCAACAGCAATTCCTTCAATTCCTCCCAGGTTCGAACAGGCTTGCTGCGATCAGTACATTCATACCACTCCCATGCTTCTCTGGCCAAGCAAGCACTGGCAGCCTCCACCTTATCCATCTCCGACATCCACTTATACGAGGCAAACCATTTATCTGCACTTGATAGCCACGAAACGAGATATTCTTCATCTTCTCCATAAAACATTGATTCTAATCTGAAATCTCCCTGTATGCTGAAATTTTTCAGAAATTCCTCCATGAATTGTCCTTAGACTCGGTGCTCTGATACCAATGATAAGAACCTATTTTCTGTAGATAAATTTTATTGAATGAGTAATGTAAAACAATCTAAAATGAAAGTAACAATTCAAGCATTCGAGAGACTTGATCTCTCCCAACTCATTTCCCTAAAAATCTGCATAATCCTAATGATATAGCCCCCTCCTATTTATAGACAAAGGGCCTATACTATTTATTATATCATTCCCCATAATACCCCCCTTATTTTAGTATCCTATCACTTACCTACTCTGATATCATGTTAAAACTTGGAGTTTCATGTTAAGATGTCAACCTTGCTAAGAGTATTAGCTTAAGCACTTATATGTTGATTTGCCTCCGTTTGGTAACACTATTTGATTTATAGACTGGTGTTGAAATTTGGAGAGGAAAATGTGTGGTTAAAAAGTGGTTTTGGAAATTGTATAGATTATAAATTGGTTTATAAACCAAAAAAGTATGATAACCAAACGGATTTATTTTCATATTTATTTGATATGGAATTTATCCATTAATATGTCTCACCCAGTGTTTAAAAAGGCGAGGCAAAGACGAGCCTCAAAGTGAGGCGCATGGGTTATGCCTCGAGGCGGCAGTTTTGGGGCAAAAATAGTGAGGCTTCAGCCTCAAAATCTGAGGCGCATGCCTCAAAGCTTGTGCCTCACAAGGCATGAGGCATGCTCCTCCCAGAAGAAGATGAAGGAAGTTTGGTTTTTCTTACCTAAGAGCTGCATCGGAGCCGTCGGAAGAGATGTCAACTGGAGCAGCGCCGTCGATATAGGGCTGCTATCTCTCTTCTTCCCTTCAGCGGCTGTTGGTGTTTATAGAGTGTGTGTGTGTGTGTGTGTGTGTGTGTCGTAGAATTAGGGTTAGATGCAGACATGGACGATGTGGGCTAGGCTGGGCAGGGCAGTTCACATATGTAATAAATGGGCTTGAAGTATTGGCTCTCGTATCAATCACAGATTCTGGTCCAAATTCTGTACATAATAGATAAAGTGCATGCTTGTTTCTAATTAAAAATCAGATTTTTATCAAAGTCAAAGCCAACAATTAATCTCAACCATATATTTAATAGGTCTCACAACTTTTAAACCACACATCTCATAAACTTCTATTAAAATCCGTTAAAAATCTGATTTTAATCTTTATGAAACATGGGCAAAATATATATATGAAGCAACTCATTACTTTGTATATATTAGATAAAATGATAACAAAAATAAAAATAAAAATTATTTTACACCATAAAAATAAAAATAAATTCTAAAAATTATATTAAAATATTTTAACGCTACAAAATTAAAAAAATAATTATTTACACTTCAAAAATAAAAATAAAAAACAAAAATAAATTAAAAAATATTTTAATATTATTACAAATTGACCTATCTACTATTTATGTCCACCATAGAACTTTATGTTATATATATATATTCAATTGATTATATGAAATATGTTTTGTATTTTATATTTTTTTGTTTTATTTTATAAATTTTTTTATTGGATTTTTGGTTTTTTGTGAGTCTTGCGCCTTCCCTCACGAAGGAAAATCACCTCAGTACTTTGTTCCACCTTTTTAAACATTGGTCCCAACAAGGTGGTGACCTGTTTTTTACCAAACAAATCTTGAAATTAGCGATCTTGTTTGAGTTTTAATCAAATCGCATTATTTGTTGAAGATTAATGGGCTCCACTACCATGTTGAACCACTCGATCAAAAAGTTTAAGTTATTAAATAAGGCCAAATATATATCATATAAATATTATCTTCAATAAATGTCATAGTCAAGTTGAGCTTGGCCAGACTCATGTTAACATTAATGCTTGTATCTTATCTTTCTCGTTGCATGAATTTATTTTCTACTACATGTTGCAGGCTGGAAATTATGTGAAAGATGAAGTCTGGCACGCCCTTATCGTTGTGATTACCAATGCTTCAGATCTCCATGGATATACTGTTCGGTCTTTGTATAGAGAACTACAAACAGCAGGTGAACAGGTACCTTGTAGCTACACCATTATCCTACATTGACAGCCTGTGTTGGCTATAGCTGTCTGATTTTGATTGTTTTCCCCGCTTCCATTTGTCTACAACTTGAAATTCCGTTGTTTCCTCCAGGAAACTCTTGTTAGAGTGGCAGTATGGTGCATTGGAGAATATGGTGAAATGCTGGTTGGTAATGGTGGAATGCTCAATCAAGAGGATCCAATAACTGTGAGTTCATGCCTCTTAAAGTTCGTATCTGTTTAATTGTTGTCATTAAATTTCCCTCAGATATTCGCATGACTTGAGTGCATATATGAAGCAATGGAGTTCTCATTGTTATGTTAATGTAAGTGTTGATATTAGTTATTGTGAAACAACCAAATTCTCAGGCTAAATAACCAATATAGAGCTTTAACTGCATAATAAAATCACCTTTGATGTGTCAAGTCAAAATCTGAAGTTCTCTCTGTCCCTCCTATTGTTCTTGTGCTTTCTGCTACACACTTATAAATCAACGTAGGTTGTGAATGTGGACACTAATGAGTATATGACCATGTCATTGGGAAGATTGATAATCTATCTTATCACATAACTCCGTAAGTATAATAACTTACTAAGTTTCCAAACACCACCATCATGGTCATCGTCGTCTTCATCACTGCCCACCCCTACCATGAAGCTTGTGATCTTTTTGTGCTTCATTTTCTTGATAATCTCGATGAATATGTTGTCTGGAGCAGGTAACAGAATCCGATGCTGTGGATGTCGTAGAAACTGCCATTAGACGCCATTCTTCAGATCTCACTACTCGGGCAATGTGTCTGATGGCTTTGCTAAAGCTATCAAGTCGTTTCCCTTCCTGTTCGCAGTATGTTTTCTTTGATTTTATTTTCATGCAAGCTGCAAATGTTGATAAACTCCATTACATGGAGCATATTTATATTGCCGCTGGTTGTGCGCTTGTGCAGTGGGCAATTACAAACTTTAGCTATATGTGTCTGACATACGTCGCATATACTTTGCATCTTTGATAATAGTTCTCACCTCTATGTCTAATGTTTCTTTTACTTGTACCACTTAATTTCTTCTCAGTGGTTTGGTATTATGTAAACACGGTGCTTCAATAAGGCAGTATCACTCTCTATTTTGTAGTTATCTCAAATATCTTCTAGCAATCATTTCCATCAGAATTGTTATGCTTTTTTATTGTAATCCATTTTTTCAATTTTTAGCATCTGTGTGGCTCCAGTTCTAGTTTCTGATATAAAAATTGTATCCCTGGTTTCTTGAACAGCTTCTAGCCATCACTTCCATCAGGATTGTTGTGTTTATTGTATTCCAAATTTTCTAATCTTAGCATCTGCACGGTTCCAGTTCTAGTTTTCGCTATAAAAAGTTGTATCCCTGGATTCTTTACTCTCTTTTTTGAGGTTATTTCAACTCATCATTAGAATAATGTGATTAAACCATCATGTGCTACTACTTCTTGACTGAACCATTGTACCACGTCAAGTTTATTAGAGTTTGTTTATTTTTTTGTCTGTAACCCTCTAATAAGTAATAAATTTGACAAACTTCCACTTGTCGCAGAGCATCCATTTGATCCGAGCCTTCTTCTCTTGGCAACTAGTGTCTTTCTCTATCCTACTTGAATGTCAAAATTTTCACTTTACCATAAAAAAACCAGCTGCTCTTCCAGTTGTATTTGATCTTATTTCTATTGTCTCATGGTAGAGAGGAATAGGTGTTGTGAATTCAATTTTTCCTTTCATGATTTTGTTGTTGGACCTCCACGGCTGCATACATAATGTTATGTTGGATTCTTTATTTATTGTTTGTTTAAACTGGACATTAATTTACGTTTACATGCCTTTGGTAAATGTAATTCTTATCGCTGAGAAGACCTGCAATTCGATCCGTTTTATTTTATTTCTATTATGTGACAACATAGTTGAATGTTTTCTTTAATCCTTGAATTGTTTAACTGAATCAGATGCAATTTAATATTAAACTTATTACAGGAGGATAAACGATATTTTCATTCATTACAAAGGAAGCCTTGTACTTGAACTGCAACAGAGAGCCATTGAATTTAATTCTGTTATTGAGAAGCATCAGAATATTAGGTATGAAGAAAAAGCTATGTGCTAAGCTTTTTAATTTCCCAGTTTGTATGTTATTTATATAGCTAAAAAGCTGCTGGGTTGCATTTGTTCAGGTCAGCTTTGGTTGAGAGAATGCCGGTCCTTGATGAGGCGACCTATAGTGGAAGGAAGGCTGGTTCTGTGCCATCAGCTGTTTCAACCTCCCAAGGAGCTCAACTGAATCTTCCAAATGGAGTTGCTAAGCCTGCTGCAGCTCCTCTTGTTGACTTGCTTGATCTTAGTTCAGATGATATTCCGGCACCTAGCTCGTCTGGTGGAGATTTTCTTCAGGATCTTCTTGGCGTTGATCTATCGCCAGCTTCTTCACAACCAGGTTGGTTTTGTTTATGCACATATCTGAAATTACCTCGTCTTCAGTTGTTAAAAACACAGCTGATCTCTGAACTAGTAGAGTTCGCTTTGGTCACCTAATCAAATTTTTATGTTACCTTCTAAAAGATTTTGTTTCTTCTAGTTAGGCACTACATCTGCCTCCATTTTTCAAAAAGCATAGAATTGATGGCTTGTTTAACAGAAATTATGTCTTGGCTTAAAGGTCTATTATCTAATTGGTTTTGTCATCCAGATTGCCATAAATGCTCGTTCTTCTGAATTGTGCACCCTAAATGCATTGGTTTTTTAAAAAATAATTGTTTTATTCAATATTGACAACAAAATTAATGCTTCAATGGATTTTAAAGCTACATTATCGTTTCTGTCATACAAGTTTGCAATTACTATACTTCTGAAAGACTGGTAGATAGAGCGCTTAAACTGAAACAAAAATGGAAGTTCAGTAATTAGTTCGTTACTAAAGTGAAACACCACTATGATTTCAGTGACTATTATCATGTCAATGCATCTCTGAAATATAGGTCACAAATGATTCTTATCTCTTGTACTTTCTCTTACTTTTTTTGAAGGCTTCTAATTTCTCCATTGATATCTTTTTGAATAATATCTGCATAAATATGAAATGGCATTCATATGTAGAACACTTGTTTAATTCTCTTAGGACACGTGCATCTTTGGTTGGATTTTGTAATACGGTGGAGTTTCTTTTGAATAGAAATACATTTAAATTTTTACCTTGAATAATATCTGCATAAATATGAAATGGCATTCATATGTAGAACACTTGTTTAATTCTCTTAGGACACATGCATCTTTGGTTGGATTTTGTAATACGGTGGAGTTTCTTTTGAATAGAAGAAATACATTTAAATTTTTACTCTTTTCCCAATGCAACATGCATATTTAAGCATTCTGTTTTCCTTTACAAAAACTCAGGAGGTAATCATGCTCAAAAGAGCGGTAACGATGTCTTACTTGATCTTTTATCAATCGGAACACCTCCGGCTCAAAGTACATCCGCGGCTGACATGTTATCATCCATTCAAGATAACAAAAGTCCAGCGGATATATTAGACAAATTGGGTTCCCCTTCTGGGCCTCCTGCACAAGCCTCTCCTCCGTTTGGAAGTTCTCCTATGATGGATCTATTGGACGGATTTGGACCTGTCACATCAGCACCTGGTATGCGTTCATCAGTGTGTGTACCTAGTTGGCATCAATATATTATTTCTGAAGTACTCATACCTTGCTTTCTGTTGCAGAAAACAATGGCACAAGCTATCCATCACTCATTGCATTTGAAAGCAGCTCCTTAAGAGTGACATTCAACTTCTCAAAACAGCCTGGAAACCCGCAAACAGCATACGTTGAGGCTCAATTTGTGAACAAGTCACCTAATGCATATTCGAATTTTGTTTTCCAGGCAGCTGTCCCAAAGGTAATCACTGTAGTTTCTGTTCCATTTTAATGTTTGTGGAGGTGGAAATAATAATACACCATCCGTCCCAATTATATAGGCTGGTTTGACTTTTTATACGGATTAAGAAAACATATTTAATGTCATTGAAAAAATAATTTTGGTAAAATTTTTTTCCAACTTACCCCTATTTAATATCAAAACTATCATTATTGTAAGTAATAAATAGGGGTACATTAGTAAGCAAACAAAATAAACACTTTCCAATAAAGAAACAAGTCTATATAATTGGGACAAGAGAAAAATGAAAGGCAACCTATATAATTGAGACGGAGGGAGTAAAAAAAAAAAAAAAAACGTGATAGCCCTATTCATGTTGCTTTCCATTTTTCTGCTTACTTTTCATATGCCATCTTAAGTAATCATTATTCAGCTCGACATGTAAAATGTATTCTTACAAGATTGCTGTTCCTAATATAATTGAGAACTATGGCTAGTTATTATCATTGTGCAGCCTGCAAAGATTCGGTATGCCATGTCTTTTGACTATTTTTCTGTAACCCTAGATTCTGAACTTTGGGAAGTTCCACATTAATTTTTACATACTATCTATATCTTAGAAAAAATCAAATATATTCCCATTTTATTCCCTTCTTGTTTTTGAAATAGCGATTCAATCAGGTTCCCAATGTCAACATGGATTGCCAAACAATGGACCAAGAATTTCTTTTACAATTCCTTTCTCGCACTTTTAAGATTATATATTTTGTGCTTTCAATCTTCAGTTTCTTCAACTGCACTTGGATCCAGCTAGTAGTAATAATCTTCCTGCTGGTGGTAACGGATCAATCACACAAAAGCTTCGACTTACAAACAGCCAGCATGGAAAGGTATGTCGATTTGCAGTTCTTTTGTTCTTGCAATTCTTTTTACTTGATCTTGTGTTGATTAATATATCTGATTTGTTGTTCCAATAGTAAACTATGTAAATTATGCTTCAGAAAAGCTTACCACCCTTGTGGCTCCATTTTCCCGAAGTACCATCTAAAAGTTTCATGGAATAGGAGTGTTGAAAAAAAAAATAATAATAATAAAAAAATAAAAAAAAAGGAACTGTGCGGACATTTCAGCTTGTTCTTACTCTATGAGCATGTTTGGCTACACTATAATACTTTTTGCTTCCAAACATGTTAGAATATGTTAATTTTTTCTTAAAGAGTAAGGAAGTTACATAACTCTTCCCTTACGTTCCAAATAAGTAATTTCCATCTTTGGCGAATAAAGAATATTTATTTTTTAAGTTATTAAGTGAACTTTTTAATCATAGCCAAACAAGCTCGCACCCGTAAAACACAGGCTCCAATTTTTTTCCTATTGTATTATATATATGTAAGGCATGAATTAGTACTTGCAGTTTTTGCTTAATCTGTTACCTGATTGCTTGCTAGATGAAGACTAAACATTAATTCCTCTACTTTCAGAAATCCCTTGTAATGCGCATACGGATAGCTTATAAAATAAACGACAAAGATGTTCTCGAAGAAGGGCAAGTCAATAACTTCCCTCGTGATTTGTGAGATCGACGGGTTCCTTACAATGTAAGAGCGCTCTTCCTTTTTTTCAAGACGGAGAAACATTTGCTGGCTGTTTGTAGTTTCAGGCGCAATTTCATTTTATTGTTTCGTCGACTTGTGGAAGTTGGGATTTCGAGTGGTGTTGGTATAACGCAGGTTTAACCCTTTTTATTCCCCTTTCTCCCTTAAAAAGGGTGGTTGAATGTACATTTTGGTTAGATAAATTCATGAAAGTAATTGTGGAATCAAATTTTGCCTTTGAAGCACATATATAGAATGAGCTTGTGTCAATGGGAACATTTTGGTTTTTAATTTTATAAGCTTCATTGGCTATAGAATTTGATGTACTTGTTAGTGCGTGTTTTGTATGTTGGATTATACAGTATTTGACAATATAAATAATAAAAAAAATTAAATTAAAATCATTATTTATACTGTCCAGTATAATTTAATATTATTCGCATGTCTAGTCCACTTGTTTGCTTAATTGAAAATTCCGGCCCCGTTTGAGACCTCTAATGTCAAAATAATGTGATTTGTAATAGTAATTTTTGGGTTTATGTGTAAATTATTTTATTGGTCGAATGTGTTGTTGAAAGTGAGTTTTGAAAAAAAAAAAAAGGAGGTTTTATGGATGCCAAACAGGGGCTTATGAGCATGTTTGGCTATGTTATTGTGCTATAATTGAAGCATATCAGACCTAAGTTTTACTATATGCTTACTTTCTTAGAACTAACGATTTATTACAAGCACTTAATAGTATTACTAAACAATTTATGTTGTGCTTAGTGTGTGTTTAGTAGATTTTTGGAAGATCTAAAAGTATTTTTAGATTACTTAAAGTAATTTTAGTAAAAAATATAGGTGTTTGGTTATGATAGAGAAAGTACTTTTTGATTGTTTAAACAACTTTTTTTAAGCTGTTTTAGAGAAGCTCAAATTTGTAATTTCTCAAAAAAAAAAAAAAAAAAAAAAAAAAAAAAAAAAAATTAATTACAAAATGTTGAAATATATAATTTCTTGTTACGAAATCTATTGAAAATATATTATATTTCATAATTCGTATTAAAATATTATATTTTATTGATTAATAAAAATTATATTTTGAAAATATATTATTTTTCATAACTCGTATTGAAATATTATATTTTATTGATTAATATGAAATTATATTTTATTAATTAATAAAATATGAAATATATTGAAAATATATTATTTTTCATAACTCGAAATATTATATTTTATTGATGAATATAAAATTGTATTTTATTAATTAATAAAATATGAAATTTATTGACAATATTTTTTCTGTAACTCCTATGCAAAATCTACTGAAACATTATAATTCATTAATTAGTAAAATATCTTTTGAAAATAAATTAAAAATATATTTTTTTATAATTAATTAATAAAAATTATAAAATATATAGAAAATAGTGAAATATTATATTTTATGAATTAATTAAATATTTTTTTTTATTATAGATTTCAACATTGAGGTGAAATAATTATTTAATTTTGAGTTAATTGATATATAATTTCAGTTTATTTTATACAAAATTACTTTTATAATTGTGTTGTCAAACAATCAATTTAATGTTAACAGTATTTTCTGGAGTGATAACCAAACAATCAATTATTTTTTGTTAACTGCACTTTAAGAAAAATGTTCTACTAATAAAAGCTCTACTATAAAAAATTCTCCTCACAAAAGTTGTGCTAAACAGCTCATAGTACTTTTTGATGATTTCTCTGCCTCAGTGCAAGAATCGTTATTCTTGAGGAATGTATTGAAAACCATGTAACATACTGGAAAATTGACACTGGAGGTCCCAACTGGATGGAAAGAACGTGGTACATTGGATAATTATAGATTGTATAAAATTAAACAGAACAAAGCAGTCTACACGATCATAATTCGGCTCACGAGGAGCCTCTTTGACAATCTAGCCTCGCTATAGACAAATAAAAACTATATGTTTGGTATAACATGGAATTGGAATTGGAATTGGAATTGAAATTGGAATTGGAATTGAACAAGGAAAATATTTTCCAATTCCATGTAAATTTTCTCACCAATTTTTCCTCCTTTTGCTTAAAATGTGCATTATGTAGTTGTACATGAAAAATGCGTCAATCAAACAATAAAGAATGAAAATATTTTCCTTAACAATACATTTTTCATAGAAAATGTGTGCAATCAAACACACTTCGGAGGAAAATTCAAGCATGTGCAAAGAGTAAAATCTCATGTCGCTTAAATATGAAATTATTAATCAATATATACGGACTTAAAAGTATCTCCAATAGACTCTTTATATTTAAAGAGTATTTTCAACATAATAGAGATCATCTTTAAATTTAAAGAGCAAGATTTTGACACACTCCAACAAACTCTTCATTTTAATTCTTTGCTCTTCATTTTAATTCTTTATTTTACTTTTCCGCAAAATATTTATTATCTTTCTTTTTATATATATATATATATATAAGTTAATAGCTTTCAATGCATTTAATAATAGAGAGCGGTTTGAAGAGTCAAAATTCACTCTTTAAATTAAAATATTAAATTAAAAAATGTTGGAGTAGAATTCAAAGGATTAGTTGTTTAAAGTAAATAACATTTTAAGAGCATGTTGGAGATGCTCTAAGTTCTTAACAGATCGGTTTGACTCCTCAAATTTTGAAGAGTCAAAATCTACTCTTTAAATTAAAATATTAAATTAAAAAATGTTGGAGTAGAATTCTAAGGATTAGCTCTTTAAAGTAAATAACATTTTTAAGAGCATGTTGGAGATGCTCTAAGTTCTTAACAGATCTATATAAAAGTTAAATGAATAGTAGAATTTCTACATCGACATTCTTGAACGCACCACTATTTTGAGGGAGAAATAGAAGTTTAAATTTGTTATAAATTAAAGAGAAAAGAGAAGTCATTAATGTGTTTTATTAAGAACCAAGTCACATATGTATAGGGAAAAATTATAGATACAATAGTAATTAATAAATAAAGTCGCAGGTGTATAAATGTCATTCACTAATGAACATAACATTAACATTTACATTTTCCTTTGAATGACACATTACAAAGTATCCGCATCATTAAAACTTTGTTTGATAAAAATTCAATGTTACAAAATATCAAACGAAGGAAAAATAGTACAATTATTTTAAAGTATAAAAAATAAATGTTGACTTATTAAAATCTTGCCAGAAAATTCAGTAAGACAAAACCTAAACAAAGGAAAATTAGTACATCTACTCCCCTGATGTTGATCACCGTAAATAATTGATGAACTATCATTGAGCTCTTCAGGGGTCCCATTAGAGTTAAATCATCAACATAAACGGCTATAATTGCAAATCTACTTTTTTTCCTATGAAAACACACGAGTAGACGTCATCATTTTTATAAATCTCCTTCAACAAATATTCGTTAAGACGATTGTACTACATATATTTGGATTGTTTCAATCCATATAACAATATTTGTAATTCAATAGAGAACATAGTTTTTGGACATGTATCATTTGATTTAGGCACTTTTAGTCCTTCAGGAACTTTCATGTATACGTCACTATCAAGTGACCATATATATTGACAGTTACTACATCTATAAGGCGCATATGAAGCGTTTATGACACAGTCAAACAATTAAGAATCTAAGTAATAGTATCCATTACTGGAGAAATGTTTCCTCACAATCAATTCCTGGTCTTTCTGAGAAACAGTGAGCTACAAGTCGGACTTTGTATCTTGTAACTTTATTATTTTCATTTCTCTTCCTTATGAAAACTCATTTGTGTCTTAAATGTATTACATTTTAGGTGTTCGAGTTACGGGTTCAAACACTTTTCGTTTATCTAAGGAATTCAAATCCATATATAAATGGCTTCTTTCCACTTTGGCTAACCATTCTATACTGAAGGTCTTTAACGGACTGTGGTTCAGGATCCTCGTCTTGCATTATTTCAAGAGACATATTAAAGGCAAAAATATCGTCTATAGCAATATTATTTCGTTCTCATAATTTATGAGGTAACGAATAATTTGTTAAAGCCTCATTATATTTGAATACTTGTGGTTCTGTGTGAACCATATTTTTAATATTTGATTGATAAATATTTCCTAATATTATTTCTTTTTGGTTGGTTTTTTCATTTCTACTTTTCTTTTTCGAGATACAGAGTTTTTAGCACAAACTAGTCACACTTCTGGCATATATGAGATTCATTTGCAACAGCAGATTATCCTACAAGGACATCAATTTTTTTCTGAAATATTTTATGCTGGTATATATAACTTTGTTACTTTTTTGTGTCAACAAATATATCAGGTAATTGATTTGCAACTTTTTGCAAATGAATGATTTTCTCAACCTTTTGCTCATATTAATTGCTACGAGAGATCAAAGTGAGATAGAATTGTTTCATTCCAAGAAATTTTACTATATTTTTCAAGCTGTAATTTTTCTATTCCAATAGTAGGAAAGTCATTTTCGCCAAAATGACTTTCTATAAAACGTGCAGTAAATATATCACCAGTTAAATATTCAAGATATCTAATTATAGAAAGTGAATCAAAACCAACATAAATTCTAAGTCTTGGTTGGGGGACCCATTTTGGTACGTTATGATGGTGAAATTGGGACTTTGACAACACAATCATAAACTCGTAAAGTTAGAAATTTTAGGCTTATGACCAATACAAGTTGCAAATGGGAATATTGATAATAAGTAGTTGATCTTATGAAATTAACCTCCAAATTTCTTTGAGGATATGAAGATGTAATGTCAGTTAATGATATGCTATTAGTCATTGCTGAGTAAACCTTATTAGAACATCCATATTCTTGGATTCAATAAGTTCCCCAAGATTAATAAAAAAATTAATCAATGGGTATGACAACCCTCTGTTGGACTTTAGTCCACAATTGAAAATCTTAGGATAACGCTCTCAATCCATCTTCTACCTCATGAACATCCTTTAAGTAATTAAAATATCCACTATTAACCAAATCCTTATCTGTACATTAGTCATTGTTCCCCCATTTTTCTTCATGCTCAACAATTATATCACCTTGCTTCTCTTTCAAATTATCATAATCAATACGGCCCTCTACAGAAGGCTGCACCTGTATTTTTTCCTCAGATTTCTCCCTTTCATTCATCTCAAGAATAGAGTTGATGCCTGATGGCTCCTTTTTTAATACCTTCCTCCCTATTCTGGTCTTCTTCATATTCCCTTGCCATATATTTTGAACATTCTCCATATTCCATTCTCATTTCATTTTCATCCTTGTTCAACACTTCTGCGATTTTTTCAATCCAGATTCCCTTTGTTTTGAGTGCCATTTGATTTGGTTTCTACCTTTTTAACAACAACTCTATATCCGGTAGATCTCTTCATATAACAATCTTCTACACCATGACCTAAGTGTTTGCAAAAAGTACAATAAAGAGGAATCTCTTCATAACAAATAGGCTGCCAAATAGCAAAATCATCATTGCCTAAACTTATTCTTTCTATTCTTGGATCATTAATATGTTGGATAAAATTCAATAATGTGGGGCCAAACATGTATAAAATAAAATGTGTGGTTCTATCTTAAGGATTTAGTCAATAAAGTGATCCACTAAAGATTATTCAGGACTAATGGGTATTAAGTGTCGTGAGATTAAAGTATAGAGACGGATTCAATGTTTTAAATTGATGATGGGCCAATTTAATTACATTGAAATACGATAGCATCCCTACAGCTATTTATACAGGTCATGGTCCCCAATTGAGCGTGGATTTTCATAATTCTCTGCATCCCCATCAACAGAGGAGAAAATAAGGAGAAAACCACGAATCAGTTGGAAGGCCATAACCCCGTTCGATCAAACACAATAATTGATTCAGGTACGCTTCCGCTTCAGTTTCGATCTTGATAATTACAGCATGATGTTTATGGATTTTAGATGAACAATCATCTATATTAAATTTAGTTACAACAAGTGGTATCAGAGCCAATATCGTGTTGAATTATCAGATCTATTTCGATCTCATATATGTGAAACCTTATCATTTGCGTATGAAACCAAGTCTCATTTCGAAAATAATGGATTCAGCAAATGAAAAATTGGAAACATGAATAAATTTTTATTCAGCCAACCGATTTGTATGTACATGTCTATTTATCAATTTTCGAAAGGAGTATACAGCAAAATCTTGGTTTTATGATTTGTATGCATATGTGCGTTATCTGTGTATGCATATGTGCGAAATTCTTGAGCATGAATTGTGGTTGAGTTTGTTGTGTACGGTGTTTGTGGTGTTTGTTGATGATGGAAAGAATCAAGGTCGGAGATGGGGTAGCTGCGCGCGGCGGAATACAGCGTCCCCGCGCGCGATGGGGTTGCAGTTGGTGGGGACGCCACGCGCTGTGGCATCGGATTTCAGCGTGCAGCTTGTTTCTTGGTTGCAGCGCCGGTGATGGCGCTGCAGGCGATGTTGGGCGCCGGCGATAGCGCCGCGTTCTTGGGACTGTGCTGCAACAGCTAGGGTTTCGTTGTAAACCCTAGCTTTTCAATTTTTTAGGCCCAGGGACCTCAATCGAAAATTTGAAGGGCTGAAGGGCCTGGTTGCAATTCACGAAAATTGCTTTTATTTCACATCAGGTCCTCCTGATTTGTTTTAATAATTAAATAAAACCCTAAGCTTATGAAATCTTTTAAGTTGGTCCTTCAGACTTCTTAATTTACAAAATCAGCCCATAAAGTTAAGAAATCATTTAAGTTGGGTTTTAAAGATTCTGAATTTTACGATTCAGTCCCTAAAGTTTCAAATTTTAATTAATTGGCTGCTAAAGTTGGGAAAATTGCAATTTAGTCCTTCAAGTTTAAAAATATTTCATAATTGGCCAATCAAGTTTAATTAAATTGCAATTTAACCATCCAACTTAATGATTACTTAATCCTAAAGTATTGAATTTCATAATTCAAATCCTAAAGTCTTAAATATATGCAAAACACTTAATTCAAGTTCAAATTTTGGTATGAAAGACTCTTTTGAGAAATATAATATTTCAAAGTGAATTAATTGAAGCAACATGTTGCCAAAGCAACCTCTCTTGTGGAAATTAATTAACTTAGAATATTAGAAGGTTTCGTGTGTGTGTTGTTCATGCGGATATTGATTGGCCCAAAGGAAGGTCAATGTTTGGCTGGAATTTCACATGCACATGTGGTGATAAAAACGTGACGATTATTTGATTTAACGTGTGATCAATAAATCGGTCCAAAAAAAGGTTTATTGGTTGACATGTCTTATTGTCAGTGTTTGATTACTACATCGAGAGTACCACTTACAAGTTAATATTTCTATCCAAAGACTAAATATTGATGTTGTGCTGGGTATCTTGTGATGGGCCTTACCATTATTTGAAATTATTATTTGTATAATAAAGTACTAATGTAAGCTATTTCCATCTTCTTCTCTATACAGTTAATTCATCTGCTACCACAATATCTGCAAATCGTAATTCAATTCCCATGCTTGATGGGTCAAACTTCAAGGATTGAAAAGAGAACGCACTAATTGTTCTTGGATGCATGGATCTCGACCTTGCTCTCAGGGTTGAGCAACCGGCTTCTCTTACGGATGCAAGTTCACCTGATGACAGGAGGAACTTTGAGAAGTGGGAACGCTCAAATCGCATGAGTCTAATGATCATTAAGCACGGCATTCCGGAAGCCTTTTGGGGCGCAGTATTTGAAGAGGTAACTAATGCCAAGCAATTCCTTTCCGAACTTGAAAAGCGTTTTGCTAAAAACGATAAGGCTGAAACAAGCACGCTTCTGCAAAGCTTGATTTCAATGAAGAATAGAGGCAAGGGGAACATAAGGGAGTACATCATGAAAATGTCTCATACTGCTTCAAAACTTAAGGCACTAAAGCTCGACTTGTCTGATGACTTGCTCGTGCATTTAGTATTGATATCGCTTCCTGCACATTTTAGTCAGTTTAAGGTCAGTTACAACTGTCAAAGGGAGAAATGGACTCTAAATGAGCTCATTTCATATTGTGTGCAAGAGGAAGAAAGGTTGAAGCAGGATAGACCTGAAATTGCTAACTTGGCAAGTACCTCTAAGGATAAGGGCAAGAAAAGAAAAATAGAATATGAAGCTGCTAAGGGTCTAGATCAAAAGAAGCTACATAAGGACAATGAGGGTTGTTTCTTTTACCTGAAACCTGGACATTTAAAGAAGGATTGTACTAAATATAACGCTTGGCATGCAAATAAAGGTACATTTCTTAATTTTGTCTGTTCTGAGGTTAATTTAGCTTCAGTACCTAGAAATACTTGGTGGTTAGATTCTGGTGCTACTACTCACATAAGTGTTTCTACGCAGGGTTGCATGTTCTGCTGAAAGTCAAATGATGCTGAAAGATTCATCTTTGTGGGCGATGGAAAATCGATGGAAGTTGAAGCAATAGGAACTTTTAGGTTATTATTGGGAACTAGTTTTTATCTGGATTTGAAAGAAACTTTTGTTGTGCCGTCATTTAGATGGAATTTAGTTTCTATTTCCTTATTGGACAAATCTGGATATTATTGTTCTTTTGGAAATTGTCAGTTCAGTTTTTCTTTAAATTCAAATATTGTTGGTACTGGTTCATTATGTTCATACGATAACCTATATTTGCTTGATACTATTGCATCATATAATGAAACCTTGTATGTGGAATCACGTGGTACTAAGCGAAAATTAAATAAAGAAAATTCGGCAAAACTATGGCACAAGCGCTTAGGTCACATCTCAAAAACTAGAGTTGAACGACTTGTGTCAGAAGGCATTTTGGATTCCCTCGATTTTACGGATTTTGATGTTTGTATTGATTGTATCAAGGGAAAACAGACCAAAACGAAAAGGTTAGGTGCTAATAGAACTTTGGACGTCTTAGAATTGATACACACGGATATTTGTGGACCATTCCCTACGGCTTCCTGGAATGGTCAACAATATTTTATATCATCCACAGACGATTACTCACGTTATGGACATCTATATCTTATTCATGAAAAGTCTGAGTCACTGGACATGTTCAAAGCTTTCAAAGCTGAAGTTGAGAATCAACTCAAGAAGAAAATTAAAAGCGTTAGGTCTGATCGTGGTGGTGAGTACTACGGAAGATATGACGGTTCAGGTGAACAACGTACATGACCATTTGCTAAATTCCTAGAGGAATGTGGAATCGTCCCACAGTACACCATGCCAGGTTCTCCTAGCATGAATGGTGTAGCTGAAAGACAAAACAGGACTCTTAAGGATATGGTAAGGAGTATGATTAGTCATTCTACTTTACCAAAAACACTCTGGGGAGAAGCATTAAAGACTGCAGCTTATATTCTGAATAGAGTACCAACTAAAGCTGCTGCTAAAACACCTTATGAGCTTTGGACAAGCAGAAAGTCCAGTCTAAAGCATTTCCACATTTGGGGATGTCCAGCCGAGGCAAGGCCTTATAGGCCGCATGAAGATAAATTGGACTCTAAAACTGTTAGCAGCTACTTTATTGGTTATTCTGAGCAATCAAGGGGCTACAAATTTTATAATCCCACGCTTAAGTCAATTTTTGAAACGGGAACTACAACATTTTTTGAGAATATTGAGTTTGGGGGGAGAAATAAGGTTAGAGACATTATCTTTGAGGAATAAGCTGAGGAAGGATCAATTTCGATTCCTACTGTTACTTTTGACAATGTGCAGGTTTCTATACCTGTCATTGATCAAGAAGTATATCTGGAAACTCAGCATGATAATGTTGAAGAAACTTCCATCCAAAATCCAGAAGTACAAACTCAACAACCTCAACAAACAATACCATTAAGGAGACCCACTCGAGAAAGGAAAAATGCTATTTCGGATGATTATATAGTATTTCTCCAAGAACATGAGGAAAATAATGGAATGATGGAAGATGATCCAATCAATTTTCATCAGGCCATGAAGGGTTTTAACTCTAAAAAGTGGATTGATGCCATGAATGAGGAGTATAAGTCTATGCAAGACAATAAAGTTTGGGATCTTGTCCCATTACCAGAAGGTGCGAAACCCATCGGTTGTAAATAGATTTTTAAAACCAAAAGGGATTCGAAAGGTAATGTGGAAAGATATAAGGCTCGTCTTGTAGCTAAAGGCTTTACACAAAAGGAAGGTATTGACTTCAAAGAGACTTTATCTCCGGTTTCAACGAAAGACTCTTTCAGGACAGTCATGACACTTGTTGCACATTTTGACCTTGAGTTACATCAGATGGATGTAAAGACGACGTTTCTCAATGGAGACATTGATGGGACAATCTATATGGTGCAACCAGAAAACATTGTGTCAGGAGACTCGAAGAATATGATTTGCAAATTAAAGAAATCTATCTATGGACTCAAGCAAGCTTCCCGTCAGTGGTACTACAAATTTCATCAAGTGATCATCTCGTTTGGTTTTGAGATAAATGTTGTTGATGATTGTGTGTATCACAAGTTCAGTGGGAGTAAGCATATTTTCCTGGTTTTGTATGTCGATGACATACTGCTTGCCACTAATGATATAGGCATGTTGCACGAAACCAAGAGTTTTTTGTCAAAGAATTTTGAGATGAAAGATCTTGGGGACGCCTCTTTCGTATTAGGAATTCAGATACACCGGGACCGCTCTCGGGGTATTCTTGGATTATCACAAAAGAGCTATATCGATAAAGTTCTTATAAGGTTTGGCATGCAGGATAGTAAACCAGGGGACACCCCTGTTACTAAGGGAGACAAATTTAGTCTAAATCAGTGCCCGAAAAATAATCTTGAAGTTAAGGAAATGTAAAAGATTCCCTATGCATCAGCTGTTGGGAGTCTGATGTATGCTCAAGTTTGTACACGTCCAGACATAGCGTTCATTGTTGGAATGCTAGGCAGATATTTAAGTAACCCTGGGATGGATCATTGGAAAGTAGCAAAGAGGGTTATGAGGTACTTGAAGAGAACAAGAGATTGCATGCTTATATACAGCAGATCGGATCGGTTAGAGATCGTAGGATACTCCGATTCTGATTTTGCGGGATGCCAAGATAGTAGAAGATCCACATCAGGCTACATATACCTGCTAGCTGGAGGTGCCATTTCCTGGAGGAGTGCTAAGCAGACACTCGTAGCTTCTTCCACTATAGCAACAGAATTTGTAGCTTGTTATGAGGCATCTAATCATGGGATATGGCTGCGAAATTTTGTCACTGGGCTGCGCATTCTGAATGGAATTGAAAGACCATTAAAGTTATATTGTGACAATAACTCTGCAGTGCTATATTCCAATAATAACAGGAGTTCAACTAAGTCAAAACACATTGACATTAAGTTCCTGGTTGTGAAGGAAAGGGTACAGAGTAGACAGATTTTCATAGAGCATATTGGGACAAACTCCATGATTGCGGATCCGCTTACTAAGGGATTAGCACCCAAGGTCTTTCACGAGCACACTGCTCGTATGGGTGTAGTATTTCTTGAGGATATCATGATTTAGTGGGAGTTTTTATTTTGGTTGCTTTATGTTTTGGTTTTGGACACATTTGTGTATTTGGATAATTTTCTATACAGAAATAAAGTGTTCAGTTCATTCTACTCTGTCACATTTTGTTTGGTATTGATCTCACCTAATGAATAAAGTCGGACCAATTGAAAATAGGCATGTTTGGATCACATAACATGTAATTTTCATACTACACTCTCATGATTGATCTATGTCATTTGGTTGTATTGGTATACGTGACCATTGATGGATTTAGTTACGATTAATGTAACGAAAGTCGCTTTGATCCTATATTGATATGATTGATGGACGAGATTGTTTGGAAATACCCTTAATAATGATAGCAAATTTCTGAGCTCATAAGGTTGTGCACATTTGTAAGGATACATGTATGGCCCAGTGGGAGATTGTTGGATAAAATTCAACAATGTTGGGCCAAACATGTATAAAATAAAATGTGTGGTGCTATCTTAAGGATTTAGTCAATAAAGTGATCCACTAAAGATTATTCAGGACTAATGGGTATTAAGTGTCGTGAGATTAAAGTATAGAGACGGATTCAATGTTTTAAATTGATGATGGGCCAATTTAATTACATTGAAATACGATAGCATCCCTACAGCTATTTATACAGGTCATGGTCCCCAATTGAGCGTGGATTTTCATAATTCTCTGCATCCCCATCAACAGAGGAGAAAATAAGGAGAAAACCACGAATCAGTTGGAAGGCCATAACCCCGTTCGATCAAACACAATAATTGATTCAGGTACGCTTCCGCTTCAGTTTCGATCTTGATAATTACAGCATGATGTTTATGGATTTTAGATGAACAATCATCTATATTAAATTTAATTACAACATAATATCCATCTCCACATAGATTTGTGCTAAACTTGTTCTTGTTTTCTCACCCGTATGATCATCAATAGAGAGGAATCTCTTCATAAGAGATAGGTTTTCCGCTTTCTCCTATTACGCGTAGCATCATGTTTTTGTTCTGCAGTCATTTCATCAACAAGTGGTTCAGCGCCAGGTACTTCAAATGTAGGTGGTTCAACATCTAATCCCCCCTGAATTGCTGTTCATCATCCGATTCCAATCATGTATACCATCACTCTTAAATTCATCAACAAGGTATAAGTTATCACCCTCTTAACTTCTCTTCATAAACCTCCACAGCGTACCATGCCTTCTGCTCAATTTCTTGGTCGTGATATTTTAAAATTTAGTTTCATTTATCTCTTTTGGAGATCGAGATTGTTCGCTAGTATCAAGATCTACAACATAAATGTTATGATCTACTGGTTCATCCCATGGTAATTCCAACACTTCAACTACCGGCAAACAATACAACTCAGCTGTCCTATTTTCACCAAGAAATATCACTAAGTTCAAAAAAATCTGTATCAATTACCAAAAGATGCCTCAGTTCCTCACTCAATCTCTTCTTTTCAATTCTATAAAAGTACATATTTTTTGGAAAGAATTAGGTTAGAGAACCGAAAAAGTGTACCAAAAAGTGCAATGAATTGATGTAGGCTGTGTAGATTTCGAGGTGGATGTGATAGATTGGCATCAATACTGTAGGTGTGTAACTTTCAGTGCATGGTTCGATTCATGTAGCACGATTGGTAAAAAAAAAATTCTCGCCAAAAAGTAAGGGTGGGCATTAACTCACCCAAACCGTCGAAATCGCCCAAACCAACCCAACCCGATCGGTTTGAGTTGATTTTTGATGAAAATTGGATTGGGTTAGATTTTACAAAAACTTTTTGTTCGGGTTGGGTTGGATTGTGGGTTGGGTGAAAAACTCAACTCAACCCAACCAAAATTTTAAAAAGAGGAAATCAGGTCTACACCTACCTCATTAACAAGATTTTTGATATTTGACTACTATAATAATATATTTTGGTATATATCATATCAATATAAATGAATTGGTAAAATATCATCCAATTTAAAAAAAATCAAATTTGAATATTCAAAATTGTAGCGACCAAGAATTTTTAACGCAATTTAATAATTAATTCAAGGTTTCGAAAAACGTGTCGCTGCAATCTCACTCATTTTAAGTTAACGTCACGACGCGTTCGTCTAGCCAAGTCGAGATAAATATCGAGTTAATTCAATTTTAAATAAATTCTGAATTTCTAAAATTATATCATTTTTATTTATTTATTTATTTATTTATTTTATTTCTTTCAAACTTGTTTTAAAGCCCAAATCATGTTTAGATCATTTTATCAGATCCATTTCCCAACCTAGTTGTTTCGCGCATATTATTTCTCGATTTCCATTCTTGTGTATCAAAACCCCATGAAATTTCCCAACATATTCTACCAACCCATACCTCCACCAATTCCAACCCATACCCTGCCAAGATGCCCTCACTTCACCCAACACACTCCTTACACACTATCATACTGCATCCCTCTCAGCACTACCACAATTCCATTTTTCCCAGCCATCACGACCGGCCACTGCCATTCTCCACTGCAGGCTGCCCATTTCACCACCATTTTCAGCAATCAACCTACCCCCACTGCAACCAACTCCAAACCGCCCCTGTGCAGCACCATTTCAGCATCACCATCACCATCCCGGTCTCCCAATTCAGCAGAGGTAACGTTCATTTCCTACTTCATCACCACTTCCAGCACACACCTAGGACCGCCATCATCTTCATCATCACCACGGCACCTCCACCACCGTACAACCACCACCCCCTGCAGCAGCAGCACCACCAACCAGCAACGAACCACACACACACGCAGCCACCACCTCCATCTTCGCACCCAATGCACCACCCATTTCCACCATCACCACCGGCATCATCATCGCCACCCAGCCACCGATCCCCATCAATCGAACCCAAAGAAAAACCAAATCAAAACCCCAAGAATCAAATAAACCCAGAAACTTACCTCTACCACCGACCTATTCTCCGGAAAATCTCGAATCAGGCCACGACTTCGCGTCGGTTCTCGCACCCAATCAGCACCCAATCGTACCCTTTTTCGCTACCAGTGCCTCCTCTTTGTCGCCGCTACGAGGCAGCGGTGATAGCGTCGTAGTATCGCCGGCGTCTGAACCACCATCGCCGGATTTCTCCCTTGCTCCCCGTAGACTCTCTGTCTCCGCTCTCTCTCTCTCTCCGTACGACTCTAGTGAGAGAGGGAGAGATGATATAGGTATAAATATATATTTTAATTAAAGTTTTCTTAAATTTCCGTTTAGTCCCTAAGTTCTTAAATGTTTTAAATTCAGTCCCTATAGTTTTAAAACCTATCGTTTCAGCCCCTTAAGTTTTAAATGATTTTAATCAGTCCCGTCATTTTTAAAATCTATTATTTTAGTCCCTCAACTTTCAAAAATATTCAATTGGTCCCTCATCTTTCAAAAGATATTATTTTAGCCCCTAATTATCAAACTCATTTTAATTCAGTACCGGTAAATTAATTTATTTGATTTTAAGCCCATGTTTTAAAAGATTTACATTTTAGTCCCCAAATGTTTAAAAGCAATCATTTAAGCCTTCATATTTTAAAGTCTTTCGATTTGGTCCATATTGATGATATATACATGTATACGTATATTTATAAAACTCAAGTTTGAAAAGTATTCATTTTAATCCCTCTACTTCCAATTTCCTCATTTTAGCCCCTCAACTTTCAAGGTATTCATTTTAGTCTCTCAAATTTCATAATCAGCGATTTTAATCCCTAAATTATACTTTATCATTTTAACTATAAAATTCAAAAGACTAATTCGGCTTAATCTTCTAATTGGCTAGACGAAGCGTACGGAGAATTAAAGAATGGAAGTCGTTTCCCGCTCAATCACACTCGTCAAGTATAAGGTAGACTCGCCCCTATTAATTGATTTAAATTATGATTGCATGTGAATGTATATGTTGTGTGACTTGTAAAAGTCATATTTTTTTTTGTAAGAAAAGGCGATGAGAATGTATTTCTTCGGAAATAATTATGATGTTAATGAGTACGCGGGCATGATTGGGAAAAGGCCCCTTGAGGGAGCCCACCCGGTACTAGAGAAATGATGTTATGCATAACATGTGCCTTATGTGCATAAGAAAGAAAAGAAGTAAGAAGACCCGTGCTGAAATGCACAACATGAGATCTATCAAGAGCCAATTTTAAAGAGCCTTTGATTTTCAAAAGAAGCCAGGTGCTTAAATGCACAAGAAGAGCAACCCACACCCTATGTTTTCTAAAGAGCCTGCATTTATGTGTTCAATTATATTGTAGATTAATTAATTGGCGATGAGTCTACTGAGTATTTCATTCGAAATGCTCAACCTGTTATTTTAACAGTTTTGCAGATCTCGGAGATGGTGGCAAGTGATGGATGATGGTGGCAATAACCGTTAAATGGTTGAAATGTCTTACTTTAATGACTTCCGTAATTTCCAACATTAGATAATTTTGAGAATTTCAGTTATTTGAGAAGTTATGACATCGTTAACTGCTTTACAAAATTAATGGTTCGATTTGCTATTTCAAGTTGTTTCATAAATGTTTTCAAATCTTATCGACCATTACAGCTTATTTAATGTTGCCAAAAATGAATTTCAGTTATTTCTTCCGTTAAAATATTATTCGAAAAATTAAACCATAAAATGACGTGGTGAACCGGGTATACGGAACTCGGGGCGCTACAAAAATTCCATTTATCTCTTAAATATCTTATTTAATTAACCAACACTAAGAGATAATCATGCCGTCAATTGCTCTCTCTCTCTCTCTCTCTCTCTCTCTCTCTCTCCATTCTATCATCATCTTCAAACCGTCTCCTTCTCTCTCCATTTCCATTGAACATTTTGAAATCAAATGGATTCTTCTCCTCCATCGGCAATGTGAAGACCAAGGACCACGGACCAGGATAAGGAAAAAATCTGCAGATGATGGGATACTACATATAGCCATGCCTCAAATTACCATACCACGGGGGAATTCCAGTTCATGTATCGAAATATCGTACTAGTTTTGGTTTTTCATTTAAATAATGGTGATACTATTTTGGAATCAAATATTCGTGCAAATGATGATGTTCATCACATCTCCCAGCCTAATTTGCTATGGCTATAGCTCTAGGTGTCTTCAATGCCCATGCCAGCAATATTGTCTCTACTATATATATTGCCACCGGTGTGTTGGATGTGCTAATATGAATGTAGGTATTGACTTGATCAAAGCATTCTCTTATTCATTTTCCACAAAAGGTGCTTATATATGGTTGGACCTCCACTACCATGACAACAAGGCTCAATTATTAGCAATACTAGTTAAAAATTCGTGCGTTGCACGAAACGTTTTATATTTGTGTTTATTTGCGTGAAATTGAAAATGAAGAAGCACTTATTTGTGAGTACAAATTTACATTAAGATTATTGTATAATTTATAGCATCAATTTGATGTGATTCATTTAAGAGATTTGGAAATGTTTTTTAAGCATCCTACTTCTATGGAACTCACAGTACACATTTAATTCAGTTAACTCGGTTATGCATATCTTCATGAGATGACCGAAGGATCCTCATATGATGCAATGGATGGCTTCCTGAGCTCCCACTAACCATGTACAAAATGATATTTCAATCTCTCCAGAATAGTCCTTTGAATTGCTTTCGAGCCCTTTCATGGCTCTCTAGCTTCTTCAAAATCTCCAGCAGATATGCGTCATTCCACGGCGGTGGAACACTCTTACATGAACAGGATTCACATCTAATATATATATAATATCAAAGAAACACGGTCAAGAATACAACAATAACAATAAATAAACTCGCAAAACAAATATAGCGTAGGATTATCTTGTTGCATGCTTCAATTGACTTACTTAGTTCTTCCATTTTCAGAAAGCACACAACCACATTAAGATGCAACAAATTCTTCAAGCATTTCAATTGAAGATGGAAACAGAAAATATTTAAAAATACAAATCTCCACAAGTCATAGAGAATACTATTGTTTTATTGATAACAAACTTGGATTAGAATTGTCTATGCATGATTAGTTAGAACTTAGAAGACTTCCCAATTGCATATAACCATAATTACTCCGGCATTCGAAAATATTTTTCCCTCATCATTAAATTCATAAAGCACTTGTAAAACAATTACCAAATATTTAACAAAACATTTTTTAATAGAAAATGCATCCAAACAAAAGTTATAAAACATTGAGCTTATACGATACTTATGGTTTGACACCTCACGATTCTCACAAATCATGGTTGATGCTAAATCAATTACAGCTCTTATACAAAAAATAAATGGAGACAAAACGGATGGTGCCTTGGAATGCTCATATTAAAGACAAGCATAAATTTACATACTCACATTTTTGCTTCGCAAGTTCATATTTGCCTTGTTTGAATAGCATGTTACCCTGAAAATGAGCAATTACTATAATATCAGTTTCTATGTGTGAAGACAATAAAATAACCATGTCTCAGCAAAAGTAAAAATTTAAACTAAAATTAAATATGGCATGATCACTCATATTTATAAGAAATATGAGAGCTGAGGTAGATTAACTGAAAAAGCTTTTCTTACAATAAGCCTTTGTTTGGTTCTCTTTTAAAAAATTTCTTTTTTCTACAGTACTCAGTTTCAACCATATATCAAAAGTCAAGCACACAATATTTGAATTTTCAACCAAATCTCAACAATCAATCCTCTTAAAAATTAATATACTTTTCAAAAAAAAACTCTTTTTAAACAATACCAAACACACACTAAGTATTTTCTCCTTGAATTTTTTTAAGGAGCATAAATCAAAATTTTAAGGGGTATGTTTTCATGCAAAGATATCGCACTCTTGAGCAAAAATGATAAATGACATAGAAACGATAAGTCGATAAAGAAACGTTAAGGGGCCGTTCTCTTTGTGTTTCGATTTTGGATTTTGAGTTTTGGATTTTGTTTTGAATTTTGGATTTTGGTTGTTTGTTTTGGGATTGCTGAAAACATGTTCTCTTTGTGATTTTGGAAAACTTTTTTCAAAAATAGAAAACTGAAAAATGCGTTTACTTTGTAATTTTTTGATAAATTTATTTTGTGATATTTTATATGTAAAAAATGGTTAATTTGTTGAATTACATTAATTTTAATGTTAATAAATCAGTTAGTTCTCTATGTCAATAAATTCATCATTAATATTGTTTCAGCTAAACAAAAATTTAACATCATACCAATAAAATCTTAACATAGATCTATATATAATGACAAAATAATATAAGAATTTCAAGTGAAGGAAGTGTCTCACATTTAATAATAATAATAATAATAATAATAATAATAATAATAATAATAATAATAATAATAATAATAATAATAAATTACAAAAAAAAAAAAAAATCTTAACATGGATCTATATAATAGCAAAATAATATAAGAATTTCAAATGAAGGGTCTTACTTTTTAAAAAAAAAAAAAAAAAATTACAAGAAAAAAAAACTTAACATTGATCTATATATATAATGACAAAATAACATAAAAATTTCAAGTGTAGGAAGTGTCTCACTTTTACAAAAATTAAAAAAAAAAAATCTTAACATGGGTCTATATATAATGACAAAATAACATAAGAACTTCAAGTAAAGGAAGTGTCTCACATTTGAAAAATAATAATAATAATAAATAAAAAAATTACAAAAAAAAAAAAAAAAAATCTTAACATGGATCTATATATAATGACAAAATAATATAAGAACTTCAAGTGAAGGAAGTATCACATTTACCAAAAAAAAAAAATCCAAAACACTTGTTTTGGTCGTTTTGGACTTTTTAACACAAAATATCCAAAACACAATAAAATCGTTTTGAGTTTTCCTTGTATTTTTTTTGGTGTTTTGGAAAACACGTTTATGAAAATGGGCAAAGTGCGCGTTTTTTATATTTTCAAAAATCGAAAACTCAAAATGGGCTCAAAACAGCAAAGAGAACGGGGCCTAAATTTCTTTGTCAATTTTTGTGTGCTTATTTAGACAATACTATTGAAGACCAGATAGAGGAACAACTTCAAATCAACTCTTTTCTGTGCTTTGTGTGCCTCAATTATTAAAGTTAAAATAGTTAAAATAGGAGAAATTTACTTATACTTAATATATTTTCATCGTGCTTTGCCTAAGTAACTCAAAGTATCCTTTCTTTACAAAATTATTAAACACTTCGTACTTGAACCCATATGCGATGAATCCATATTTGATATAATATCATAAATAAAAGTAAATTCAACTAAAATTTCTCAAAACTAACAAGTTAATCTCATACCCAAAAAATATAATAAAATAAAATAAATTAAAGAGTAGCACACTGTAACTAATAAGTCATTGCCAAAGAGTCTTAACAAAACTTTAGCAATTGAAAACTCGCATTTTCAATTGATGAGTGTGTGGACTCACCTAAAAGTTAATTAACATTATTTAGACAATTAGAAGTTTAAATGAAAAGATTATAAGGCAAAACAAAAAAAAAAATTGCAGAATCAATTTCATAATCTGACTATTCAGAGGATAATTGGTCACCATTCTTTATTCTCTTACTCAATCCCGACACAATAATGCACTATCTGTACAGTTAAATTACATGTGAGCAGCCTCAGTAATTCACTTTTTATTTAAAAAAATGTCTCAGATCAACCTCGATTTTCTAATATTCATCAATTCGTATTGTCTATGTAAAACGACGCCATTTAAGTAACTAATAATACACCCAACCAAGTATTGGTGCTCATTATTGAAAAAAATGTGAATTAAAAAAAATGAAAATATAAATACAATATTAACTGAAATTAAAGTCAAATACTACTCCAAAGATATACAGTATTAACGAAAAAATGGGAAATGATCACCAATCAGTTATTTGATAGAAATAAAATTAAAGTAAAACAGGCGATTAACATGTAAAACATCTATTATTGATCACTTACCACAGTTTGGCTTTTGTTCAAAATCTTTTCACACTACCCAGTATAATTTCATGGCTTCCACCCCTATTCTCCTTCATAATAAAAATAGAAATAGATGAATACCGTTATCAATAGTTAAAAAACTGAAAATGTTTAAGCAATGTAATCATATTTCTTTAACATATTGCTGCAATCTTATATTCATTTAATTAAAATGACCTTCTAACCTCAACAATGGGCACACACTGAGTCAGTCCATAAATTCATTATTCACTTGTATGCTATAAAGGTGTTGCTGAAGGTCGGCAAAAGTTGCAACCAAAGACTCGACGTGACTATTGGTACTGCCATTATGCATACTTCGTAGGAGATTTGGACCCTCTCCATCACTGGATTTATCCTAGGAATATCATAATGTGAAGAAGATCAGTATGCTATTTGTAGATGAATTTAAAAGGCAACGATGATATTACAATATAGAAGGAGCAAAACTCTTCACATCAACAAGACTTTAGTTTGAAAGAGCTTTACGGTGGTGCAAGTAAGAACAAAAAAAAAATAATAATAAATAAATAAATTAGTACCTCACATATCATTTCTATCCAATTAGAATTGTTCCATCATAATCCAAAGAGTGTGTCCAAAACACTGTAGCTACATTTGATGCATCAATAGGCAAGCGTTATAAAAAACAAAGAAATTCAGACTAGAGTCTTAAGCAAACATGTGTATTTCGTCATTGTAAAAACTAATTATGCACACCAATTGCACTCAACTGTGTACCAATTGGAAAGTATAATCATAGAAAAACCAGTTGAGCTGAAGTTGATTGAGATCAAGAAAGGTAATCATATTTATATTCCATGGGTCGTGTATTAACTACCTCAAAAAGGTGCATAATAAGAAGCACAATTACCTTTGCTAGAGAGAGAGAGAGAGAGAGAGAGAGAGAGAGAGAGAGAGAGATCACTATCCTTAGAATGGAAATATATCTCATGTGTGGATTTTCCCGGATCATCTTCAAGAACCTGATAGATTGTCAAGATATAATTGAAGGCTTTAATCAATTTCAAAGATATACAAAATCAAGTATTACACAAGGTAAATGGGGAAGCATCCCAATAGTAATGATAGATCATTGTCACGTAACTAATTCCGAACACTAATCTCACCTACAAGGTAGCTGCCAAATTAATGGCATAAATTGAATATTCTGCTTTTATCATAAAGGAAAGAACTTGCATAAAAGATATAAAAGAATATTCTTCCTTTATAAGTAACATTGGGGAAGCATATGATCATAGATCACCGCATATTGATATAAAAAATTAAAAAAGTTTTAACTTATAGAGCAAACCAAAACTTAACACTTCAAAGATACTAATAACAACCCACTTAAATCTTAACCATAACCAACAATATAAATTTCAGAAAGGAAGAAAAAAGAAGTTTTTCTCGACACTCGATTGAGTAATAACATCTTCATTAGTATAACTAAACATACATTGTTGCCTCATTATGATATGTGCACAACAGTATTTTAAGTGAATCCACGGTGATAGACACTGGGTATGTTGATCTCAAATAGAGAAAATAATTTTTTAAAATAACTTTGTTTGGAAAAGTGTTAAAAAACATGTTTTTAAACAACACAATTCCCCAAATCAATTTTTAACCACAAATATTTTCTCTTTCCACTTTTTAACCATATATTTTACCTCGAAAACATAAAAAAATATTTTTAAATAAAAAAATTTAACAAACAGAGATACTTTTAAGTAGCTTTTTGTTTGTAAATATGTTTGAACAAAATGGAAATGATGCTATTATATATTAGTTCCAACCATAACCTCGAAATGACAACCATATCCATACCTACCACCATTCCTACCACTCCAAGCACTGTCAAGACCATCACCTCTAGGCTTTATCTCTTCTACTGTCAAGGTAACCTCTCCAAATTCAAAATTATTGAGCTCCAAAGCATTGTTAAAAGCATATTTATCCTTGAAATCAATATAAGCTATGCTAGTGTTTAGAATATGATGAATTAATCATAAAAACAAAGTATCAAAAGCCTACATATCAAACTTGGAATATGACACACAGATTATAATTTATAAATTATTTGAAAAAATGAAAAATAGGTATGATAGAATGGTCTAAACTACAGGTTAGAAAACATATTTCCTAAATGATTCATTTCAAAGGGATCGAACAAAAACAAGAACCAATTTTTTTAATAGAAAATCTCAACTATGATGAATTTTCAATGCATGGGGTTATGATGCACCAAAAATGGGGATGGATTTAAAAGGAAATGGAGAATCAACAAGAGAGGCTAAATAAATTTGTGAAGTCATCATATATATATATATATAAAAGATTGAAGATGTACCACTAATTAATGAGAAAATAAAAAACATAGTCAAAACCATCAAAAATTTGTTTGTAGAAAAATAACGTTAACAATGGCCAAAACACATGCATGAAAGGCAGTGATGTACTATGCTCCCTTATGAATGACAATTTATCCATTTCAAAACCATGAATACAAACAAAGCCACATCCTAGTATGAATAAAATGTCAAAATCACAAATTCTGGTTCTGCAAAAGCTATGAAACACATATATGGATACAATACAACAAGTAATTTTTTTTTCTTTTCAAAAAAGCAGGATCATGACACTTTGGAGAAGCCCATACTTTGTTGTATGTATATATATCATTTCTATATTTCTATTTTATTCCTCTACCTATTCATTTATATTGTGTCACAGTTTCTTCATTCCATGTTAATATACACAAATAGAGACATGGGATTTAGGCAAATGAAGAAGTAATGTTTCTCATTTTTAAGCATGTAAGAATGTGATCTGATTACATAAACAAATGCACATAAAGTAAATTGATCTGATCTAAAAAATTTGTCAAGGTAATAACAAGTTGATACGGAACACAAAAAGGGAGAATCCTCACAGTCAGCACTGTTTATAGAAGAAACTCCATACAAACTAAGAAAACAAAGCGAAAAATGGAAAAACGAAGCTCCCTCTTTGGAATCAACAAACAAAGTACTAAGGATCGGCACAATGACTCTTTGATTTCCTTTCATTTCAATCGAACCCATAAAAGACTAAGAAAACCAATTTTTTGACTATCTACAACAAATATAAACGAAAATCGAACCCATAAAAGACTAAGAAAACCAATTTTTTGACTATCTACAACAAATATAAACGAAACACAAACCTTCGAAACGGGAAATGCCGGTTGTTCACAGGGAGAGGAACGTACATTGACAACAAATGAACACCTTTACGCCGATCTCCTATACCAATTCGTCGACAACCGTATTCCGTACAGCACAAGAGACGCAAACACTAGAAATCGCTACCCTCTGGAACCTTCTAGAAGCAGCTTTTCTCTCAGGCAAAGATAAGATAAGAACAATGGAGTCGTGATTATATACTAAGAAAGAAAGCGTTGCAATTTGTGGGATGTGAAGAAAACGCATTTCTCAATTGAACTATAAGTGTGTTTGTGCCTTATGAATAGTGAAATTTGAAGTGAAACTTATATATTATAGTGAAATAAGAGTAAAAAAGAAGTTGCAAAAATCTTTTGGAGCAAAGCAACTAAGAAACATGGTTCGGGAAAATCTCTAAACATTCAAAGTTAGAATCCGATGCGATGCATAAGTGGAGGTATCTCTTTCAACGCAAGGTGGACACACGCCAGCACGAATGAATCTAACCAGGTTGAAACTAATATACTCCCTCTAACAGAATTGAGGGAGCAATACAAGATAGACTTGGAGCACATTAACGTTACATCTTCAAAGAAACGTTAGTTTTGATTTTGGAGATGTGTGAATCAGTTATTTTGATAAATTACATAATTTGGTTCAGAAAAACATCAACCATCATCAAACAATGGATTTTTCTTGGACTGTTGGTCCCCGAATTGAGAAACAAAGGGCCAAGATTGATCGATTCATCTGTTTTACATGTTAGAAGGTAAAAAATCAGTTGTGTTTTGATCATTTTCCTTTTGTTGATCGGGATTTTCATGTATTTATTTTCGTCGGAACTTAACGACAGGTTGAGATTGGCTTTGCAATAATAGTGAAACCAACAAATTGCATTATTCGTTAAGAAATACGAACCCGATATTTAGTTTTTGCTCAAGCGAGAGACGGTAGGCGGTAAACAGAAAAATGGAGCTCGCAGATTTTTTTTTTTTTTTTTTTTTTTTTTTTTAAGAAAATGGAATTTCTGGGATGTACCGATGTCCTCCATCATTCTTGAGATTTCGAACATTCCTGTTTTGATGTAGCTGACATAAATAAAGATTTTCTTATTCCAGTTTTTATCTCATATATATTCATACATGAACATGATGATATTTTTAATGTGATAATTGTTAAGCGGTACTTTAAGCATTGCTTTGACTAACTTCTCTACTGATTCTAATTCATTACTTTCTCCTTTGTAATTTGCAAGCTCAGCTTCCTCTTCATAAGTAGGCACCATCTTTGTAAGTGACTCTAAATCTTGCATTGATAATCAATCCCCTATTTGGGAAAAGTTGAAAAAAAAATTATAATCAAAGCTTCTTAAGTTCATTGCTCTATCATTTGTTCATGTAACCCTTCTCCATTCTTCTCTGTATATAAACTCAAATTTGGTTTCTATGTTCTCAACATTGGAATTATCATCAATATATTCATTTTCATCGACATTGGAATTTGTTTGCGGGTAATCTTCATCTTTCGTATCCGAGACTTTGAGGGCAACTCAATTGAAGTCTTGTTCACCGGAATCTACACTCCTCTGATCCTTGTCAAATTGAAGCATGTTTATGAGAAGAATTACTTGGTTCTAATAACTTCCACAGAGAAGCAATTCTGGTTCATCAAAAACCTAAGATTTAATGGAAATTAAATGGCTAAGCTAGAGATTTAAGATCCATTGACAATGCTAAATCAAGAAAAAATACCACGTATTAACTGTACTTGCAATAAAAGAATTTCTTGATCATATAAGGATCACATTGTCATTAGTTGATAAAGAAATCATTTGAAGTTTGTTGCAAATTTGTATTTTCAGCACTGAAATGGACAAGTCAATTTGATGGAAGACTAAAAAATTGCAAGATTAGATATACTAATCTTTTTTATCCCCATACTAGATAGTATTGCAGACCACATAGGGATAGGGTAGCCCAGCAACAGTGTTTCTCCACTTAGAGATTAACCTCTTCATTTTCTATTCTCTTCGTAAAAAATCACTCAAAGGTCTCTACAACACAAGTGATACCGAAAGTTACATTGAGAGCATTCCAGATTGAACAATTTCTTCTTGATGGATGGATGGACTCATGGATTTACCGGTTGAATATTCATACTCTAACGACGTTGTGCCATTGAAGTATCAATATATAATGAGTACATCAATCTTCCTGGAGGAACATAATAATTTCTCTCTACTTATTTTTTTGGAGCAGGATCAAATACGTGGAGGAGTACAGGGATGCAATTGCTATGGTGGTGGTGAGATGCACAGGAAAGATGGGAGATGATCTTCAATAACAAATTTTTTAATTCCTTAATTCCATGTCAGTTACGATTTTGTATAACTGACAATTAACAAATAGATTGTTTTCTCCCGTAATTGTTGGTTATAACCATACATGATAATTAGACAATTTTATTATTTGGAAATGTGTTTTTTTAAGTATATATTTTTTGGGGGTGTCAAATATCAAAAAGTGGTTTCATGTGATGGTACCACTCAAAAGACCTTTTAAAAATATAGGATCATTTAAATTTTAAGAATCTTAAGTCCATTTTTAATTTGGATGAAACTCAAATATGGTTTGAACATATTTTAGTTTTATTAACAAGTACTCAATTTATTATATTTGACATTATTGTATTGTACATAATTTATGTGAAATAATAGTCGATTTATGGGTATAATTTTTTAATTTCCTAATATTCTTAATTAATTGGACAAAAGTCCAAACCACTCAACCCAACCCAACCCGATCGAAACTTGGATTGAGTTGTGTTGGATTTTTTATCAACCCGATCATAGTGGGTAAGATTCAGATTGGCCAAAAAATCGATCCAATCCACGCCCACTCCTAAGAAGTCCAAACCCTAAGACAACACCAACGATATATATGCAATGAAATAGCAATTACGCATTCATGTAGTTCCAAGTCATGAAAATGCTAAAGAACATAGGCACTTGTAATAAACTACAGTCACTTTAGAAATTGTTTTTCCACATACTCGACTAGTTTAAAAAAAAATTAAAAAATACCTAAAATAATCACCATACATATGTTCTGGGAGAGAGCCTCGCGGATGATATGTACTATCTTTTGGAGTTTCCTCATAATCATGGGTGGGTTGGACTCCATTGTGGAAGATTGTTTTCTAACAAGGAAAATGCGATAAAGGGATGAAATCTTACAGATCGTTCCACGTCTATGTTGTCAGATTTTTATTTTTTTTATTTTTTTTTATTTTTAGTATTTTCTAGATAAGATGTGTGGTTGAAAATTAAAGAGAAAAAATGTGTGCGGTTAAAAAGTGGTTTGAAAAATGTATTATTTATAAATTTATTTATAAATTGTAATAACTACGTAAAAGAACGGTTTGTTAATTGAGACTTTCAGATATTTAAAAGAGGGAGAAATATGAATTGACGATTCGAACCAAGAATCGATGTTGGTTCATTTTTAGGGATGACAATGGATCGGGTTCGGAGCGTGCCGGGGTCGCCCCGTCAATGACCCGAAAATATATATATATATATATATATTTCAAAATTGGTAATGACATTTTAGGTGAAAACTTAGGCGTCAAATTAGTTAGAGTTTTTAAGTTTGAACTTTAAAGATAATATGTATTTATTTGAAGAAAAAAATCAATAAACAATATAATGGTATAGTGGTTGTGTATTCTCATACCCCTAAATCTCACCAAGATTCAATTCTTTTGGACCTCATTAAATTTATTTTTAATTCTTCATTCCAATTATATACATAAAATAAATAAATTTCGGGTCACGGGACGGGTCTACCCCGAGCCCGTCCGAAATACTCTATGGGTCGGAAAACCCCCGCTATGATTGTGAGTAATAATGCATAGTAGAAGCCACGGGGACCATTGTATCCTGAATCTTGATGAGATAAATTTGTCCACATTATAAATCATAATTCAAAATGATCCTTACGAAGAGAGAGAATCATTTCTCATGATGTAGTTTCCTCCTGTCTATTTTCTGATTGAACTAGGATAACATTGGAGCGAAGGATTTTTGTTTTAGAAGTTCTCGTGCTCCGTGGCAAAGACAAATCTTAATAAAAGATTTGTTTGGTTTCAAGTATTTTTTTTCAATTTTTTTTTTCAAATTCATTTTTAATTATATATTTTTATGAAACTCTTCAATTTTCACATTTTTTAATCATACATTCTCCGAAATCGTCATCATTCTCTGATCCTAGGGTCTCTTAAGTTGGTGAACCAATGTTCTCTTCTTGCTGTTGAAGAAATCTTCCTTGACACCGACAAATCAGAAATAACGACACTCATTATCCACTTTGAAATGCTTCAATTGAGCATTTGTGGGAGGAATACACTAATTCTGAAAATTAAGTTTCATCAATTATCAATCGCATCATTTAAACTTTAATTTAGGGAAATTTGTGGTTCCTAGGCGCATTTTGTTGTTCAACATCGAGGTTTTTTTTTTTTTTTTGAGAAAAATGATTATTATCAAGGTAAAAACATTAGCCCCTATTTGGCCCCCATTATTTGAAAATCAAATTTATTCAACAATTAATCTCAACCATCTATCTTGATCAAACCTACCATTTTTTACTTTTCAAACATTTTAACCACACATTCTTCCAAAAATATTATTGAAAATCACATTATTCCTAAAAAAAATTGGGTGCCAAACAGGGGCTTCATAACAAAAATGAATACTATTCATTTTACTCCAAATTTGAGGACAAGCTGTTATAGAAGAATTTGAGTCTATCCCAAATTTGGGAAAAGATTATCTCAAATTTGGGATAAACAGTTGAGAATGGCCTTCGGAGTTGAAATTTTCCAAAAACAATGCTGGGAACTGAAATTTGTTGTATTAGGAATGTAGGATGAACTTTTGAAAAGCATTTTATTTCACCATCTAAGTTGCACGGACACGGACACGGATACGGACACGAGACACGGATACGACACAACAAGAACACGTCGATACGTGATTTTTTTTAAAAGTTAGGACACGACACGTTGGGGACATGCAAATTAATTTTTTTTAATTTATTATTATTTTAGTCTTGTTACAAACAATACATTGTATATTTATTGAATCAAAATGAGAATATCAAATAAAAACAAACTTGCAAATTAGATTTATCATTTTTTTAATTGCATGCATTTCGTCATTTTTCCTTTTTTCATTTTGATGTATATGGTGTAGCTCCAATATGTTTCGAAGAGTGTCGATGTCGGACACGTGTCGAATACGCTGGCTCCCGATAGAGGTGCAACCTAGTTCACCATTGTGTGGACTAGAGTGGGAAGAGTTATGATGAGCAAATTTTGCACCAACAGTTTGTAGTAGGTGTGTACGTGGTTCGGTTTGGTTATGATTCTAGAAGAACCAAACTAAACCGTAAACCGATGGTTTTTGACTAATGGAACCAACTGGTTTTTTCAAAGATATGGAACCAAACCGGAACCAAACCGCTCTGTTCTGGTTTGGTCTGGTTTGGTTCTGAGACCATTACTTGAATTTTTAAATAATAAATGTAAATTAAAACCTGTTTATATCCGCTTCTTCATTAGAATCCATCTACATCATTACTAAATAGAAAATAAAATTTTTAATTAACAAAACAAAGATTTAGAAAAAGTAACATGTTATTCTAAGTCAAAGAAGAAGAAACTAGTCTGAAGGAAGCTCGTCGACCTGTTGAAATTTAGGGAATCGAAGATAAAGGCAGTTTAGACTTATAGTTACAGATTACGATGAAGTTCTAAGTCCAATTCTACCGTGGTGCCGTGTGAGTTAGGGATGGAATTTGCAATTTGAGTTTGGGTTAACTCTTGAGAATTGATGAATTGGGTCGAGGTTTATATATACATTAATTTTAAAAAATAAACATCATTGTCGTCGATGGTAACTAAGGAGTGCAACGATTGTTGTGTTATAGGAGTGTAAGTAAAGCAGTGTGAATGCGTATTTATAATTGAAAAGAAGAAAAACGAATTAGAATTGGAATTTAGATTTATGATTTAAAATCTTAGTCTAATATGAAATGAGATAAAATGTATGTTAAATAACATTTTTGTACATTTCACATTTATAATTTTAGATTTTAATTTTTTGATGAGATGAATATCCACTAATTTGTAAAATATATATATATATAGTTTGGTTCTTGGTTCTGGTTCTGGTTCTGGAAAGAGAACCGGAACCAGAACCAAAACCGAATGGTTTTTGATTCTAAGAATCAAACCATTATTTTTTTTATGTAGAACCGAACCAAACCGCTTGGTTTGGTCTGGTCTGATTCGATTATTTTGTCCACCCCTAGTTTGTAGACCCGCCACCCACTCTACACACCGAGGCTTGTGGGGTTTGAATTAAACAAAAAGTATATCTTGTCATCTGCCACAAAGTTTGAGGATCAAAGAAGAATCATTCACTTTAAATTGCATGAAATTACTACAAGAAAAGGGCCAATGTTGATATAATAACGATAACAAGTATTGTTTCTTGTAATTTTGCACGGTCGGCTAAGTTAATCTTGTTTGGAACTCGAGTTGATCTATTGACAAAAATTAATTTTTTGTTACTAGATCATCATGTTATAGGAATGCTACTTTTCCATATATTTAACTAGGAATAAATAATTTTGCACAAATAATAGTTTTGAGAGGATTATCCTTGTAACGTGATTTACAATAACATATATCAACTGCAATCTTAATTCAACCAAAGTTTTAAATCCTCAAGTTTTCCTCAATGTTCTCCAATGATAACTATGCATGCGTGTGGTTACATTTCTCTAGATATAGGTTACATTATAATTAGTGATTTTAATTAACCGAGAAAATACACACTACACACTTTAGTGTGTGCCCCGCTCCTATGCATACTAGGGTTAGGAAAATAGTCTTATGAGACTATTTCCAACCACACTCTAAAACACTACCACCCCAGTACCATAACTCAAACTCATATCGGCACACCACAATACAATAAGCTTGTATAAGCATATTATAGTGAAGTCATCAGGAGAACTTGATTAGACTCAATTAAACTAATCTTCAATAAATTAATTATGATCTGGTCAACTTTTGATTAGTTAATTTATTAATATTTTATTTTACTAAAAGAACGAGATTGCATTCTTTGTTGAATTGGAATTACTCTAATAATCAATTATTATATCCTCTGACTTATCACTCTTAGATGTTATCCCCATCGGTCAACTCAAATATCCGGACCAAGTTAAAATGATCAAAATGCCATTTTTAGAATATTTATAAATTCTCAACTCTCATCGTTATCTGACAGTTCAATGTAATCACATCACATCATAGAATTCAACAATCACCGTCGAATTACTAGCTCAAATTTAATTGTCAACTAGAAGAACAAATGAGATTATGATCATACTTAAAAGGTGACGAATTCCATACAGAGCCGTACATGTATTTTTTAAGGCCTGTGATGAATAATTCATCCTTGGGAAAATGAGTTTGCTACATATACAAACAACTATACAAATAGGGTTACAAAAAAGGTATGTGTCAAGAATCTATGCACTTTTACATCACATCATTTAAAGAATCAATTACCATAAACTAGCAACATCATTGTTTGTACATTTTGTGTGCACAAGTAGCAATTTTCTAGGAAAATCTACCCTGGGCTTTAAGGGGATCGGAGGGAAACGACCTTGAATTTTTTTTTTTTTTTTTTTTTTTTGGAGGTGCAGTTTAGTGACAACGGAAATTCACTTCAATCTTACCATCCTTCATAGGCTTTGAGAAATTAAGTGTGATAGAATGGTAACACTATTTGGTTTATAAACTGGTTTATTTATGATTTTGAGGTAAAAAGTAGTGGTTGAAAATTGAAGAGAGAAAAATGTGTGGTTAAAAAGTGATTTGAAAAATTGTGTAATTTATAAAATAGTTTATAAACCAAAAATAGTACCGTTACCAAACGGTGGTTGAACTCACCAGCCTCTAAGCAGGTCCGGCCCTAATTCCATAATACGAAATTCTTAAGGTATCGAGTTATTGATCAGTAATTTGATCTCAACCATTAATACATCAAAGAACTACAAGCTAGTAAGCGAAGTCCATTATTCAATAAGGTCTCACGTATCATAATCAAATGAAATTAAATTTGTATGATCAATATTACAAATTAATTTCACGTGATCCCGTTCAATACATTTCTAACTCACTTAAATTTTATTACCAAAGTCAAATATAGAGATTTTAATAAAATCGAGACTATATTATTAAAATAAATTGTCCACATTTATTTACTGATCTTAAACATTAATTTTAGATCGAATTTCAAATTGAGTCTTTTCGTATTTAACAAGTTAAACACTCAATCTGTAACATCAAATCAACCCATGGACATACGCAACTTTATATTAATACAATCAATTTATATTTTATTTCAAACTTCGTGAATTATGCTCTATGGACATATATAATTCCAACAAATCTTACTTCTTCGCTCTGTTGCTTTTTACGCCAAAATATTGAAAACGACAGACATCAATAGAAAACAGGGGAAAAAAAAAAAAAAGAAGAAGAAAGAAGCCCCTTTTAAGTTATTCCACAATGAACAAAATACACAGCAAGAACAACTTTTTTCTCAACTTCATTCGATTTATGAATATGAAGAAGACCTTTATTAGCTCTAATAATTGAATGGATTTCCACACTGAAAAAACTAAATACATAACTTTAAAACTTGTACTACTACTGCTATTACAAATGGCATCTTGTTGTAATGGAATGGTCTGAACATAATCATTTCATGGCAAACTCACATTAATAGTCAGAACAATGAGTACTTGTGGAACTGGGAAATTTACCTTTCTTGGACCACAGCCATATCTTAGAAACAGAGAAGCTTTCACCTTTACTTCTAGTGCTAATTTTCTTGTCATCAAAAGCATCCTCATCAGTTGTGAAATTCCCACTTTGCCCTCCTTTCCCTTTCACATAAGGGCACAAGGCCACTTGCAGGTCTGAATCAGCAACCACATATTGGAATGAACCCATTGAGAAACACCTCCTAGCATCAATATTGCTGTTGCTAGTCTCTCCCACCTCTCTTTTTCCACATTCTTGACTATAATTGGTGTTCTTAAATTTGCCAAGTCTCACTGAAAAAACCCTTTTGTCACCAATAATGTTACTGTCTTCTTCACTTGTCTTTGGACCACAAGAAACACTAACAAAACCTGAATTCCCTGAATTTCTATCGTCATCTTTCGAATCGTCGAAGACGAAAATTGGGTTCTCAAAAGAAAACCCAGGTGCCAAAATTACCCCTCTACAAAGTGGACATGTTGAGTTTGAAAGTAACCATGTGTCTATACAATCAATGTGAAAAGCATGGCTGCATAAGGGCAGAAGCCTCAAATTGTCTTGTTCTGAGAATTCACACAAACAAACAGCACAATCAAATGGCTCTTTTGAGTCCACAACTTCCTTGTATAGAAACACAGGGAGTGCATCAATATAAGCTTGTTCTAGACCTGAATCATGTAAATGGAAGAGATGTTGTAACTGCCTTTGAAAAGCACCAGAAGTGGACATTTCTGGGTAAGCATTAGACCGTGATGATGAATTTCTTTGCTTCACAAGAAATTTAACAAACAGGTGGAGAGCACCAGAGATGAAGAATATAGCAGCTAGTATTACTATGATGAAAAGAACTACTGGGCTGATTTTACTTCCAAATGCTGATTGAATCAAAGACATTTTAGCAATTAGGATGCATGTCAAACCACCATCTACTCAACTCTATAGAATCAAAACAGGAAGTCACTTGTTAAGAATCCCAAGAACCCAATTTCTTTTGCTTGCTTTGAGAACAAATCCAGCTCATAAATTGAGGTGCACAAGCAATAGGCAGATTCCTTCTTTCAATTTCAAGAAATCCAGTTAATAGCAAAGACTCAAAATCTTAAGCAAATTTGTGATGCACAAAGATCATGAATTGCTTCAAAATGATACTACTGCCAAAATATGCCACCATTTCTTTGCTTGGACATAAATGGCAAAACCGAACAAAAAGCTGTGTAATAAATGGCAAGAATAATATTATAATATACCTTACACTTCGAACATTCCCTGTAGCTTATTCACTTCTATGCTCGTAAGAGAAGGAAATCCTCTCCAAGGGCCTTAAATTTCAGCGCCTGGGTGTGCAGTGGAGGTGTAGGTATGAGATTTGTAGCTGCCTAGTGTCAAGTTCTAAAAAGTCCCAAAAGAGGGAGAAAGAAAGTAAAAAACGAAAGAGACAAAAGTAAACCACTGATTAGGCTCCAACTTTTCAAAGATATATATATTTTTCAATAATTCTATAGAGACATTTTTAACGTACTGCTTAGATATGTCAGGCACAATTTTTTTTTGAAACATTTTTGGTGTTTTCGAGATAGATCAATGATTAAAAATTGGAGAGAAAAAATATGTGTGATTAAAAAATAATTTGAAAAATTGTGTTGTTTATAAATTTGTTTATAAATTGTAATCATTGCGTAAAAGAACGAAGTTTAAGAACATTGTGATATGACGCACATTTATTGGATTATAAAAAAGTAAGTGATGGGGTAGTTATTTTTATTACCCAATAAATTTGTGACATGTCACAATATTACTTAAAAATGTCTTTTTAAAATTAATATATATTTTTAAAAAAATTCACTTCCAACAAAACATTTTCCCATAAAGTAATATTATACATAAAAAATCAAAAAAATTCCTTTTTGGTTCCCCTTTTTTCTATCTCATTTTTTACGGTACTCAATTTACACAACATATCTTACTTTTGGTCTACAATTTTTCTCAAAAAACTTTTTTCAATTTTTTTTAAAAAAACGATAGTAATCAAACAAGGTTAATTAGCATCAGTTTGTAAATTATTTATTTATAAACAAAACAATTTCTCAAATTACTTTTTAACCGCACACATTTTCAAATTCACTTTTCAATAATATATTTTACCTTAAAAAACAATAATATCCATTTATAAATACAACTATAGTCGTCGAACACAAATCATGCATTAAAAAAAAAATCCTATTCTAAATTACACCGAAAACCTTATTTTATTGAAGTCCAAAGAGAGGCTAAACGCTAAAATCTATTTGAAGTTCCTTGAGAGTATCCCTAGGAAGGTTTCTATTTACCAAACAAAAAAAAAAAAAAAAAAAATTAGTAACTTGTTTATAAATAAATTTTATTAACCGTTCGACAGCACAAGCTGCCAATTTTTTTTAATTTTTTGATTTTTTTAAGTAAAATTTGTGATTCAAAAATTAGAGAGAGAAAACGTATATAGTTAAAAAGTTATTTGGAAAAATATGTCGTTTATAAATTGATTTATAAATCGTATTAAGCATAAAAGAACGGTGCAAACCACTTTTTAATCACATGTATTTTTTTAAAATTATTTTTCAATCATATATTCACCTCGAAAACATAATATTCTTTATAAACAAAAAAAACTTTTAACAAAAAGAAGTTAATTTATCTTTAGCTAATCGTTTTTAAACATGTTTCTAAACAATACATTTCTTCAAATAACTTTTTAATCAGACGTATTTTCTTTCTCCACTTTTTAACAACATATTTTACCTAAAAAACACCACATTCTTTATTTTTAAACAAAAAACTTTTAATAAATTATGTTATCTAGCATCATCAGATCATGGGTCTAAATGGTTACACTTATAAATTCAATTATGCTGCGTTTGATAGCGATGGTAGAATTTGGGTAGAAAGAAAATGAATTTCAGGGAATTGAATTCCTGGGATTGAATTTCTGAGAAATGGAAGTTTAATGTATTTGATTTGTTTAATTTTCTAGGTGAAAAAAGTGAAACATTTTTCAACTTTTGTTGTTTGATTGACATTATTTTTCATGTCAAATAAAGCAATTTAGCTATTTTAATAAAAAAATCGTTTTTAACACATATGTACTTGATAATAATAATATTAATTTTTGAAAAAAAATAAATCAATTAACAACGACAAAAATGATTAAATGTAACACAAATTACAAAACAAATTCCCTATAAAAAAATCTTAGTCCCTACCCAAGAAAATGAATTGCCTTTTTTGGAGGAAAGTTGATCAAGTGCATGGAAAAGATGATTTTTTTTTTCTAGAGAAAAATGGGCAATCAAACATGTATAAAGATGGAAAATGTAAAAATCATGTAATCAAACGTAGAATAATGTAACATTGCATTTAAGTGAATATATCATTTAATGTCACGCATTTGTTGGATATTGATTTAATAATCGAGAAATTGGTTAAGTATTGAAACCCTACTAAAGTGACTTCGTGTCAATTTTGGCCAAATACTCAAACCCGATTCAATCCTTTTAGGAAAATTAATTTGTCACTTCGCCGCTTCGGGACGCACAAATGGGGATGACCTCCCTGGTCAGGTCGCGGGAGTGGATGGGGCAGCGCCCCTCATGAGGCTCGGGGGAAACGCCTGTGAAAGAGAATTTAGATTTCTCTACATGTATTGAAAGATATATTTGACATTTCGAAACCAATATTTGATGAATGAGAACTTACGGAAAAAAAGAAATTCGGGTCAAAAAGTTTTCCCATGCGATCGCATGGTTAGGAAACCATGTGATCACACGTCAAAACAATATTTTCCGGTTTGGCGTAAAGTCGTGCAGTCGCACGGTTATCCGGAAAATGTGTGTCATTTGAAAGAGTTGCATGGTTTTGAAGGGTTGCATGGATTGATCTACACCACTTCGTCCACTACCCTTCATACTCTATAAATATGACCATTGGGGTGTCCTATTTCACACACCAATGATATGTAATAAAGGGCGGATCCAGCTGACGGTGAGCTCCCACGATTGCGCTAGCTGGATCCGCCAACCAATCTGGATTTAATTTTTTTTTTTTTAATACTGAGAGTGTAGCCATTTGATTCCAAACTTCAGTTCACAAGTGTTTTTGCAATGGATTGATGGAGTCTTCAGGTTCAGCAGCTCAGCCCAACCGTTCATTTCAATTTTAGTCGAAAATGTTAAAGAAGATGGTTTGCTGCTGAAGATGGTTTCTTTCTATTTCTTCCGTATTATCTTTTTCAATTAGTAAGTAAATATTGTATAAATCCCAATAACTAAAGCCCAAATTCCTAGCAACTAAATCTTGATAAAGCCCATAACTTGTATCCAATTTCCCTCACTCGTCTGCTCTGCCTCAACATTGCGATTTAGGGATGTTTGCATTGAGCAAAACCCTTGTTACAGGATTAGGATGCAATGGGGGAGTGGGGGCTACTCAACACTGTGATGTGAGGAAGTCACCTGCTGATGAGAGACTGGTGAGTAATTAGAATTGATTTGTTGATTATATGAGTTGCTTGCTTGATTTCATAAATTGAGGGAGTCGATTTTGTAGGCGCAATTTGGGGAAGGAAGCAGACACAACGATAGATAATAGGAAGGAGGCCAGCGCTGTCAAGTTGCAAATTGCTGCAGAGGAATGCGTGGATTCTATGAGGTTTATCTCGATTTTTTCTTTGTTCTTGTTCATTTTTTTCTGATGCAAATGCAATCTTCGAGTTTTTATATGATTTGGATTTGTTTTATTCAATGATTAGTTTATTATACAAGAACTTTGTATCATTGAAGTGTATAGGGAAATTAGGGTTGAAGTTCTAATGTGAATCTGTGATGTTCTTTTGTCTTCAGTTTAGTTATTTTTTATTGCATTTTTTGTATTTTGAGGCTGTCAATTATTTGTCTCTATGAGCAATATAATTTCTAGAGCCCCAATGTATATTACGATAGCTTAGTAGTAGGATCTTCTGTAGTTATGTCATATTGCCATGCTCCATGAGTAGGCTGAGTGGTCATATATGTGTTATTTTTTAAGTTTTCGATGTTTTTTTTTTTTGGATTTTACAATGATCACTTATGAGCCTCATATTCCCTTTGAATTTGAACTATGATTATATTGGATATTTGGATAAAAAATTTAGTTATTGTGCCGTCATCAGTCATCGGTCAACGATCCACGGTCAACCGCCGTCCACTCTAGCAGGATTTTAATTAGTCCTGGATCCACCACTGTATGCAATAACACTATCATTCTCTCCTCTCTTCTTAAACAAAATTCTTGTATATTTGTTGCTTAATTTTGATTCTTCTTTCATTTCGTTTTTTTGGAGTACAAAAATCATAATTCCAGTTCGTTGTTCTTGTATTTTGGAGTGCTACAAATACAAGTAGAAGTCGTTATATCTTGGGAGTTGATTTCCGTAGTTCGTAAGTACCGTTGTGGGGCAAATTCGACTTAAGGACAAATTGTTCAACACTTGCCTCGACTTTGTCCCTTTCTTCTGTTTTCTCGTTTTACTTATCGTCTTAAGGACAAAATGTTCAACACTTACCTCGACTTTGTCCCTTCCTTCTTTTTTCTCGTTTTCCTTGTCGTTACTCCGTCCATTTATCGGCACGAATTTCTTATTAATTATTATATTACTTTGGCGTCACTATATACTAAATATTCTAACATTTGTCACCTACATTGATACTGAATATTATTACTCAATTAAATTTAGAGAGTAAATTTTTTATGGATTTCAATAATACTCTTTATTTTGACTTTTTTTTTTTTTTTTTTCTTTTAAAAAAAATTAATAGTTTTTTTTTTAATTTTTTTTATGTAAAAGTAGAGAGTCAATTTGTGTCTCTCTCCAAATTTAAATAGGCAAACTCATCCTAATTTAAAAAGTCAGAATAAAAAGCGAGTTGAAATTTATTTTAAAACTTTAATCTCTATAATAAAGAACATATTTTAATTAGACAGTCTATTGAAAATGTTATAAGAAGGAAAAATTAGAGATACTTAATGAAAAAGAAAAACTTTTTTCGCTCTGCTTAGCATTATTTCTTATAAGGAGGTTTTTACTAATAGGTTGGAGGACAATCGTAGATGATGCAAAAAACTTCACTTTGCCTTTCTCATAAGGGTGAATGCGGTTCGGTTTGGACGATTTTTTTGATATATTTTCAAGCCAAACTATATTTTTGACATATTTTCAAATCAAACCATTTTACTGTTTGGTTCAATTTTAATCCACGATTTACCTATCGACATAATATAATATATATTTTAAATGTCAAATTAATTCGTATTTTTAATATATATAAAGGTAAATTAGAAGTTATTATAAACTAAAATATGTTAACGTTCTTTGATTAATTCTTTACCTCGTTACTCTTGCACTAGATTGATAATAAAAACATTATGATGAGTGAATAACTTCACTGAAATGTGGGAGCATGATTTTCAGACTATCAATTATCGATATGTACTACACATTATTTGAAAATTTGATAGCTCTAATCAAGGATTTAAGTTCTTCTTCATTTTTCAGCAGTTCATGTAATTACAACTTATTGTTGCATTATTTTGGTTAATTTTCTTGCTTAGTACATTTTTTTTTACCTTCAATGCATACATGGTCTAAACCGCAAAGTAGGAAACTTCTATACATTTTTTTCTAAAATCATCATAATGCAATGAAATTGAGAAAGACATACACGAGAATTTTATTTTCATAGATAAATTTGACTTATTTTTAGCGGAAACATGGTAAATTAAAATTAATAAAATTAATTTTTAATAAAAAAATAAAACGGTTTGGTTCGATTTTTTGCGATTTTTGAAAATCAAAACCTAAACCAAACCATTTAAAAACGTTTTGGGTTGAGTTTGAGAGAGAGAGAAAAAAAACTATGGGTCCATGAGGTCTCTAATCAAAGGTTTCAATCCAAAGAGTTAGGTTCGATTTGCAGTTTCACGATTTTTTTGTGCACTCCTACTTTCTCATTTGCTCAAGGTCGTTGAGAGACTCTAGAACATTAACTCGATCACGATGGCTTCTCGATAGGGGTGGGCGTTGGTCGGGTTGGGTCGGTTGGACCCCAACCCGAACCCAATCCGACTTAGTCGGTTTCGTAAAAAATAAACCCAACACAATCAAGTCTCGATCGAGTTGGATTGGGTTCGCGGTTTGTGCTTTAGCCCAAATTGAATTTTTTTTTTGCAAATCATCCTTTTTTATTTACTGGCCCAATTAAATAAGTTGACGTCAAAAAAAAAAAAAAAGTAACGAAAATACTCATTTTTATTGCAAATGTTGGGCTTGAATTTTTGAAATTTAAATAAATGGACAATTTTTTTATTTTTATTAGGTTGGGTTGGGTTGAGTCGGGTTTGTGACCCAACCAACAATTCGACCCAACCCGACCAAAAAAAATTAAATATAATCCAAACTTAACCCATTTTTTATAAAAAATGGACACAAATTAATCGGGTTAGATCGGATTGGGAGGTTTTGATAATTTAAATTGAATTATGTCCACCCCTGCTTCTCGATGGCCTCACTAGGGTAAAAATGGTAAGAGAGGAGGCACGGGTTAGTTAAAGTTGAGGAAGGATGTGAATAGGATGAAAAGACAATTTTCCGTAATAAATAAATTAACATACGATGATGTCTAAAGAGAATCTTTTACATGAAAAGAAAAAGTTACTTGTAATTATTTTCCTCTTTAACCACTAAGAAAATATCATATGGCCATTACAAAAAAAAAAATAAAAAAAAATAAAAAAAAATCGCTTTAAGCTTAATCTCAACATGTCATTTCACGTTCAAATTATATTTTATCGATGAATAGTATATAAATTTTAATAATGAATTATTTTTGTGTTATCTTTAATGTAGAAATAAATGAACCAATAATTTGTGTTCAAGCTCATTCCATTTTTACTACTTGTACATATTTGTTGACATAAATGTTGACATAATGTGATGTAAAAGTATGTGAAGATTTAAATGATGATGTGATGTGTGAAAAATAAAATTATATCACGTATACATTATCGTAGTACTACTGATTTGCCTTCCTAGTTAATTTCTTGCATTTTTATAGACTCATGAGAAATCAGCCTAAAATTCTTGGAATCAAGTAGGGTAGGCTATGATAAAAAAACCTTTCATTTTCTTGAATGAAAGCTGGCTGATTCCTCAGTAAAAAGGTAAAGCAAAAGGGAAAACAAAGAGTCAAAGGAAAGTTGTTCTCAACCTTTTCAAGTTTTATTTACACAATTATTACAATTTATAAACAATATAATTTCTCAAACTATTTTTTAACTGCATATTTTCTCTCTTTAATTTCCAATCATACATTTATCTAAAAAAACCAAAAAAAAAAAAAAACTGACAATGTAGACGACAGAACGCATTGTTAATTCAAATACACAATCATGTCAAAAAAATAAAAAAATCACTAGTCCATAAAGGTAGAGATGACAAACAGGCTGAGCCACTCGTCGGTTCGACTTGCCATTTTAGCTACCCAGTGGACGAGCCGATCGCCCAAGTTGAACCACGAGCCAAGCATCTCGTGGTCCAACGAGTCACGAGCCTCCACAAGTCTAAAGAGCTGACGAGCCGAGTGGCTCGTTGGCTCGCAAAAAAAAAAAAAATAATAATAAAATAAATAAAAAACCAAAAAAGTTGGTAACAGACACAATTGTGACCGCTACTTTTAATTTTTTTTCCCTATAAATACTACCTTCGACCTTCACACCACTACAGACCAATCTTTTAACTCTTCTAATTCTTAATTCTTAGTCCAAAACTCTTGACTAGTGGTCACGAGCCTAATGAGTAGCTCGCCGCTCGCAATAAATAAATAAATAAATAAAAATAAAAAATCAAAAAAGTTGGTAATGGTCACAATTGTGACCGTTACTTTTAATTTTTTTTTTTTTCATTTTTTTCCTATAAATACTACCTTCAACCTTCATATCACTCAACACCAATCTCTCAACTCTTTTAATTCTTACTTCTTAGACCCAAACTCTCTCGACTCTAATATAATTATAAAATTATTACTTACATTTACATACTTCATTCTCTCAATTTGTCATTACATTTGCACTAGTATTCGCACCAGTGCGATGCACGGGACAAAAAATTATAATTATTAATTATTGAATAACTAAATAAATCTATTAAAAATGTGAGAAATAGAAAAAAAATATAAATCTATTTTTTACTTGTGTCGAAAATCTATGATTTCTTTAAAAAGTAAAAGTTGAAACAAATATTAATCTAAAAATAATAAGATTAATCAAAATTATAACGCAAAAATGTAAGCAAACTTCTGTATTTCTTTGCCCGACAAATTTGTAATAAATTGATAATATGTTCCGAGATGTTGTTATTGTCAAATATATCAATGCATCTTTTTTGCATACTCAGTCAATAGCTTCATAGATTGATGATTTTTTCTATTTTCAAAATAATAATAATAATCATTATTCTAAACAATTGTAATTCAAAACTATAAAATTAAAAAAAATGACAATACTCCAAATCTTCAATAACATCCATTCAAACACATACAAAAAATATAATAATAAAAATGAATAAATAAACCAATATAAACGAAATCAGGAAATTTGTAAAAACCTATAAAATCTATATAAAGAACAAAACTGAGTCTTATCTATCTCTTGTATTACCATCATATTAGCAAAGTGACAAAGTTCAGTATATACACATGTCTTGTACTTTGCGTTGTTGTGAACAACTGAGAAGTGACGCTTTACGTTCAATCGTCCCTCAAGCAACTAATGTTTAAAAACTCATACAAAAAATATAATAATAATCGGATCACTCTTAATCTCATCTTTTAAAACAATCTCTCCAATAACATCCATTCAAACACATACAAAAAATATAATAATAAAAATGAATAAATAAACCAATATAAACGAAATCAGGAAATTTGTAAAAACTTATAAAATCTATATAAAGAACAAAACTGAGTCTTATCTATCTCTTGTATTACCAACATATTAGCAAAGTGACAAAGTTCAGTATATACACATGTCTTGTACTTTGCGTTGTTGTGAACAACTGAGAAGTGACGCTTTACGTTCAATCGTCCCTCAAGCAACTAATGTTTAAAAACTCTAATCAATCACTTCTTAACTTCTACTTGAATACAACAACTCTACGAACACACATAACAAAACTTTTTATTCGAACCATATAAATATTAGAACTAAACATTATGAGTCCATAACAAAATTATTTTATTTTATTTTAAATTTCGAATTCATTTTTTATTACTTATGAAACTTTATTAAAATAAACATTCATTATTTTACATGAATTCAAAATTTGAAATAAAATAAAAAATTGATTATTCAATTAACATCTTACTACAAATGTTTATAAACAAACTAAAGAGTACAAAAAATAAATAAATTAAACTACGTAAAAAAACAGTTGAAAGCATATTTACAACTAAACATTATGGGTCCATAAAATAAAATACATAAAAAAAGTAAACTAATGTTAATAGTGCTTATAAATCAACTAAAAACGTAAAATGTTAAGAAATCAAAATATGTAAAAAAAACTAAACTAATGTAAACAGTGCTTATAAACCAACTAAGAAATAAAATTTTAAGAAATCAAAATACGGAAAAAAAAAACTAAACTAATGTAATTATTAAACTATATATATATTAAAAAAAAGAAATCGGTCATGTTCATTATTATTTTAACTAAATTTCAAATGAAATAAAAATCATTTATTAAAAAATAACTGATACAATTATTTCAAAAAAAAAAAAGCAACATTTAATTGACTATATGAAACGAAAACATTTTAACAAATTTAACTACTTTTAGTTTAAAATCCATATAAAATATTAAAGCCATTAAATATAGCTGGTACATTAATTACATGATGCGCACGCCAAAGTTATTTAATGACAGAAGATTAACAATTGGATCTTAAGGAAAAAAATAAAAAATAAAAATAGAAAAATGTAGTGTTTTGGCGGGAAAAATTGGCTAGACTTTGTGATTATAATCTATCTATCTACACTATCTTAAAAGTGTGGATAGTGAAGAATCTTTCACATCACCATTTTGCCCTCATATTTTTTTGCCTTAAATCAATTATACCCTCCTTTAATATTCCAATTAACTAATTAATTAAGTTAAACAAAACAATGACTCATTATTGTGATCCCATAAATACATAATAATAAAAAAAAAGTTTCAAATTTTGTCCTCATATTTTTTACTCTATACCAATTATACCCTCCTTTAATATTCCAATTAACTAATTAATTAAGTTAAACAAAACAAGGACTTATTAGTATGATCCCATAAACACATAATAATAACACAAAAGATCCAAGATAAAATATGCACATTACATTACACGATCAAAGCTTTCTAGGTCATTTCTCACACCTTGCTTCGTCACTGTGAAATATTTCTTTCTTTATTGTCATTGTAGGAATTTTTCAAATTATTATTGTTTGGATTATCAATTGTACTAGAATGAAAACGAAAATATCGTATATACTCTACACTATCTTAAAAGTATGAATAGTGGAGAATCTTTCATACCACCATTTTGCCCTCGTATTTTTGCTCTAAATCAATTATACCCTCCTTTAATATTCCAATTAACTAATTAATTAATTTAAACAAAACAAGGATTCATTAGTATGTTCTCATAAACACATAATAATAACACAAAAGCTCTAAGCTAAAATATGCACATTACATTATACGATCAAAGATTTCTAGGTCATTTCTCACACCTTACTTCGTCACTATGAAATATTTCTCTCTTTATTGTCATTGTAGAAATTTTTCAAATTATGATTGTTTGGATTATCAATTGTACTAGAATGAAAACCACAATATCGTAATAGGCTAAAAAATAATTTTTTAATTTGTCTCTGATATTTTTTTAATTAAATATTTTGTAATCATTTTCTTTATAAGGTCTGAAGATGGATATTTGAAGTTAGTGAAAGGGAAAATGGCTAAAATTAGTGGTAAAAAAGTTCTTCATAATTTTTTTAACATCCAAACTGTACAAAGCCTGTGTCGTGGTAAACTTTTTCTTATGTTATCTTTACTCAATTTGAAGCATGAAATTGACATCAAAAATTCAAAATTTACAATATTTTGAGAAATTTATTGAAAAATCTGCTTAATTTATTTTTCCTTACAAATTTTCAGTTAATTAAATAATAAATAAAAATATGATTGAAATTCTATTCTACATTCTACATTATCTTAAAAGTATGGAAAGTGGAGAATCTTTCACATCACCATTTTGTCCTCATATTTTTTGCTCTAAACCAATTATACCATCCTTTAATATTTCAATTAACTAATTAATTAAGTTAAACAAAACAAGGACTTATTAGTATGATCCCATAAACACATAATAATAGCACAAAAGCTCCAAACTAAAATATACAAATTACATTACACGATCAAAGACTTATAGGTCATTTCTCACACACTGCTTTGCAACTGTGAAATATTTTTCTCTTTCTTGTCATTGTAGAAAATTTTCAAATTATTATTGTTTGGGTTATCAATTGTACTAGAATGAAAACGACAATATCGTAATAGGTTAAATAAATACATTTTTTAATTTGTCTCTGATATTTTTTAAATTAAATATTCTGTAATCATTTTTTTTATAAGGTCTGAAGATGGATATTTGAAGTTATTGAAAGGGGAAATTGGCTAAAATGAGTAGTAAAAAAATTCTTCACAATTTTTTTAACATCCAGATCATACAAAGCCTGTGTTGTGGTAAACTTTTTTCTTACGTTATCTTTTTTCAATTTGAAGCATGAAATTGACATCAAAATCAACAATATTTTGAGAAATTTATTGAAAAATCTGCATAATTTAATTTTCCTTACAAATTTTCAATTAATTAAATAATAAAGAAAAATATGATTGAAATTTGAACTATTTTATAACTTTCTACTATTCAATGCAAATTGTCCTATTCAGTAATATTTAAATTCTTACATCATTTAACAAACTCATTAGAGGAATTACATCATTTACTATACAAGACATACAACATATTTTTTTCAGATTAATTGTTGAACACACTAATTACTATTTCTTTGTTCAAATTTACATAGTTATTTTATTTTCAATTTAGACTGATTACTTACTACATCAATATCTTCTTCTGAAGATGTATAGAGTGTTAAACTATATGTCACACTTTTCGCATAAAATTTTAATGCGAACACCAAATGTCTTTGTAAATGTCGAATACAAAAATAATAAAAATTATGGAACGTTAACAAAAATTATTGTGTACAAAAAAAGTTTCATTGTAACCATAATGTTATATTTTAGTTCATTGAAATATTGTAAATATTATTAAAAAATTATTTATTACTACAAAAATTTCACAAATTATTCTTCCTTTACATAAGATGTGTAATGTGCAAAATAGTATTGTAGTCATAACAAAACAAAACAAAAAAAAAAAAAACATTACATTTTGATTTATTCTACGTACATTTTCACATTATATACATAAATTAAAAAAAAAAAAAACTCATATCAACAATTTCAATTTTTTTCTTTTAATAATATTTTTTACTTTAACAACTTTCAAAAAATAGTATTAATTCTACGAAAATATTGCGCATAACATGCATCCTATACGTAAGACGTGCAACGCACGTGCTTGCTACTAGTATATATAAAGATGAATATATCTCATTCAATTATTATTATTTTATTTATACAATTATACACACACAATTTTCAATATTCTTATCACTGTTCTACCACTACAATTACACACATTTCATTTTCTATTTCAAATTTTCAACATATGGATCCCAACAGTGGAAGATTTGTTAATGAATTGTTCGATGATTCACTTGGATTTGGGGGGCATGATGACTCAACACCATAATCTCACTCTCATTTCAACGATCAATTTGCCAGTCTCAACGACATACCAATTCCTGAAAATATTGAAGAAGATCCATTAAATCAACGAATTTAGAAGATTTTGAAGAAGATGCGGATGTTCAAATCTTACAAAATGATCCCGATATTCCCGACACAAGAGGGAAACGAAAAGCTAGAAAAGGTAAGAAGCATACTGCAAAGTGTTGGGATCACTTTAAATTGGTTACAACGGGGAAAACAATTGAGGGAACTCAAGAGTTCAAAGTTGTATGCAAATATTCTGTTCAACATTTGACATAGCAAAAGGGCATTGGTACTACATAACCCAGCCGTCACTTTCGCAAGTGTCAGACCAAGCAGAGTTCGTTGAATCAAATCAAAGTCAACTACAATTTGGTTCATCCGCTAGTGGTTCTGCAGCTGGATCTACATTTTCATATTGGATGTATTCCGAAGAAGACCGGCATGGTTTAGTTCGTTGTCGAAGCGAAGTTTCCACTAAGCATATTGAACAATGAACACTTTGTTACCTACATCAAACGTTATCTTCAACCCAGGTACGTTAGTATTAGTCGAAACACTCTGCGTTCTGATGCAATAGAATATTTTCTTAAAATTAAGAAGCAATTAATAGTCGATTTAAATAAATATGGTGATATTATTTCTTTTACTTCCGATCTTTGGGAATGTATTAAGAAAAAAGTTATATGGCTGCAACTGCACACTACATTTATCCACTTTGGGTTATGCATAAAAAATTATTGCTTTTAAAATTATAGAATTTCCTCATAACGCAGTCAACCTATTTAATGATATACTGCAAATTGTTAGAGAATATGAGTTTGAAAGTAAAATCTGATTATTTATTTTCGATAATACTAGTGTAAATAAGCTTGTAGTAGATAAGTTATGTAGAATATTTAATCCGGAATTTGGTAATTTTTTATTACATGTTAGATGCGTTTGTCATATTTTAAATTTAAATGTTCAGGATGGAATGAAACATATTAAAGATCAAATGGATAAAATTAGAGATGCATTAATGCACATAACCATATTACCTAGTAGAAAACAATATTTTGAAGAGATGTATTCACAATACGATTTAGATCCTAAGAAATTTGTAACCGATGTAGGTCATAGGTGAAACTCTACATATTTGTTACTTAAATCATGTGAAGGTTATGAACACATAATAACTGAGTATTATAACAGTAGAAGACTTAGGAATGAAAATGATTCTCTATTAATAGAATATGATTGGGAAGTTGCTTTTAAAGTCAAAAGACTTTTGACGAGTTTTTACAATTCAACCAACATATTATTTGAGGTATATTACCCAACTAGTTCAAGAGTTTTTGAACATCTTTATGTTATTGCAAGAATCTTTTATAGATATAGAAATGACTCATTTTTTATTGATATGATAATTGTTAGGGAAATAAAATTTAGAAAATATTGGGAAGATTTACCTACGTTATTTCTCTTAGCTTGCATAATGGACCCGCGTTACAATTTAAAGGATACCAAACTTTTTGTTTCAAAAATCAGTAGCTCGTTTATTTTGAAAACCCTATCACTTATAATAATTTAGAAATCACGTTAGTAAACATGTATACTGTATATGCAGATGATTAGGAACTAATGTTAGTCATAAACAATTTGTACCATCACGTGCCACTGCACTTGGAGACGACAAAGTAGAATTATACAATCTAATGGAAGAAATCAGTTAAACACGAGGAACTTCTTCTTATAGTATGTCTCCTAATTGTAACGAATTAGGTCCACTTGTAATACCTGAAGAACTGAAAATATATTTTCAACAATATTTACTTAGAAATGTGGAGCGTGCTGATTCTTTAGAATTTGATTTACTTTAATATTGGCGAACGAACGAAGATATCCTATTGTTTCAGCCATAGCAAAGGATCTACTAACACTTCTGGTTAGCACGGTAGCTTCGGAGTATGCTTTTAGTGCATGTAATAGGGTTTTATCAGAAGTTAGGAAACGATTCAAAGAAGATATTTTGGAAGCGTTAATGTGTGTCAAATATTGGCAAGACGCTCATTTTCGTATACGAAATAAGTACGCCGAAATTGCATGCAGTCAGATAAATGATATTTAATTTTAAACTTTTAATTTCTTTATATAAAATACAATTTTGAGTTCAAAACAAAAATTGTACCCGTAACAAGTTTTTTGTTACAATTTTAACTCCACCTACTAGAAAATTCAATTATTCAATTTAGTAGCCCGTCTTACGCTCGAAAAAAAGGAGGAGGTTTTTACTTTTAATTTTTAAAATTTTAAATTTTAATTTACTTACTCAATTTTAGATTTTTCTTTTTCAAATTATAATTGGAGATTTGAACAAGTTTTTACGTTATAATTCATTCTTTCATTCACTAACAATTTACTTATTAATTTATTAATTACATTACTTACATTTACATAACTAATTATAAATTTATATATAATATATAATATTGATATAATTCAAACATTTTAACTTAGTTACCATCTTTAAAAAAATAAAATTATAACGACCCGATGAGCCGAAGCTTGGCCCGTCACAGGCGAAACGAGTCGAACATAGGCACGAGCCGAGGGCTACATAAAGGAGCCTAAACATTTGAAGTATGAACAATGGTTAATTACCTGAATGATCCCTGAATTTTGTAAGAGATTTACAGGGGTATGGACTTCATAAATTTTCCATTAGTCACTAAACTTTACAAAATGAATATAATTGCATTCACCACTCAGTGATTATTGAAACACTTTTCAAAATGACCAATGAGAAACTTTTGAAGTTGCGGTGACCAAGAAATTTCTAAATTATTAAATAATTATTTAAATTATTAAAAACATGTCGCTACGATCTCAATTATTTTAAATTAAAATTTAAACGTATTCATCTAGCCACGTCGAGTATTTTTCGAGTAAAAAAATATAAAATCGAGTCCAATTCGATTTTAAGCCAATTTCGAGTTTCTAAAAAAATATTTAAATCCAAACTCGTTTTTAATTCCCAAAATATTTTTCAAATTTCTTATGATTATTCGAAATTATCTTTTAATACAATTTTTATCCGGTTAGAAGTTGTCATGATTTATCCTTATCATGTCTAATCTTTTCACAATTCTATTTCAATTACATCATATCTCAACCAATCAATACATATATATACCCCCATTCTCATTTACAACTCATACTCAAAATTTCAGTAAACTCTCGAATAAGTTTTCTGCCTTCTTCCACGAAAACCAACTCAAGACCCAACCTGCCATAACCAAAATTTTCAACCAGACTCCCCAACAGCCACAACCGGCTGCAATTCCACCACCACCACCGCCTGAGATACCCAATCGAACTCCAAACCCCACCTTTGGACGAAAATCTGTCCCAAATCCAAACCAAGTACCAATTAACTGCAAAATCAACCAAGAAAGGAACCAAACCAATTTTCACTCGCACCAGCAAACCTACAAAATAAACATCACTGTCACCTTCGTGCAAAACCTTCACCGTCGACTACACCTACCAGCCGCAACCGCCGCTCGACCACCCCCAATCACCAACTGCCCGACCCAAGAAAACCAAGAAATAAATTACCTAACAACCAAACAACCCAATGCTTACCTTGACCGCCGGTAAGTTCGCCAGAAAATCAGCCACAAAACCCGAATCACAAGTCTCCTCTTGGTTTCGCACCCAAACCCAGTTCCAAAATCCACCTTTTCATGCACCCATGTAATTCCCCATCGCCGTCATGTGTCAGCGGCGCTCTCGCCGACTTGCCATAACCAAAATTTTCAACCAGACTCCCCAACAGCCACAACCGGCTGCAATCCCACCACCACCACCGCCGCCTGTGATACCCAATCGAACTCCAAACCCCACCTTTGGACGAAAATCTGTCCCAAATCCAAACCAAGTACCAATTCATTGCAAAATCAACCAAGAAAGGAACCAAACCAATTTTCACTCGCACCAGCAAACCTACAAAACCAACATCGCTGTCACCTTCGTGCAAAACCTTCACCGTCGACTACACCTACCAGCCGCAACCGCCGCTCGACCACCCCCAATCACCAACTGCCAGACCCAAGAAAACCAAGAAACAAATTACCCAAAAACCAAACAACCCAATGCTTACCTTGACCGCCGGTAAGTTCGCCGGAAAATCAGCCCCAAAACCCGAATCACAAGCCTCCTCTTGGTTTCGCGCCCAAACACAGTTCCAAAATCCACCTTTTCGTGCACCCATGTAATTCCCGATTGCCTTCATGTGTCAGCGGCGCTCTCGCCGACTTCTCATCTAGCGGTGTGAATCGGAGAAGGGCACCGTGGAAGCCCCTAACTCGTTCTTCTGGGGGATTTATTGATTTAGCCATGTGAAAAATGCAATTTTTAAGAATGACCATTTTTTTGTAATTTGTCCATATTACCCTTAATGAAGTTAGTTATTTTCTTCGCAAGCTATGTCCCTGAATTTAATTTGGTTCATTTAATTCAATAATTCTTGTTATATTCATATTTTTTAGTCTCTTAAGTTCTTCTAGAAATATTCTATATTGTGATAATTTCTCAAAATATTTAGGATGATCTTTTTTAGTTATATATCCTAATGTTATTCCTTCTGAAACTTCTTCTTCTATATCCTCGTATTCTTCTATAATTTTATGAACTGTATTTATATTCTTTGCTGTTTCAACATAATTAAATTCTATTCTATTTAAGATAACATAGTCTATATCTTCGTATATTTCTTTTAATTTAGATTGTCCAACATAGTGTATATTTTTAGATTTTTCAACGATAGTTAATAAAAATGAAATTTCCTTATTATTTAAATATAGTTTATGATCACAGTTATTAGATGTTGATATTTGTGAAGTATTCATAGATTATTGGGTAGGTAGATTATTATACAAAATTTTCTGGTATAAATCTATTCTTTGATCTAGTACAATACAATAATCTGCAATATATTGTTCGTATTTTTCTAAAAGTTTATTATATTCTTCAAAAGATATGTTTTCATTTTCCATTTGTTGTTTAATATCTTCCATTTTATCTTTTAATTTTTCTAAAAGGTTATCAAGTCCTTCGATTGTATATCCTGGCATATAAGTTTGGAATGTACTTGTCGTAATTTTATCTTCTAATTCCATTTTGATTTCTAATATGTCAGAATAATCTATAATGTATTGATCATGATTTTCTGAAAGTATATAATATTGTTCAGATGATTCATCCATATCTATTAAATGAGATATAATGTTATCTATTTTTTCCATTATTTTTTCTAACAAATTGTTTAATCATTCAATAGTATATCCAAGCATTATAAACACGGAGATAAATAATTTATAGAGTTTCAAGTAATTTTTCAAATTCTATGAATGTTTGAGAATTGATAATATCTATGTCAGCCATGATATCTATGCTTGGTTCAAATGGTATATTATATTTTGAAGTACTTTTCTTTCTCTTTTCTAATTTATCAATTATATCTTGAATATCTTGTATCATTATAGATCTTACAGTTCCTCTAGCAAAATTTTCTATCAGATTTTCTTTAAAACTTTTTAATATCTCTTGTGATGCGTAGAGTTGCTCTTGGTATCCTATTTTATCAATTTCATTTTCATATTTAATACCTTTTTTACTTTTGATATGCTTTTGAACTTTATATGGACCTCTTTTAGTTCTGGGTTTTTTCATGATATAATTACTTTCATTCATGATATTAAGATTTTCAAAAACTAGTAAAGAAAGATTCATCTCTTCCATCACTGTCATAATCTATTACAGGATCATAATCATTATCACTACTAAATACATATCCTAAATATAATTCATTATTTATTTCAGTGTTATCGCTATCAAGCCAAAAATAGATAATCGATTTTGTAATTTCTAATCCTAATATTCATTTTAATGTTGGAAAGATGGCTAACAAACATGGCATATAGATATGATATAACTTTTTTATTTCATTATTTGGTCTAGTGAACTGTTTATGCATGAACAAAGGTTCAATTATGCTATGATATTCATCATTATAAGGACTGTTTTGATAATTAAATTTAACAATTCTGGATTCTGTCATATTAAAAGCTCTTTTTCCTCCTAATTCCGTAAAGATAGATATATTAAGAATACTAACCTCTTTTCCTGTTCTCAGTACCTTTGTATTTTCCTTCTATTGTTAGTGACCTTCAAGCTTATAGGTTTCTGCTCCATACCCTCCAATGGCTTCCTGCCTTCACGGGTTATTAGCTAAACCTGGATGCCTTCACTGTATAACTCTTTAGATGAAAAATATTTTAGGACAGAGTGTAGAGAGTTTTCTTAATAATATATCTTCTTTTTGGAAATAGGATTTAGAAGACAAGAATTTAGAAACTCATCATAATATGATAAGTAAATTGGGATTTTATTGATAATATGAAAATTGACAAAGGATTGGTATGAGAATTTTTTGAAAGACAGAAGATTTTTTGGCTTTCTCACAAACTGAGTACTCAAGAGAGTTCTGCCTTTCAACTAGCCCGGAGGCCTCTATTTATAATACTACATTGGACACAATTACATCACTGCTTACATCATCGTCCTAACAATTTCACAGCTTTTAAGGACACACCTGTCCCTCTATTATTTATTAAATCACATGACCCTTACATTACAGTGACACTTATCCTTTTATTTTTTGGTCTTGACATGGCCCCTACCTTGTTCTGCATTGTTGAATTAAAGTAGGTTTATTGAACAGTTTCCACTTGTCCATCAATTCTGTTGGCATGTGGGGTAGTTCCTAGCTATGCACGCTTCTTGCAAAGTGGCAAAACTTCCATGGATTTGATGAGTATCAAATTTATTGATGTATTCTTGCAAGATTGTTGACTTTTCTTTTCCTCCATTAGTGAGTAAGGTCCATCCATTGTACTAGCATATGCATTTGAATTTTTTCTCATACAGATTTTTGGCAATGTTGTAGAGAACTTTAATTCCCAATACCCTTCAGGATCTAAACCATGATCTTGTAATGTTTGGTACTGGCTTGGTATTTTTTCCAACTTCAATTTGAAAATTTCGAGCAACTTACCCAATCGTGATAATATGCTCAGCAGGATAATATATCCTTCCATCAATTTCAGGACTGATTGAATAAAATTTTAAATATATGGATCTTCCTTGAGCAAACTTTGAAATTTCTCCTTTTAGTAAATTATCAAATTTTTTGATTTCTTTTAGATCTTTTCCTGGATAGATAAGATCCAAGAATCCATAACCAGTTACCATTTTTGTCATGACGGGATCTCCTCCCTGAGTAACGATCAATCGTGGGTATACATGGTTTCCAGACGAAATGTAATAGCAATCACGTTCTTGAAGTTCATATATAACTTCAACAGTGGTTTTATATTCGTTTTCTTTTGGTAAAAAAGGGGAATCATCTTCCTCTTCAGCACGAATTCTGACTACCCTTGTATGTTCATCTTTGGCATTGATTGTGATTTTTCGAGGACTGGCTTCATTTATAACAACTTTTTTGGGACTTGGTTCATCTCTTTTAATTGTTGGTCCACCACTGCTTGCAGAAGATGTACCTGTTTGTATTTTTGATATAACCTGTTTGGTATCAGCCTGTTTGGTAATCAACGATTCAAACTGAGATTCAATCTCAATTATGTTATCGCTCAATTCTTTAGTATAATTGTGATGAAATGTTGAGATTTCCATCAATTGCTTGAAACTTCCTTGGAGAGTTTCTGCAAGTTGTTCAATTCCGAGCTTTATATCTTCAGCTTCCTCCATGAGGAAGTTCATTCGCTTTTTGGCGTCTATCAGGGATCTTTTGATATTATCCATCTGCAAATTCAATATTCCTGCTTAAAAAGTCCGCAAGATAATTATTAATATCTTTAATATGAACTATATCAAAATTATAAAATGCCAAATAGGCTTGCCATCTATGGAGCCTTCTATATTGAGGTTCTGGTGGTAATTTATTTTTTACTAGACCTATAACTTGAGAATTATCAGTTTCAACAATGAATTTCTTAGATAATAAAAACAATGAAAATTTCTTTATTCCTCTGATAATTGCTAACAGTTCTTTTTCATGAGTAGTATAATTTATTTCTGCTTGATTAAACGTTCCAGTTGAATATCTACAAATTTCATTAAGATCTGTTTTTAATATTGCTGCCCAATACTTATCCGAGGCGTCAGTATTAACTATCAGATTATCTTTTTCATCTGGTAATCTTAATTTTGGTAAATTTTTACATTCTTCTTTTAGTGATTTGACAATTTCTGTATGTTCATCACTCCATCCTTTGGTATTTGTTTTTCTGAGTAAGATTTGAATTTTATGTCTCTTTTTTGATAGATTTTCAATAAATCCTTCTGCATAATTTAAACATCCTAAAAATTTTTGTATTTGTTTTTTTGATTCTAATTTGTTTGGAAAACTTTCTATCTTTTTAGATATATGAGTTTGTAATTTTATCCCTCTTTTATCTATTGATAATCTAAGAAAATCAATTTCTTGTTTTTCTATTATAGCTTTATTTTTTGAAAGAACAATTCCTTCTTTTTTGCATTCATTTATAAATTTAATTAAATGGTTTCTATGTTCTTCTCTATTATTAGAACATATTAATATATCATCGACATAGACAACTAAGAATTCATTGAATTTTCTAAATATGTTATCCATTCTTCTTTGATATATTTGTGGTGCATTTTTTAAACCAAATGGCATAACCATCCATTCATGCTTACCTTGGGGTGTACTAAATGCTGTATATTGAATACTATCTTCTTCCATTTTTACTTGCCAAAATCCTGATTTGCAATCAAATTTAGAATAATATTGCTTTCCTTTTGCAAGATTTATTAGCACCTCTTTATTTGGTAAAAAGTATCCATCAAATTTAGTATATTTATTTAATTCTTTATAATTTATCACCATTCTAGCTTTTCCTCTTTTTTGTTCATAATGTTTCATGACCATAAAAGCTGGACTACTCTGGGTCCATTACTAGGTCTGATTAATTTTTGGTTAAGTAATTCTTTTATCTGAGTTTTAAATTCTTGTGTATCTTGTATGGTATACATCATTGGTCTAACTCTTATAATAACATTTTCTGTTAATTCTATTTTAGCTTTTGGATGATGTGGTTTCCAGAATAATAATGGATTTTCTCCACAAATTTTTTCTAGTTGATCAATGATTTTTCCCATATTTGTTTGTATGCTCGTTTTTAAGGCTTTTTTTATACATTATTCTTTTATTTTTTGTTTCATTTTGTATAATTGGTTTTTTCTCCCATTTATCACCACGCTGTGTTGGCTGAACTCTGTAAGATCTAAATTCTCTTGGTATTTTTAGTAAATGTGCACAAGGTGTTTGTAACATTATCATGTAATTATTTTGTTTATAATATTGAAATTGTTGTATAAAGTCATTTCCTAGTAATATATCACATTCTAATTTGTTATAATTATATATTTTATTTACAACTATTTGTTTACTTCCAAGTATTATATCTACTTTATCACCACTATTAATTATATGAGTACTTTCTCCCGTTACTCCTGTAATTTTTATCTTTCCATTAGTATTCCATGATTTTATTAAGAAACTTTTGAATATTGTTATATCACTTCTCGTGTCAATTAATGCACATGTTGTTATATTTCTTTCAACAATTGTAACTTGTATATAAATGGCTAATGGAAAATTTATTTGATTATTCATTTATTCAGCTTTTCTGCATAGTATAGTTTGGCCATTATGAGTTATATATAATCCTTCACGTTTTATACTATAATCTTCCAGTCCGTCTAAAAAGCTCATTCCTAATAATACATGAGGATTTACCATACTATTATCTACATGACATGGTACTAGGAGATTTATTCCTCCTATTTTTATTGGTACTTTTACTTCAAGTTCAGTCATATGTACTTGTCCATCAAAATTTATATATCTATATGGATCACTTCTATGAGATATTAGTCATTTATTTCTATTTGAAGCTATATGACATTCACTAGCTCCTGTGTCAATTAATATATTTGATCCTTTTATATGCTCTATTCTATTAAAATATTCACCTTCTATTTTCATATTTCCAGCATTTCTATTAAGTTTTATTTCTTTTGTATTACTAGTTTCTCCTAATTGTTTTCTATTAGGTAAACTTGCTGATCTCCTAATTAATCTGTCATCTTCAAATGTCATGTTATTATTAGGGTATTCTTCTTCTCGTAACTCTATGATTTCTGGTTTATTTTTTGTTATAGTAAGTTCATAGTTTCTTGGAACTAAACTTATTTGTTTATCTGGTTTTATAGCTTTACCAAAATCTTTACATTCTTTATGAATTTCAATATATGATTTTTTAGAATAAATGTTTCCATAATTAGAATTAGTAAATGTGTATAATGCTCTGTATTCTATAGTCATAATTTTATCTCATGGTTCCATTATATCAACTTTATGTAATTTGAAGTGTAATCCTAAAACTTCATTAAAATTTCTATCTTTTAATGATATACAATATTTTGGGTAACATGTAAATATTAGTTTCTTACATGCTAGATTTCCTTCTACTGTTCCTAAATGACTGTCTTTTAAATTTATAATTCTTCCATCATGTAAACTCACAGTTAAAGGTGAATCTAATCCTTCTCTAAATAGGGATTTAAACATTTTTTGAATACCTTCTAAGTAAACATATTGAATCTTTTCACTTTGCTTTCTATTGATCTTTGTTAATAATTCTGTAACTGTATTTTTTTTTAAAAGATTTAATTTGTGTGTTCCTTGAGTGGTTCTATTCCCTTTCTATCTGATTTTATTAGTTCCGTCTGTACATTTCTTCTTATTAATGCTTTCGTATCACTACTTATTCCTTCCCACCAATTTCTAACATGTCCTTCAAAAGATGCTACTAAAAAATTTATCATTCTATCATAATTTTCCCATGTATCATCTTTATTGTATAAAAAGAATAGTATCATTGAATCTGCCCAAGTTAATAAGGCTTTTTTAGTATCTATTTTACAATCCAAATCTAATTTTTTTCCTCCATGATTAATAGGTTTATCATAATTATTATTTGGTTCAAACCTATCTTTATATTTATTTCCCCTAGGTGGTTGTCTATCTCTAATTCTATCATAATATTGCCGGTGTGGTTTACTATATAAGGGTGAAAACTTTCATCTGGATCTGGTAATTCTTGTTTAGAAGTTCCTATAGGAACAGGGTTAGGTGCTCCTCCAGTATTCATTAAAACTTGGTATTCATCAAAATTTTCTATGCTTAATTGGTCAAAATTTTCTATAAGCAAATCTAATTCTTCATTCATTTTTGTCTCGGTCTTCTTCAATTTTTTCTTCAGCTTTTAATTTTCCTAAAGTTTTTTCTATAGATTTTTGTAATTCTAATTCTTCCTCTAATATTTTTGGTAATATATTTCTTCTGAATTCATCATCCATACTTTCTGCTTCTATTATAATTTTTTCTTGTTCGAAATGCTTTTTTCCTATTCTAAGTATTTCTTTTTCTATGAACTTTTTATCTATTTTCTTATCTTTGGTTTTATTATTTTCTTTGAATTCTCTAATTTCTAGTTTTAGTATATTTATATCATTTCTTACTTCTTTTAATTCATTTTTCTACTTCTTGAACATCACCTATCAATGATTTTATTAATATTTTTAGATCTTCAATATATTCGCTTATTGACATTTTATAGTCTTGGTTTTTGAGTTTTTTGTACCTTAAATAGTCTGTCATACATATCATCTATTTTTATTTCTATATTTTTGATTTTTTCTTCTATTAATATGATTTTTTCGTTTTCATTCTTTCTTATATTCTCATTTAATTTATCTATTTTTTCTATAATTATTCCAATTTTATCTTGATTAATTAATTATCCCGATTTTCTTTGGAATTCTTTTAAGATTTCTTCATCTATATTTTTAACTTCTCCTATCATTTCTTTTAATTCTTTGAATTGTATTGTTAGTTTATTTTGAATGTTTTGTAATTTTTCTTTGATATTCATATCCTGTATATTTAATTGTTGTAATTCTTCAACGACTAATTTATCTTGTAAATTTATGTTTTTATATGTTTGCCATAAAAATGCACTTATCCAATTTAGTTGCATATTAAGAAATTCATCGGATTCTCCCCATGAGCTTAATGGTTGAAATATAGTTGTATTAGCTCCTTTTATTTGGTAAGATCCTACTAGTAGATTAATATTTTCTATTATTTGTTTTTCAAATTTTATTTCTAAAAATTCTGTCATTAAATTTTTCCTTTGATATGCTCAACTTCTAATCTTAATTCCGTATCATATTTTACTTCTTTACATATCATTATATTATATTCACAAAATTTTTCAATTGATCTTAACATAATTTTTCTTTGTTGTGCTCTATAACTTTTATTGTAATATTTTATTTCTCCAGTTATATCATATTTTTTCATATTGATTTTTTCTTTGTTATTTATAACATAAGTATATTAGGTAATTGTTTTAGAATTGTATTAAAGTATTTTCTTTTACTTTCTAATGATTTTAGTCTTAGAAATCCTTTTCTTTTTATATTTCTTTCTTCTCTCATTTGGTTTAATAGATTTCCTCTTTGTTCTATTATGGAATCTAATTTTTCATTTGTTTTCATATCTAGATATTTGATTAATAAGGGTTCTCCTCTATGATAATTCATTCCTATAATCTTTGTATAATTCTTCTAGTATATCTTTATGGATTAAATCTAATATTTTGTTTATGATAAAATCTTCTTTTATTATATCGAAATTTATTAGATCATAAATGTATTTTCTTATATCTTTGTTTACGTCCCTTAAGGTTCTCAAGATTTCTATTTTATAATTATCGGGTAGTATTAATGTATGCATCATAAATCTTGATGTATATATTATATATTTATTTTTAATTTGTGTTATATAATATTTATCTTTTAGATCTTCCATATGTCTCTGATACCAATTGAGTGGGTGCTACTATGAGTGAACAAAAATCAAATAAAATCATATTAACAAATTAATTAAAAGTATGTAAAGTTTTAAGGACTAAGTTGTAACTTTTCTAAAATTTAAGAGGCTTGGTTGAAATATGATATTTAAGGGTAAACTTGGTAGTTCCTAATGTTTAAGGCCATTTTAATGAATTGATAAGAATTTTGGTTATTTTCACAAAAGGCCAATTTCATTAGGCCATTTCTAAGGTATCCCATCGTTCTTCTTCTCTGATAACGAAATGAGAGAGAGAAGAGATAATTTTGTTTTAAAATTGAATTTTGTAAAATTATCCTTTGAGCCTCATGTTTTCAAGATCTTTTATTTTGGTCCCCCCAGGTTTGTAAAGTATTTAGTTCAGCCCACAAGCATTAAAATCCTTTAAGTCAACCCTGCAGTTTTAAAATCTATTTTAAGTTTCAACCAAGTTTCTGAAAATTTTGATTCAGCCCTAAAACTTTTCAAATCAATTATTTTAAATTTCGAATTTAATCCCTAAATTTTTAATTTCATTTTAAAACTTTAAAATTCTAAAATACTAATTTAGATTAAGTTCTTTTGGCTAGATGAACCGTTCGGAGATTTAGAAGAATAAAGTTATTATTCCAGCTCAATTTCCAAACTTGTGAATTAAGGTTGACACGTCCCTGTTAATTTATTTACATTTACATTATAATAGCATGTAAATATGTATCTTATCTGGCTTATGTGCATTTATTGCATAAGACGAGATGAGAACATATTTCTTATGAAATATTTATAATGTTATGAAGCACGCCATAACATATATGCATTTTATTGCAAGAGACGAGACGAGACTATTTTCATTTGTATTCACTTTGTGACACTTATGACTTATTTGATGTTGTCACAATATAATTTGTATGTTTATGTGTTCAATTATTATGTACATTAATTAATTGGTAATGAGTAGGGATGTCAACGAACCTAGCAGAAGATTAAGACTCGAGCTTTTAGGGGTCAAGCTTTTTTTGGCCCCAACCGAGTCGAGTCAAAGCTCATCCCCAAAAATAAGGCTCGAGCTTTTCCGAGCCAAGTGAGTCTCAAGCTTTTAAATTTTATTTTATTTTTATAATAAAATTCATAATTTTTTTTTATCGAAAAGGTATACATATACAACAAGTCGAGCCGAGCATGTGATCGAATTTCAATGCACGAGCTTTTTGGGCGGCTTTTTTTTTTTTTGCTTGAGCCGAGGCGAGCTGAGCGGGGATGTCAACGAGCTGAGTCGAATATCAAGGCTCGAGTTTTTTTTTTGGCCCAAGCCGAGCCAAAGTTCTTCCCAAAAAATAAGGCTTGGCTCGAGCTTTTTCGAGCCAAGCTGAGCCAAGTCCCGAGCTTTTGATTTTTTTTAAATTTTATAACAAAAATCCATAATTTTTTTTATTGAAAATGTATAAATACAATAAGTTAAGACGAGTTCGTGGCCGAATTTCATTGCTGAAACTCTCATCGAGCTTTTTTGGCGGATTTTTTTTTTAGCTCGAGCCAAGCTGAGTCAACACCCATCTCTAAAAAAAAGCTCGGCTAGAAATCTCGAGCTGCGAGCCGAGCTAAAACCGAACTTATTTCTAGCCGAGCCCGAGCAGCTCGAGCCGACGAGCTGTTTTGTCATCCCTAGTTGAGCCGAAACTCGTCTTTCAAAAAAAAAGCTCGGCTCGAGCTTTGGCTCAAAGTCTCTAACCGCGAGCCGAGCTAAGCTCAAGCTTTTTCCGAGCCTAGCCGAGTCCTAGCGGCTTGAGCCTACGAGCCATTTTGTCATCCATAGCAATAAGTTTATTGAGTATTTCTATAAAATGCTCATTCTTTTTAAACAAATATTTACAGATATCAGAGATAGAGGCGAGTGATGGATGTGGTGACAATAATAATTAAATAATACAAAATTTATTTTATTCATGTTTAATTTATGAATGCTAGAAGAATTTATATCATTGTTAAATGATTTATTTATTTAGAAAATAATGAGCGATTTCAATTGTTATTCTAAATATCAAATTATTAAATTTTATTTATCGTTTGGTTTTATTTAAATGTTGTCAAGTATGAAATTTTTTATTATTCTTCCGCTTAATCGTTATTTTAAAAGTTAGATGAAACGATGACGTGACGAATCAGGTATTTAGAACTTGGGACGTCACAAAGTACAATGATTAATGGGGAAACCTTTAAAGTTCAATGATTAACAAAAAAAACTTTTGGAGTTCAGTAATTCCCTAAAAACTTTACGCAAAGTTTATACATCTTCATATATATATATATATATATATATATATATATATATATATATATATATATTGGGGTACTCATATCTCATAATTTTATCTTCTCTGGAATCTTCAAACTTAGAAAAAGAAATAGTATTTTAACTCGAGGGCAATGACAAGGGGTTAACCTCTCTAAGATCAAATTAACCCCTAAGATCAAATAGGTAGGTAAATCCAGTACAACCAACATTGCTTCAATATTTGCTTAAATTTGGAGTCTTGCACATATGTAACTCAATTTGATTTTAAGTTTAACAAATAGTATTTTCTCCCGTGCGATGCACGAATTTCTATTAATGATAATGATTTAGAATTTATGAAAATATGTTGATTATACAATCATATCAAATAAGAAATATTTTATTACAAAAATATTATCGAATTTGAAATTTTAAAAAAGACAAAACCTCAGTGTATCTAGCGTCTTAGATTTTGGCACTTGATTAAATTTTTGTATTAAATTTGTTTTACTTTTATTTGTGTTTTTCACTTAAAATTGTTGATTTAATCACCAACTTCTTTTTAATATATTCTAACTTTTGATTAAGTTTATTTTTTTAATGTAATTCTTATATCTATTTTATAAAAACTTCAATATATATGTTAATTAATCTTTTTTCATATTTTTTAAATATGTCAATTTTTTTTATCAAAATTAAAGAAATTATTAAATTTCATTTAATTTATACACTGGTAGCAAAAAGTTTATATAAACAAACTAATGATTATTGTAATATGTACATTGAAGTACATACTTATTTAATTGACAATTTAGGAAGTAAAACTACAGCGATTTTATTTATTTATTTTCAAAATATATTAATTCAATTTTTTCATTTTTAATGCAGCACATTTATATAAAATATATTTAATTCAACTCACACTAGAATAAATATAATTTTTTTACAAAAATAATATTTTGTTTATAAACATAACATAATAGTAGAATGGAGGCTTAATTTGTTAAAAATAGTTAGTAATAATAAAATATTTCAAAAAAATATAATTTATAATATTAAGGATAATAAATAATTTTAATTGTTAATGATTAAAACATAATTCTAATACTGATAGTTCCACATGTAATTTTATCAAATACAATCCAAAGCGAGAGTGATTGTCCCTGTCACTTGTTAATGGTCAGGGCATATGATACAATCAAATGAAATTTTTAATGACCATGTAAAAAACTAAATTTTTTAGTTAATTTGAGTTTGAACATAACATATGTTAAATTTTGATTAATTTTATTTTTAAAGTATTTCTTGGATGTAATTTTACATTTTTATAGATATTTTAATAATATTTGTGGCGTTGAACTTATCAAATATTCGCGAGAATATTTGTGGCGTTTCCAATTAGAATCTTATCAAGGAAATTGACAAGTCCTTGTGGTGTTTCGAAAACCTTGGATCTCGATTCCGCATCGTCAATTTCTTGCGTCGTGAATCTTGGGTCAAGGTCCTATCTTCAATTTTATCTTTCTAGTATTTTAATTATTGTGTTCTTGTTTATTTTCGTGTTTAAATCTGATCTCGATCTTTCCTAGGTTTTAATTGTCGTTATTCTGCGTTGTTCGACGAGATTCCCCGACCGGGATCGCGTCATCTGGTATCAGAGCTTGGATCTAGATTCAGTTCTTGATCTTCTTGTTCTTCGTGCCAGTAAATTTTTTCTTTGTTTGATTCATATAAAATTCCACAAAAAAATTCAAACATGTTTATCTTAGTCAATTCTTACCCAAATCTAATTCCGTTTTTTCCGCCATATTCGTAGTCAAATTGTCTAGTTGTTTAAAAAAAAAATTGAAAATTTCATTATTTTCCCGAATATTTCGAATCTGTCTCAATTTCCAAATTTTCCTGTTCTTACTCGTGTCTTATCGTGTCCTACCCTTACTTGAGTTCTTGGGCTGTTTTGAAGTGCTTGGAAGGGAGATTTTGAGTGATACACGAGCGATATATTTTTGCGAGGTATATACCACTTATTTCTGTGAACACTAATAATGTCTAGCAGACGGGTTTCCACATCTTCATCTTCTATTAGAGACATAAAACAGCTCGGGGGTGTGAATAGAAGGAATGAACAGGGTAATGATGATATTGCAGCAATGATGGCACAATTTGAGAGGTTTATGGCTCAGATGGGGAATCTAGGAGCAGAGCGTGAACAAAGACCTCGGGATCAATCTCATGATGGCTCTTGGGTTAGGAGAGGTAATAGGCATGAATGTCATGCTAGGTACGAAGATGGGATGGATGAAGGCCATTGAAGTGAAAAGAGATATCAAAACTGGAGAGTAGTGATCATGTTCACAAAAGAAGGGAGGAACCGACAACCAAAGGTAAAAATAATTTTGATTCCAAGCCTCTTAAGGATAAAAATGTTAAGTGCTTTAAATGTTTGGAACGGGGTCACATTGCACTTGATTGTCCACGTAAGAAGGTTAGGTGTGATAGTGAAGGGGCTAAAAGTGTTGTGGTGGATGAGTTAATTATTGATAGGCATGCTCTTAGCGTTAGGCGTAAGGTGAATGTTTTAGGTAATGTGAAAGGGCAGAAGGATAATATTTTTCGCACTAGATGCTTAGTGGATGAAAAAGTTTGTAGCTTGGTGATTGACGGGGGAAGTTGTACTAATGTAGTTAGTACAATGTTGGTGGAAAAATTAGGCTTACCTTTAACGAAACATCCAACGCCTTATAAATTACAGTGGTTGACTGAGTCAGGGGAAGTTAAGGTGAAGAGACAGGCTATAGTGGCATTTTCTTTTGGTGGGTATTCGGATGAGGTAATTTGTGACGTGGTGCCAATGCAAATTAGTCACATACTGTTGGGGAGGCCTTGGCAACATGAAAGGGTTGTGCTACATGATGGGTATACGAATAGATACAGCCTGGTAAAAGGGGGAAAAAGTTTACTCTAATGTCACTATCTCCAACTGAAGCCCTGAAAGATCAATTGAAAGTGAAAAGTGAGTTTGAGGGGAAAAATAAGAGAGTTGAGGCCACGACCTCAGAAAAATGAGAGGGAGTGGAAATTAAAGAAAAAGGAGTTGAGGCCACGACCTCAGAAAAAGGAGAGAGAGTGAAAAATAAAGAAAAGAGGGTTGATGTTCAAACCTCAGAAAAAGGAGAGACTGAGTGCAAAAAGCAAAAGAAAAGAGAGTCTACCACAAAAATGAGTCTATTTGCACTTACTCACGCTAATACACCCCTCCCCAGTTATTTAAAATCTGTTTTACAGTTACCGAAATCAAACCATGAGCTTAAAACAGGAAAAAAACTTGTTGGCACAAATGAGCAGCCCAAAAAGCCGAGAAAGTTGAAGGAGAAAAATGGGCAGCCCAAAAGGTTGAAAGCAAGCATGAGGCATAAGCATGATCATCGATCCCAGAAAAGCAGGAGAAGTTTGAAAAGCCGACCAAAATTGGATTCGAGGTCGAATCCTTTTCAAGAGAGGGAGTATGATATGATCCGGACCAGGCATCGAAGAGCGAAGTTGAGCCATCGACAATATGACAATGATCTACGTGCAAAACGGAGCAAGTTCCATGTTGGGGTCGAGCCGAGAAGAGGGACGGATCAAGCCGACCTGAGAAAACGAAGTTATTTGGGCAGAAAAGCCATTACGCCCGTAATGGAGGACCTTCACGTCCGTAACCCATATATTCACGGCCGTAAATCATGTTATCACAGCCATAATCATTTATCGAAGAAAAAAGAAGAATTTCAGCAGAACGAGGCTTACGGCCGTAAGCCTGGAAGTTACGGCCGTAACATTCAAAAAGGGAAACTTCATGGCCGTAAGAAATTCGTCACGGCCGTAACTAATAAACACAGTTTTGATCAGAGAGGCCTTTACGGTCGTAAAAGAATTATTCACGGCCGTAAATGAGTAGCGGGCAGATTTTTCGGATTTTCAATTATTTTATTTCCTTTTTGGTTTTTAGGTTATTTTCCTAATTTAGTGTTTTAGTTTAATTAGAATTCTATTTTGAGTAAATTAGCGGCTATGTTATTTTGCTTATTTATATTCTTTACCATGATTGTAAACGGACAGTTAAGTTTGAGTTTGAGATTAATATTATTTGAGAGAGTTTTCTCCAATTGAAAGGTTGAGGAGTCCCTTTTGTGTTCTTCGAGAACAAATCCAACTTATCAAA